>JBBGZY010000612.1:0-1200000 GCA_037952925.1 Lithobates clamitans
ATTATATGCAAAGCACCACTTCAATACCAGACACTTAGACACTTTCCTGCCCAGGCCAATTTCCAGCTTTCAGCGCTGTCGCAATTTGAATGACAATTACATGGTCATACAACACTGTCCCCAAACAAATTTTTTATCATTTTGTTCCCACAAATAGAGCTTTCTTTGGGTGGTATTTGATCACCTCTGTGGTTTTTATTTTCTGCGCAACAAATAAAAAAAGACCGAACATTTAAAAAAAAAAACATGTTTTTCTTTGTTTCTGTTAAAATTTTTTGTAAATAAGAATGTTTTCTTCTTCAATGATGGGCACTGATATGGCTGCATTGACGGGCACTGATAAGGCGGCACTGATGAGGTGGCACCAATGAGGTGGCACTGATGAGGTGGCACTGACGGGCACTGATAGGCGGCACTGATAGGTGGCACTGATGGGCACTGACAGGTGGCACTGGTATGTGGCACTGATGGGCACTCATAGGTGGCACTGATGGGCACTCATAGGCGGCACTGATGGGCACTCGTAGGTGGTATTGATGGGTACTTATGGATGGCACTGATGGGTACTTATGGGTGGCACTGATAGGTGGCACGGATGGACACTGATGGGCACTGATGGGCACTGATGGGCACTGACAGGTGGCACCAATGGACACTGATGGGTGGTGGCACTGATGACACTGATTGGTGGAACTGATGACACTGATGGATGGCATTGCTAGGCATCACTGATATATAATGGTGCCAGTCAGTGCCCATTTGTGGGCACTGATTGGCACAGATTGGGCATAATTTGCCCATGTGGGTGGCCATGGGGTACATACCTGGCCATCCACATGTTGCCCCCTTCCCTGGTGGTCCTGGAGGCTTCCGAGAGGGGCTGTGCTGATAAACAATCAGCGCAGACCGCCCCTGTCAGGAGAGCCGCCAATCGGCTCTCCTCTACTCACGTCTGTCAGACGCGAGTGAGGAAAAGCCGATCAACGGCTTTTCCTGTTGACATCATGATCAGCCTGGATTGGACACGGCTGATCACGTGGTAAAGAGCCTCTGCCGGAGGCTCTTTAACAAGATCGGTGGAGCAGTGTGTCAGACTGACCCACCGCTCCACCGATTGCCGTGATGCGCGCCCCCGCGGGAGCGCGGCGGCTGTTATCCTGCTGGACGTCATATGACGCCCAGTCAGGATAACTGAACCACCGCCCGTCCGTCAATCTGCTATAGGCCAGGCGGGAAGTGGTTAAAGAGTTTGGAAAAAAAAACATATTACATGACCAGGGGTGCTTGAAATATTCAGATTTCATTTAAACTTGTTTTTTCAAACTTTCAAAAGAAAAAAAACTTTTTTTGCTTGCTGTAACTGCTTAAAAGTCAGCAGCTAAAAATACTGTAGCTACTGACTTTTAATACTAAGACACTTACCTGTCCAGGGATCCCGCAATGTTGGAACCTCAGTCAATTTTTCAGTCGGCTCACGGGTGCTTCCGCCGCCATTTCTTGTCAGGGAAATTGGCTCCCTACTGCACATGCACTCTGCACTTTGTAAATGGCCCGTGGTGACGGAAGCAGAACTTCCGAGTGACTTTTCCGCGGCACAGGTACCCCTCCCCCCCAAAAGGTGCCAAATGTGGCAGCGGAAGAGGCGAGGAAGCAAACAAGCAGAGCTTCCCCTTTTGAATGGAGCTCTGCTTTAAAAAGTGTTAGCAGGAGTAGTTAGACTTTTTTTGTCCCTTATTTAAACATGACACAACAGGTTGGCACTCTTGACATGCGCAAACCCCTGAATTGTGTTATTTACTATATGCCATTATATCCACATTTTTTGGGGCAATGAATGCAAGATATGATATGTATAATGAAATTAAAAAAAGGATGTGCTGTCTTATATTAAATCCAGATAAACATGTGTCAATATTAGCCTGATAGACATGCCTTAGACCCCATTCACACAGGGGCAACACGACTTGCAGGTCGCCTCAGCGAGGCGACCTGCAAACGACTGCCCGGGCGACTTGCAAAATGACTTCTGTATAGAAGTCTATGCAAGTCGCCCCAGGTCACCCCCGAAGTTGTACAGGAACCTTTTTCTAAGTCGGAGCGACTTGCGTCGCTCCCCTTAGAACGGTTCCATAGCACAGAACGGGAGGCAACTTGTCAGGCGACTAGGTCGCCTGACAAGTCGTCCCTGTGTGAATGGGGTCTAACTCACATAGTGCAGTTTCATCAATAATGTGAAAACAATAAAGTACCATATATGTTGCACCTGGTATATAAAACAAATCTGTGATAAACCTCTAACTAATTAATCAGATATATACAAGATAATTCATCAACTGTATATAAAAAAAGAATCTTCAAAGAGATGTGCATACTGTAAATTCATTAAATATAGTTCATTAAAAAAAATCAAATAAGAACACAATTAATAGGGCTCCCAAGTATTCAAAATCCTACATACAATTCATCAAGTAGATTTGATTGCAAAAAAGTTTATAAAAAAATCTCCAATCTTAGAGGATACTTGTTACGAGGAAATGCGTTGGGTAGAGTCGGAGCTGTGATGTCATTGCGCCTGGGTCAGGTGGTGTGTCCCACAGCCGGGTTAAGATTTCATCTTAGTGCTGTTTATGTCTTGTGACTGTAAGTGCAATATTTTAGAATATAGTTTTTGTTGTTTTATGTTATTGCCCTTAGAGCCTTTTTCTCTTTTGTATTTAGAGAGAGAGCTTGATGACAAGCAGCATTGAGATGATTTAGATTCTATGGTGCGGGGACACTGTTGTGATTCCTCCTGGGGTAAATGAAATTGGAGGTGAGAGCATCGGCTGAGGGGTTCACTAAACCAAAAAGCGTTATTGATCTGTTATGATTTGGAGATCATTTTGGTCTGGTAAGAGGCTGTGTCATTTACAAGGCACTTTGAAGTACTGTGTGATTTGAGCACTTGGCACCTGGAGAAGAGCACTATTGATTCATTATATATATTTTTAATGAACTTTTTTGCAATCAAATTTATATGAACTTTAGCACTATTAATTGTGATTTTTTTATGCACATCTCTTTGGAAGTTAAATATTTATATATATATATATATAAATATGCACTATATGTGAGTAAGGCATATCTATTAGACTAATATTGCCACATGTTTATCTGGATCTAATATAAGACAGTGCATCCTTTTTTAATATACATTTAGTTTTAATCCCGTATTCAGGGTTGATTTAGGTGCAGCAGTCTGAGTTTTCCCTTAGTATTCATCAAGCGCAAGGTTTATATTATATCTGTGGTCTTGCGTGATATGTATAATGATGAGTTCTTTTTCCAATATTTATTGATGCAACTTTGTAATAATCCTAATTCGATCAGATTTGATATGTGCTCTCTTTTAGGATAAAATAAGTATGGTAGAACACAATTATTGGGTTTTCCCGTGTCAGGAGAGCCAGACAAATATACTGATATAGAGTATACTATTAATAAAAAGGATTACAGGTGGATAGTACAAACTTGTATACATATACTCTACATGGGAGTAGGAGGATACATTTTGTATAATATGAATAGTACAGATAGTCCCTGATTTCACTGTGGAATGTAGACAATATTGCCTTTAAATTTTGTTTTTTTTTAGTTTAGTAATAACAATATTCGCTTATATAGAGCTATTCTTGTACTATGCATACTATAGTACTATTGTACTATTCATCTGTACACAGTTTCCAGCTTCTTTCCCACATATTTAATGCGTAATTTACTAGGGTGAACGCAAAGCACCAAAATGAGTGTGTTGGTTGGAAGGCGTAGCGATCATAGATAAAAAGTTCTTGGCTGAATGCTCTGTTCTGACTCAGAAGGGATGAAGTCAGACACAGTCTACTAACATTACTCAAAGCCAAAGCTTTCTGGTCAATTTTGGACAGAGAATGGAACGGATAGAACCTCTGAATTTATTGTTCTTGGTGATACCCTGTGACACTTTGACAGACCAGGACAGGTAATGAGAGGAGACTTCCCCATGGGGACTTAACCAGCAGTAAGTCTTAAAAAGATTCTAATTCTTCTCCATCCCACTTCTTTGTTTGCTGTCTTTGTCACTTTTGGAGATATTTTCCCTCACTTTCAGTGAGAGTGTGATATTATATAGAAGAAAATATCCCTAAAGGGTGCTAAAAGAACCCTGTCCTACTCTACCCAAAACTAGAAAGAACGCTTTGAATAGCTTTGTCTAGCAGGTGGAAGGTGGAAGTTTTGAAAAACATTTTTGAAAAACAGAATGTACCTCACTTATTAAAGAATAAATTAATTTACAACAAATATTTCAGATTTCATTAGATGCTAATATTCCTCTGAAATTCCATTTATTATGCCTTCCCATCAGAGTTCTTGTTTTTGCTTCACTCTCCATAATGCCCCTCGCATCCCTGAGAAATATAAAGAGCAGGTGAATGGTTAAACCTGTCATCGTTCAGGCAAAATTGATAAATCACAAGTATATTTCATGACTTGATGCTTACTTTAGTAGACACAAGTGCCAATAACCCATCACTATCCAATCCATTCAAGGCATGTTGTAAAAATTCTATCCAATCTGCAAAACCACACAGCCTTTATGATATCGAAATAAAATAAATTACATTCATGAATATAACATTTATACACAAAATATGTACAAGTCGAGTCCACTGCCGAAGTACAGCGTATGCCCTTCACTAAGCAATTTTCATTTTTTATAGCATCAGATATTTTGTTTTCTCAAGCTGTAAAATATGAATACATTTACAGAATGGCAAGCTGATAGGAAGTAAAGAGATGCGTGAGACTGAGAAATGCTACTCTCTATACTTAGCTTTCTTCTAGAGAGAGAGAGAGCAGCCTTTTCTATTAGCTCATTAACACAGCTTAATGGAGTCCTAGTTGCCATTGTGCTCCATATTTAATGACGGAATATATAGCTTCTATAAACAAAGGCAACACTGTCCTCTGGATGTGATCATCTAATGGGAAAATACTTCCCCAAACACTGGAATGTGCACGCTCAGAGCCATGTGATAAATGTACTTCACAATCCACAGTTTACACATAAAACGTTAACATATAAAATTCTAATAAAAATGACAGAATTCCAGCCCAACCAATGAAGATGCTTAAAGATCCCGAACCTGGAAGAAGGGCAGGTGAAGATGTCAGTGCTGGCAAGGAAGCAAGGGAAGGGAAGTTAAGTCCTGACTAAAAATGTATATATTACATGAATCAATAGGGTATACCACCATTACTGATTATCAACATTCAAGGTAAAAAAAAAAACAATACCCAATAAACCATTGTAAATATAATTAAACAATGAGACTATAGATTGCCTGCTGGTCTATGGTTGTCTATTTAGGATTAGATGAGAATAATATAAAAATGTAAATTATACATTTTGGCAAATATGTTTATTCTTTAAAATATTTTATTGCTAAACTGTTCTGCCTCAAAACAAATAAATAAATAAATACAGCATAGAACAAAAGTAGCTCTTATTACTGAATGAAAAGTTACTTAGCCGTTCCTCCAGAAACTAAAAAGGGTTAAAGTGGTAGTAAAGTGGTAGTAAACTCCACTGTGTTACTTTTACCCACACGTAAGCCAATAACAAAGCTTACCTGTAGGTAAAATTAGTCTCCCTTAAACATGCACCGTTTAGGAGATTTTTGCATGTTTTACAGACGGTGACATCATTGGCGCACTGTGATCTGAATTGAGGGCACAGTGAATGTGCCGTAAAACCAGAGCTCTGTGCCACTGCCATGCCTGCCGTGCACATGTGAGGAAATGATGGCATCGCGGCTCGCCCATTTAAATGGCTGGAGCCCACAAACCCGGAAGGGAGACCAGACGAAGATGGAAGCCCTGTCAGTGGCTACAGCGCACTGCTGGAGGAATTCCTTTAAGAGGTAAGTCTTTCATAATGTGCTAGTATGTGATACATGCTAGCACAATATGATATTAACTTGCAGGTGAACCGTATTATTATTATTTTTTTTATGCAGACTTTACTACTTCTGGATTAAACAACATCAGCTAGAGAAGTACTGTGCATCTCTTGAAAGGCTGTAACAAGTAACATCAAAGGTAGTAAAAAACAATGTTGGAAGCTGAAGGTCACTATCCTTTTCATCATAGGAAAACTCATAGGACAGTTATTTGTAATCTGAATGAGCTTAACATCATAAACACACATAGCATACATTCACAGAACTCCAATGTACCTTCAAATATTTATCATTGATAGTACCTAACTCCTTCTTTATGTATTTAGCGAAAGTCATATAACAATATCAAGTCTTTGTGTATTTAGCTGTTTTTCTGAAGTTTCAGTTTAACCCATTAGCTTAAAGTGGAACTAAACCCATTGATTTAACAGTCTCCCAAAACAGTTACATTTAGTTGTAGTTTTAGTGTAGTTGTAGTGGTTGTAAACCATGGGTGCTCAACCTGTGGCCCTTTAGCTGTTGCGGAACTACAAGTCCTATAAGGCATTGCAAGCCACTTACAGTTACAATCATGACTCCCAAAGGCAAAGTCATGATGGGACTTGTAGTTCTGCAACAGCTGGAGGGCCACAGGTTGAGCACCCATGTTGTAAACCCTTACTTATACCAAGTGAAGTGACCGGCCTTAGGTGATACACAGAGATGAAGCAAATCCTTCTATATACTGTAAGTTGCACCTGTTTATCTGCAGCCATCTCTTCTCTATAGCCTTCTAAAGCACACATTTTACACAGCAACTCTCAGAAGTAGAAAGCAGAGGACAGGGATCTAACATCACACATACTGCAAAGATAGAGCAAAGAGCTCTGTGAAACATGATAGCTAATTGAAGGGAAGGGACACACCCCCTCTACACAGAGTCACAGGCTCATAGAAAAAACATAGAGCTGAGACAGAATGACTTGCTGTTTGCCGGAGGTGGGTGGGCCATCTTCGGGAAGGCTGAGGTGTCGAGTTAGAGTCTTTCCAGGGACTCATGCAAACAGCAGAGGGATCCGACATCAGACAGTGAGAAGCCATACTCTGTGCTTTTGATTCAGATTAGTACACACTATAGAATGATGTGCTTTGTTCCTTTTTCATGTCTGAGGTTTACAACCACGTTAAGGCATGATAACTGTCACATTTGCTTGTGTTCTCAACTAAACTTTCAAACCATCAAATTGCTGTTGTTATAACGGGTCACATGTGCTGCACCATGGCAACTGCAAGGCAAATAGAAGCTAAGATGGCAGAGTCCTTGGCTGTAAAGGATAGGGAAAGGGTTTAGTTCCAATGTAAAGTGAAACTAAACCCATCGATTTAGCAGTTTGGCAAAACAGTTACATTCTAGGCATACTAGAATGATTACTGTCAGAGCTGCTTGTTCTCTCAACCCAAACTGTAAAGGCATCAAATGGCTGGTGTCATAAAATGTGCAGGAACATGGAAAATGTAGATCAAATTGAGTCTAAGATGGCTGCTTCCTTGGCTGTAAAGTATAGGAGGGTTTAGGTCCACTTTAAAGCATACTGTATATGCAATATACCTTACCTGCCCCTATTCTGTTCAGCCAGTTTCCTGATTTACACACCCTGTCAGACTGCACAACCAGGGAGATGCCTCTTCTATTTCCTAATTCAACTTTGCAGCTTCCAATGTCATCTCTGTCACCAGCCTTCTCATTGGGAAAAGAATCATATCACACTGTTGACTCACTATTCAATGATCAGGCAGATGACACATGAAGCTATAAAGCCAAGTGAGGAAATAGTAAAGTCGTGTCTATTCACTGTGGCCGAGATGAGAAAATCACAAACTGCCTCAGAAGAATTTCTAATTCTATTGGAGGTAACACAATTCAGACATGCAGATTTGAAATGTGTATTTAGCTGTTTGCTAGGAGTTCCATTTCATGTTAGTAATAATAACCTGATAATAAACTAGCTTAAAATGCATAATTGTGTCAGTCTGGTGGCATTAGCAGGGACTAACATATGATAACACATGATGATTCAGCACCATCATAAAACTACTATCAATCAGTCAATTCATTCATATTAGCAATACAGACACTTCTAAAAATCTGTGACACTAAAAGCCCCCTTTAAATTAAATTATTCTGGTGTAATGCAATGTAAACACAACCAGTTCTGCAAATTCAGCTCTCCAGAAAAAATTCTATCCTTCATTACTGAAGGAAAATGCAAAAATATAATTGTAGTGTGGCATGATGATAATAAAGCATAATAACATTATTATCTTATTTTGTTTTTATAATCATTTTCTTTTTAGTTACATCTTTTACTCAAATTAACCCCTTCCCATGCCCATTCGCCAAGAGGCCGCATATATTGCGCATGGCCGGCGGCAAGGGGTTAATCAACTTTATTTGACTTTTTTGTGTTTCTCAATCTTTTCAACAAGGAGAAACCCTTGAAAAAACATTCTGGTCTCGGGGAACCCCTGCAAAAAATGACTATATCTACAACTCATGAAACATTAGTGTGATGGTCAGTGGGAAGAATGCTCCTTAGGCATCTTGCACACAGGAGTAAAAAATGCTGAGATTTTTACTGATCTGAAATTAGATGCATCGTTGTCTATGGGACACTGCACACAGCTGAGTAAAGGTCAGTAAAACAGCGTTGAGTACTGAAACATGAAACAAAAATATAAAATTTTACATTTGAGTGCAGTAATTTATTCGCATACATGTGTTTACTTGTCTATAAGCAAGTTTACGCAAGTATAAATGGGTATATCACAATACTGGCAATGAAGAAGAATTTTACTCCTCTATACTTGTCTATATGCTTATGCACCTTTGCTCACCCTATGCCCAACATTACTCAGGTTTTTACACATAGTTTTTGTCCCCTTGCACACGGCCATCACAAGTTCCTTAGTATCAGTAAACTATGACACCCATGTGCAAGGGGGATTAGACTTGTGGTCAACAGGAAGAGTTACCCCCTTACAAATACAGTGGAACCTTGGATTACGATCATAATTCGTTCCAGGAGAATGCTTGTAATCCAAAGCACTCGCATATCAAAGCGAGTTTCCCCATAGAAGTCAATGTAAACAAAGATAATTTGTTCCGCATTGACTTCTATTACATGCAATACCACATGTGGCCAGAGGTGGGGGGAGCTGGAGAGCCTCGGAAATACTCAGGGACAGCTCGGCCGAACTCGGAAGACCTCGGAAAGGTGTTTCCGAGTATTTCCGAGTCATTCCGAGTATTTCTGAACGGCTCCGAACTGTTCCGAGTGTCCCCGCACCTCTGGCCAAATGCAGTACTGCACCGCCCATTAGCATGAATTCTGCTCATTTTGCGAGACAACACCCGCAAACCGAATCAGATTTTTAAAAAAAAGTTGCTTGTCTTTCATAAAGCTTGTTAACCGCGTTACTCATGAACCAAGGTTCCACTGTAGCTAAAAAGATCAATGGTGTCAATGGAAACTTATCTGAGAGGCAGAAATTGCTCATCACTCAAGGAACCTTTAGCAACCTCTGGAGGAACCCTAAGGCTCCATGGAACCCTGGTTGAGAAAACCTGATCTAAGTTATCAAATATATAGCGGTACCCTTGTAAGGGCTGATGATTTGGTTACTTAGCAATCCGGCCAACCACCCTGCTGCCATACTCCTCACGACCAATTAACTCAAAGACCAGTCATATTTATTGTGGGATAACTTGAACTAGGGAAAGAGGTGACATGAGATGCCCATAGTATTTAACACATTGCACATAGTATGTAGTTATTCAGTGGCCGTGGCCTTGCAAAAACTGGATACACTGCTTGCACCTCAGTCTCTTTCATTTGAATAACTCTTCTGCAGACTATTACTTCTACTTTCCTTGTACAAATCCTTACTGCAAAACATTCTATTTCTTCACTTCCGTTTGAACAAAGAAGAATCACTCTGAATAATTCCTCCTTGTTGACCATGATGGGATTGTCCATGCGAATCAAAGAGCCAGAAGGGCACACTGCTTCTCTCCGATGGTCCAGAGAATCAGACAGCCACATAGTCTTTGGAAGGCACTACCATTGTGCTAAACAGGCCAGAGATGACTTGATATCTCCACACGATGACCTGACACATGGCAGTGAGCGGGCCACTGCTTTCAGCCAGTCCAGGACTATCAACGCTGTGTTCCCCGGCCACAGCATTCTGCACTGACCTTTCTTTAAAAGTATAATAGTTCTGTGTCCACGGTCACAGAACGCTGCTCTACTCTCCTCCGCTTAACGGCTACTTCTTCCTTCCAGATCTCCTCCAGCATGCAAGTCCTGTGTTCCCCGGTGACAGCAGCTTGATACTTCTTTAAGGATGAAAATCTTTATCTTAAGCTCCCTCCTGGCGGTTCCTCCATCCCTCCTCCGTGCACGGCGCATCCCGACGTGGGGATGCCCGGAACAGCAACTCAGTACTCCATTGTCTTTTTCTTCTTTCTAGAACTCCTCCCTGGAAGCATGTGACCCCAGCTTATATGAGAGGCCTGTCCCCTGCCAATACCACACGATAATTGGTCAGGGCTCCTCACATGAGCTGCCTGCCACTCAGATCTCAAGTCCAACTCCTCTTCCAGAGCCATTCGTCTGAAAGCAGGGGAGGCATCACTGAGTCAAAGCACAGGTGGCCACACCCCCCACTACACTGAACACTCTCAGTCCCAAATCACAGCAACCAGGCCCGGCCTAAAGCACAGGCCTGGCTAAATTTACCTGCCCTTGGGCCCTGAGCTAAAGAAATACTACTCTAGCACCTACCTTTAGGTAGAGGGTGCTACATATATAACAAAGAAAACATACTTTTTACTGTCAACAGTACAAATCAATAGATTTAATTCAGATTCCATATTATGACAAAAATTCCCCATTGTCTAATGCTATAAACATGTGCCACAAAAAGTGGTATTAAACCCAAAACCAAACATGTATTATATTGCAGCTCAACAATCATTAGATTCAGTGATCTGGCCAGTAACACAAGTCCTCTATTAGTGAGACATCACTCTGTATAAATTAGAAGAGGAGGCACAACAAGACAGCAGCATTGTCAGTTTGGAGGGAGGGTAGATTTAAATGCATTAGCAGATTTAAATACACTAAAAAACCGAAGCCAATCTTCAACTCACACGTTATAATCAGTAACAGCAAAAAGTTTTTTTCCTTTTGGGATAAAGGTTTTACACGAATACATAAAAGCTGATTATTTAGGCACCCCTGTCATTGTTTGTCTCATTCATGATACATTCTGCTTAAGAGCATGTGCTTTTGAATTACAACAAACTTTCTGGCTGGATCACCAGATGAAAAAGAAGAAGAAAGGAAGCCTAAAAAAATAAATTAATGCAGCCATCACATCTAAGAACAGGCAGCAATATATAAAACAAGCTGCAATATAATAATGGTTTGCTTTTGGGCTTAATACCACTTTAAACAAAATATATAGTGGCCGTACATTTATTTTTTTTCTTTCTTTAGTATTGTCAGGACTAAAAAATTGGGTTTTAAAAATGTTTTCTTTTCAGTGAAAAGTTTGTTAAAAATATTGCTTATGAACATTATGGTCTTCTATCCAGTCAGTAATGGCACATGGACACAGGGCGCAGAGGAGGAGAGGACAGATCCCCATGTAATGGAACCAAGAGTAGACACCTGACCTGTTCATAATCCATCAGGAAACACTATTTCTAGATCTGTTAAGGCTCCAGTTTCTCATCCGAGGCCACATTGGCCAACCTCCGCCTACATGTGCGTGACAACCTTCATCTGCGGCTGTGTGACCAATATACTTGGCAACCATTTACCTACATTTGAAGTGATGTACTTGACAACCATTTACCTACATTTGAAGTAATATAGTGGCAACCGTTTACCTACATTTGAAGTGATATACTGTTCTTGGCAACCATTTACCTACATTTGAAGTGATATATTCTTGGCAACCATTTACCTACATTTGAAGTGATATACTGTTCGCTAAACTTTTCTCAGTTATTCTCTCAGTTAAGAACCCTTTATGTATGCACAGTTTCAACCACTTTTTCACCAATCTCAAAATGTACCCTAATGTATTTTGCAGCAACCATCAAATTAACACCGGTCGGCTAAATTTACTATAAGGACCATTGACTTATTTACCCAAGGTGACAATATTCTCCCTCAATCATCTCTCCAAGGGTGAATATAATCAGTTGAGTTAATCTCTCCTTTTAGCAGAGGATTTCCATGCCCTTAACTTTGCTCTCCCTATTCTACATCTTTTTTTGTGAACTGCTGCCAAAAACCGTTAAAGCCGAACTTTAGGCAGATATAAAAATACCAATTATGTGTTCATTAAATATCATTAAATGCGTTTTTAAAGCTGATTTGTAGCTATCGCTATCCTAGTTTTGTTATGCGTATAAGTAATTCCAAGAAAAATTATTAGAAACTGTGTAATATCCCTCAATAGCAATGCATTGCCTAAAATCTTTTAGTTTTACCCCTATAGACATCCCAGGCCACGCAGAATGGGTTGTTTGTGGTTGCTGTGTCCTGGCATACCCAAGAGTAGTAGACCCCTACTCTCTCAAACAAAAGATATATTTTATCCCTTTTATTCAGTTCCATTTAGTTAACATTATTGAGTGGGCAGAGCTTGTCCAATGTTTACTACTGAAAAAGCCCACGCAGTGCAAATGACACTTCTCTGCAAAAAGATCTTCCCTGTGTCACAGGGTGGTCAGGAGAAGCATTATATATCTCCCTATGTCTGTCCTGCCACCATAGGGGATACAAGGGAGAAGAAGAGCAGGGAAACATGATAATTTTAGTGCATTTTGACATAAAAAAACTTCTCCTGGGTCTCTCCCTGGGTCAGTGACCATATAAAAATACATTTTAGACAAAGCACACCAGTATCCATGCTAAAATGTACCTGTGCATGGCAATACCACATTTATACATATAATTTCCTCTTTTTTTCACAAATGTTCCCAACAAACAGAAACAATCTGAAATTCTTAACCCCTCTTAAAGTGTTTGTTAACCCCCCCCCCCAAAAAAATACAGACCCTGGTCCCTTAAAGCAGATTAAACAGCACAGTGTTTGTGCTGTGTAATCTGCCCCCCCCTCTAAACTGTAAAAAACCTGTCTGATCCTGCCACTTCCTATAACCCCTCTCTGCGCTGACCACGATAACCAGGGCTGCTGAGCCCTGACCACTATGATCAGCGTACGTCCCTCCGTCATCCCTTCCCCTTTAATATATTCCCCATTTGCACTAATACATTGCTGCAGTCTTGTTTTCCACTGGTCAAAGGCATGGAGAAAATCAATTTCTGTCAGCTGTTTCAACACATCCACCGTTTTCTTCTTTACAGCATCAACTGACTCAAAACGTGTCCCTTTAAGCACTGATTTAACGTTTGGGAATTCATTCTCACGCCCCTCGCTGAATCTTTTGTGCCACTCAAACACACGTGCACAAGACAGGCCGTCATTCCCATAAGCTGTAGTAAGCATTTCAAAACATTCTGTTGGTGTTTTGTGCAATTTTACTAAAAATGTCAAATTGACACGTTGTTCAACTTTTAAACGTGGCATTTTTTCGGCACACTACAGAAAACACAACCAAACTAAATGGCGATTTACAATCAACTGAATGTCATAGAGTGTTGCTGCTTGTCATGCAGGTTCAAACATGTTCAATGTCACCATGCATGCAGTTATAACTGGTTCTGACTGCTTTGTTTACTAGGTGGGATCACAGTCTCGTTATTCAATAGAGACACCTTATATTATTATTATTATATTATTATTATATTATTAAAAAAAAAAAAAAAAATATATATATATATATATATATATATATATATATATATATATATATATACTAATTGAGTCGTTTTATAGTTATTTAAAAATATAATGGATTGCTAATATTTTTATGTAAAGTGAACCAAAGTGTCTGGTAAACATTAGGTTTTTGAAAATGATACACACTTTTTTATAGGGAAACTTGTAATGGGAGAAATGTGTAGGCTGCCATTGTTGACCCCTCCTTCTAAAACTGCTGCTTGCTTGACTATCGCCAGCTTAATTGCTAAATTACTGACCTGGAATTAGGCATATACAGTAGCTCTGAGAGTAAGAAGAATTGTGTTCTCATGATCTACATGTTCATTCCAGATTTGTGGGCTCTGCTTGAATTTTCAGTGAAGAAGAAGCACAGTGCACAGGAAGACATAAGCACATAATGCATTTCTGGCAGTGTCAACATGTATTTTTGGACTTATAACACAGGTATAACAAAATGGATTTATGCAAAGTCTCTTATGTCAATAAACTTTTTAAACCTGTTCCTATTTCCCCCTAGTTGTTTTTCTGTATAATGCCAAGAATGGAGCTTGGTGCCAGAGATGATAGCAAGCAATTTATTACAGCCATTGCTTCTTCTTCATGGGCCTGACACAGGGTTGTCTATTTGGAACTTATCTTTCGAGATAAGAGCTTTATTATTTTTCTTCGCTGATGTAAATAGAAAACTCAGCTTCAGTAGAATGATCTGGCCTGGTCTATACTTACAGGTTGTAAGTATGTGGGGCTGTAACTTCATCTTGTTCCCATTCGGTATACACATAAAACTGATCAATGTATTCAATCACAGAGAAGCAGTCAGGGGAGTATGGGCTATATAAAATGTTCTTTGCCAGCCATGTAAGTGCCACTTAATATGCAATTAGTACACAGTTTAAAAATAATGTTAGGAAGTAAATAACAGACAATTAACAGAAGTAAATATGTCCAGGCTCATAAAAAGTCTATATTTACCACTGTCATCTAAAGAGATCAATATGGCACCATTTGTTGAATTGTTCTTCACTTGGTTTTATTAGTGGTAGATAACTGGCTTTCGAGTCCTGGCAATGTAGACGCATTTGTGAAAATTACAGGAAAAACAAGAGCCAGTGTTGTACAGTTTCCTACTTACCTGTATAATACATTACCTTCTAACACCAACCTCCTAACATCTGCCCTGCTACAAAGCTTTATCAGTCCTTCATTCTGTTAAAAAATCTTACAATTTTACCCTTAGTCCTCTTGGCAAAGCTTTTAATTTCCTGTTCACTTGCTAAAATGTCTATCTTCCATGCTCCCTGCTTCCTATTGTCATCTCTCTCTATTTTTAAAACTAGGAGGCAGGGTTCATTGAAGAGAGTAAAAAGGAAGTCATTGGTGATGGCATAGCTATATGGGAAGCGCCCCAGATTGTGGACCAATACTGTTTTTCCTTAAATGTGTCCCTTCACCTTCCAGACAAGTGTTCTCTTCTTAGTGAAACCCCCATTTAAAAGCTTAGCAGTAGCAGGACTTCTGAAGCCATGTACATCAGGAAAGCTACTGAGGGTGGCACACAAATCAATGACACTCTCCAGTGTCTTAGCTGGGCACAGAAAATGTGATATCACACATCTTACCGCTAAGCACAAGGGACACATGGCAAAGTATCCCTGTGCTCAGGGCTGGGACATGGAGGGGGGAGAGACAGAAGGGGCATATATCCTGAACTCAGTGTTGGTATGTGGAAGGGGGCACACTGGGACCTTTAGTCGCTACATTCTAATGTACTTCACTGACAGGATACAGTCCTTGTTTTTATCTGCTTGCATGACCTTCCTTGAACTAAGGTGCATCACAATGTGAACATATCCTGCTTATATTCACTTCTTTAAAGTTATGTTTTGATAATATATTATGCCAAACTTGTTTGTACATGAATTAAATGCATATATTTAGATTTTTTTAAACCTGTTCCACCACTTCCTGATAAAGAAATCACAGGACCTGCGAAACGTATTCAAGAACTGAACCCCTGCTCCCTGGGACAGATTTGCTATCAATTGTCTAAACAAGATTATATGTGATCTCGCTGTCAAGCAGTTGCTGGAGGAAAGATTCTTCTCTCTGGCCCTCCAATAACAGCCTGCTATGGATGGAAGAGAGTGGGTGGCCACTGAAAACACACATCCATCTCAGCGGGGTGCCGCTGGGGTATGAGGATAGCCTCCCCATTTTTTGAATGAACCCCCTTAGAGCCCCTTAGCCTCCTCCCTCTCTTAAAGCCCTTTAGCCCTCCTTGCTTGCTCAAAACACCCTTAGATCCCTTTTGTCATGGCCTGGGATCAGGCTCGGAGGTCAGTGGCTGTGGCAACTGAGAGGTTCAAAGAAAACTCTCTGAAAATATACAAGCAGATCCCCTTAGAAGATGACGCGGGCTCACCTGAGGCGCTGGGTCTAAGCACTAGCTGGTCTTCACCAAAGTTTGTGATGGTGGAGATGTGTTTTGCAGCATGCTAAAGCCAGGTTGCGGCCCTCTGAATTGCTGAAAAGAGCAAGTGGGGGGGCAGGTAACGGATGAAGCAGATAAGGAATGAGAAGTGTAGCTGATGAAAAAGCCAACAGGTCAGTCACAAGTATGTTGTAGTAGATATGCAAGGAGCAAGATATCGGCTGGAAATGACACAATAATCTGGCAGACAGGAAGTGCAGAGATATGGCTTAAACCAGGAAGTTAATGGGTGGAGCAAAGCGACAACGTGACACAGCGAGCAGATCTACAGCCAGACACTGGTCCTAGGTTCAGATCCGGACCCTGACAAAACCCCTCTCCTTCCAAGGACATCCTAGGACAGTGATGGCGAACCTTGGCACCCCAGATGTTTTGGAACTACTTTTCCCATGATGCTCAACTACACTGCAGAGTGCATCATGGGAAATGTAGTTCCAAAACATCTGGGGTGCCAAGGTTCACCATCACTGTCCTAGGACAAGGTTTGTGAGGAAACCTCTGGTGGAACTCTTTTGTCAATCTGGGAGCATGAATGTTCTTCTTAGGTTCCCAAGAATTTTCCTCTGATCCAAATCTTTCCCACTGAAGCAGATATTTTGCTCCTAAAGAACCTGGAATCAATCATTTTTTCAACCACACATTTTTATTCACCCTGTGCCTCAACAGGTGGAGAAATTCTCTCCAGAAAAAAGTATTTTCATTAAATTGAGTGAAAAACAGGTTGAATCTTCATACTGTCAGGAAGTTTTAAGTGAAAGGCGACCAATTTGATTTGAGCAGAAATCTGGAAAGGTTCCACAAACTTTTGACCCAACATAGCAAATGAAACATGAACCTTCAAATTTTTGGTAGATAACCAAACTTTGTCACCCACATGAAAAGTAAGGAGTAATCTGCAATGTCTGTCAGTAGCCTTCTTGTAATATTCCTGAGCCTCCTTCAAAGTATCAATCAATTTCTCCTCAATCTCCTGTAATGTAGTTAATCTACTGGTAACAGCAGGAGTTAAAGTTGAGATAGGGAGATCAGGAATAAAAACTGGATGATACCCGGTGTTTAAGAAAAAAGGGCTTTGGGAAATGGAGCTATTTTTATAATTGTTATAAGCAAACTCTGCCGTAGGAAGATAGCCCACCCAGTCATCTTAAAGATAACTAACAAAGCATCGTTAGGAACTGCTTCAAAGTTTGATTGGTTCTCTCCGTCTGACCATTTAACTGAGGATGAAAAGCAGAGGACAGACTAATTGTAACACCTAAAGTTGAGCTAAAGCTTTTTCAAATTTTCAAAGTAAACTGTACTCCTCTGTCAAATACCAGATCATAAGGAATGCCATGTAGTTTAAAGGTGTTGTAAACCCTCGTGTTTTTTCACCTTAATGCATCCTATGCATTAAGGTAAAAAAAACTTCTGACACTGACCGCCCCCCTGGCCACCCATTTTACTCACCTGAGGCCTTTGTTCCCTCGGCGGAGATGCGCTCTTCCTCTCTGCCCGGGTTTCTCTGCTCTTGATTGGATAGATTGATAGCAGCGCAGCCATTGGCTCCTGCTGCTGTCAATCAAATTCAATGACATGGGTGATGTGGTGCGGGGCAGAGTTCGGCATTCTGTGTCTATGCGCGCTTCTCCCAGGGGGTTTACCGATGCGGGGAGGAGCTGCGAGCGCCGTCGGGGGAACCCAGATAACGATGATTGGGGCCACACTGTGCAAAACGAACTGCACAGTGGAGGTAAGTATGATATGTTTGTTATTTAAAAAAAAAATAAACAAAGGTTTACAATGACTTTAACCACCTCCCGTCCGTGCTATAGCCGAAAGATGGCTGCAGCATGGACCTAATTTGCTGGGAGGGCGTCCATTGACGTCCTCCTGTGTTTGAGCGGCCTGTGCGCCCTCTGCAGGGTGCACGCGGCACGCTCTGTGATCAGCGAGTCTATGAGACTCGGCTGATCACAGATCGGAGTAAGGGGTCGATCCCGACCCCTTACCACGTGATCAGCTGTCAGCTAATGACAGCTGATCATGTGACGTAAACAGAGCTGGCAATGCTGGTAGCGTGAGGAGAAAATAAAAGCTGGACACCGGCAGCTGTGAGAGGGACATCAGTCCCGATCGAGGAGAGCCTCGGCAGAGGCTTCTGTGACCATCAGCGCCACCTACCAGTGCTACCTACCAGTGCCCACAATACCACCCATCAGTGCCCACAGTGTCACCTATCAGTGCCCACAGTGCCACCTATAAATGTCACCAATCAGCGCCTCATCACCAGTGCTGCCTATCAATACCACCTACCAGTGCCCATCAATGCCACCTACCAGTGCCCATCAGTGCCACCTATCAATGCCCATCAGTGATATCCATCAGTGCCACCCATCAGGGCCCATCAGTGCCATCTTATCAGTGCCCATCAGTGCCTTCTTATCAGTACCTATCAGTGCAGCCCATCAGTGCAGCCCATCAATGCCCACCAGTGCAGCCCATCAGTGCCCATCAGTGCAGCCCATCAGTGCAGCCCATCAGTGCAGCCTCATCAGTGAATATCAATGAAGGAGAAAAATTACCCGTTTGCAAAATTTTATAAAATTTCTGTCTTTTTTTGTTTGTTTAGCAAAAAATAAAAACCCAAGTGGTGATTAAATACCACCAAAAGAAAGCTCCATTTGTGTGAAAAAAATGATAAAAATTAAATTTGAGTACAGTGTAGCATAACCGCGCAATTGTCATTCAAAGTGTGACAGCGCTGAAAGCTAAAAATTGGTCTGGGCAGGAGTGGTGTTTAAGTGCCCAGTAAGCAAGTGGTTAAAGAATTCATAAACCATCAACTTCGCAGTTTGTTCAGCAGTGGGCATCCCTTTAACTGGTATGAAATGAACAGTCTTAGTGAGACAGTCAATGACTACCAGTGGTCATTTCTTTTGAGGGTGAAAGATCAACCACAAAGTCCATAGAAATTGACCCCCATGGTCTTGATGGAACAGGTAGTGGTTGAAGTAACCCCAAAGGAGAAGACTGGGGTTTCCTATTGCGTGCACAAGTCAGATAGGAGGCCACATAGCTCTTGACATCTTTCTTGTAACCGGGTCACCAAAAGGAATGTGATGAACTTTTTTTGCCCTTAGGAGAATGATTGAGAAATGGGTCATTCTGATACCTTTCTGAGAATATTCAAAAATGTCTTAGAACGTGTGGCCCCTAGAAAGTTCTTTTGAGGCGTACATTCAAGATTGGTTTCCTGCAGAGGCCCAGACAACATCCATGATAAGGCATCAGCCTTACCATTCCTTGATCCACGGCACTATGAGTGATAAAATTGAGGGAGAAGAAAAGGATCCAGCGTGTCTAGATCACTGTCTTGTGGCAGAGCAAATGCATTCTAAATGTTTAAAATTGATCAATGAGGACAGTACATGATACTTCCAGCAGATGTCCTCACTCAGAAAATGCTTCCTTAACCACTTCCCACCCGGCCTTTAGCAGAATGATGGTCGGGCGGTGGTTCAGTTATCCTGACAGGATAACATGCCTGGGCGCAGGGCGGTGATCGGAGGTGCTGTATGTCAGTCTGACACACTGCATCTCTGATCGTGGTACGGAGCCTCTGACAGAGGCTCCTTACCACGTGATCAGCTATGACCAATCACAGCTGATCATTGCGTGAACCAGGAACTGCCGAGGAGAGGAGCCAAAGCAGCTGCTACATCAGCCACCATGTTTTAGGTCAGATTATTCTGTAACGGTACAAGAACTGGCTTGGAGGCTAGTGGCTATAGCAGTAAAGAGGTTCACAGTTAATCAGATGGAAATATACAAGCAGATCTCCCTAGCGGATGATGCGGGGCTTATCTGAGGCAAGGGGTCTAAGCAGTAGCCAGTTTTCACAATAGTTCCTGATGGTGGAGATGGTTTTTGCTGCATGCTAATGCCAGGTCACGGCCCTCTGGATTGCCAAGTGGGCACATAGGAAGCGGGGGTCAGGTAACGGATGAAGCAGACAAGGAACAAGCAGAAGCGTAATCTGTGAACAAGCCAAAAGGTCAGTAACAAGTAGTAGCTGGAGGGGATCAGATAGAAGCGTGGTCGATGAAAAAGCACAGGGTTATCAATCAGTGGTAGCAAAGATAAGGGCAGCAGCAGGTATGCAAGGAGCAAGATATTGGCTGATGAGAGCACAGTAATCTGGCAAACAGGAAGCACAGAGACATAGCGTAAATCAGAAGTTCATGGGAGGAGCAAAGAGTTGAAGATTTACCAGAAACAAAATACAATGTGGGCATGTTTCATTCACTAGCAAAGTCAATGATGCTCTGAGACACCAATCCCTTTTTATACATACTATGCTCATATAGTGAATTTCTAAACTTACTCCAGGCTGTATCATTTTAATTTATAACTGATTTATGATGATTTAATTTTATTTATATGACCAACATAGAAAATGGTTTCAGGTTTTCAGATTCCTGAGTATCCACATACGCTTCTGAGGTTTCTATGAGCTGTACTTGTTATAACTAGCTGGTATACTCCAGTCAGAAGGCTTCTTAAAAACAATGTTGTTTGAATGCAAAGAAGCTATTTTACGGCATGTACAGACCACACATAGCAACCACAGCAAAGTGATGAAGAATGGGAATTAAATAGGTTTTAGAAAATGAGCCATGCACAGCAAATGTGTCACAGTTAGCCAATTTGAAATAGGTGAACCTAGTCTTTAAACTGACACACTGTTGAATACACAGCATATTATAAAATAAGCTAGAGACCTGGATGCCATTTACTGGTTAGGGGGAAGGCACTTCATTTATGTGGGAAAGATAAAAATTAATAAAGAAATAAATGATAGCAGAGTACTGAATATTTAGATGGCAATTTGCATGCCTCTCATGCTCCAAAATGGAAAGTATTATCAGTTAAAACTCGTGTGCTAAGGTCCCCTTTGGCAATTCATCAAAGGAAAGTGGTGAGGAACCACAGGATCTGAACTGCTTTCTAGAGTTGGCAGTGTAATTAATAGCAAGCTGCATTCATCATTCGCAATCAATACCTGGGAGGCATCCCAGGCAGGGATGAGAAAACCTGCATAAGCTATCAGGGTAATAATTATGTGAATTCCAGGATATTATTTCACCATTCCAAACTTTATGCTCTAAGATTTTCACCTGAAGATCTGAGGTGCACTGGGCAAAGCATCTTAAACACTTGCTAATAAAAAGAAAAACTTTTCACGTTCAGATAGAAATGGATCACCTCAGAAAATAATTGCACTCAAGCGGCAGTAAGATTGCTTCAAGTTGCCGTGATTTAATATGAGTGTGAAGATAAATGCAAGGAGCAAGTCTGTAGCTTTGTCTTTGCTGTGAAGACAATATTTTAGTGCTGAAAAAAATTAACCGTTCAGGGAAAGAAAAAAACACATTATTAGTGTGTAGAATCTGTAAACTTCTGGCAAACTGGAATCAATACATGGGGACTGCTTATAAAATTGTATGCAGCCAGGCTCCTTGTCCAGCCCCCCTGCCTAAAAGCATAAACTTGTCTGTAACCTCTATGTAAATGACACTGCATTGGTCCAGGATCCACCCTTGGCTATGACTGGATTATGAAGGAGCAGCAAGCGCATTCCTTTGCAATGTAACAGGGTCCTGATTGGCTAAGACTTCTGCCCCTTCATCCTCCAGTCTATGTGCTGCTGCATAGTGGATTTCAGGAGGTTGACTGCAGGACAAATTTAAGAACTTATGCTAGTTGCAAAAATATAGGTAATTATTTTGATTGATTACATAGCTTTAATACATTAAGTTTTCACATCTGTTTGGAGCTTAACAAATGTAACATTTATTGCGCATGAAGTATAATGCTATTAGATTCCTATTAAATTGTACACTCTCCGAAGCAGGGCCCTCGTAATCCTCTTGTATTGAATTGTATTGTATCTGTACTGTCTCCCTATATAATGTAAAGCGCTGTACAAACTGTCAGCCCTAAATAAATCCTGTATAATAATATTAATTACTTCACAGCTTTTATGTCTATGCAGGCTCTAGGACTATTGCCCGATGGGGAATGATAAGGATCTGCTTGTTGCCTTAGGGGAACAGAGCTGTGTCTATAGAATGCTGAGTCTATCTACACTAGAAACAATTAAGAAAATATTCCAAAGATAGAGCTGCATTCTCTAGTATGTTGAATTAAACTTTTTCATATGCCATGTAAAGAAAAAAGTCCTTTGTGCATATGAACTTTTAGACCCTGGTCTTTCTGAAAAAAAGTGTCTGGTGTGCTTTGTCGGTTCTTGGAAACTGCTCCCTGGCGCCCAATGCAATATACAGAAACACTAGGTTAAGCATCAGCTTCAGGCAATCCTAATATGAATTCAAACTGCAGCATCTGTCCACTTTTGAAGCTGGAGTCCATTCACTTATGTATATCACTCTATCATACACACCCCTACTGCGAGACTGTGTGATCTGGAAGAGTTTTTACACATAGCCTGGATATACTTATCTACCCAATATCTATGTCTAAGTACCTTTTCAGTAAATCTGTGTTCAGTTGAAAAGCAATTATAGAGTATGCATTTTTATCTTGATCCTTCTGCCTAAGTTTCAGCAAGCTAGGTAACAAATTAAACCTCTTTGGCTTTCTATATGGTTCAAGAGATATTACTGATTAAAATACCAAAGAGTTGAAATGTAGAGCCTGATAGCAGGCCAAGTTCTAAGTGGAATTGTCCTAAAATGTAAACATATAACACGCAGATACAGTATATGACAAAGATATAAATAGGCCAAACGTAATACCTTATATTAGAAGGCCAGTCTCAGCCTTTCTCCATCAGGAGCAGCCATAACAACCTCTTCCACAGTATATGAAACTTTGCTGTATGCAAAAAAACAAAAGAAAATGCATATATATTATTATACAGGATTTACTGTTTATAGCGCCAACATTTTCTACACATGATAAAATATCTGCTCCTTCAGGTGGCATGAAGTGAAACTCCAACTATTAGGTAGAAGCTTTCAGACTTTTATTGATGTCTCTGTACCCATCAGATAGCATTCTTTCTCACTTTCTATCCCAGTGACAATGGTTTCATGAGAACAGGAAGTGAAATCTTGTTTTTTTATTGTTGTCTGTGCCCTCGTACAAAATTTACCTTCACTTTTGTGTCTGTAGTCTGCTAATCTGGATGAAGGAGAGGGTTAATGCTGCTGGACAGGTTTTTGAGTGCTTATCAGGAAAATACCACCCCCTGCAGGATAAGCCATAATAGTCGGGGCTCACTGACTCCCTTGGGGCTTTCTGTCATGTAGTTGCCATGCTGTTGCTCGACTTCACCTTGTGGAAGCTTGTCAGGATTCCAAATAGTGTGGGACTACATGGAATTAAAGCCACCAGTTATGGATTTATACTGCCAAGATTTGCTACCAATTATGGGTGCTTGCCTTGATAAGGACTGTAATTGACTTTCACACCTAATTAAGGTATGACTACCTCATAGGGCACAAGGGAGCGCACAACTAAAAGGACATGTAGAGGACTTTGTACAGGATTGTGTCAAAGATGTCTTTTGAGAACTGTTCCTTTGTTACCCTCAACTACTTGACAACTACAAAAATGTATCGTTAAGCCAATCTACCTAGTCTGAACTCACTAAAGGGGTGCATGCACAGCGTATTCAAGAACAGGACCTATTTAAAAAGGACGAGAGAGGTTAGAAAAGATACAGTATAGAGGTCTAATGAGCAAAGAAGCTGTTCTATGGAGTCTATATTGCCGTACTAATGGTTATCCTACATGTGTCTAATGCTCAAGCAGCCCATAAGCCAGGAAGTGGGTGACTTGCCATGTGAGATGGAGACTCTGGTAGTGAAGGGGTTGATTCTCAGCCCGTTTACTGGTGACCAGTTCCCGAGATATCAGGATCATCCTTGCAGCACAGAGAATCTAGGGACCTAGCCTTGGAGTCACAAGTGATAAAGTGAGGCCTCGGCAGGAGAACAAGCATGTGTTTATGAGTAATGTGCTTCCCGTATCCAATAGCAACATGTGGATCATAGTCACCGAGAGTGAGCTGATGGGACTGCTGAGTTGGTGGAGACTGGTACAAGCCCTGTAGTATGGGCTCAGAAACACTGCACTCCTTGGGAGAGGCAAAGACTAACAGAAGTTGTGTCCATAATGCATATGCAGCCACCAGCGCCGGCCCTACCATGGGTCCCACTAGGTGGGGTGGCACCAGGGCCGTCTTTAACACGGGGCAAATGCCCTAGGCCCAGTCCCTGTTTTGGGGCTTGAAACAGCTGCCCCTGGAACCCATGCGACCTGCACATTGAGGGCCTCCCCGTGATGCCACTGGCATTGAGGCAGCGGTAGTCCACAGAGAGCAAGGGAGGGGGCAGGTCCGGGAGCACCACTGACTCTGAGACCCCTTCCCAATGCAGTCTGTATAGTCAGGCAAATGCTGCAGGTGCAGCTATGTAAAGGGTTCGGAGTGGGAGCGGCAGTGCTGAGATCCTGTAGTGTGGATCTGATGTGGAGTGAGCTTGCTGGCAGGTAGGTCCTTCTCCCAAATGCGATGCGCAATTAAACTGGCTGCCTGTGGATTGTTTGACGAGGCTGCACTGAGGGACACTGATAGGCTGCATGGATGAGGTGGCACTGGTGGACACTGATGGGCACTGATAGGCTGCACTGGTGGGCAATGATAAAGTGGCACAGATGGACACCGATGGGCACTGGAAATGCTGCACTGGTGGGCACTGATGAGGTGATACTGATGGACCCTAGCCTTAAAGGTAGGGTTCCTGACATTCACTACCCACATATACCAAGGACACAAACAATCTGAAGTTGTAGGATAGCCGAAAAAATGTTCAATTTTATTTGCACACTTTTTTAACAGGGATCAATAAATTGATGTACAATTCAGGACAGGAGCCAGTCTGGTAAAACAAAGAACACATTATTCACTCAGAAAGTCTCAACTATTATGTAGCAGCAATTATTTTTTTTAGGTACACTGGTAACTAACTGTTTTTGAGTGGTCAAGCCCTACTAATTATTGTCAACCATGTTTTAGGTTGATAGACTTGATAAGGAAGGTAATATTTATATTACATGTAGTGATTCATGAATTGGGTGGTGTAGTGATGAACAAACATCAAAAGAATAAAAAAAGAGGTTAAAAATCCTTGCATGGTGTGTTTAGAAAAATGGGTCTGAGAGTCATGGTTTGAACTTGAAAATTATAGCATGAATAGGCAGATGTTAGTTCTTCTAGGGCGTTAAACAAGGAATGTCTGTAGAATGCCCAGCTAAAGAAACTTGCATGGTTTGACAACTGTAAACCCACTGTAGGACTTTCTCAGCTTCCACAAGTCTCACAGCCATTGTTTAAGGAAATAGGTATATTACTCCTGTTAGAGAGAAGCCTGTGGTCTTCCAACATGTGATATCTGAACCCAGGGGTGTCTTTGATGGGATACTCTTCACTTGATTTGGGAGCTGTAAACTCTAAATAGGTGCAGTCAAGGAGACAACCGAGGAAAACAGAGAACAGAGGATTTTGCCACTCACTGAATAACAAACTGTCAGGCTATTATAGAGACATGTACAGTATCTTAGCAAATGCAGCATGCTTTAAGGTGCATTCAGCGTGCGTTTGAGATTTGAGATTCCTCTGAAGTGCTTACGTGGTCAGTGGCGGTTGGTGTTCAAAATTGTTTTTTTTGAGAGGGGGGGGGGCACAAACCGAAAAATTCTGAAATATACTGAAAAAACCCCCCATCAATTGCAGCCTCACTGTGCCCATCAAATGCAGCCACTGTGCCCATAAAATGCAGCCATTGTGCCCATCAAATGCAACCACTGTGCCCATCAAATGCAGCTGCTGTGCCATCAATTGCAGCCAATGTGCCATCAATTGGATCCCATTTAGGTCCGGCCTGGCCAGGCTGCATTCTGCCCCTCAAGACAGACACTGTCCGCACATGTGAGACCTGCTCTACTACACATTGCTGTTACATCCCGTGAGTGCTCCCGGTTGGGTGCCTTCCCGCTGTTTTGAATTACTGGATAGTGCATTAATAAAAGTTATTTTCTTTACAACTGAAGTCTGTGTAATTACTGCCATCGCACCACTCTGCACCTCCCCACAAGCAGGGCTGTACATTGCACTTATCCCTCCCACAAACAAAAATGTTGCGAAGGACGCACTGTACCTAGATGAACTCGTGTGCAAGGGGCCTTACAATGACATATAACAGTGAAGACCAAAAACATGTTAGGCATAAACTTGCTGACCGGCCTTTTTCTGACATTTACTGTTTACAACTTAAAATCAGTATTTATTGCTAGACAATTAGTTAAAACCCCCAAACATTATATATATTTTTTTTATGTCACACCGTTTTTTTCTGCATTTAAAAAAAAAAAATACACTTTAATGAATAAAAAAAAAAAAAGAAAACATAATATATCATTTTTTTGTATAATAAGAAAGATGATGGTACGCCGAGTAAATAGATACCTAACATGTCATGCTTTAAAATTGCTCGCACTCGTTGTCATCAGACTACGGTACTTAAAAATCTCTATAGGCAATGCTTCAAAAATTTCTACAGGTTACCAGTTTAGAGTTACAGAGCAGGTCTAGTGCTAGAATTATTGCTCTCGCTCAGACGTTCGCAGCAATACCTCACATGTGTGGTGCAAACACTGTTTACATCTGTGGGTGTGACCTAGGCATGCGTTCACTACTGCGTGCGAGCACGCGGGGATGGGGGTGCGTTAAAATTATTTTTTATTTATTTTATCATATTTTAAAATTTTTACACTGTTCCTTTAAAAATGAATGTTTTGATTACTTTTGTGATGTGAATGTAAACATCCCTTGCAATAACAATACAGCATGACAGGTTCTCTATATGGAGAGATCTGGGGGTTTTCTTTTATCTTTTGCTTAATGCTCAAGAACCGGAAGTGACGTTGACGTCGCTCCGGTCCTCCAAGGGCATAGACATGAGTGGTGGTGATCTTGCCATCACTCATTTCTATACTAAAACACAACCCACGGTGGATGGTTCCCGGGTTCGCCGATTGGTAAGGCAAGCCCAGGAAGCCCAGGCAGCGGCGGGAGGGGGGGACACCTCTCCTACCGCTTATAAAAGTGATTCCATAGTGAGTCCGCCGATGGGTTCACTTTTATGGGAAAGCCGACCGCCTGAAAAAAAAAAAGTTAAAGGTTATGGCATCTAGCTGCAGCCATAACCCCAGTATTTAACATCAACAAATGATGTATATTTACAGTTAGGGGGATGGCAACTGGTTAAAGATAAACTAAATAGCTTAATAGCTATTTTACTAGGTAAAAAAACTAATTAAATCTGTGCTTCTTTTACTATACTGAAGGCATTGCAGCATTTTTAGTGTTGTCTTCTCTGCTGCATTCTCTAGAATTTACAACGCTTAAAGCGGAGGTTCACACAAAAATTGAACCTCCGCTTTTCGGAACCCTTCCCCCCTCCGGTGTCACATTTGGTACCTTTCAGGGGGGAGGGGGGTGCAGATACCTGTCTAAGACAGGTATTTGCACCCACTTCCGGCATAGACTCCCACGGGAGTCTATGCCTCTTCCCGTCCCCACCGCGCTGTCTGCTGGGACACACACGGGTGCCAGAGACAGCAGGGACCAGTTAGGAAGCGCAGCGCGACTCGCGCATGCGCAGTAGGGAACCGGGAAGTGAAGCCGCAGTGCTTCACTTCCTGATTCCCTTACAGAGAATGGCGGCGGCAGCACCTAATCACCGAGGGACGATTCAGTCTCGGGTGCCGACATCGCTGGACCTTTATATTGGCTTTAAAACATTTTTACAAATGCAGCAATTTAGAAATTAGATGCAAGATTTAGCACTGGGAAACACTTTTTGAAAGATAAAAAGTGCATTTTATATACAACTATATAGATCAGACCAAAATGAGGGACAAATGAGGAGGAAAGAGGGACAGAGGGACATTGCTCCAAATCAGGGACAGTCCCTCCAAATCAAGGACAGTTGGGATGCAAACATATATACAGTAGCTCCTTAGACAACAGCAGTGAGAGATGTGCATGCTGAGAAACTTCTAAAGTGGGTTTAATTCATATTTTAATAGTTCTGATATTTTTTCATAGCTGCATGTACATTTTATTGAGAGTTCTGGCACTGGTGTTTTGATAATTTTATACTTATTTGGTAGATTCTCACACAGATTGTTGTTTGATTATTGATAGTTTAAGTATACATTTCATACTAACTGCTAAGGTTAATGTTACATTAATTTTATAGTACCAACAAATTTCTTGGTGCTTTTCAGATAATACTGACCCATTCACATACTTAGCTCCCCTCAAAGCATTTTACAATCTGATGTCTCTCTAGCATGCTCATATAACTTTTTTACAAAACTGCAAAGCCATTTTATTGAATACATGTTTCTAGACTGTAAGAAGAAAGTGCAGCACCAAAAACAAACTTACACATCATTTGTAAACTCAGTTTACTAGTTTCCATGGGAAAACCTAGATCCTATCAATTGCAAGGCCAAATGCCAACCATTTAAAAAGAATGCTGACTCCCAGCAGACTAACCACAGGGGTCACAGGGGTCACAAATGCGACCCAGCCCCATGCTCCAGGGGGCCTGTGCAGCTCCCCTGTACACCTGCATAGGAGGAGCGGCAGGGATATAAAGGAACCGATCCCCTGAATTTCCCTCTTGCAGGGGCTAAAAATCCACTTCTCCTCCTCTCCCTCCCACAGGCATTCAGTGGCTGCAGAAAGGGATCGGTTCCTTTATATTCCCCTGGCACCCCTCCTATACAGGTCTTACTGCCCCTGTGTGCTTGTCAAGCGAGGGGATGCTTTCAGGGTGGAAAATGGAGAAGGAGCCAGTAAATATGTAATTTACTGGCCTCTTCCTTTTCTCAATGGACAGAGTCAGTGATCGGTACCAATCACTGACTGTCCGTTCAAAACTGAAGTATAGTAAACTAAACTATGCTTCAGTTTGTGAATGAATGGGAAGCTCTGTACAGAGCTATTTCTGTCCATTCATTCTGTGCAGCTGAGGCTACAAAATAATTTTGTTTCTCTGTCTTCAAGCTGAAACAGAAGAGGTCTGTTTAGGCCCTGATATCGCACCCAAAGTCGCTCCTACAATTTTTGAAAAAATAATTAAAAAATAAAAGCGCAAAAAAAATAAAAGAAGTTAGGTTGGTAAAAAAATTAAATATCAAAATAAAAAAGATTGACCCAGTCCACTGCCCTACTGATCATGTCTACTGCCCTACTGACACTGTCCACTGCCATATTGACAGCGTACACTACTCTACTGATTGACACAGTTCATAGTACTACAGTAGAACTACCAGAGTTGCAAAGGTTGCATTTCTGAACAGGCGCTGGTGTTCTGCCATTTTGGGGGCCCCCAAAAATGTCAGGAAGGGGGCCACTGCAGGACCGTAATAAGGGGCCCTGCAATGGAAGTAAAGGGCCCCAGGATCAGTGGGAAGGGCCCCGGGCTTGGAGGTAAGGGCCTCGGCTGGGGGTCAGAGAGGCCCTGAAGGTTTTAGTGTTCCTCTGCTGACCCCAAACCAGAACTTTACACAGAACTTTATAGATTAATCTTTTATAGATACACTGTGAACTTCGTAATTTATAACAATAGAAGGTTTGGTGAGTAGTGTGTGGTTAACAATCTATTTTTACTTTTTGGTTTTCCTTTGTTATGTGTGGCCAACTGGGGACATCTCTTATCACTTGAGGTACAATAGAAAGTTATAGGGCAATTTTCCCACATTAGGACAACAGGGAAGTTGAATCTCCCAGACAACAATAAAATCCAGACACAGGTAGGAACCCTTTATTGCTCTATTCCAAAAAAAAATAACTATAGATGTTTTTTCATTTTGAAAAAAAGACTGATGTTCATCAAACCCCCTCTATAACTGTTACCAATTTTGCCAGGAGAAAAATTTGAACTCCCATGGAAAACCAGCTCAATTCCTTGGTTTCTTAGCCTTTAGTTGTTAAAATGCTGGTTAGTATTAGATGCAAGAAAATATTTTACATTTTTTTTTAAATTATATCATTGTTTTTGTTTTTACTATCTTATGCAATAAAGCAATTCATGGCTTTACCACTCTTACTGAAACAAATGCCTTTATACACTAAAAAATCAAAGAATCATCTTTTTGTCTACAGTAGTTCTAAAGTCAAATATTTTTTTTTACCTATGCATTATTGTAAAAAAAACTTCAGTCGCCCCCGCCGCCAGCCCCCATACCTAAATACTTAGCTGACTCCTGTATAGATCCAGCCTCCAGCACTGTGCCCATGTGCAGGTCTTCTCTCCCCTTTCCTGTCCCGTCGATGGATGCACACAGTCCGGCTCATGAGTGAGCCTCCACATGTGCCAACATAAGAAGTGGCTCCCTATAGTTACCTACGGAGAAAAGGAGCTGAGATTGCCTCCAGGGGACCCCAGGAGAGGAAGTTTGGTACCGCTCTGTGCAATTCCCTCGCACAGAGCAGTTAAGTATAACATCTTTTTTTATTTTAGTAAAAAAAAGTTTAACCTCATGCCGATCGGGCCATAGCCGAAAGACGGCTGCAGCGCGGTCGGCTGGTTTTGGGTGGACGTCCGTCGGACGTCAACAGGAACTCTCGCTCCCCGAGCGCCCGGTGGGGCACGTGCACGATAGTGTCCGTGCTCGCCGGGTTCACGGGAACCGGCGCAACACGGATCGTGGTAAAGGGCCAATGACAGCGGCCCTTAACCACGTGATCGCTCCCTCCAATGAGGGAGCGATCATAATGCCAACAAACTGGGGTCATGCAAAGGTCCCAGCTCTCTTCTCTCCTCACACCGATACAGAGTGAGAGGAGAGAATAGAGATCGAGTGACAAAACGACAGAAATAGTGAGTGAAAGTACTACAGTGCCCAGCAGTGCCATACAGTGCCACACAAGTGCCACTGCAGTGCTAAATTGTGCCCTACAGTGCCACTACACTACCAATCAGTTCCACTACAGTACCCATCTGTGCCACTAGTGCCACTACAGTACCTATCAGTGCCACTACAGTGCTCATCTGTGCCATCAGTGCCACTATAGTGCTCATCAGTGCCACATCAGTGCCATCAGTGCCCATCAGTGCCACCTCTGCCACTACAGTGTCCATCTGTGCTGCCAGTGCCACGTCAGTGCTCCGTCAGTGCCACACCAGTGCCCAGTGCCACTACAGTGCTCATCTGTGCCACCAGTACCACATGGGTGCCACCAGTGCCACCTGTGCCACTACAGTGCCACCTCTGCCACTTCAGTGCCCATCTGTGCCGCCAGTGCCACGTCAGTGCTCCGTCAGTGCCACACCATTGTCCAGTGCCACTACAGTGCTCATCTGTTCCACCAGTACCACATCGGTGCCAATTAATGCCACCTGTGCCACTACAGTGCCCATCGGTGCCACCAGTGCCACTACAGTGCCCATCGGTGCCACCAGTGCCACGTCAGTGCTCCATCAGTGCCACTACAGTGCTCATCAGTGCCACATTAGTGCCAATACAGTGCTCATTTGTGCCATCAGTACCTCATCTGCACCACTACAGCACTCATCTGCGCCACTAAATCGCTCATCAGTGCCATTACAGCGCTCATCAGTGCCACTACAGTACCCAATAGTTCACATCAGTGCCCATAAGTGAGTGCTCATCAGTGCCACCATATCAGTGGATCCTTATCAGTACCCATCAGTGCTACCTTAGTGCACATCAGTGCCAGATAATCAGTGCATCCTCAGTGTGGTGCATTAGTGTACATCAGTGCAACCTTATCAGTACCCATCAGTGCACCCTCATCAGTACAGAGCTATTTCTGTCCATTCATTCTGTGCAGCTGAGGCTACAAAATAATTTTGTTTCTCTGTCTTCAAGCTGAAACAGAAGAGGTCTGTTTAGGCCCTGATATCGCACCCAAAGTCGCTCCTACAATTTTTGAAAAAATAATTAAAAAATAAAAGCGCAAAAAAAATAAAAGAAGTTAGGTTGGTAAAAAAATTAAATATCAAAATAAAAAAGATTGACCCAGTCCACTGCCCTACTGATCATGTCTACTGCCCTACTGACACTGTCCACTGCCATATTGACAGCGTACACTACTCTACTGATTGACACAGTTCATAGTACTACAGTAGAACTACCAGAGTTGCAAAGGTTGCATTTCTGAACAGGCGCTGGTGTTCTGCCATTTTGGGGGCCCCCAAAAATGTCAGGAAGGGGGCCACTGCAGGACCGTAATAAGGGGCCCTGCAATGGAAGTAAAGGGCCCCAGGATCAGTGGGAAGGGCCCCGGGCTTGGAGGTAAGGGCCTCGGCTGGGGGTCAGAGAGGCCCTGAAGGTTTTAGTGTTCCTCTGCTGACCCCAAACCAGAACTTTACACAGAACTTTATAGATTAATCTTTTATAGATACACTGTGAACTTCGTAATTTATAACAATAGAAGGTTTGGTGAGTAGTGTGTGGTTAACAATCTATTTTTACTTTTTGGTTTTCCTTTGTTATGTGTGGCCAACTGGGGACATCTCTTATCACTTGAGGTACAATAGAAAGTTATAGGGCAATTTTCCCACATTAGGACAACAGGGAAGTTGAATCTCCCAGACAACAATAAAATCCAGACACAGGTAGGAACCCTTTATTGCTCTATTCCAAAAAAAAATAACTATAGATGTTTTTTCATTTTGAAAAAAAGACTGATGTTCATCAAACCCCCTCTATAACTGTTACCAATTTTGCCAGGAGAAAAATTTGAACTCCCATGGAAAACCAGCTCAATTCCTTGGTTTCTTAGCCTTTAGTTGTTAAAATGCTGGTTAGTATTAGATGCAAGAAAATATTTTACATTTTTTTTTTAATTATATCATTGTTTTTGTTTTTACTATCTTATGCAATAAAGCAATTCATGGCTTTACCACTCTTACTGAAACAAATGCCTTTATACACTAAAAAATCAAAGAATCATCTTTTTGTCTACAGTAGTTCTAAAGTCAAATATTTTTTTTTACCTATGCATTATTGTAAAAAAAACTTCAGTCGCCCCCGCCGCCAGCCCCCATACCTAAATACTTAGCTGACTCCTGTATAGATCCAGCCTCCAGCACTGTGCCCATGTGCAGGTCTTCTCTCCCCTTTCCTGTCCCGTCGATGGATGCACACAGTCCGGCTCATGAGTGAGCCTCCACATGTGCCAACATAAGAAGTGGCTCCCTATAGTTACCTACGGAGAAAAGGAGCTGAGATTGCCTCCAGGGGACCCCAGGAGAGGAAGTTTGGTACCGCTCTGTGCAATTCCCTCGCACAGAGCAGTTAAGTATAACATCTTTTTTTATTTTAGTAAAAAAAAGTTTAACCTCATGCCGATCGGGCCATAGCCGAAAGACGGCTGCAGCGCGGTCGGCTGGTTTTGGGTGGACGTCCGTCGGACGTCAACAGGAACTCTCGCTCCCCGAGCGCCCGGTGGGGCACGTACACGATAGTGTCCGTGCTCGCCGGGTTCACGGGAACCGGCGCAACACGGATCGTGGTAAAGGGCCAATGACAGCGGCCCTTAACCACGTGATCGCTCCCTCCAATGAGGGAGCGATCATAATGCCAACAAACTGGGGTCATGCAAAGGTCCCAGCTCTCTTCTCTCCTCACACCGATACAGAGTGAGAGGAGAGAATAGAGATCGAGTGACAAAACGACAGAAATAGTGAGTGAAAGTACTACAGTGCCCAGCAGTGCCATACAGTGCCACACAAGTGCCACTGCAGTGCTAAATTGTGCCCTACAGTGCCACTACACTACCAATCAGTTCCACTACAGTACCCATCTGTGCCACTAGTGCCACTACAGTACCTATCAGTGCCACTACAGTGCTCATCTGTGCCATCAGTGCCACTATAGTGCTCATCAGTGCCACATCAGTGCCATCAGTGCCCATCAGTGCCACCTCTGCCACTACAGTGTCCATCTGTGCTGCCAGTGCCACGTCAGTGCTCCGTCAGTGCCACACCAGTGCCCCTACAGTGCTCATCTGTGCCACCAGTACCACATGGGTGCCACCAGTGCCACCTGTGCCACTACAGTGCCACCTCTGCCACTTCAGTGCCCATCTGTGCCGCCAGTGCCACGTCAGTGCTCCGTCAGTGCCACACCATTGTCCAGTGCCACTACAGTGCTCATCTGTTCCACCAGTACCACATTGGTGCCAATTAATGCCACCTGTGCCACTACAGTGCCCATCGGTGCCACCAGTGCCACTACAGTGCCCATCGGTGCCACCAGTGCCACGTCAGTGCTCCATCAGTGCCACTACAGTGCTCATCAGTGCCACATTAGTGCCAATACAGTGCTCATTTGTGCCATCAGTACCTCATCTGCACCACTACAGCACTCATCTGCGCCACTAAATCGCTCATCAGTGCCATTACAGCGCTCATCAGTGCCACTACAGTACCCAATAGTTCACATCAGTGCCCATAAGTGAGTGCTCATCAGTGCCACCATATCAGTGGATCCTTATCAGTACCCATCAGTGCTACCTTAGTGCACATCAGTGCCAGATAATCAGTGCATCCTCAGTGTGGTGCATTAGTGTACATCAGTGCAACCTTATCAGTACCCATCAGTGCACCCTCATCAGTACCCAGCAGTACACCCTCATCAGTACCCAGCAGTGCACCCTCATCAGAACCCAGCAGTGCACCCTCATCAGAACCCAGCAGTGCACCCTCATCAGAACCCAGCAGTGCACCCTCATCAGAACCCAGCATTGCACCCTCATCAGAACCCAGCAGTGCAGCCTTTTCAGCACCCAGCAGTGCAGCCTCATTAGACCAGCCTCATCAGCACCCATCAGTTCAGCCATATCTGTCCAAGTGTCCCTACCACAGCAGTTTGTCACCACAGCCCACAGTCACCAGTATAGCGAAAAAAAAAAATTCGCTGAGGAGGCATACCAACAGCTTAGTTTGACTGATGAGAGCAGCGGGGAGCTCTCTGAGTCTGCGTCTGATTCTGGTTCAGAATATTAACCCGTTGTAAGCAGTGGGTCTGATACAGAATCGGAGGAAGAGCAAAGTGTGCCTGTGAAATGAAGGTGCTCTGGCATGGAGTAGCAGGCTACCACAAGTAGTGCTGTGGCATCAACCAGCAGCTCAGTGCCATCCACCAGAAATGCAGTGACATCAACTAGCAGCTCAGTGCCATCCACCAGTAGCACAGTGCCATCCAGAAGTAATGAAGTACCACTGCAGCAAAGGCCAAGAATTAGCGGGGTGTCATCTTGGCCCTAAAGCGTTAGGACCCATGCCGACCTTCCCTATGCCCTTGAAAACCCTCTGTGGCTTCCCCCTAATTCAGGATTTGCAAACATCCCCCCTTTCACCACCCAGCCAGGTGTTCAGGTGAACACAGAGAATTTTGCCCCTATTGATTTTTTTAATTTAATTTTTACCCAAGACCTATTGTCCTTCATCATGGCCCAGTGCAACCTCTATGCACAACAATTTATAAGAAGCAACCCTGTTATGCCCATCCCTATGAGTGGCGAGCATTGACAGTGGAGGAATTTAAATAATTTTTAGGGCTAACATTCAATATGGGACTCACAAAAAAAAATGAATTATACTCCTATTGGTACACCAACCCCATCCACCATATGCCAATCTATTCATCCATTATGCGAAGATCAAGATACCTCATGATAATGCTTTTCCTCCATTATAATGACAACACCCAGTGCCCTCCCAATAAATGACCCATCACATGACAAATTATTTAAAATTCGGCCACTTCTAAATTTTTTCTCTGAGAAATTTCCCCAGTTTTTTATCCCCGACCAAAATATCTCCGTGGATGAGTCATTGGTCCACTTCACAGGCAGGCTTGGCTTTAAGCAGTTTATCCCCAGTAAAAGGGCTCGATATGGGGTTAAGCTCTACAAGCCATGTGACTGAGAAACTAGGTACATCTACGCATTCCGGGTGTACGAAGAGAAGGACACCAAACTGCATCCCCCTGAATGTCCGGAGTACATCAGAGCCAGCAGAAAGGTTGTTTGGGAGCTTGTATATCCACTCCTTGGAAAAGGTTACCACCTTTATGTGCATAATTACTATACAAGCTTGCCCCTCTTCCGCAATCTTTACCGCAAGGACACTCCAGCGTGTGGTACAGTGCGAGCCAATAGGAAGGGCTTCCCGCAAAGGCTCGTTACTGAAAGACTACGACAAGCGTCTTTGAGGAACGAAGAGATATTGGCTCTCAGGTGGAGGGACAGACGAAACCTCCACATGCTCACAATGATCCACAACGACACCTATGTGGAAATCCCCAGAAGAAACGGCCCAATCCAGAAACTGAAATGTGTCCATGATTATAATTTGTTCATGAGGGGAGTCGACTTCAATGACCAGATGATCGAACCCTACCTTCCCACAAGAAAAAGCCACTTTTGGTATATGTGTCCATATATCTTTTCAGTTTGGCCATTTACAATAGTTTTGTTAGTTACCGTAAATCTACAGAGAGCCCCGTATCTTATCTTCAGTACCAAGAAGAAATTATCTCCACCCTTTTGTACCCTGAAGGCGCACCAGAAAGCATTCGCTCGGACTCAGTGAGCAGACTCCACGAACGCCACTTTCCTGAAAAACTCCCTCACCATGAAACAGGCCGGAAACGTCAGAAGAGATGCCGGGTGTGCTCAAGAGGAGGAACTAGAAGAGACACCGTGTATTATTGTCCTGATAGTCCTTCCCAACCAGGCCTTTGTATTGATGAATGTTTCCGCCGTTACCATACTTCTCTACATTATTAGGGAAGTATGGTAAACGCAATTGTCATTTACCGCCACATCCCTTTATGCCACTGTACCTACCTCTGCCTTCTCCGGAACTGACCCTGGCTTGCTAAACGACCACGCTTCTGCCTAACGCTAAACGGTACCTACCTCTGCCTGCTCTGGAACTGACCCTGGCCTGATATACGACCACGCTTCTGCCTAACGCTAAACTGTACCTACCTCTGCCTGCTCTGGAACTGACCCTGGAATGTTTGACCATGTTTTTTGCCTGCCTCTTGGACTGGTCTTTTACTCTTCTACTGGAGTAGTGAGCTTCATAACACAGGGGTCTCACATATGTGAGGGCCTCCAGAATTGTTTTTCTGGATGAAGAAAACTCATTTTTTAGTTTTCTCATTCCCAGATTAGGGTCTGGAGACTCGGAGGCTTCAAAGAGAATTTGGTGGGAGAAGCCTCTACCCCTGTCCCCATTCTTTCCTGGACTGCTACTTGGACCATGTTCCTACTTACTACCAGGACCAATATTTTGGCACTGCTGGCAATGTCTCTACTTGCACTGAATATGGACAGTATCCCTGCCTGTACTGACTATGGACAATATTCCTGCCTGCTGCCTGGATAATTCCATTCACTGTCACTGACCACGTCCCTGCCTGGATCAGGACTCTCCTCCTGTGGACAACTGCACTACTAAAACCACAGGTAATCTTTTGTTTACCCTTTGCTCACCAGAATGTATTTTAGGGTGTGATTCTTGGTTCATGCTATGTGTTAGAAATATGAAGGGCCTTCAAAAATGTGATAGATTGTAAGGAAATTAGATGTGTAATTTATGCTCCTAGAACGCCTGAATGTGCTACTTTAATGTTGGTCCTCTGTATGTGGCCAGGCTGTGTAAAAGTCTGACACATGTGGTATCGCCATGCTCAGGGGGAGTAGCAGAATATATTTTGGGGTGTACATGCTATGTGTTGGAAATATCTTAGAAATGGACAACTTTGTGTAAAAAAAGCGTTTTCATTTTTTTCCACATTTTCCACATTTTCCAAAAACTTCTGGAAAAAAATGAACCGTTCAAAAGACTCATTATGCCTCATAGATTATATGTTGGGGTGTTTGCTTTCCAAAATGGGATCACTTTGTGGGCGTTTCTATTGTCCTGGTGCTCCAGGGCCTTCAAAAGTGTAATAGGTGGTTGAGAGATTAGATATGCAATTTATGCTCCTAGAATGCCTGAATGTGCTACTTCAATATTCGGCCTCTGTATGTGGCCAGGCTGTGTAAAAGTCTCACACATGTGGTATCGCCATACTCAGGAGGAGTAGCAGAATATATTTTGGGGTGTAATTTTTGCTATGTACATGCTATGTGTTAGTAATATCTTAGAAATGGACAACTTTGTGTAAAACAAATGCGTTTTCATTTTTTTCTACATTTTTCAAAAACTTCTGGAAAAAAATGAACCGTTCAAAAGACTCACTATGCCTCATAGATTATAAGTTGGGGTGTTTGCTTTCCAAAATGGGGTCACTTTGTGGGCGTTTCCATTGTCCTGGTGCTCCAGGGCCTTCAAAAGTGTAATCGGTGGTTGAGAGATTAGATATGCAATTTTTGCTCCTAGAATGCCTGAATGTGCTACTTCAATGTTGGGCCTCTCTATGTGGCCAGAGTGTGTAAAAGTCTCACACATGTGGTATCGCCATGCTCAGGAGGAGTAGCAGAATATATTTTGGGGTGCCATTTGTGGAATGTACATGCCATGTGAGAGAAATAACCTGTTATAATGACAATTTGGTGTGAAAAAAATAAAAAAATAAAAAAAATCTTAATTTTGCAAAGAATTGTGGGAAAAAATGACAACTTCAAAAAACTCACCATGCCTCTTACTAAATACCTTGGAATGTCTACTTTCTAAAAAGGGGTCATTTGTGGGTATTTGTACTTTCCTGGCTTGTAAGGGTCTCAAGACATCAGTGTGATCAGATGTGATCAATTTTCAGTGATTGGCACCATGGCTTGTAGACGCTATAACTTTCACACAGACTAAATAATATCCACTAATTTGGATTATTTTTACCAAAGATATGTAGCAGTATAAATTTTGGCCCAAATTTATGAAGAAAAATTACTTATTTGCAAAATTTTATATGAAATGAAGAAAAATGCATTTTTTTTACAAAATTTTCGGTCTTTTTTCATTTATAGCACAGAAAATAAAAAACCCAGAGGTGATCAAATACCACCAAAAGAAAGCTCTATTTGTGTGAAAAAAATGATGAAAATTTCACATGGGTACAGTGTTGCATGACTGAGTAATTGTCATTCAAAGTGTGAGAGCACTGAAAGCTGAAATTGGTCTGGCTAGGAAGGGTGTTTAAGTGCCCAGTGGTCAAGTGGTTAACCTTACAACCGCTTTAAGGCTGTTCCTGTTTACTTTGCTACCTGATGCAGTTTAGGAGATCCACCATCTCTCTTTTGGGTTTAGATATGCTTGAAGCTCTGGACAATTGTAATTCTAGCCATTCCCACAATCATAGACACTAAGGGGCTTATGTATGAAAACAACATTTCTTTTTGCTTATAGCAACCATTTATAATCCTCTGCACAGTAAAAATGATAGCTGGAAGAGGTATTCATGGGCAAAAATAAATGTTTTAGCTGGTACTTTTCATACATAAACCCCTTAAGAAAGTGCACAAGGTTGTAGATCCCATATTCCTTCAATAGTTCCTTGGAGTTTAGAATGATGGGAAGCACTTTGTTTCATGTAACCCTAAAGGGCCTCTCCTGAAACAAAATGTTTCACATTTTCACATGTTTGGGAAAGTCTTTTTCATAATAGTGACAATAAAGAACACTAAAGCAACAGCTGGACTTAAAGTGGACCTTCTATGAAAATAGAAGGTCCGTTTTACTCACAGCTCCCACCCTCCAAATACAAATGGCTTTAAAGCAGTTAGAAATGGAAAAAAATACTTAGCTCAGCCTGGCTTTCAATGTCATCACAAGACACGGATGACATCACAAAATTCCTGCAATTGGTTAGAGTGAACTCTCATGGGATTTTTTCACCCAGTTTTTCCAGGAAGCAAGGTGACCTCATAGTGCCTCCCAAAAGCGTGAGAAGGACCAAGGTAGGTTTTTTTATTTGCAAAGCATTATTTTTTAATAGCTTTTTAAAGTGGTGGGTGATGGAGAACTGTAATGCCCTGTACACACGACCGGTTTTGCCGTTGGAATAAACGCTGAAGGTTTTTTTGACGGAGTTCCGACGGAATTCCGCTCAAGCAGTCTTGCATACACACAGTCACACCAAATTCCGACCGTCCAGAACGTGGTGACGTATAACATGTATGACGGGACTAGAAAACAGAAGTTCAATAGCCAGTAGCCAATAGCTTCCGTCTCGTACTTGCTTCAGAGCATGTGTCGTTTTTGGTGCGTTGGAACAGCATACAGACAAGCGTTTTTGCTGATAGTAATTTGTTCCGTCGGAAAAATATAGAACATGTTCTCTATCTAAGTCCGTCTGAATTTTCAACAGAAAAAGTCCAATGGGGCATACACACAGTCGGAATATACGATGAAAAGCTCCCATCGGACTCTTTCTGTCAGAAATTCCACTTGTGTGTACGCGCATTAGTAAAAAGAACCTTCCATTTTTTTCATGGAGGGTCTAATTGAACTTTAAATCTGGCAGAAATAAGAGCATCTATGATAGTCAGAGATATCAATTAGACTCTACATGTCATCTTTCAAGAAGAATTTATAAAGTAAAAGCTACATGCTTTTGGTACCATGGTAACTTTCGTTCTGCCATATTTTAAATCTTCCTCAGCATGTGGTGTGTTTGCTTTAGTGCGTCATTTGTGCTTTAATCACATTTTTCCCTTAAAGGACAGACCTGTCTTGACGGTTTTCCACAAACAGTTAAACTTCTGGGAAAGAAGGACAAAATTTGCTTTTGATATTAATCTCTCTCAAGATGTCTCTCTCAGCACTTTATGGAGAGCACATAAAGCTGTGGCCAGAGGGAGATTAATACGCATTGCTTCATGTTGAAAGACAGCAAACACGATTCACAGAGTACAATTATCTCCTCTGCTATTTAAATTAGAGATGTTTCATAGGAAGCAGCTGGATGATGAAACTGTGTGCAAATTCTAACCCCCTACACCTACTACGCACATCTAAAATGTGCAAATAGGCTTTACAGGTGTATTATACATATGACCTGTTATTTTAATATTAAGGGATTACAAGATCCTTTCAGTAAGCTAAGTACTATATATGTATAATTCATGATCTGATGAGTGCAGCATGATAGAATCCACTGGCATGAATTGCTTGCTATGCCTTGTTATACAGTCAGGTCCATAAATGTTGGGACATTGACACAATTCTAATCTTTTTGGCTCTATACACCACCACAATGGATTTGAAATGAAACAAACAAGATGTGCTTTAATGCAGACTTTCAGCTTTAATTTGAGGGTATTAACATCAAAATCAGGTGAACGGTGTAGGAATTACAACAGTTTCTATATGTGCCTCCCACTTTTTAAGGGACCAAAAGTAATGGGACAATTGGCTGCTCAGCTGTTCCATGGCCAGGTGTGTGTTATTCCCTCATTATCCCATTTACACGGAGCAGATAAAAGGTCCAGAGTTCATTTCAAGTGTGCTATTTGCGTTTGGAATCTGTTACTGTCAACTCTCAATATGAGATCCAAAGAGCTGTCACTATCAGTGAAGCAAGCCATCATTAGGCTGAAAAAACAAAACAAACCCATCAGAGAGATAGCAAAAACATTAGGTGTGGCCAAATCAACTGCTTGGAACATCCTTAAAAAGAAAGAACGCACCAGTGAGCTCAGCAACACCAAAAGACCTGGAAGACCAGAAAACAACTGTGGTGGATGACTGAAGAATTCTTTCCCTGGTGAAGAAAACACCCTTCACAACAGTTGGCCAGATCAAGAACACACTGAAGGAGGTAGGTGTATGTGTGTCAAAATCATCAATCAAGAGAAGACTTCACCAGAGTGAATACAGAGGGTTCACCAAAAGATGTAAACCATTGGTGAGCCTCAAAAACAGAAAGGCCAGATTAGAGTTTGCCAAACAACATCTAAAAAAGCCTTCACAGTTCTGGAACAACATCCTATGGACAGATAAGACCAAGATCAACTTGTACCAGAGTGATGGGAAGAGAAGAGTATGGAGAAGGAAAGGAACTACTCATGATCCAAAGCATACCACCTCATCAGTGAAGCATGGTGGTGGTAGTGTCATGGCGTGGGCATGTATGGCTGCCAATGAAACTGGTTCTCTTGTATTTATTGATGATGTGACTGCTGACAAAAGCAGCAGGATGAATTCTGAAGTGTTTTTCGGGCAGTATTATCTGCTCATATTCAGCAAAATGCTTCAGAACTCATTGGACGGCGCTTCACAGTGCAGATGGACAATGACCCGAAGCATACTGCGAAAGCGACCAAAGAGTTTTTTAAGGGAAAGAAGTGGAATGTTATGCAATGGCCAAGTCAATCACCTGACCTGAATCCGATTGAGCATGCATTTCACTTGCTGAAGACAAAACCGAAGGGAAAAAGCAGGAACTGAAGACAGTTGCAGTAGAGGCCTGGCAGAGCATCACCAGGGATGAAACCCAGCTTCTGGTGATGTCTATGCATTCCAGACTTCAGGCTGTAATTGACTGCAAAGGATTTGCAACCAAGTATTAAAAAGTGAAAGTTTGATGGACGATTGTTAATCTGTCCCATTAGTTTTGGTCCCTTAAAAAGTGGGAGGCACATATACAAACTGTTGTAATTCCTACACCGTTCACCTGATTTTGATGTTAATACCCTCAAATTAAAACTGAAAGTCTGCAGTTAAAGCACATCTTTTTCGTTTCATTTCAAATCCATCGTGGTGGTGTATAGAGCCAAAAAGATTAGAATTGTGTCGATGTCCCAATATTTATGGACCTGACTGTATTATGAATTGTATATTATTCTCAGCAAATTTTAGATTTTCAGCATAAACAAGAAATGCAAAGCCTACTTTAACCAAGACAAGTTTGAATTAAAATGTATCTAACGCTTAGAGCAAAAACTGAAAGTATTGCAGACTACCAGACCTTGGATATGATGGCTGCATCCAGCTACCTGGTAATCCTGCCATTAATTCAATTTCTGTCCTAGAGTGACAGCTGTACTAAGCAGGATGGTAACCCTAGGACTACATAGCAACTCCTTCTCTTCTCCATAACAGGATAGGTTCATAAAGATAGCAGGGACTACCTGGATGACCAGCTTTTTTTGTACTTGTTGAAGAAATGTAATAAAATACTTTCAACATTATTTTTACCAGAGGAAAAGGGAACAAATTGGAAAAAGCTATTGTTGGAGTTTAGTACACTTTAAGAAAAAAATACAGAAAAAAAATAAGAAAAAATACAAATCAGAAATTAGGCTTTCCTGTATGATCCTAACAGTTAACCACCTTGTAAATCTAGTACGAACCCGCTAAAGCTAACCCTTGCTGTGACACACTATCCTTTTTACCCTTAATATAAACCCTTCCACTAATGCTAAAGTTGGCCATAGATGGGTAGTTTTTTTTTTTTTTTTTAACTAATTGAGTGGATAGAGGAATACCACCCCTTTCCCCCCTCCCCCACTGGGACATTATATTCTGACAGGGGGACTCGCAGCTTTCAGAATACACTGATCAACAGATACAGTCGCCAATTGACAAAAGTTTTCAGCATGTCCCTCCGACAGAAATCAATCAATCAACCTCTGTCAAGCAGGGATAGCCACAGACTGATCAAACTTTGGCCGATTCCTGCTTAACGATCCAAATTTCAGTCTGTCTGTTAATGGCCAGCTTTACACTAATCATTCCTGAAATACCAATACTAACTGGCCAATACTACTACTGACCCCTATAATGCCAGATAACCATAGAATAATATTTGGAAATAATCTTATGGGTAGTATAATGATTAGGATTAAAGCCATGAGAACTTTGAAGTGATCTATATGGCACACAATATTAGTCCAACATGGGGGTAAATTTGTGTGATTTGACCATTCTGCTGGCAGTAATTCCCAATCCCGCCACCAGGTGATTCACCAAAGTGTCTCTCACACACACCATTGTTACCTATTTAGCTATTTGATTTTGAGGGATTAGGCTTTATGGGAAGCTCACTGAATGTGCTTCTAATAAGATCTGCATAGTGAACTGAAACAGTGCCCAAGTATACTGCTTCTTCCCAGTCCTTGTGATCTTCAATTTGTTAAATAGATTTCTGTATGAATACTTTTTAGCAGTGGGTTGACACCTGGGAGGAGTTATGTAAATATCAAAATGCCTTTATGGGTGGGTGTCAGTTTGGGGGAGTAATCAAAAAAATTGCACTCCGCTGCAGGCTCAGAGTTTCTCTCCTCTCCCCAGGGTGCAGGAGTAGGCTCTCCACAATCATGAGCTGCCAAATATCCACATAGAAATCTTCCAAAAAAGGTGCTCACCATAAAAGCAGATGTAGATTTTTTTAAGATTAAGGATGCAACATACAAAGTCTACCTGGTGTGACAGCTCCCCTAATGCGTTTCCCTCCATCACTGGAGCTTAATCACAGTTTGCTGTGAAATCTGACAGAGCATTTTCAGCACAGGAGAAAAGTCTGTACAACTGTGCCAGACCAAGGCAAGGCTGAAGCCCAGCTTCAAAGTGTTACTAAACCCAAAATAGTCAAATTAGTCTGTATATGCAGTAAATCATGCTTGTTATACTCACTGTGGAACCTAAAGTGTTAGTCCTCTGCATCTCTGATCCTCCACTTCTTCCACAGTCCCCAAACCATCTCCTGATGGAATAGAGGCTAGGGGACAAGCTGCCCATGCTTAGTTTGGTGTGTATTGTTAGAGAGGTTTTTTTTTTCCTGGGAGGGTGCATGTGCAGGGCCAATAAGCACTGTACAGACAGAAGGTCCGGAGTCCTGCAGCCTGATAGGACAGTCAGAGCAGAATAAAAACTCCTCCTATAAACTTTAACCAGACACTGATAAAAATCACAAGCCTGCTCTAACTGCTGATGAAAAAAGGTATTTAGCAGTTTATATTTACTAAAACTATTGCATTTCCATGTTCTGTGTACTGTGGGAGACTGGGTATAGTGAATGCAGGGTCCTGGGTTTAGTAACACTTTAAGGCCACTTTCACACTGAGGCGCTTTACAGGCGATATAGGGCTAAAAATAACGTCTGCAAAGCGCCTCTCCTGTCACTTGGGCTTTCACACTGGAGCGGTGCGCTTGTGGGGCGTTAAAAAAAGTCCTGCAAGCAGCATCTTTGCAGCGCTTTAGGGGCGGTGTATACACCGCTCATAAAACACTCCCAAAACGCCCCTGCCTATTGAAATCAATAGGCAACGCCGCCGAAAGCGCCTGCAAAGTTGCTCGTCTTTCAAAACACTCGTTAACCGCGTTACTCGTTAACCAAGGTCCCACTGTAATTGTATTCCATTTGTAGTATTGTCGCAATCCATGTAGTTAAGTAGAGATCTCCCAACTCCCATTGTTGGTGAAGATCTGCCCGTACAGTATATGTGCAGCCTAACAATAAGACATCATGCACACAAGGTTATTAGAGGTGTTTGACTTTTTTTTTCTTCTGTCTTTAAACGCTCCCTATGTTGGCCTCTGTGTCCATGCACACATAGGCGTTTAGGGACAGGAGTGTTTAGAGGCAGAAAAAAACCCTCATTACTTGCACATTCAGGAGAGGAGTGTTTGGGTGGAAAAAACGATGCGCGTGTGTAATTGCGTGTAAATGTGTCTAAATGAGCCTAAACACTAGGTGCATTTAGCGCTTAAGTGTTCATTCACTCAGCCAGAATAAATGAATATTCTAGCCAATGGAATTAATGAATGCTCAATTGCTTGACGGTCTAAAAACGCCTAAACGTGTTTGCAAAATACGGCTTTGGATGTATTTTTACGCTGCTTTTTCCTCCCCTCGAACAAAGGCATTTAAGGAAGAAAAAAACATCTAGTGTGCATGAGGCCTAACAGTCAGACTTGAAGAGCAATTTTTTCATGACTGGTGTGTATTTAAAAAGTATGAATTGTGAGGATTTTCACTAGAAGGGAGAATCCATTTAGCAGCAGATAAAGTATGTAGAATAAATTTCATGGTGGGTTTTCCGGAAAGCTGGAGAGGGAATTCAAGAGCACATCATCAACATTACAGATCTAAGAAACGGAAAGAAACCGCTTTGCCCTTCCTAAAGGGTATATCTTCTTCATACAAGTTTCTGGTTAATAGAAACTTTACAGGTAATAACCCAGATTTTGGTGCAAGTGTAAGGTTTTCTGCATCCACTTCTGGTGTTTCACCTTTACATTTTGACTACAATTTTTTTTTTTTAGAAAGATATGTAGGTCAGTCTTTCATGGCTATTTCCATATATTGTTCTTTTAAGAGGAGGGCATGTAGAAAGTAATGAGGCCTTCTAAAAATCAATTCCATTAGTTTTACCATCACTGTCATAAAAATGAGATGCACAGATTTATACAATTTTAAAGGGACAACTCAGTCAAATCTAACAAATTAAGCCTTAAAATAAATGCCACAGTCTACCTATTCTGAAATTTTGTTTTCATTCAAGCATTGATGTAGTGCACCACGCAAGCCAACTGATTTTTGTCAGTAATCTGGTATCCCTTTTGTTACTTGGAGGAGAAGTATTCCCAAACTCACCTGCTGAGCGTTCCTATAGACTGAATGCACAATAAAACAAATATTCAGGTCAAGGAAGTGCGTTGTAGTTGCCTATAATCGTGCATCAGAAGTTTGAAACGGAGTGATGATACAAGTGGAGCTGGGAGGTTTCAGAAAGCAGATTACCTACATGCAAGTAGCTGTGTGAAGATCCGTTGTCATCACTAATGCCGCGTACTGGTCCGACGGTCTATCCGACGGACTTTCGGCGGACTTCCGCCGGACTTTCCCAATGAACGGACTTGCCTACACAAGTCCGACGGATTTGTACGTGATGACATACGACCGGACTAAAATAAGGAAGTTGATAGCCAGTAGCCAATAGCTGCCCTAGCGTCGGTTTTTGTCCGTCGGACTAGCATACAGACGAGCGGACTTTTTGATAGGAACTGGGTCCGGTGGAGTTCCGACGTAAAGATTTGAAACATGTTCCAAATCTAAAGTCCGTCATATTTTCGACCGAAAAAGTCCGCTGCAGGTCCGATGAAGCCCACACACGGTCAAATTGTCCACCGGAATCGGTCTGTCGGACCAGTCCGGTCGAAAAGTCCGCTCGTGTGTACGCGGCATTGGGTTAAAGTTTTCTGTTTTTTGTCTAGTCATAGTTGGCTGATTAGTATTAGCTGTTCACTGAAGTATTTCATGTATTGTTTGGAACTGCGTTTTATATGGAAGGATATTTAAAAATTGACAAATAACTGAATGTCCATTGGGTCATTCACCATAGCTTTAAAAACAATGTTGCCACCAATCTGAAAGTTATTGCCGCTCAACCATTTTTCCTCTTTGTACAGGAAGGTGTGCTTAGGTGTTTTTTGTGGTTAGCTCAGGCTACAATTATTCTTGTGAAGTTTCACAATTTCCAAATGTCAGCACTCACCATTGTTGTCCAAAATAGAAAAATATCCTTTTTAAATATCTAGGAACATATAGTACAAAAAACTAAAAATCCGGTTGACATATTTGCAGCCTAACTCAGTCTTTTGTAGGCCATACATGTGTCGAATTCCGAATGAATTTTCTTTCGAATATCAGAAACTTTGTGCATTTTGTGATCTGATGTTGCCACTATTGATTTCAAAATTTGCCCAACCAAGCCTTCAATTTCACCTCATGTTGCTACAGAAAAGAATTTTTGTGGCCAGGAATCTTCTTTTCTTTCCGGGAATGTTCTTTTCTTGCATACATATGTATTTCTTTTTTGATTATTTTTCTAGCAGGATTCTTCCATCATGGATTAGAAAATTTTTAATTTTTCAAAAAATTTGCAACATGCCCAATCACTCAAATTCGATGACCATGCGAAAATTGGCCATGGCTGTGGCCCAGTAAAAACATTAGAACAAAAATTCTTAGTTACAATTTTCGAAAGAAAATTAATTTGGGAATTTGATCCATGTATGGCCGGCTTTAGTCATACCAACCTATGGCTGGACACAGCTGAAACACATCAACCTGGTTTTAAATATTTTGGTGCTGTATGTTCCTGGATTACTTATTAATGATAATTTTTTATTTTGTACAAAAGAGCTGACATTTGAAGATATTTGCCACCTGCATGTTTGCCAGATCAAATTAGATTTGCTGTGCTTCTGGATCTCATACTTTACAGTCCAAAATCCAGATCCTAAGAAGCTCATAAATCAGTCAGTTTTTTGGGAAACCAGTTTTTGACTGGCTCCCTGCAGCTTTGTGTTACAGTGGGTACTGCAATTTGGACTCCAATGCCTACCCAGAAATCCAGCTCACTAGTACAGCAAATTTAGGAGTTCATTCACACAGATACTTGTAGACCTATTTCTCAAACACAGAAGTTTTGCATTCAGAAATATGTCAGACACGCCTGTCAGAATGCCCAGAATGCATGGCCGTTAGAATATGGCCACTTACACTTGCATGGCAGCAGCTCCCTTGGAGTGTGAAAATGTAGGGAAGTTTATGCTAGGTGTATATAACCCCTACAAATATTCGTGTGTATGTCAAAATGTCAGCAACCCAGCCTCTCAAAACATCTTGATTTTGGCAATAGCTCAACATCAGATCGGCTTATATTTCTCTGGTACTTAATAAGTTCACTAAAGGTCTGGTAGAAACCCATCACAGTAACAAATAGTAAGTTCTTAAAGTAAATTGCCTGTCATCTGCAGCTATTTCTCACAAAGTTTGTAACTTTGTTTTCAACTACAAAAAACAAGAAATGCTGTCCATTGATATTAAAAAATAACACAATTTCAAAAAGCGGTATATCATGAATGAGGAAGCTATGTATTTATGTGTGTTGACCGGTATAATATATTTAAAGGTTATCTTTCTTGTACACAGAATTTGAACACACATAATTTCCCCTCTGGGGAGATTAACCCCTCTATTTGTCCTGGTGACCAGTGTTACTTTGGATACAAAGAGACAAAGATAAAAAGTAAATAAATGAAAAACAAATCGTTACAAAAAGGGTAGACTTCAAGGACCACTTGGTCTTCTTTTCTATCTATATGTTTCTATGTTACAGAGAAAGAAATTCAAGTGATATAAAACACACAGTGGTGTAGTGGGTAGCACTCTTGCCTAGCAGTAAAAAAGGGTCGCTTGTTCAAATCCCAACCACAACACTACCTGCCTGGAGTTTGCATGTTCTCCCTGTGCCTGTGTGGGTTTCCTCCCACACTCCAAAGACGTGCTGGTAGGGTTATTGGCTTCTGTCTAAATTGGCCCTAGTATAAGAATGTGAATTAAGGACCTTAGATTGTAAGCTCCTTGAGGGTAGGGAATGATGTGAATGTAGAATGTATATGTAAAGCCCTGCGTAAATTGACGGCGCTATATATGTACCATAAATAATATCTAAGTACCTTTTTTCCTATGTGATATACAGCTTTCACATGACCCAGCTTTCTCCCAGCCTGTCTGCAGGGAAACGTAAACGGGAAGAGCTTCTAGTCCTCTGCTGCAGGTCACATGTTCAAAATAAAAAAAAATCCTTTGGAATACAGAGTAAAAATAAATATATAATATCAATAAACTGTTTTATTTGGACATACGGATATATACAGTATTTGAAATCAAATCTTCATTATTTTTTGGAAAAAACATGGCGTGGGTGGATTTCTGCCAGATCCGGGCTGTGTCACGCCCCTCCAGACCGTGTCTTAGAATAAGTGGGAGGTGAAGCAACCCTTACGCCACATGTAATATCCCTCCCCCCATTGTGATTATCTGGTTGGTGGGCCTGGCGGAGGAGGGAGGGATTGGGCTATCATTTACCACTGTGTATACACCCACATGTGTGACTCTATAGTCACATGGGCTGCTCAGATGTGATAGGGAGGAAATGCTCAGCATAGAAACTCACTGAAAACTGAGCATGTGTAGAGCTGCCACCACAGCTGAAAAAAACGTAGCTGAATTGGGGACATGAACAGAAGGTGAAGATAGAGAGCAGCAGGATCAACCAGTTTTTTTTGCAGAATACAGAAATTGAATCGCATGGTGACTGAGTGAGTATGAGCAGCATGCAATACACCATTTATTGATCGTTTTTTATGTTGTGGGTTTAGTGACACTTTAAGGAAAAACTTACTTAATAGTTTTAATGAAGGAAAATATTTCAGTGTGAACAGATGTTCTGGTAACGATTGTCTAAGATTTGTCTAAAATAGGATTTTGCCTTACTTTGTATGAGGAAGTTTTAGCTGTATTAGTTCACTTGTAAACAATTGAGTACTGTCTGTGATACTTTTCTTATTTTTTTTGCACTAGCAACCAAATTTTTAAGACAAGCTACCGGGGTGTACCCCCATCTTCAAGGTCCAAGCAGTATTAATACACAACAGTTTAGCAATATGTTAAAGTGATTGTAAATGATCACCTTATAAAACAACCCACTAAGTTTAAAATAGAAATGAAAGGCAAAATATTTGTATAGATTATATCATATCCCCTTTGTAGTAGTAATCACATCCCCTCTGTTCTCAGCTGCATAAAAAGGTGGGGGGGGGGAGAAGCAGCAGCACCCTGATCTTCCCAGTGAATGGTTGTGCAGCAGGGGCGTGTCAGGACAAGTCTGATCATTGGAGGAGAGCATACTGAGTTCCCTGCATAGCTGGAGAACTGACCATGCTGTGTTCTCCTGCTTAGTGTGGTCAGTTTTTAATAGGAAAGCAGAGAGACTGGGAGGAACACCAAGGATATCACACAAAGGAAGCAGTACAAAGAGAACAGGATACTTTCTCATACAAGTACATAGTACAACAGGCACATATCAGGAATATGAAGTGTTGGGGTAACAAACGCTTTAAGTAAGACAATCTCCAGGGGAGAAAAGCACAAACAAACATACATAGCAATGGTAGCTAAACTTGGATAGCTACTAAGATAAGGAAGTGAGAAGGCTATGGATATTTTCTCCTACTTCCTGCTCCAATACAGAAAGTGAAGGAAAATCTCCCTAGTAGGGCACAGATAAAAAGACATAGCCTGCTATGGGTTTAAACCACCCCCATACTATATGAAACTAAAAGCTTTGTCTGTATTGTTTTGCATGCCTACTACAATGTAGTTTAGGTAGAAGTTGAGGGCCTGGTTGTGCTATCTGGCAGGAGTGACTGGATAACAAGAATGAGTACCAAGCATCACAAATTCTTTGGACAATTATGTATGTAAACTGTGTATTCATCTGCTTTCTTGGTGCTCGGCAAACATTTATAGATAACATTATATTTATAATACACCATGTATGAAGGGTGAAAAAGAACTACAGCACACAGATATTGCTTACAATATGCTTTTGAAACTGTTTCTCAAACAAGCACTTGAAAACTGAGTGCTCAGTATGTGGCCTTGTGTACTGGAAGCGATATATTAAAGAAAAACATTAAACAGGTTCCATCCCAAAAATTATACAGTAGTAAGCAATTAGAGTGCTTAAGGCCATATCAAAGAAAACTTCCTATTAAAAACAGAGACACATTTGATGTTACTAATTAGGAGACAAACATGCTGAACCATATGTTACCCTTCATTAGCACTCATTATGCTTTGGCAAACTAGTAAAATCTTTGTTATTCATGCCTTCTTTTATAAAGTAGTATTATTATTGGGTGCACAGAACAACCAGACCCTGATCATTATGTATCTAAAAATATTATAGAAGATGTAGTTATAAAAAAGAAAAAAAGATAAAAAGGCTTACTTTGTTATTTCTTCCTCAAAAGCAACTCCAGCTAATAAGTGACCTGCCAATTCTATCCTAGAAAGCTTGTCGGAGAGTTATCACAACATAATTTAAAGTGCCACTCCAGACCAAACTTTTAAGCCTTATGGCAGACTGGGCAATTGCTAGCTCCTTTTCCCAGGTTGTTTTTACTCTCTATTCTGACTCTTCTTGTTACAACATGGAAAAACTTGCAGTTTCCTCTCTCTGAAGAACATTCTCAATATACACCACAGGGTAGCCAGTGCCACTGTTATGATCATCCCTTAATGGATTATTTAGAAGAATATATGGGGAATGTACACCAGAGAGGGGAATAGCACAAACAGATTACAGTAATGACCTTGGTCATTACTATATAGCAGAAGTTTCCCAATGGACACATTGACAGCAATAAAAATCTGACAGAACATCTAACCATTTACCACTGTATCCAAAATATTTTAGCTGGATTTAACCTTTAATTTGAGTTTAATTGTATTTTCCCAGGGTTCCTTTGCAAGCAGATTGAGCCAAGACTGAGCCCAGTGCTTTTAGGTGTATCTGCAGGAGCGTTGACATTGTTAGACATAGTTACCAATGGCCCCATGCAAGGAAAAATTTTGGGCCCCTCTCATTTAACTACTGCTCAAGTACAATCAGATAAATATTAAATGCATAGGATAGATAGATAGATATTTACATTTTTTGATTCACTGTGTTCTATTTTTGTATATTTACAATTATGTTTAATTAGTATGTAGCTCCGTGGTCCTGTGAGATACGATATTTCGTTCTACGTGTCGGAGAATGACAATGGGTTTACTTGACTTGACATAGATAGATAGATAGATAGATAGATAGATAGATAGATAGATAGATAGATAGATAGATAGATAGATAGATAGATAGATAGATAGATAGATCGATCTTTTTCATCTCTTTACAGCACAGCATGTAAAATCATTAAATTCTGAATCTTCTAGATATTTTTTTTCCAATATAAATATCTATTTTTTGAAAAATAACATTCTATTCAATTATACATTTTAAAATATACATGATACAATATCTAATTAAAAGTGGTATAAATCAGATATAATTTTATTAAAAAGTAATAAATTGAAATGTTCTCAGCAAGTGATCAAACAGCCACTGGTGACCCCATATTGTGCAGCATTTTAAGTGGATAGCTGAGCATCAGTTATCACTAAGCCTTTAGCATGTTTAATGTTTTATCTTGCTTTTCATTACTTGCTTTCACAGGCTCATTAACACATTTATGAAGCAAGTGTTGACATGCCATATCTTCAGGTGTCTAATGAGGGGATAATTTTGATAAACAGGAGTTTGCCTTCCATTTCATTAATTGTTATGTCATCTTTTGCTGATTACCAAGGATATCTCTTGCGGTGCTTGTCAGGTGTTGAGTGTCAGCCTAACAACAAAAGACACCTTACTAGCTATCTCTTCCTAAATTCTGCATCACGTCTAAATGCAAATACATTGCAGTTCTCGAAGGACTGAAAAGAGACTGAAATACAAACATTCCAATATCTATATTACTCCTTCCCTATTACTGAACTCCCCACTGAATGCTAATACAATACTAATACAATACTCGCAAACTCCAAGACATATGTATGTTCTTATGAATCTAATTTCCATCTTCCATCCCTCATCTTCCTGTCTCTTCAAACTTCTGGGGATATTTTCCCTAATCCTGGACCTTCACTATTTAACTTTCATGTGACACTCAGCACCCTCCTTCCTATGGCAGTATTCCACAATGCACAAAATCTAATTTCTATTCTCTTGCTTCCTAGATCCAGCCTCTCCCACTCATGTGCTCTTTAGAATTCCCACTTTGTCTGCAACAAGCTCACCCCTGCCCATGACATTTTATCCCCAACTTCCTTAACTTAGTTGCCGTTATCGAAACCTGGCTTCAAGAATCTGACTCTGCCTCTCCCATGGTGACCTCCACTGGACTCATGCCCTCAGACTCGGTGGAAGAAACGGAGGTGGAGTTGGGATCCTTCTATTCCCACTGAGCATTTTTCAGGTTCTTCTTTCATCTCCCTCCCTCTCTTTCCCCTTTCTTTATTTATTTATTTTTGAGGCTCACTGTGCTTTTTTTCCTCCAGTTTCTCTGAGGATTACTGTGATTTATCCTGGACCAGTGTCATACTTTCTTGATGACTTCTCTCCCTGGCTACCCTACTACGGTACTTCTTCTCTGAAATACCCACTATTATTCTTGATGATAGATATGCTTCTAAAGTGGACAGGGGTTGCCACTATCTCTGTATTGTTGCACAATCTATACAAAAATCCTCTATCAGGACTTTGAAGGCAACCAAATTAATTATATAAAATCGTTACTTTATTTGATGTCCATATAAAATTATTCAGATACATTATTACACTATAAATAATATAAATTATTATAATAATAGTTAATTTGAATTCTTATATCTGAATAATTTTATATGGATGTCTAATAAAGTGAAGATTATATTTAGTTTCCTTCAAATTACTAGTAGAGGATTTTTTGTAAGGACTGTGCACTATTATTTCCAGTAACATCCCTGTTAATGATACTACTACAGCTTCTTCTCAACTTGAACACATCTTTTGACCTACAACATCCTTCCATCTCCCCTCCCTCAATCTTCAACACTCCTTTTCCTCTTTTGGATCACAACCTTATTAGTTTCACACTCTCCCTGTCCTCAAACCCTGTTCCCTCTTAACAGCAAAAAGGAGGACCTATGACACTTTAACCCTTCTTTTCTCTATTCCACTACTGACAACATCTATGACACAATCACACTCCTGTCTTGTCCAGCCCTGACCAATTCAGTCTGCAGCAGCATGCTCTTATCCTCTCTGGGCACAAATGCTCCCTGTACTACACACATTATTAGTCCCCAACCACTACAATCCTGGCAAACTGATGATTCCAGAAGTCTCAAAAGACATAGCTACGCTCTTGAGTGGTTTCTTTCTCTGTGCTGCCAAACATCCCATGGTCCCTCACAACTACTCTGGTCACCTTCCTGCTCTATTCTATGCTCTCTAACTCACTTTATCAATTCCTCCATTTTATTGGCATCTTTCCCTTCTCTCTAAAACATACACTGGTCGTTCTTATAGTTAAAAAGTCTTCTCTGGAGCATACCAGGCTTAACAAGTTAAGCATCATTTCCTTGTTCCCATAAACCTCTAAACTTCTAGAAAACCCTGTCTACAATGGTGTGATCTGCTTCCTCTCTGACAACAACTTTCTCAAACCTTCGGCTTACGCTCTTACGCTCTCAACATGCCACATAAACTCACTAACAGCTTGCTAACTGCTAAAATCAATGACCATTACTCTACTCCCTCGGCCTACAAGTCTCTGTTTTTCATGGTTCTCCTCCTACCTATCTAAGCGATCCTTTAGTGTCAACTACAACTCAATGTCCTCCTCACCTTTTCCTATTTCCTTAGAGGTTCCCCCAAAGCTCTATCCTTGGACCTCTTCTATGCTTTATCTACACCCCCTTCCTTGGTCAGTTGATAACATACCAAGGTTCCCAATACTGCTCTATGCTGATCACACTTAAATTTATCTTTCTACTTTTTACATCACTCCTTCAATATCCATGCGGATCACTAATTTTGCTAACTGACATATTAGTATGGATGTCACAACACTTCCCAAAACTAAATCTTTCTAAAAGTAACTTACTAAAGGAACACCCTCCTAGCAATCCACCTTGTTTATCTGTTTTACTGTACATGGACTGTTGTTATTTCAGACTATAGAGCTAATGATACATGTTTATATTGCTGTGTATAGTACGCATATTGCATTCATATAACCCATTACTCCAACACTGCACATCTTTTAATAAGTACCAAGCTCCTCCTTTTTTGTTGTGTTTTGTTTATTCCAGTGGTATTATCACACCTTAAAGGGGCAGCTGGTAGGCATCACTGCTGTTTATGTATTTATTGAAACCCAGTCTACAATGGTCTGATCTGCTTCCTCACTGACAACAACTTTCTCAAACCTTCTGGCTTACGCTCTCAACATGCCACATAAACTCACTAACAGCTTGCTAACTGCTAAAATCAATGAGCATTACTCCACTCCCTTGGCCTACAAGACTCTGCTTTTTCATGGTTCTCCTCCTACCTATCTAAGTGATCCCTTAGTGTCAACTACAACTCAATGTCCCCCTCACCTTTTCCTATTTCCTTAGGGTTTCCCCCAAAGCTTCTATGCTTTATCTACACCCCCTTCCTTGGTCAGCTGATAACATACCAAGGTTCCCAATACTGCTCTATGCTGATCACACCTAAATTTATCTTTCTACTCCTTACATCACTCCTTCATTATCCATGCTGATCACTAATTTACTAACTGACATATCAGTATGGATGTCACATCACTTCCTAAAACTAGATCTTTCTAAAAGTAACTTACTAAAGGAACTTCCTCCAAGCAACCCACCTTGTTTATCTGTTTTACTGTACATGGACTGTTCTTATTTCAGACTATAGAGCTAATAATACATGTTTATATTGCTGTGTATAGTATGCATATTGCATTCATATAACCCATTACTCAAACACTGCACATCCTTTAATAAGTACCAAGCGCCTCCTTTTGTGTTGTTATTGTTTACTCCAGTGGTGTGACCACACCTTAAAGGGGTGGCTGGTGGGCACCACTGCTGCTTCTGTATTTATTGATTGTCTAGCATACCTTTTAATACTAATTGGGATAGCACCCCCCCCCCTTGTGGTTTTCATCTATTTAGCTCCCTCATCACCCTTTCCCCTATTCACCTTCAGGCCTTCTCTAGAGCCTCTCCACATCTGATTCTTAAAAACTCATATTTTAAAGGGAAAATTATCCAGTCACTACCTAACAACTGAACATTTACTTTCTCCATCAACTCCTCACCACCGTTATTTCTTTTTCCATCACTGGCCACTCCTTTTTATATTGTAAGTTCTTACAAGCAGAGCCCCACTAACCTTCTTGTCTTGAATTGTATTGTAAGTGTACTGTCTCCCTTTATTTTGTAAAGCACTTTGCAAACTGATGGTGCTATATAAATGGATTTATAATGACAGAACAGACTCCAAGTCCAGATTTTGAGGTAGCGAGAGGTGTCCTCCAAGAATAAGTTAGAAGTGGGATGTTCAAAAAGTACTCAACACTGCATACGATTAAAGAAAGACAAACCTTTCAGAGAGAGATGTCGCTGGATCATGCTCGGGGATTTATAAGATTTATAAAAGCAAGAGCCGAAGAATTCAAAAATCTTGGAGCCCTTAAGCATCCCCCATAGTGGTTCAGAAAAAGAACGTATCTATCCGAAAGTGTATCAAATCAGCATCAGATCCCTTTGCACCCCCCAAAAAAACCTAGGCTTTTTCTGAGGCTTCTGTGAGTTTGAAAGGATCACTCAAAATAGGACTGGAGCTCCTGAAATTGCCAACAGTTGATGGAGTAAACAGTGGGTGATATGATATGAATTTGAAGTGTTGATGTATCTGGATGATCCCTGGTTTTTGGTCGCTGGGTGACCAAAAAGCGAGGCAGACTTCTCGTTATATAGCAAGGGGGGTCAACATTGTGAGTATGAACCTTCATAAGAGCAAGTGGTGATATGGCATTATCATTATTATTCCGGTGTTAAGGCACAAGCACTTCTTTTACTATTTTAAGGATGGACTTTTACTATGGAATTGATGATTATTAATATTCTGGACTGAGCACCTACAAACATTTGAGACATAGCACATTTTCATCTTTATTATCTTATTTTACAAACATCTATTGCAGTAATGGTTAATTTTGCAAGCGCTGTCTAGCACATATATTGCGTTATTTGTGATTTAGTACATTTGATTTGGAATAGTTGCTGCACACTATGAGGTATATTGGTGCGAGTGCTTATTGTATACACTCACCGGTCACTTTATTAGATACACCTTGCTACCACTGGGTTGGACCCACATTTTGCCTTCAGAACTGCCTTAATACTTCGTGGCATAGATTCAACAAGGTGTTGGAAAAATTCCTCAGAGAATTTGGTCCATATTGACAAGATAGCATCATGCAGTTGCTGCAAATTTGTCAGCTGCACATCCATGATGCGAATTTCCCCACATCCCAAAGGTCCTCTATTGGATTGAGATCTGGTGACTGTGGAGGCCGTTGGAGTACAGTGAACTCATTGTCATTTTCAAGAAACCAGTTTGAGATGATTTGAGCTTTGTGACATATTGAATTATCCTGTTGGAAGTAGCCATCAGAAGATGGGTACACTGTAGTCATAAAGGGTGGACATGGTCAGCAACAATACTTAGGTAGGCTTGTGGCATTTAAACAATAGTCCTAAGGGGCCCAAAGTGTGCCAAGAAAATATCCCCCACACCATTACACCACCAGCCTGAACCGTTGATACAAGGCAGGATGGATCTATGCTTTCATGTTGTTTAAACCAAATTCTGACCCTACCATCTGAATGTTGCAGCTGAAATCGAGACTCATCAGACCAGGCAATGTTTTTTCAATCTTCTATTGTCCAATTTTGATCAGCCTGTGCGAATTGTAGCCTCAGTTTCCGGTTCTTAGCTGACAGGAGTGGCACCCGGTGTGGTCTTCTGCTGCTGTAGCCCATCTGCTTCAAGGATCGATGTGTTGTGAGTTCAGAGGTATTCTGCATACCTTGGTTGTAACAAGTGGTTATTTGAGTTACTTTTGTTTTTCTATAATCTCGAACCAGTCTGCCCATTCTCCTCTGATACCAACAAGGCGTTTTCGACCACACAACTGCTGCTCTTTTTGGACCATGCTCTGTAAACCCTAGAGATGGTTATGCCTGAAATTTCCAGTAGATCAGCAGTTTAAATTCCCTTTCTTCCCCATTCTGATGCTTGATTTGAACTTCAGCAAGCTGTCTTCACCACGTCTAGATGTCTAAATGCATTGAGTTGCTGCAATGTGATTGGCTGATTAGAAATTTGTGTTACCAAGCAATTAAACAGGTGTACCTAATAAAGTGGCTGGTGAGTGTATATTAAATAGTTCATTTAGACTAGCTTTGTCAAAACTAACCATTTAAAGTTAAATGAAACCTAAAAAAAATATAATTTAAGTCTATTTTGTCCCCTGTCATTACTTTTTCTTCTATAGTACATCAAAGATCAATATAGAGATTTTGATTCGCTTATAGAGATTTTGTTTACCAAAAATATGTAGCAAAATACATATTGACCTAAATTAATGAAGAAATTATATTTTTTTGCATTTTTTTTATTGAATGTGTTTTATAGCTGAAAATAAAAAAAAGGTTTTTTTTTTCAAAATTGACGGTCTTTTTTTGTTTATATAAAAAAGGGGTTATTAAATACCACCAAAAGAAAGTTCTATTTGTGGGGGGAAAAAGGACATCAATTTTATTTGGGTACAATGTCACACGACTGGGCAATTGTCAGTTAATGTAACGCAGTGCCATATCGCAAAAAATGGCCTAGTCATGAAGGGGGTAAAACCTTCCGGGGCTGAAGTGGTTAAACAGTGGCACGGGCTCGCTCTGCCACAGCACATATAATCATCCAATCCCTTACTGCTGTATTCCCATGTCTGTAATACTTTCTTTTTTATCTTTGGTCCTGGATATACATTCTTAGTTTTATTTCTCACTTATTTTGTATTATGAATCCTGTTCCTAATAATTTGTGTAAAAAAAAAAAATGCACGTATCTTATGAGAAGTTTGTTGTTGGACTGGCAACAAGGTCTCTTTAAAAACAATACTTTTAACTAAAAGTTATCATGCAAACATAGACAAATGAAAAAAAATGTATGAAAGATGACAAAAATAATGAAAAACTGTAAAACATTTATTCTGAGTTGCCACTGAAAAAAAAATTAGATGGGAACTATGCTGAGACTTGCTGTGCCAGAAAACCTTTGCAGCTCTCTAAGTGGAAGTTACATATTGAGGTTTCCTTTGAATTGTATTCTGTAGGAAAGCCCCAAAAACAATGCAGAGTACAGAGATGAAGTCTCACAATTCAACCTGCATCTTGTTGTGCTCAATTGGGCCCAGCAATGTATGCAGCATTTGGATGCTCCTGGAGTGTAAAAAAGAATGAGGTCTGTTCTCCCAAGCAGTGTCCACAGACAGTACTTGTTTTCACTAACTGACTAAAATAAGCCTTTAGACTCCATGCACACTGGGCTTTAAAAAATGTCAGTTCCCTTGGCAGAAAAAAACGCTCATATAGAGCATTTTTTGCAAACAGTTTAGTCAAGTTTAGGAGAGTTTAATGTTTGTTCTGCCAGAAAGCTCCAATCAGAAAGTCACACCAGAAGGGTTTTTTCTCCTGCTGCTAAACGTTGAGCTTAAAATGTAATCTTTCTAATGTACACGGACACATGGATACCATTAAGCTGCTTCTACAGGCAAAACACCAAACGCCTGTAGAAGCAGCAATTTTTAGGCCAGTGTGCATGGACTCTTATGCCCCGTACACACGGTTGGATTTTCCGACGGAAAATGTGTGATAGGACCTTGTTGTCGGAAATTCCTACCGTGTGTAGGCTCCATCACACATTTTCCATCGGATTTTCCGACACACAAAGTTTGAGAGCAGGCTATAAAATTTTCCGACAACAAAATCCGTTGTCGGAAATTCCGATCGTGTGTACACAAATCAGACGGACAAAGTGTCACGCATGCTCAGAATAAATAAAGAGATGAAAGCTATTGGCTACTGCCCCATTTATAGTCCCGACGTACGTGTTTTACGTCACCGCGTTCAGAATGATCGGATTTTCCGACAACTTTGTGTGACCGTGTGTATGCAAGACAAGTTTGCGCCAACATCCGTCGGAAAAAATCCTAGGATTTTGTTGTCGGAATGTCCGAACAAAGTCCGACCGTGTGTATGGGGCATGAAAGTTCATCCAAATTTATTGAAAGTAAAAACAATTCTTACCAGGTCACCAAATACATTGCAATGATTTTTTCAAATCTTTGCTTCAATGCTTTGTAGCAGTGCCCATGTAGGATCCCCTGAGGGACGTGGTCCGCCTGTCACCCTGCCCAGTATAACAAGCATTTGTTTAATTGTATATCAATCAGTTGGGACAACTATATACACTTGGCTTACTCCAGTCTCATCCAGCACATCTCTTGCTTGCAGACTGTTACTCTTTCTCCCTCACCCCAGAACATCATTTACTCCAGGCACAGCTAGCATGTGGTTAAGCCCAACTCTGACTTAGTCAGGCCTCGGCAACCGCCTTTTGCAGGCAGGGGCCACGGGTCTCTTTTACTTAGCAAGAATTAGATATAGAAAGTATTTAGTTCTAGCTGTCCTATGTTGGACTACTGCTCCCAGTAAGTCCTCTTCAGGCCCTGCCAACCCTCTTGGCTGCAGCTGCCCGACTTCACTGCCCTTGACATTGCAATCCTCACTGGCTCCACATCCAACTCTGATTGTGTCCTCTCAGTCCTCTCTGGCATGCCTTCCAGTCCTCCTGACTGCCCTTGTCACTCACGGGCCCTCCTGGCTGCAAACCAGTGGTTCTCTTTTGAAGACTTGTCTGGCAGTACTAGGTCCCACTGTCCTCTCTGACTCCAATCTGTGCCTCCTGTTCAGATCTTTCATGAGTTCTTGAAGGGATCCGTCCTGCACCCCAGTCCCAGGCCCAAGGTCACCCCTCCCCACCATAAAACTAGGGAGTTACCTTCAAGGCCCCGACAGCCTAATACTCCATCCTCAGTTCTTCCACCCAATGACTCCTCCCCAGCTGGGCTACTCCTAGGTGTTTCAAGGAGGCCTGCCCCCTTCCAACCCTAGTTGGGGATTGGCTAGGGCTGAGACCCTCCAGACAGCTCCCCCCTCTGCCCTCCTCTTCTTCTAGAATCCTCTAGACGCTATAGGGAGGTAACTGTGGGGTGATGCTGTCTTTGAGTCACAGCTGCTGCTCTGAGCCACGCCCAGCCCACACAGATCAAAACATACAGGCCTAGCCCTGCCTAAATTTACCTGCACTGAATAAATCCTCACCTCTAGCACCTACCTAGGTAGAGGGTGCTACAGCTTCATTTCCCGTCTGATTAGTAAAAAGGCTGATCTGCCTTTATTATAATCACCTGAGAAAATCTGTGTTATGTTAATGAATACAGAAGCAAAGAGTATCTTCTCAAAAGTGAAACTTCTATTGCAGGGGATGTCTAAAATTTGTCTTGTAGCTCAGTGCAGGTCACTAAGAAAAGCAGAAAGCCAATCACACTCACAAGAAATAAGATTTCTGGGGCAATTTTGGACATGACCTATAAACACCTCCGGTCTTATTGCAAAGAAGAGACATTTGATGTTTTAAGAGATTTAGAAAATGACAGCAGATTGAAATGGAAAGATAATTGTTAATAACATTAAGTTACAAAATAAATGTGTACCCTTTGTATGTGTCATATCACTTTAGTGAGTTGAGTCTTCCTTAAAATGCTTAAACATTTTGTCAAGCAAATTATTGAACAGGCCAGCATAGAGTTCTCTCCTTCATAATGCTGTATATAATTCTTTCATGAAACCGACCTAGATTTCTCTTCATATATTGGAGTAAAATGCCTATGAATTTTGCAAAGCTTTGACAAACCAAGCACAGTCAATGCCAATGGATCTGTCATCTCCACATGTTAATTATGGCAACCAAACGCTTGCCAACAGCAATGCTGTCACTTGGCAGGTATATTCCACTGTTGATAACAGCCCTTATTGTATTACTCCTCTATCTTCTTGTGTCTCCATCCTAGTTGTAAACTCTCTTTGTGTAGCAGGTAAGCTGGTAAGCATTATCCAGACTATACCTTGCACAAATGGTACTCTTAATTGTCAGAGAAATAATGTAATTGTACGGGGAATGCTATTTGCTGCAAGAATCCAGAAGAAAGGCTGACATATGGTCCTTAATGAGGCAAATAAGATATGGGGAAATAACAAATGTCAATGAAAATGAAAGCGATTGGCAGCTGATGAGAGCGACAATTCATCAACATATTATTCCCATTTGGGATCAGAGCTTATGGCCCATTTTGACTGTCTGCAAGATGAAGGTTCGAATTCTTCCACTATGAATGTCAGATGCTAGGCAAGCTAATGACAAGTGAAAAGCACTTTCACTGGCACTTCCGAGGCTTTTTTTGGGCTTGTGGTTTGATTGAAAGATCCAATGTGCCATGTCACATTGTCTTGTCGGAGCATTATTACAAAAAGAAGATGTCTAGCTGGCAGTGAAATGGCAAGCTCAAGCAGAGAACAAGTTCATAATATGCTATACAAGCGTAATTCTCTGATATACTCTTTCTAGGTTAGAGTTATACCTTTAAATGCAAAAGCAATACTTACGGAGAGATCTAATGAAATGTTCCTATTCAAAAATAAAAACAAGAGTTATGAAATATATTATACATGGATAAACTTTTATCATTATTTAAAATGATGTGTACACTGCTTTTTGATGAACCTTTGTTCCTTTACATTTTATTTTCCATAAAGTTTGTAGAAAAAAAAGTAAGTCAAGCTACTGCAAACAGTGCAGATAAAATAAATGTTTTGTAGTAATCGTTTCAAAACAGCCAATGGGTTTTGGGGGTTCCCCTTCATCAAAACCAGCAAGTAATATGCATTCTCAGTTAACACTGCTGTCATAATAGCAAGAGAAGGGCACACCGACCTAGCGCATTACCAAAATAAATTGTATTCCAAATATAAACGACAATGGTTGTACTCACATAACGTTGTATATAGGCGTAGCACAGCAAAAACAGATGCAAACAGTCGCCCTCAGGTCAGAGGTGAAGAACCGGTAATGTCGGAAGACCAGTCTGTGTTTGGAATTACTTTGGCTCTGAGAAAGAGGGTTCTCCCTCGAATTGCATCAGCCATTCCAAACACCGTCTGGTCTTCCGGCTTTACCGACAACCATTATATGTTTATATTGGTACGTTATATTTATTTGGAATAAAAATTATTTTGGAAATGCGCTAGGTCGGTGCGCCCTTCTCTTGCTATTATTTTACAGTTCTAAGGATACCCATTGTCCTAAGGGGGGGCCTACCACTCGAGCGCAGGAGAATTACGGTACTTTGAGAGCATTGCTGTCATAACAGGGTTGTTCTCTGTAGTGTGAGTATGACATCAGCTGAGGCATAAAATCTGTATTTATAAAAATTGCTTTAGACGAACCAATTTATTTGTGCTCTATGTAACCTAGAGAACAGCCTTACAAAACAAACTGCTACCCCGGATTGGAATACCCACCTATACCAGGGTTCAATGGTATGTCACCTTACCTCACTAGCTCATTTTTATTATCCTTTTAATAAAATTATGTTTGATGGTTTTGTTCACAAGGGAAATTTGTCAGTGGTGCCCCTGTTTTAAATCTCTATACCCTAAGCATTTTTAACAATTTTTGCCATATCTTATTGGGATACAACACATTTGGAAAGGTGTACAATGATTTCAACATTTAAAAGTTACCTTGTTTAGCACAACACTGTCAATGGCATGAGATTACTTGTAATGCAGTCTCTCCCCATGTTCCCCTTACAAGTTTTGCAGGCTTGTTCTAGTTTGGCAGATTTGTTTTTTTTTCTCAAAACTAAGCCATTATTTCATGAAAATACAATAATGTTCTTCATGTATGTACAGTGCACCAGATGTAGTTGCATGCCTCCCAAATTTCTGAAATGGGAAAGAAGTACACCATTTAACACAAGGTTTGTAGACAAAAGACACACACCCTGCCACACCCCCATTTACATGGACCATAACGAACTAGTAAGCAAAAGAAAAGTTTACTAGACCCACAAGTGATTTTTCACCAGTATTTTTTTTGTAAAATAATTACATGACAATAAAGAAAGGTTTGTTTGAATGGTTTAGTGTAGTGCAACACTTTTGGTGGTCAAACTGGTTGTAAATCCTTACATGTGCACCGCAATGACTAGCTTCAGGTGATACACAGAGAATAAACAAATTCCCCTACTTAGGTTGTACCTGTTCTACCTGCAGTCTCTCTCCTCTGCAGCTTTATAAAACACACAGATAAAGGCAAGTATAGAGAGTAGACCTGAAGCTGAGTGTAATCTGGCACCTGAGTGGATGGAATGGACAACCCCCCCCCCCATACACACACACACAGGCTTAATATATAGGATTGCTTGGTGTTGAGTTAGATGGACGTGACTAATGCAGATAGCAGAGGAGAGATCAAACAGGAACCACACTTGGTGCTTTAGGTTGAGGTTAGTACACACTATAGAGGGATATGCTTTGTTCATTTTTCATTTCAGAGGTTTAAAATCACTTTAAGTATTGCATAGAGCATTGGTTCTTAACCCTGTCCTTAAGTACCCCCAACAGGCCATGTTTTGGGAATTTCTCTTAGATAAAATAGCTGTCCAAAATACCAAGCCATTGACTCTGATTAAAAGCACCTGTGCAAGATAAAGGAAAACCTGCAAACATGACCTGTTGGGGGTACATGAGGACAGGGATGAGAACCACTGGCATAGAGGACTACACATCTGTCCAAAAAGAGGGACAACTGGGGAGAAAACAGAGACAGAAGAATTTAGTTTTGAAGGAGGGACATTCCCTCCAAATGAGGGGCAGTTGGGAGGTATGTAATTGCTTTCTTGTGTGGCAAAAATTAACTGTTGAATGGGCTCCTAAAAGTGGTGTGCACCGAAATGGAGTACATGGTTCTGTACACAATTAAATAGACCTGAGAGAACCAAGAGGGCATGGCTGGAGCTTTTATCCACATATTCATGCGCTGGGTCGGTAAGCAGTTTACCTTCCTGTCTCTGTTATGCTCCTGCCCTCCTGAATGGTTCACAGACGCCTGCTCCCTTCACTGCAACCGGCAGGGAAATCTTTGTCTCAGTTTAGAGCGGCGCTGCAAGTTATCCTTGGATTAAATAGACCTGGTTTAAAATAATACAGTATTTAAAAAAAAATGTGGTGACACAGGGCACAAACATTCTCCTAAATACATCTGTAGGGATTGTGTTATTTTGAAGCAAAATACCAATAAAGCATATCCAGTAGTTTAGCATATGCTGTGAAGATTTAGATCTAGCATCAATAATACTGGACTAGTGATTTCTCAACAACAAACCTCTACCCATTGTTCTATGTCATAACAGCTTTTGAATTTACGCATATTTGCTACCATGATGCAGCTATGAAACAGCTGCATATGGTCATTCACAGTAAGCCAAGGGTCGGAAAATGGCTGTTCTATAAGGAGTCTGCTTAGAAACTCATTGAGCATGCTCTGTTCCGGTTCACATTTAAAGTGATACTAAAGTCTTAATTTTTTTTCTTTAAAAATAGAAAACATGTTATACTTACCTGCTCTGTGCAGAGGATTTGCACAGAGCAGCCCAGATCCCCCTTTTCTTAGGTCCCCCTTCGGCACTCCTGGCCCCTCCCCCATGTTGAGTGCTAATTCAGACATGGAGCCGCGGTTTGGCCCCACCCCCTCTCTCTCTCCTCATGGCTCACTGACTGATTGAAAGTGGCAGGAGTCAATGGTGCTGCTCTGCCATCTCAGCCAATGAGGAGGGAGAGTCCAGGCAGCCAAGACACTCCTGCAACATTGCTAGATCAAGATGGTGCTCAGGTAAGTATTAGGGGGGCTGTTGCACACAAAAGTTTTTTTATCTCCATGCAAAGAAAATATGGCGATAAAAAACCCTCTGACTTTACAACCACTTTATTGTGCAAAATTTATGGTATAAAGGGTCCACTTATTTCATATACAGCATATATGATGTCTGCACAGTATCCGTTTAGAATATAAGTTCACCTACAATGTATATTAGCTCATCTCTCTGCATCTAAAATCACTGGCTTTAATCTTAGAAACAGTACCATGCATTTTCTACCAGATTTTATACTACTTTGAGTTTAACTTGTGATGTTAAATTCAAACATGCCAGATTTTGTATTTATAGGTCCCCTTGCCTGCTGTAAAGCAGTCAAACATTATTTTTATATAAAATGCACAGAATACATAAAATTCACAATACCTTGAAAACAGAGTTTAAAAGGTGGTCACGTAGCCATACAAGCCTCTCTTCAATCCCGCTTAGTGTTGGCCTGGGTGAAAGCGAGGCCTTACATCACTGCAAGGATGAGAACTGTGGGTCTGTAACCCTTTAGTCAGTGCCGCTCTTTAAATGTTGGTGGGCCTGCATTATAACTTCAAATATTAACTCTCTTAGCAGCACAGTGTTGCTTGCATAGAAACGTGTATGCTGCTGGGAGAGGTTTTGAAAACGATCTATTGGTTGCTCCTTGTCATTCTTCCCGTTGGCCAGTGTAAGTCATTTTGTTGTGGGCGTTGATAAGCCTATACATCATTATGTAGCCACTTATAACACTCACACAGGAGGCAGCAGACATATAGAAGGCAATGTAATCCAGGGCGTGTGTCTTTGACATATGGGGGCTGACAGCGGTCTTGTACAACACCGGGTGTCACACACTGGAAGTGCACCTGCTACTCTACAAGTCAAGAAGTTTTCTGAGGCAAGCAGCAGAGAGTGGAATCCAAAGGAAAAAGAACAAATATGCTTATATGAAATTATTATATTTCTGCTGAGGACGGCAAAAAGTGTTTGATAACCAAAAAGGGAAAAGCTGCCTCTTTGCCTCTGCCATCAACAGTCATAGGCCCATTGTTCCTAGTTATAAATAAAGTCCTGCCTGGACCTATAAAAAGTTGCTGTGAGATACAACCTTCAACATCCATTTGAAATAGACATGCCCTACCTCTTTATAGCGGCTAAACGAACTGTAGCTCAAGCCTAGAAGACCCAACGAGTAGCTTTCCAAGGGGTGAGGACCCTATGTTACTTCAGGAACGAATGTCCAGTATTGTGATTGACTCACAGGCCAAATTTCTCAAAATTTGGGAACCATGGATCTCTTCTGAGTTCCCCACACTTCAAGCATCCTGTTTGGGCCTTGTCTGACTCCCTTCTGTGGGGCTCCCGAGTCCGAGTTCTCCCGTTCCTTTTCCCCCCTCTCCTATCTATAACCCCCTCTCTCTGCCTTTTCGCTCTTCTCGCTTTCTTTCTGGTTTCTGACTATCCTGGTTCCTGCTGTTGCCTCCTATGGAGGGGGGTTGCTGGCATTTTATGCAGTATTCATTTTTTGATACTATTTTCACTATGTCATAGAATAATTGTGAACGATATTGATCATTGGTAATTTTTACACGTTTCTAGCCCCTACGTGGGTGGTCAACGAGCTTGTTTATGATTCTCTTGTTTACCCAAAAACTCAATAAACATATTGAAACAGAAATAGACATGCCCTTTAAAATGTACAAGGATAAGCAAAGCTGACATGTGGGGAATGCAAATGATCTGGTTCCCAGACAGGCAGCTTCTACACGCCACAGGATCTCCATGGCTTCCTTGGCTTGTAGTGTAATGTAACATCAATGGAAATTGAAGTGCCACACCACTGCTAAGAGGTCCAGTTATAACTTTATTCCAATAAAAGTCAAGGGGAGAATCCAAAACTACCAACACGTTTCAGAGGTTGAAGAGTGCCCTCTTCATCAGGCCTTGACTGACAACAACGTGAGTAGACTAGAAGTAACCTGGACCTTTCAAATAATTTTTTCCAGTGTGATTGCAAACACAGGCCTTGCCAGCAGCTGGTCTGGGGAAAGTAAGCATGAGTTCAGCCATGGTTTCAGTCAACATACTATGTATATATTCAACAGTACTAGCTGCAAGTATAATTTAGACATTGAAACCCATCAACTGCTACACCATAATGTCCAGTCTAGAGGATATTAAAATATGATAGAGAGGTTAGATAGAAAACATTTTCTAGGTAGAAATGGCTGCTTAACATCGTTCCAGAAGACACTTGTGTAAGAAGAGTTCATTAAGGGAATAAGAGAATCAACTGTAAAATAGGAAAGGCCGGGTGAGATCATATTTCAAAGAGATGAATATGGTACACTCTATTATGTTGTAATCAGCCTCTCTCTTTCATCCTAAGAATTTAATACTCTCTACTAATTTCCAGACTAGAGAGGAGCATTTTCTTTACCTTCTGGGGGAAAAATGAAATTTAAATTTGGCTTCAAACACTCTGCATTCTCTGCATTATTTCAAGCAGGCAGTATTGATGTTGCTGGCTATTTTTTTTCTACTTCGTAAGAAAAACATTCAAATCCTTGTAATATTTGCTTCCTTAGCAGACCACACTTAATAGATGGAGCCAATGCTGTACATGACATAGAGGACATCAATCAGACCTGTATTTTATTTCAATTTGTTATGGTTGCTGTCTAAGTGAAAAAATGCTTATATCGTGAAAATGTCTCTGAATATATACGCTCACATAATGTATTCACGAGGGGGTCTTATATGAGGAAAAACAAATCTGCCTCAATTGCATCTGCATTATTGCAGGATTCACACTTTTTCCTCTTGGGGAGGTTGACGGGAGGTTGAAAATAAAAGTATTATGAAGAACAGTATGACCAAAATACCATGGAGAAGCTGAAATAATGGACTGTAAACAAAAATAGTTGCCATTTAATAAAGAAAAAAAGTCGCTAACAACATAACGTAAAAAAAAAAAAATGACTTAGTAGTTCCAGCAGTACAGAGAAAAAACTGTTTGTTCAACTACCTGCTTTTATTGTGTGCTGAGTATATAGGATAATGGCTCTTACTGTGAAATTAAGTATTACAGAAGCCACATAGGATTCCCACTGTCACCTGGAAGCCCCAGCGTGTACTTGTAATTTGAAGTAACAGTAGGAAAATTCATTTTCTGATTCATTGTTAATTTTGAATTAATAACTTTTTTGATCAGTAATTTCATTTTATAATTCAGGGAAGCTGAGACAACTGTGACTTCATTAGATACACACTGCATTAGGGATAAAAATATTCTGTAAACTTCCTTAAAAGGATAGCTGTACTTACAGTCCAGTAAAAAATGTTGTTATGTAATGAGCACAGAGGTCTATACATGGAGCAAGTACTGTATGCTGCATTATTAGGACATTTAGGGTGTCACTAAACCCACATTATAAAAAAAACTATCAATAAATAATGTATTCCATGCTGTTCATACTCACTCGGTCACTATGAGATACATTTTCTATACTCTGCAAAAAACCTGGTTGATCCATATGCTCTCTATCTCCCCCTTCTGTTGTCCCCAACTCAGCTAGGGATTTTGCAGCTGTGGTAGCAACTCCACACATGCTCAGTTTTCAGTGAGTTTCCATGCTGAGCATTTCCTCCCTATCACACCTGAGCAGCCCATGTGACTATAGAGTCACAAATGTGGGCATATACACAGTGGTAAATGGCAGCCCACTCCCTCCCTCCTTCTCCATGCCCACTAACCAGCTAAACACAATGAGGGAGTGGTGATATTACATGTAGGTTAATGGAGTCTTCACCTCCCTCTTATTCTAAAACACAGGCTGGAGGGGTGTGACACGCCCCTGGATGGCAGAAATCCGCCCACACTATGTTATTTCCACAAAATAATAAAGATGTCATGTTAAATCTATATATGTCTGCCAATTTAAAATAGTTTGTTGATAAAAATTATTTTTTTGTCTGTATTCCAAATGCTTTTTTTTTATTGTGAACATGTGACCAGCGGCAGAGGACTAGAATCCTCCTGCTTATATTTTCTTGCAGACAGGCTGGGAAAGAGTTGGGTCATGTGATAGCTGTATATCGATTATGAAAAAGGTACTCAGATTTTTTTCTTTCATTATAATAATTACAGGGCCATCATCCACATACAGGAATAAATGTACAATTAAACAGTGTGTGTTTAGTATAATTTTAAGGTACCTGGGTACCATAGATAGTCTACCAAATTATAACAGTCAGGTGATGGGCACTTTTTGCTTAGAAATAGATGCACACATTTACAGCTAGAGGAATACAGCTACAAAGAGTTTGAGATTATGGGGTTGATTTACTAATCGCAAATAGACTGTTCGCTTTGCAAGGGAAGTTGCACTTTGCATAGGGAATCTTACCCAAACCTAAGCGAATGAGGTCAAGCCCTGGTGACCTTCATCATCCAATTATGTTCAAGCAAATAGTGATTGGATAATCTCTGCAAAGTGAAATCTCAGTACATTTACTAAGCTCTGGGGGAAAATTCCCTTGCAAAGTGAATGGCTTATTTACCTAGTAAATCCACCTTATTGCATCAGCTAAAGAGAATCCATAGCCACCCCACCCTTCAAACAAAAAACAAAATCACTGGTGTTACGCTTTAAAAATGATTTAAAATAGCCAAGCACACTTGCACATGCATATCTTCCAAACAGCTGTTCAGCAGTATTATATGCTTTGCCCCTGTCCATGGTACTGACAAATTTGATTTAAAAGCCATTCATTCCTGTGTCACCCACAAAACTGTGTTTGTTATCCATTATTTTATCATTATAGTCATTTTATATCATTTGCATTTACACTTTAAAGGATCAGCCCACCCAAACTAATATTTCAGATAACTACCAATGTTTTCCAGGTCATGGAACCTGCTGTTACCATTATCAGAGGGTAATAATAAATGCTTGCTGCTGGATTCTACCTTTACTGTCTAAAGCCCTGGTGCCCAACCTGCAGCCTATGGCCTGCATGAGGCCCTTTGCCACCTTTTGTGTGGTCCTTGGGACCCCTGCAGACACTAATCTGTGTGTCCCTATTGCCATGTTATAGAAGTAATTTTTAGAAGTCTAATTTCCTGGTTTCCGAGTTTCCTGAAGCATGTCTGCAATATCCCTACAACTCATAGCATGTTCACAGCCTCTAACAGTCTCCTGCAGCTCATCTGCAGTCTCTGACCATCTCTTGTTATGTACACAGCCCAGTGGCGGTGCATCCATAAAGGGCGCAGGAGCGCCGCCCCCTTTCTCCTGGCACCGCTCTATCACCCTAGATAGATTCATGCATTGCATGAATCTATCTAGGGTCATCGCTGGCGCCCCCTATTCAGGTGTCCGGCCGCTTATTGGGTGCTGGGCATCTGAATTATATTGGGGGTGTTTTTTGGAAGCACCTGGTTAGAGGCCTAGGCTCTAATAGGTGCCCAAAAAGGTGAGCAGCGGGCACAATGCTGTGCGTTTGCTGTTCACTCAGCTGTGTGTTAGCAAAGCGAAGGATTTCGCTTTGCTAACACTGAACTGCCTCTCAGCCAATCAGGTGCTCGGGTCTGTTACCTGTCACCTGATTGGCTGAAACGTCAGGCGCTGTGATTGGACGCCTGATAGAGAGGACGGAAGAAGACATTGAAGAGTGTGCAACCGCCGCTGGCCCGCAGCTATCGATGGGCACACTGGCAGCATTTGATGGGGCACAGTAGTGGCTATTGATGGGCACACTGGCAGCACTTGAAGGGGCACAGTAGCGGCTATTGATGGGCACATTGGTAGCATTTGATGGGGCACAGTAGCGGGTATTGATGGGCACACTGGCAGCATTTGATGGGGCACAGTAGCGGCAATTGATGGGCACACTGGCAGCAATAGATGGAGCACAATAGAGGCAATTGATGGGCACACTGGCAGCAATTGATGGGCACACTGGCAGCAATTGGGCACAGTAGCTGCGTTTGATGGCACAGTAGCTGCACATGATGGGCACAGCAGCTACGTTTGATGGCACAGTGGCTGCGTTTGATGGCTCAGTGGCTACGTTTGATGGCACAGTGGCTGCGTTTGATGGGCACAGTGGCTGCGTTTGATGGGCACAGTGGCTGCGTTTGATGGGCACAGTGGCTGCGTTTGATGGCACAGTGGCTGCAATTGATGTATTTTTTTTTCAGTTTGTTTGCGCCCCCCCTCCCTCCAAAATGTTGAGCACCAGCCGTCACTGACACAGCCTCTGACCATCTCTTATGTCATGCCTACAGGCTATGACTGTCTCTTTTTTCAAGTCCACGGTCTCTGACCATGTCTTTTATTATGTCCAGAGTCTGTGATCATTTCTTGTATCAAGCCCACAGTCTTTATATCTTGTTGTGTTTCTGCTGTCTGAATTTTATGTCTGGTCTTTTGGTGATGTCAGGGGCCACACATGAGGCCCCCATATCAAGAAAGTTGTCTGGAGTTTAGGTTTAAAGCGGAAATCTAGGCATAAAAAATTTTATCCAAATATAATGCTCAGTAGCCACAATGACTATAAATCAACTATGTATGCCCTAAATGCCTTTGTTTCTTGAAAGATTAACACAAGTCTTCCCTTGTTCGAAGAGGCCTAGAATATCAAGTAATGGCTGATAGATATTCAAAAAAGCTGGGCATCGTGTCTAGAAAGTCCTCTCTCTTCTAATGATCTCCATTTAAAGTGTATGTAAACTTTAACAATGTACTTCTTTTATATGTTCTTTTTTGAGATGTTAAATATATCATTGAAACTGTTTTCTACCAGTTTAATAAGTGCAAAAAAATACCATTTGCTTGGGCCAAAAATCCAGTGAGCTCCTACAGTCAGCTGAAACTGATATCACAAGCAATGTTACCAGCTCTGCCTGAGTTTTCTCTGTAAACTACAGAAACCCCCTTATTTTTTTTGGATATGAGAAGAGGGGAAGGTGTTCTGCAGTTCTTACACAATTCCTCTAGGGTGACAACAGTGCTCCTCCATAGATACACTAAAGTAGGTCACTCTAGGACAAGAAGTGTATTCATTATACACTAGGATCACTAGGTTAAAATAATGCCAATACATTTTAAAAAAGAAAACTAATGCAGCAACTATATTTAACCCCCAGCCGTCATATTACAATAGGCAGAGTGGGTGCCCTATTATTCTCAGAGTACGTCATATGATGTCCTCCCAGGATTGTGTGTGCCCCACGAGTCGCGCTCCAGCCCGACCTGTCACCTGCTGTGTCCACGGGACAGATCACTGTATCGGCCTCCTGCCAGTACCATGTAAATGCTGTGGCCAATTACAGATCACATGAGAATTGTACACAATGAAAGGCTGTGTTTCATGCCATTTATTCTGTACTATTACGATAAGCTCTGTATTTGGTCAGTGATCACATGGTACAGACAGGGCCTGTAACAGCCCAACTGTACCATGTGATTAGCTATGGCCAATCACAGCTAATTACAATAATAAACACTGAATGAAATACTATTGCTCTGGTCATTGTATGTAAGAAAAAAAGTGACAAAAAAGAGAAAAAAATAATATTTATTTTTTTACATACTGTCACCAGCCAGTGTCCCTGATCACTGCCACACCAGTTATATGATGATGCTGCACTGTTCACAGTATTTGAATTATTAACATCCACCGATATCTGATCCAATCCTGGAGCAACGGATCGGATGGGATCGGATGAAAACGGACAGGTGGTCTGCTTTCCTCCAATCTCCCCATAGAGGAGAGCTGGGCTCTGACAGGTCCGTCTCAGCACAGTGAACAGAAATGGATCTGTCTGCCTAGCGGGGATCAGAGGATCGATCCTTCGCTGAGCAAAGCTGAGTCTGTCGGGCGTACCGCCCGTGTGAAAGAGCCCTAAGTAGGTTTCACATTGATAGGATGAATAACATGGACCAGAGCCCACTGGGCCCCCTGGGCTTAGGTATAGCATGAAAGCTTTAGGGAATAAGTTCACTTTTTAAAAAGATTATAAATGCACATTTTTTTTCAGGTAAAAAATGCACATTTTTTTGGGAGCCTGTAAAGCATTGCACTAGTGATAAGCAGATCGTTGGGGCCATGCAGGTCTCCTGCTGATCTGTCAGTATCTGTGTGCCCGTACATCCCATATGGGCAAACAGATACACTGACAGGAAGAATCAATGAATTACCACTGCACTCCACAGTGCCGTGATAGTTTACTGAGAACTAAAACTGACAGCCGCAAAGGTTGTTGGGAATTGTAGTTCATTCACACACAGAGCTGTGTGAATGAATGACGCAGCTGTGTGGGTGGAGCCCCGCACAGGCTGAGCTCATTTCAAAAACTGATCGCTAGTACAGGGAACTTCTCCCCATGCTGTTATCACAGGGGGGTGGGGGGGATCGGGCAGCGGCTGAAAAAAACGGGTGGGACATGTAACATGTTTCCAAAGGTGTTAAAGTGGTTGTAAAGCCTTAAGGCTTTCACCTTAATGCACTCTATGCATTAAGGCGAAGAACCCTTTGTGCTGCAGTGCCCCCCTCCCTCTTTTTTTCTTACCTGAGTTTGATCTGATCCAGTGATGTGCACGAGTGCAGTGTCTCCAGCCACTGTCTATCTCCTCATTGGACAGATTGATGGCAGCATGAGCCATTTGCTCCCGCTGCTGTCAATCAAATACTGTGACAAGGGAGCAGGGGACAGGGCTAAGTCCAGATGGCTGTGTCGATGGGTGTCCCCATGGAAAGCCATTTTCGTTCCCGAATCCCACTGTCGCATCCATCGACACAGAGAAAGAGCTTGGAGCACCTGCAAGGAACCCCAGAAGAAGAGGATCGGGGCTACAAAAAAAAAAAAAGCTTTACAAGCACTTTAAGCCTATAAACTGGGCTGCTGTTAAACTAAGGACAAAACTTTTTTGATTTGGATAAATAAAGGGAAAGTTATAACCCCTGTATCCCATTGAGGAGATTTGCCATTACTTCCTATTGCATAATCAAAACAAGGAGTAAACAAAAATCCCTCCAGAGGAAGGAAATCCCCCTAGAACAAGTGTCTCCATTGGAAGATTTTTCCTCTATTCCTTTTCTTGTGACAACCCAAAATTTGGGGATTTCCTCGCCTTTCACTTCTGGTGAAAAACAAGACAAAAAGAGAGGGTGTATTTCTCTAATGGGGACACAGACTGCAATAATAATCTGGCAAGGGTTCTAATCCCTCATCACAATATCCAAAAGTACAAAAATAAATTTAAAAAAGTTTTGCCTTTAGTTATACTTTACAGAGGGAGTACAGCTGCCTCTTTGTTTTTTCCTTTTTCTGACCTGCAAAGTAAAGGCATAATGTGCTAGTATGCATCGCATACTAGCACATCATGTAAAACTCACCTACAAACTAATCCCTCATCGTCACCACTGGAGGCCCCATCCATCATTGCATTCTTCCTTCCAGGTCCGCAGACTCCAGCTGTGTGACTGGCCGGAGCCACCTGACATCACTCTCGCGCATGCGCGCGAGAGCCTCCGGTCACGGCACAGGGCTCTAAAGAAATGGCACGGGTGGCCGTTCCTTTAGAGTGCATGCACCAATGACGTCATCGGCAGCATATACAGTACATACCTCCTGAACGGTGTACGTTTAGGAGATATTTACAGTACTTATAGGTAAGCCTTATTATAGGCTGATCTATAGTTACAAACAATTCATGGAAGCTTACTTCCTCTTTAAGGACTTTTTCACACATAGGTGTTGATTTACTAAGGGGAAAATAGACTGTGCACTTTGCAAAGTGCAGTTGCACTCTGCGAAAGCAGTTGTTCCAGAGCTTGGTAAATGAGGACAAGCTCTGCTGAATTCCATCATCCAATCATTTGCGAGCAAAAAGGCTGTTTTTTTAAATTTTCCTTGCACGTGATTGGGTATTCTTTGCAAAGTGAAGCTTTACTAAGTTCTGGAGCAACTGCACTTGCAGAGTGCAATTGCACTTTGCAAAGTGCACAGTCTATTTGCCTTTAGTAAATCAACCCCATAATGTCCGTTTTTGATGGACTCTGCTTGCTCAGCAGGGATCGATCCGTTGATCTCCGCTGAGCCAGCGGATGACAGGTCCATCTCTGCTCACTGTGTAGAGACGGACCTGTCAGATCTCAGCTCTCCGCTATGAGGAATCGGATGAAAACGGATCCGCCTGTCCGTTTTCATCCGATCTGATTCGCCAGACCAATGGAAAATAAGGTTTCCATCTGTCTGAATTTAACATAGCGGATCAGATGTCAGCAGACATGTCACCACTGACATCTGTCGCTCCATAGAACTGCATGGAGCGTCCATTCAGGTCTGCTTAAAAAACTGACAGGCTGACCTGAATGGTCCGCATGTGTGAAAGGGGCCTAGAGTGGAAGTAAACCCTCCTATCGTTTTCAGCCAAGGAAGCTACCATCTTGGCCTCTGTTTAATCTTCAACTGCTACAGTGCTGCACATGTGATCTGTTATGACACCAGCCATTGGATGGTTTGACAATTTGCTTGAGTGCCGGTTCACACTGCTGCACTGTGAATTTGTTCAGTTTTTTGTCCTGTGTGAGGGAATTTACCGCGATTTTACCGCGAATTTCAGGAGTTGGTCATAGCTGGAAAGGAGTTGGTTCTAGCCAATGGAATCATAATGGAAAAAAAAAAAGGTGTTAACTTCCTGTGTATTTCCTGGTTTTTGTGGAGAGCAGTGTGGTGGAATTCGCACATATCTGAACCATCAATGCGATTCCAGAACGATTTACATTGATGTCTATGGAGGCTAAATTCGCAACGCAACACTGTAAACTCGCACAAGACCCTTTTTTTAATCGCATCACATTTGTAGGGGAATCGCAACGCATGTATGTGAACGACGGTCATTGAAAACAATGACTTTATGGATGACATGCGAATTTAGAATGTTTTTGACGCATCACATTCGGAATGAACTCGCATCAGTGTGAACCGGCACTGAGAGCACAACCAATGTGACAGTTAGCACTGTCAGGAATGTAACTGTTTTTTTAAACTGTTACATCGATGGGTTTACTTCCGCTTTAAGTGCTACATGTGCAGGGAATAACTGATTTTTTTCCAATTTGGACATCCTGGACAGTCTTTCTAGCAGCCTCTCTCACCCAGAGTTTCTCCTTTTTATTGATTTTGCCTATTTACCTGTATTCTTCTCTGATATTAAGAAACATTGCTCTGCTTTTTGCTTTTTATTTTCTTGTTTCTATTTCATTTGTATATCCCCATCTGCCTGTAGTTAAGGAAAAATATTTTTCAATAAAGAGAAATAAAAAAGACCTTTCATTTTGATCACCATTGAGGAAATTTGGCAGTTGCAAAAACAGTGAAGAATCAGGGCAAGAAAGCAGAAGCCTGACCTCCCAGTAGAGGGAGATGCATGGTTTTAATCACAACAGGCAGCGACATAAGCTGGTCCTTACATGCTTATAAGGAATCTATATAAAGTGTTAGTTCCTTATTACTAAACTACAATGATAAAATGTTCAATAAAGCAGGGCATTTACACATGGAACCAAATTAAGTTTAAAGTGTAATAAACGTTCATGAATGTTATTAATTACATTTAATGATAATAAAAGCATGTTTCCTGAATTATTGCTCAACTTCCCATCAATATAAATGGTACATGAGTGTCACATCACAATCTGAGTCTCTGTAATGGCGATAGATATTGTCCCTTCGAGACACCTCTGTTTTCCTCCTGACCAATAACTGCTTTTTAATCATGTTAGCAGTCGCCATCTCTCCCTCTACTATTTTTATCCAGACTACTAAACACAGAGGACACATATGGCATCCATCGGCTAAGAGTACAACTGACCATTACATAGTGCTTGTCTGATTTTCAAGTTATTTAGAAGATCACATGAAAACACAGTTTGCAATATGGATGAGTATTTGACTATGGTAATTCATTTTGCAAGCACAGCCATCAAACCGGTATTTCAAAACTGTCTGCCTTGATTAAATATTTAGCCTAGGCTCATGTAACACAGATTCACAAAGCACGATCAGGGAATGTAGCATATAAAGAGATTTTCCCGGAAAGGGTTAAAGTCTTTCCTCTTAAAGAAGGAGGGTGTTCAACTTACATCCCTCAGCTCATTAACTTCCACAGGGCAGCAGAAAACTGTTTGAAGTCTCAGATCTCATTTAAGATCTGCTAGATCTGTGCTTCTATAGACTGACTGTTAGGGGAACTACTGCCATAGATACCTATTGAACTGAATAGGTAGTAGGTATGACAGCAACTCCCATAGCAACCAGTTCAGCAAGACTGGCCATAGATAAGGGCTGAGACTTCAAACAGCTCTTGCTTAGAATGTAAAGAGGTGAAGACTGTAAATGACTACAAGGCACCTTTTTGAAAATTAATCTAGCTCTTTCATGAAAAACCAATGTGGTTTTCTAAGTCATGGAACATTTCAACTGATGCTGATTCACTGGACATGAACCCAGTCTGCTGTCTGATATTCTCCAAGCATTGAGGCGTCTGTATAGGCCGTGTACTAGGCTTTGGACCTGTATCCTTTCTTGTGAGTCTGAGCTCACAAGAGGCCACAGCCTGGCCAGAAGAATGTAGAGAATTTTGCTGAATCTGACCGAAAGTAATTAAAGAAACCCAAAGTGTGTGTACATTAACTGGATTTTGGGCAATGTCATTGTGGCCGGTTCTGTAGATAGGCCTTGCCTCACTCACTGCTACTTACCTTCCTTAGCTCCTTGAGGGTGGAGGAATCCATTATTTTTTTTTTGTTCAGCTTGCTAGCCTCCGTCCTTAAGTTTCTCCCAAGAGGTCATGTATTCATGATTTTCAGGGAAGCCTACCCCACCTCCACCTCCACCTCCACCTAAGAACTGTACCCGAGTCCCCTCCATCAGATCATCCCCCACAGCTATTACATTTTGTACCACCTCCCCCTCCCATTATATTGTAAGGCCCTCTATTCCTTCTGTATTGTAATTGTACTGCCCCCTCCTCTACATTGTAAAGCACTGCATAAACTGTTGCTGCTTTATAAATCCTGTATAATAATAACAATAATTTCCTTCACCTGGTAAAGGTGCTTTAACCACTTGCCGACAATCTGCCGCAGTTGTACTGCAGCAGAATGGCACGGCTGGGCGAAACGACGTTATGTAACGTTATATAACGTTGCTTCGCCCTGCGGCCACTAGGGGTCGCGTGCGCCCCCTGCTCGCCCACAGAGCCGATGCGAGTGCCCGGTGGTTGCGATCACCGCCAGGCTCCCGCGATCACTCGGGGCACACGGAGAACCGGGATCTGTGTGTGTGTAAACACACAGTTTCCGGTTCTCTGAGGGGAGAACAGACAGATCATCTATTCATACAGAGTATAAACAGCGATCTGTCATCTCCCCTGCACAGTCCCCTCCCCCCTAGAGTATGAACAGCGATCTGTCATCTCCCCTGCACAGTCCCCTGCCCCTTCAGTTAGAACACAAACTAGGGAACACATTAACCCCTTGATTGCCCCCTAGTTGCCATCAACAACTCAGCCCCAGCTACATCACTAACTTTGTCTCCAAATACCAACCTTATTCTCTTTGTTCTTCCCAAGACCTCCTGCTCCCTAGAATCCTTGTCACCCATCCTCCCATGCTCTCCTCCAGGACTTCTCCAAGCCTCCCCATCCTATGCAACTCCCTACCCCAATCTGCCTGACTATCTCCTACTCTGTTTTCTTTCAGATGATCCCTGAAAACCCTTCTCTTCAGAGAAGCTTATCCTGCCCCTACCTAACAACTATACTTTAAATTTCTCCATCAGCTAATCCCCCACAGGCCCCACAGCTATTATTTTTTGTATCACTTGACCCTCCCTCTTAGATTGTAAGCTCCAACAAGCAGGGCCCTCTGATTTCTTCTATATTGAATTGTATTGTAACTGTACTGTCTGCCCTCTTGTTGCAAAGCACTACACAAACTGTTGGTGCTATATAAATCCTGTATAATAGTAATTATTTCCAAAACATGACCTGTTTGAGGTATTTGAGGACTGAGGTTTGGATTCACTGTACTATACAATTGTGATTTTCTTTGAAAACGCAATTCCACACATTGTTCTCTGTTTTGTATAATGTACTCCCCAGGAAATACTACCAGTGAAATCCATCCTAAGCCTGCTGCAGAGTGCTCAGAATATGGTCTAAACTCTAGAGTACACTGAACTGACCTGAAAGAATGTGAGGCTTCTACATCAAATAAACTACACAGGTCATATTGGTTAAAAAGTGGTAAAAACTGAAAAAGAGAGTTAGTTAATTAGACGTGAATAGTGCTCTTATGCTATGTACAGACGATCGGACATTCCGACAACCAAACCGTGGATTTTTTTCCGACGGATGTTGGCTCAAACTTGTCTTGCATACACATGGTCACACAATTGTTGTTGGAAATTCCGAATGTCAAGGACGCGGTGACGTACAACTCGTACGACGAGCCAAGAAAAATGAAGTTCAATAGTCAGTGCGGCTCTTCTGCTTGATTCCGAGCACGCGTGGAATTTTGTGCGTTGGAATTGTGTACACACGCTCAGAATTTCCGACAAAAAGTCTTCTTGTCGGAAAATTTGAGAACCTGCTCTCAAACAGTTGTTGTCGGAAATTCTGACAGCGAATGTCCGATGGAGCATACACACGGTCGGAATTTCTGACAACAAGCTCACATCGAACATTTGTTGTTGGAAAATCCTATCGTGTGTACAGCCCAGAACAGTCATATCACGGCCAAAAAACAAATTTGGGAATAATTTTCCTGACGATACAGCAGAAGTCTTTCAATTACCCCTATGTTTAGAAACTTCTGGAGCAACTTGTTTTAGCACCAGTCATAGTGTAAGCTATTTTCCATGATGGTTTTAGGAGTCTGCACTCACTGATGGTTTGCTCAGTACCAGGTGCATCTTAGACTATGTATGCTATGTTTCTAGTCAATACAGCGCTAAGTATTGAAAACAGTTTTCAGCATCAACAGTGTTCTTTAAAATGAATGTGTCCATACTACATATTGGATCACATAAAAAGCAGGCTCACTGTCAAACAGAGGTGTGTAAATCTGAGCCCTCACACTAGAGTTGGACTAATCCCAGGAGACAGGCCGCCAATGTACAGCTGGAGATGTTTCCATTGGTGTCAGGGAGGACATGTATCACCTGGCTCTGTCAAAATGGCTCCTGGCTAATAAATAGTACTGTGCGCCTCCTGAATTGTAAATGAATTTCCTTACATTTCGACTTACTGGGGCTTTCTCTTTTACCCTATCCCCTAAAGGGAAAACTATAAAATAACTGTGTCAATTTAATTTTAGTTGCTTTTAAGTATTTAGAATGCTGTTTTATATTATTTTTTTAATATGAATACTGTATAAAAGTTTGTTTTACAAATTAACCACTTCAGCCCCGGAAGGTTTTACCCCCTTCCTTACCAGAGCACTTTTTAAAATTTGCCACTGCGTTGCTTTACCTGGTAATTGCGCGGTCATCCAATGCTGTACCAAAACGAAATATGCGTCCTTTTTTTCCCACAAATAGAGCTTTCTGTTGGTGCTATTTGATCGCCTCTGCGTTTTTTATTTTTTGAACTATACACATAAAAAGAGCATCAAATTTGAAAAAGAAAACTTTATTTTTTACTTTTTGCTATAATAAATATCCCCAAAAATTAGGGCTGTGGAAATTAACAATTAATTTCTTGATTAATCGTTAATTTTTTTGATCGATCAAAATTCTTTTGATCGGTACTCACCTCTCCGCCGGCTTCCGGGTCTTCAGGGAATTCTGTCGGAGATCCGGTGACGTCACGGACATCAATGTCACCGGACTCCTGCCCCCTTCCCCTAGTGCCTCCGTCTGCTAATGAAGGGAAGGGGGGAGGAGTCACCATGACTTTACCGGACAGCCTGGACAGTGATGGTAAATATGGATGTGGTTAACTGGGATCATTCAGTGAGCTAAGTGTAGGCAAATTTGATAACCTCTATTTTTAACATTGTTGTCCTTAGAGGCTGATAAGCTGTGATATTTTTGCTGTGTGGAAGTTTAATTAAAAAAAATCACTCACGTCAGTGCTACAGTTTGAATTTAAAACGTATTTGTGTGAACTGTGAAGTTAAGTCATGGATTGTGGAAACTAACTAGTGTCAGGTGATTGTATATAGTGTATACCACATTTACCACTGACTAATGCAGAGTTGCAATGCAAGGAGATCAGCTAAAAGTAGTTGGATCTGTATGTGCGTTATAATTAATCGAAATTAGTCAATTAATCGATTAAAAAAAAATCAATTAATCGAACACGAAAATTTTAATTAGTAACAGCCCTACCAAAAATGTTTTTAAAAAACAAATTTCTTCATCACTTTAGGCCAATATATATTCTTCTACATAATTTTGGTAGAAAAAAAATCGCAATAAGCGTATATTGATTGGTTTGCGCAAAAGTTATTGCGTCTACAAACTATGGGAAAGATTTATGGCATTTTTATAAATTTTTGTACTAGTAATGGCGGTGATCTAAGATTTTTAGCGGTATTGCAGCATTGCAGCGGATAGATCAGACACTTTTGACACATTTTTGGGACCATTGACATTCATACAGCTACCAGTGCTACAAAAATGCACTGATTACTGTGTAAATGTCACTGGTAGGGAAGGGGTTAACACTAGGGGGTGATCAAGGGGTTTAATGTGTGTTACCTCAGTGTGTTCTAACTGTATGGGGATAGGACTGAGTAGGAGAGGAGACATTTTGCTGTTCCTACTTACTAGGAACAAACAACATGTCTCCTCCACTCTGACAGCACAGGGATTTGTGCGTTTACACACACAAATCCCTGTGCTGGCGCTCGGCCACGCGCATCTGGTCCCCCGCCCTGCAGCACACATGCGTGCCCCTCCGGCGGTTCACGCTTGTCTTCTGGCGGCTCTTAAAGGAAACCCTGTATATATACAGGGTTTCGCGCAGCGGTGCCATTATGTCCCAATAAATGTATGTGAGCCGGTCAGAAACCGGTTAACATTTAATACAAAAGACAAAATCTCCCCAATGGACACAGACAGCAAAAAAATAAAACATTGGCATGGGTTTAAACCCCTGAAAGCTATATGCAGCGGGAGGATAGGTAACACCCAAACATAGCAAATATAAGTCGCTCGCTATCCTGAGCCTCCAGAACTGTGATCAAACTTTGACAGTTGGCTCATGGTCAATTGATAATGTTTGGGATCAATTAGAATGGGCTCTTAATGGCATCAATATTATGCATTCAATCACAGTGCTCCATGATCAGGAGCCCCTCTTACCAGCCTTGGGCATCACAGACCATTATTAGCTCCAACTCCTGCCAACGTTAACCATTCCCTACATTGTTCAAAAAAAAAATTTAAGTTGTGGCTTTAGACGCACATCAATACTATAAACTATCACTTTTATATAGGATCTAGGCTATCCTGTAACAAAGTTCCCTGATATAGTCCACATCCTTCATTTATGTTTGTTATTGAATAGTGGTGGCTGGACTATTTGAGCTAAGCAGCACAATAGTAATGACTATTCTTTAAGTCTTTATGCCCACGGGATGTTTGGCTGTCTCTTAGATTTCTTACAGGGTGCCCAAAGCCTGGGAGAGGATGTTCTGCTCACCCTATTTTCAGGCTGGCAGGTTTAAATAGGTTTACTGATCCCTGTGGCTCCATCCTGGCATTTATAGATCATGGACCTGGGGCTCTGACATGCATTCCTTTTGTGGGCATTGGCAATTTTAGTCAGTACTTCTCTGTGAACTTTATCCCTACTTTAAATAAGTTCTGTGTACTTTAAGACCAGTTTTTTGACTATGCCCCTATTTCTATCTGTTTTTTCTTTTTCTTTATGATTGCTTCACATGTCACCTTCAGAGGAGACTGTTCTGCCCCAAGGGATACTGGGTTCACTTCTTTATTTTGGAAGCAGCCTCTAATTTCTAAAGTTAGGGATCCCTAATACTGCTTTTCGCAGTGTGGGGCATCTGCTGCAAACCCCTTAATATATCCGTAAATTCATTGTAAAAGAACTCAATGTATTATTATTATTATTAATATTATAATTACATGGTTTCTCTCCTACTGGAAGCACCTCACTAATTAAGCACATCCTTACACTTTTACATCTTTCTATTTATACTTTGCAGATATGACATCAGCTCCATGCATATTTTTATAGTCTCTTACCTGACCCTTCGAAGGTAAACCGTTTCAGGCCTGGTAAGCTCAAACTGTTTAATAGTACCCCACTACACCCTGTATGTACACATGGATAACCATTCCTGACTTGTTATAGATGCACCCATGCCTCCTGTGCCTCTCAGCATGTTTGCGCATGGTCCCCTGTGGGCTCTGGATGAGTCATGATCCTACCTTCGTGATCATGTCAGCCAGGAAAAAGTTCTGAATTTTAATCTTAGCTCGCTCTGATTGGTGTCTAATTTCCCCATCCTAAAGGTATGATACCCATATGGATAACAAACAAGCAGAAATTGCATATACTGTACATGTGTGAATGTTATAACATTATATGCTTTTAACCTAGATGTCCTAATCCCCCTGAGGAAGATCTTAATTAGTGTAATTGAAACGCGTTGGAGCCTTCTGAGCAGGAATTTTGTGCTGGAAATTCCTATATATAATGTTTGTTACCTGCCATGTTTTAAGGAAATCACTTTGACATTAGAGTTGAGGTTACAGATACCAGAGCTCATATTTAAACAACATGTTTTCTCTTTTATTGAGTTGGAACTTTAACATTTGTATCAAGAAAGAAATGTTCATTTTACATTCCTTGTGCAATGGTTTGCCTTTTTTCTGCATTAAAGCCCTCGGGAGAAATCTTGCTGTAGTATAAAATCTCTCTTAGATGCCTTTCCTCCAACTACAGCAGCATTTTTGCAGAAAAAAACGCTTCATGCTTTTAATGCATTTAGGTGGGTTTAGGCGTGTCAAGCACTTGGGTGTTAATTCATTTCATTGGCCAGAATAATAATTTATTTTAAGCTCAAGTGCTAAATGTGCCTAGCACTAATGTGTGTTTAGACACTTTTACATGCATCAAGCATTTTTTCTGCCAAAACACTGCTGCTCCTTGACGCCCTGGCAATTCGTTTTTTTTCTGCCTCTAAATGCCCATGTGTGGGTGCCTCAGTTTCCCTTTTAAGGACCATTAGCCCTGATTCCACCAATATGGGCTGGCTCTTGGGAGGAGTTATGCAAATATGCTTCAGCTTCTAATGTATACTGTGAGAAGATCACAGTGTTGCATGATATCAGAGTAAGCAATTTCAGTATATCAGAGGAACCTCTATACCTGTCAGCCTGAAGTTTACAGGTCCTAATTGTTACACATTTGGAGAGACTATCATTTTTTGGAACCCTACCACTTTATCCATTAGTTCCCCCTCTTTTTTGGTCTGATACATAGACCTTTTAACCACTTGCTTACTGGGCACTTAAACCCCCCTCCTATCCAGACCAATTTTCAGCTTTCAGCACTGACGCACTTTGAATGACAATTCTGCGGTCATACAACACTGTACCCATATGAAATTTTTATAATTTATTCACCACAAATAGAGCTTTCTTTTGGTGGTATTTGATCACCTCTGTAAGTTTTTAATTTTTGTTAGAAAAATGTAAAAACTAAAAAAAAAAAAAAAAATGTATTTTTTTATATTTTGTTATAAAATATTTAAAAAAGGTAATTTTTCTTCTTCATTGATGTACGCTGATGAGGCGGCTGTGATGGCCACTGATGGGTGGCAGTGATGGGCACTGATCAGTTGCACTGATAGGCAGCACTGCTAGGTGGCACTGATTGGCACTACTGGTGGGCATTGATAGCTGGTACTTGTGGGCATTGATAGGTGGCACTTGTGGGCACTGATAGGTGGCACTTGTGGGCACTGTTAGGTGGCACCATGGGCATTGTTAGGTGGCACTATTAGTTGGCACTGATGAGGCAGATGTGCCTCTTCCACTTCAGGACCAATGTCCCTCACATCTGAGCCGGTGATCGGCTTTTTTTTCTACTCACGCTGTCTTTAACCGCTTGCTGACCAGCCGCAGTCATTTTACTGTGGCAGGTCGGCACGATTCCGCAAACCTTTATAGCTATACATTGGCTCGCAGGACCGGGATAGCAGACGCACATGCACCGCCGGGGGCACGCGCATATGCCGCTGCACTGCGGGGGTACCAATGCTCCTGGCCGACCGTCGCGATGACTGCTGGCCATGAGCGATCGCGGGCACGAGAGGCAGAAGAGGGAAGTGTGTGTGTAAACACACAAATCCCTGTTCTGTTCTGAGAGGCGTGACAAATCTAATAGCTAGGAACCACGATCCGTCACCTCCTCTAGTCAGGCCGCTCCCCCTTCAGTTAGAAACATGTAGCAAGCAACACAGTTAACCCCTTGATCGCCCTCTAGTGTTAACCCCTTCCTTGTCAGTTACATTTTTACAGTAATCAGTGCATTTTTATAGCACTGATCGCTGTATAAATGCCAATGGTCCCAAAAATGTGTTAAAAGTGTCAGATGTGTCCGCCATAATGTTGCAGTCCCGATAAAAATCGCAGATTGCCGCCATTACTAGTAAAAAAAAAAAAAAATTTAAAAAATACTATAAATCTATCCAATATTTTGTAGACGCTATAACTTTTGTGCAAACCAATCAATATACGCTTATTGTGATTTTTTTTAACCAAAAATATGTAGAAGAATACATATTGGCCTAAACTGAGAAAATAATAGCTTTTTTTTTTTAAAAAAAAGGGGATATTTATTATAGCAAAAAGTACAAAATGTTGTTTTTTTTTCAAAATTGTCGATCTTTTTTGTTTATATCGCAAAAAATAAAAACCGCAGAAGCGATCAAATACCACCAAAAGTAAGCTCTATTTGTTGGAAAAAAAAGGACGTCAATTTTGTTTGGGTGCAGTGTTGCACGACCGCGCAATTGTCAGTTAAAGCGACGCAGTGCCCCGGTCATTCAGCAGCCAAATCTTCGGGGGCAGAAGTGGTTAACTACCAAAAGAGTTATACTACATTAACCAGACAGTTTTTTGTATATTAATTATTCATATCCTATGTAGCTGGAGTTGAGGCAGAGTGTGTCCTTGCCTACTTACTTTGTACTAAAAGGTATCCCTCTTTCTGTTTTTATCTCAGAAAGTTGGGCTGTATGCAAAGCCTGCCTAACGGTTGTTCAGTAGAAGAAGAACTATCTTAATTTCTTAATAGGTTGAGAAGACCAAATATATAAAAGGGTCAGCCAAAAGCCATTATTAAATAGATTTTGCATATGAATTGAATAGTCTTGTAAACGTAACTTGTAAACTGTGAGGTGGATGGAAATCATAAGCTATGCAACAGCAAATACTGTAAATAATTTGCACACTGTACATCAATAAATGCAGCTTCAATCCATGTTATGTAATCCAGATAGCAAACTCCTGACATCTTTGATGATGTTAGGTTGATATGCCCTTTGAGACGTCCCCGTTATGCTGTGTGCATTACATTAGCTAAACTGAATGGACACCAAAATGTATTTTTACCCACTTGTACAACCCTTTTATAGAATGTATTCTTTGAAATCATAGATAGACCATTCAATACATAACAATGCAAATATACAACTTAGGATGTCAATGTTATACATGAAACATTGGACATTAGAGTGTGACGTGGACATAAGCATAATTCATTAAATTTTGTCATACAGTTACTTATTGTGGCCTATGAGGAAGAAAGGAGAGAACATTAGGGATATAAGCTAAAGTGGTTGCAAACCTCAGTCATGGAATATGAGCAAATCAGGTACATCTATAGTGTTTACTTATCTCTCTCCAAAGCTCTAAGTGTCATTTCTCTCTGGTGCTTTGTTCCTTTGGTATCAGTCACTTCTGAGAAGTTTTCCTGGCACATGAGATAAATTTGTGTCAGGAGGAGGGGTAGAGGCTCAGCAGACATCTTGTCTATTCAGAACACAGTTCTTCTGCTGTGTGTGGGTGTTTGCGCCTTTCCTCCAATCTGCTCTCACACACTCTCACTGCAGCCTCTCTGCCCCCTCCTCTGTGCTCCTGACAGATGAAGAAAGATTTTAACACTTTTCTGTCTGCCTTTTAAAGGGGTGTAGGGAAGAAAAAACTGCATATAAACAAGTAAAACCTATGTAGGAGGGTTTGTTTAATCTCTGTGTATCATCTGAGGCTGGTCACTTCACTGGGTACATGTGTGCGTTTACATCCACTTTAAGACATTATCCTTGTTTAACCCTTTTGTGGCTCCCTGGCAGCATAGTTTGTCCTGTCACCTCCCCTGATTTTTTCTTCTCCTTCCCTAATGTGTGTTCCCTCAGCACAGACTGTGTCAGTCCTGTTGCTTTCTTCCCCCTTCAGCAAGAGTAAATCTTAAAGCTGTCAGCTGATCAATCACTAGTGGCTTTGATTTTAGATACAGTGCCGTGAATAGAGAACAAGTGAGCATATGCAGAGCAGGGTGAGACTATATTACTGGATTTAAAACAATGTAGTCATTTATTGTTAATGTTTTGCATAGCTATACCTGGAAAAGGGGCCAGCTTGAAGTGATCTATTAGGACTTAATTTTCTGAATAAAGTTCCGCTTTAAAGAATGATATAGTAGCTATGGTCACACAAACATACAGATCACTATAATCAATAATATGGAAATATCTGACAATATATTAGAGTATGATGCTAAATTTAACTAGAGCTACCTGCTTTGAAGTATTTTAATAAATCCCAAGCAGAATAGCATAAGACAAATTTATTTATCGAAATGTTAAGGTTGTGCATGCAGATTTTCCAGAGAGGGTGCCCTGAGGGACACATACTAAGTATTTGAAACTGATTACCATTTTCTGTTTAACAAGCTACTCAATGCCTAATATTGTTGCTTAAAATAACAATACAGTTCCATTACACATACACCATACATAACATGCTCACATTTGTAGCTTCTATGTTGCATTCAAGTATCACTAAATTTAGCAGAATGCACATCACATGGAATTAAACATGTATCACTGAGAGATCTACAGAGGATCAACAGCGTTGCCTATAGACATACTGTATATTTCATTCAATGGTTTTGACCAGTCTATTTGATAACTAGACAGTGTACACATAACTGCAATGGAAGACCTTGGAGCACCAGAATCAGAGGATATGTCAGTTTAATAGATTGTATTCCCCAATGTTTCCCCAATAAAAATTCAAACAAGGCAACACATTTGCTTTCTACAGTATATTTTAAATCAATTGTGTCGATTGCCAACATGATCCTTTTCGAAGGCTGAAGTTTCCGTGTTATTGATCCTTATTTATTGTCTATTTGTAAATTTATGGAGTTGCAATGGGAATTCTCAACATAACATAAATTCAACAATCTACTACTAATTATCTATGCTTCACTGCCTATAAATCCAGTAAATTGAACAGAACAAAATACATAAAGATTGGCAACGAGGGTTGACTACTGTTGGGTCAAAATAGCAAGATATTCAACTAAATAAACATGAAAGAACAGCACAGCTTAAACTAGAATCTTTAGAATCAGGGAGGTGTCACATGCAGAGTTTTACACAGATGGCAATATGTTTAATAAAGCTTGTCATGTACAGTAAATTGCAGTTGGACCTACAGAAATGATCAGTGCACCGAAAACTGTATTTCCCTTCTAATATAAGGACAAGCATTTAGTTCATAAATGATAATGAACTGTGAGCTTCAATGTTGGCATTTCCAGGTGAGAAGGGGTTTGGCTGCCTGTGCCTTAAAGGAAAATTGTAGGTTTGTCCATAACCTGATTACCCTTAAGGCAATTTAGGCAGGAACATAGAGCCTGATAGACATTTAAGGTGAAATCAATTACATTGAGGGAGATTTACTAAAACTGGTGCACACAGAATCTTATTCTATGCTTCAGCTTCTAGCTTTTAGGCCCCGTTCACACTGGTGCGACATACGCTATGACTTTGGAGCATAATGTCACATAACATGTATAAATCAATGGTTCCCTACGAGAGCCATCTTAACTGGTTTGACAGAAGTTGGTCCGACTTTGAAAAAGGTTCCTGCACTACTTTGGTCTGACTTTGGTCCTACTTCAGCCCATTCAATATCATTGAAGTCGGATCAAATTTGAATCTTCATTTTAACTGATCCGAATTTGTCCTCTGAGGATCTTAAAAGGGAACCATTCGGTCTGGTGTGGATTTTAAGGGGAACCTTCACGCCAAAATTTAAAAAAAAAAAGGGCATGGGGTCCCCCCCAAAATCCATGCAAGACCCTTATCTGAACATGCAGCCCGGCAGGTCAGGAAAGGGAGGGGGGGGACAAGCGAGCACCCCCCCTCCTGGACCATTCCAAGCCACATGCCCTCAAAATGAGGGGGTGCTTTTGGGGCAGGGGGGCTTTGCGCACCATGTTGATGGGGACAAAGGCCTCTTCCCGACAACCTTGGTCGGTGGTTGTCATGCCCCGGGCAGGGACGTCACAAGGGTCGGGGTCTCCGGATGATGTCACCAGATTGCCACACCCCATGGCTATATAAGTAATGGCACATGCTGGGAGCTAACACAACAGCGGTAGCTAGCATCGGGAGAAGAACCAGAGAAAGAACCGGCAGAGGAAGAAGACAGCGGAGAGAGAAGGACCAGAGTAAGAACTGGCAGACAAAGAAAACATCAGTGCAGCGAGAAGAACTGAAGGAAGAACCAGAGGAAGAAGACATCAGCGCAGCGAGAAGAACCGGAGGAAGAACCAGAGGAAGAAGACATCAATGCAGCGAGAAGAACCAGAGGAAAAAGGCATCACCGGAGGGAGAGGAAATCGAAGGGAGAAGACACACTGGAGCTACTTTAATAAAGGACTTTGTCTCAAAAACTTGTGTACTGGTTTTATTTATTTTTTACACTTTTTTGGGTGAATGAGCAGGGGTACAAAGTCCCCTCCTCAAGATTCATACTAGACACAAAGGGCCTGGTATTGTTGAAACAAAGTCACATACCATTCATTGAAGTCACATGGAAGTCGGACATGAAGTCGTAGGGCAAAGTTGGAGCGGAAGTCATCTGACTTCCATGTCATACCAGTGTGAACCTGACCTTATTGACAAAGCTTAATTGAACAAGCTGAAGTTAGAAGCTGATTGGTACCTATGCACATCTGCACCAGATTCTTGTTAGTAAATCTCCTCCAGTGCCTATTCACTGCTCAACTGTTGTAAGAAACAACAGCCAAAGTGAAATTGCACAGCCACAGTCCCAGTGCGTCTAACCTATAATGATAATCTTTAACCAATCAAAAGCTTTGGAACTGCAGCCATTTAGAAAGTTCTGACATTGTCACATACTTTCTGATAGTAACAGAACTTAATGACTGGCATCAGTTATAGAGTGACTAAATGGTTACAAAGACATGATTACACATTAGCTCACTGGCGTTGATTTTTTAGGGCAAAAAGGCTGGGCACTGTGCAAGGGAAATTGCATCTTGCAAGTGAATTTCCCTAGAGCCCAGTGAATGAGGTGAAGCTCTGATGGCTTCCATCATCTAATCATGTTTTTCCCTTGCACGTGATTGGGTATTCTTTGCAAATTGAAACTTCACCACTTTCACCAAGCTCTGGGGTAAATGTCTTTGCAACGTAAACTTACCTTGCAAAGTGAACAGCCTTCAGTAAATCAACCCCACTGAACTAGACTGTGCAACTCACTTCAGATGTCATTCCTTACAGCAGAAGCAATGTTAGACTTTCTCCTTGGCATCGCTATAATTCCAATCACCCTATTGCTACTATTTCCAATGTTAGACTTTATTGTCAGTGGTAAAAAAAAAAAAGATAAAGCTGGAGGAGGGGCCTTTGAAGAAAAAGTGCCAAGGGGCCATTAGAGAATAAATCCAACCCTGAATGCTCCAAGATACAATGCCATCAGTTATATACCAGTATATTATGTTAAATGAAAAAAGTAAAACTCACCCTAATATTCTTCTAATAATCATATCTGTTTACAACCTTAAAGTGGAGTTCCACCCAAAAATGGAACTTCCGCTTTTCGGAATCCTCCCACCCTCCGGTGTCACATTTGGCACCTTTCAGGGGGGCGCAGATACCTGTATAATCCAGGTATTTGCTCGCACTTTCGGGCATAGATTGCCGCAGTATCCGCGGATATTTATGCTATATCCGGTGCCTCCCCCCCCCCCCGTTGCTGGAAGATACACAGGTCCCAGAAGACGGCAGGGACCAGTGGAATTGCGCAGTGCAACTCGCGCATGCACAGTAGGGTACCAGGCTGTGAAGCCGCAATGCTTCACTTCCTGATTCCCTTACCGAAGATGGCGGTGCCTCCACCCGAGAGCCGAGGGACAGATCGGCTTCGGGTACCTAAATCGCGGGCACCCTGGACAGGTTAGTGTCCATATTTTAAAAGTCAGAAGCTGCAGTATTTGTAGCTGCTGACTTTAAAAAAAAAAAAATTTGGCGGAACTCCGCTTTAAGAAATCATGAAAAAAGAACTGTAAGGGTAATCATGACAGTTATGATAGTGCACTGAATGGTTACAACCCTTGTCAGGCTTTTGTTGCTGTCTGGGTCCCTACTGGGGTGATCCAACCTTTATATCTTAATTGGGGACCATCGACAGTAATGAGAAATTAAAAATGTTGTCGATGGCACAGGAGGTGGTGGGAAATCATCAAATAGTGATACCAGTGACAACTGTCTGAGGTCTTGTTCACATGGGCTTTACCTTGTGTAAAAGTAACATGTACACAAAGCTTTTGGAAAAAATTTTCAGCGCTTTCAGCAAGCTTTGCTGAAGTACCATTCAGCACACTCTTAGTGGGAGTGCTAACTGTGACTTTGAACAAGTTGGCATCAGAAAAGTATAACCAAAGGCAAAACATTTATTTTTAGTTTTAGATGGAATGGAGAGGGATTAGAACAACTGCCAGGTTCCTATTGCTATGTCCCAATCTCTCTATTGTTTCTGGTTCACCGAAAGTGAAAGAAAATCCCAAATTTGAAGTGATCACCAGAGCAGGAATAGAAGGGAAATCTTCCAATGGGGACACTAGATATGGTGACCCTGGTGACTACCAGGGATTTCCCACAATTTAAAGGGATTTTTGCTTCCCCCCTCTGTGGGACAGTTGATAAAGGAAAATCTCCATAATGGGATGCGGTTTGCGAAAAAAAAAAAAAGTACAGAGGTTAATCAGGAAAATCAAGTTTGAAACTTGTCCTTTCCACCTTGATTCACCTGGTCCCCTCAACACTAGCTTCCCTTTCAGGGTGGCTCCTTTCTCTTACAACCCCAAAGCCTTGGGACAGCAAGCCACTCCCCTGCTCCCACCTCCTCCCTCCTTCAAGCTGCTGATAGATTGTCTATTGTGATTTTGTACAAAGTGACAGGAAGTTCAGGGAAGCTGTGCTGAATGACCTGAAGCGGGCTGTGGTGAAGTTTTAAAATAGTAAATGCTTGGGCGCATTTATTAGATAAAACATGTACTGCAGGATGTTTAAAATATTTATTTAACCACTTGATTACTGGGCACTTAAACCCCCTTCCTGCCCAGACCAATTTTCAGCTTTCAGCTCTGTCACTCTTTGAATGACAATTGCGCGGTCATGTTACAGTTTTCTCAAATGAAATTTTGATCATTTTTTTCACACAGATAGAACTTTCTTTTGGTGGTATTTAATTGCTGCTGTTTTTTTTTTTATTTTTTGCTAAATAAAAGAAAAAGGGACTGAAATTTTGAAAAAAAAAAACTGTTTCATAGTTTGTTATTAAATTTTAAAAACAGGTAATTTTTCTACTTCACTGATGTGCGTTAATGAGGCTGCACTGATGGGCACTGATAGGCTGCACTGATGCGCACTGATAGGTGGCACTGATGGGCACGGATAGGCACTGATAAGGTGACACTAATGGGCACTTATAGGTGGCACTAATAAGCACTGATGAGGTGGTACTGAGAGGTGGCACTGAGAGGTGGCACTGATGGGTGGCACTGATGGTTGGCACTGATGGGCACTGATAGTTGGCACTGATGGGTGGCACTGATAGGTGGCACTGATGGGTGGCACCGGTAGACACTGGTAGGTGACACTGATAGGCAGCACTGATCTGTGGCACTGATTATTAGACAATGATGAGCATTGATTGGCAGCACTGGTGGGCTTTGATGGGTGGCACTGTGGGCACTGGTAGGTGGCACTGGTGGGTACTGATAGATAGCACCGGTAAGTGGCACAGTGGGCACTGGCAGGTGACACTGGTCGGCACAGCCGCGGTTTTCTGAGTGAGGGACCGATGTCCCTCTGACAGAAGCCGATCAGCTTTTTTTCCCCTCCCGCTGACAGCGTGAGGAAAAAAAAATCCAATTACCGAGCTTCTGTTAACATCACGTGATCAGCCGTCATTGGCTGACAGTTGATCACATGGTAAGGGGCCGGGATCGACCCCTTACTCGGATCTGTGATCAGCCGTCATTGGTTGACAGTTGATCACATGGTAACGGGCCGGGATCGACCCCTTACTCGGATCTGTGATCAGCCGTCATTGGTTGACAGTTGATCACATGGTAACGGGCCGGGATCGACCCCTTACTCGGATCTGTGATCAGCCGTCATTGGTTGACAGTTGATCACATGGTAACGGGCCGGGATCGACCCCTTACTCGGATCTGTGATCAGCCGTCATTGGTTGACAGTTGATCACATGGTAAGGGGCCGGGATCGACCCCTTACTCGGATCTGTGATCAGCCGAGTCTCATAGACTTGGTGATCACAGAGCACGCCACGCGTGACCTGCAGGGTCGCGTAGACTGCGCTTGCTCGGGAGGACATCCATGGACGCCCTCCCAGCAATTAAGGCCCACGCTGCAGCCCTCTTTCGGCTATAGCGTGGGCACAAAGTAGTTAAAAAAAAAACAGTGAGAGCTTGATACTACTTTAGGCAAGTACTACACTATGTAGAGTATGTATGGTACAATGGAAGCTCTCATGGCTAAAACCTATAGAGGAAGTAAATTAAATTACCTCCTTGCCTGCCCCCCCCCCCCCTTTAGCAGCCCTCATTTGGATAAGGTTGCTGTCTCTGTTCAATGTCTTGTTCCACATCTGACTGTTAAGCAAATATGCTGAAATTACAGGTAGTGGATGTTGGAAATAAATATATGGCCAACATAATAGCCTATACAAACTTTAGTGAGAAGTTGAATAGATGCTTTAAGTCTTCTGTCAAATTAGTTTTTTTTTTCTTACTGTATTTTATTTTTTGTAGCCTTGCTATTAAAGCGGAATATAATTAGTTTCAAGAAGCACTCCGAACCACCCCATCCCCTGCTGAGCATCTTTATTTGCCTTGGAAGTTTTATTATAACCAATATATTTGACGGCTGCACTAAAAAAGATCAGCTAAATTTCTCAATTGGGGTCTATCAAAAAAAGACTAAATAATCAGTGATCCCATGGCATTGCTAGGAAAGGTTCCATAACAATGATATACTGCAAATTGTCACACTACAACCAGCGTTGCAAACTTTAAATGCATAAATAGTATTGTAACAATTATTGAGAAACTAGGATTAGGCTAAATTATTTTTTTTTTTTTACACATGGGCAATGTATTAGCTATGAATATAAGTATGGAAGTCATTGATTTTGTGTTCCTATTACTACAATATCAGGTTATATTAGTACTCGCGGCTGTCTAAACTGTTTAACAAATGTTCTGAATCAGGCGACTGTTTGGAAATCAATGCTTACTTAATCATTTTACCCAGCAGAATCTAATTATTCACAATTGATTTCAGCAATGAAAGGTGTATCATTAACAGGAGTCTTACACGGACAACTCTCAGATGAATTATTGAATTTTGAAAACAAAATTAACTTAAGCAATGCCATTACTTACAGAGTGGAGCTGCTTAGGATAAGACCGTTATAACAAGGATAGGTTTGCTGATGACACAGCAATTAAAAAAAGAGTGACTGATTGACTAGTTACACATTCGCAAACTAGTGAGGATTAATTGAATTAAAGAGACAAGTACTGTATCAGTTACTTTTGCCACCTCATATGGAGAGAAAACATCCCAAATGAACCTTCTGTTATGAATATAATCATATTCAAGCAAGGTGGCTGCAGAAGTGAACCTGGAATTTCACATCAAAGGTACATTCACTTTCGGTGAATCTTCCTGGTGCATGTGTTTTAACCACTTCAGCCTCGGTAGAATTTACCCCCTTCATCACCAGTGCGTTTTTTTTTTGCGATTCGGCACTGCGTCGCTTTAACTGACAATTGCGCAGTCGTGCGATGTGGCTCCCAAACAAAATTGACGTCCTTTTTTTTCCACAAATAGAGCTTTCTTTTGGTGGTATTTGATCATCTCTGCGGTTTTCATTTTTTGCGCTATAAACAAAAAAATAGCGACAATTTTGAAAAAAACGCATTATTTTTTACTTTTTGCTATAATAAATATCCCCAAAAAATATTTAAAAAAACATTTTTTTCCCTCAGTTTAGGCCGATACATATTCTTCTACATATTTTTGGTAAAAAAAATCGCAATAAGCGTTTATTGATTGGTTTGCGCAAAAGTTATAGCGTTTACAAAATAGGGGATAGTTTTATGGCATTTTTATTATTTTTTTTTTTTTTACTAGTAATGGTGGCGATCAGTGATTTTTATCGTGACTGTGACATTATGGCGGACACATCGGACATTTTTGACACATTTTTGGGACCATTGTCATTTATACAGCAATCAGTGCTATACAAATGCACTGATTCCTGTGTAAATGAGACTGGCAGTAAAGGGGTTAACCACTAGGGGGCTAGGGAGGGGTTAAGTGTGTCCTAGGGATGTGTTACTAACTGTGGGGGGGGCGTGGCTACATGTGACACGTCACTGATCTATGCTCCCAATCACAGGAAGCAGAGATCAGTGACGCTGTTACTACGGAGTTCCCGTAATGGCAATGGCACGACGGCAAATACAAAGGGATGTACGGGTACGCCCATTTGCCCAGCTGTGCCATTCTGCCGACGTACATAGGTGTGCGCCGGTCGGGAACCGGGTTAAATGACAGTGATTGATTCACCACCAGTGAATGTTTGATAAAAGACACAATCACTGCTTTATAAATATGCCCCAGTGGGGGTTGGTTTACTAAAAACTAGAGTGCAAAATCTGGTGCAGCTGTGCATGGCAGCCAATCAGCTTCTTATGCCACGTACACACGATCGGAAATGCCGCCAGCAAAACTCAGATGAGAGCTTTTTGTCAGAAAATGCGACCATGTGCATGCTCCATCAGTCTTTTGCTGGCGGAATTCCAGCCAGCAAAAGATTTAGAGCATGTTCTCTATTTTTCGGTCGGGGAAAGTTCTTATCCGAAAATGCGTTAGTTTGTATGCAATTCGGAAGCGCAAAAAATCACGCATGCTCGGAAACAATTTGACGCATGATCGGAAGCATTGAACTTAATTTTCTCGGCTCGTTGTAGTGTTGTACTTCACCGCGTTCTTGACGGTCGAAAGTACAGAGAACTTTTGTGTGGCCGTATGTATGCAAGGCAAGCTTGAGCGAAATTCTGTCGGAAAAACCATCCAAGTTTTTTCTGACGGAAATTCCGATCGTGTGTACGCAGCATAACTTCAGCTTCTTCAATTAAGCTTTGACAATAAAACCTTGAAGCTGATTGGTTTCTATGCAGAGCTGCTCCAGATTTTGCACTCTCCAGTTTAAGTAAATCAACCCCACTGCTGCACTGCTAGTCTGAGAGCCTGTAAAAAGGTTTAGTTTGTTATTACTTTTGCAGCAGTAAGATCCATATTCTGTGTGTTTGGTATTTGGTCTAAAAAGTTCACTGCATCTGAGCACCACAAACCAAAAACGCTGTTTAACCGCTGGCCAACCAGCTGCCGTCATTATACTGCGGCAGGTTGGCTCGTTCCCGCAAATCGCCGTGGGTGTACGTCGGTTCATGCACTTAATTTTGTGGGGCGCGTGCTCCCATTGGCCAGCGGGGGAGCCAATCAGCGGGTCCGCCGGCCACCCGCAATCGTTCCCCGCAGTGAGAGAACGGGGAACTGCCTGTGTAAACAAGGCAGATCTCTGTTCTGACAGGGCAGATCACACAGATCCCCTCTTTCTGCTAAGCAGGAAGATGAATGTGTGTGTTTCCCCAGTCACACTGTCCCCCATACAGTTAGAAAATATATGAGGGAACACATTTAATCCCTTGATCGCCCCTGATGTTAACCCCTTCCCTGCCAGTGTCATTAGTACAATAACAGTGCATATTTTTAGCACTGATTGCTGTAAAAATGTCACTGGTTCCCAAAAAAGTGTCAAAATTGTCAGTTAGGTGTCCGATCTGTCCGCCGCAATGTCGCAGTCCCACTAAAAATCACTGATCGCCGACATTACTAGTAAACAAATAAATAATAAAAATGCCATAAATATATCCTCTATTTTGTAGCCGCGATAACTTTTGTGCAAACCAATCAATATGCGCTCATTGTGATTTTTTTTTACCAAAAACATGTAGCAGAATACATATCGTCCTAAACTGATGAATAAATTGTATTTACAGGCGTACCCCACTTTTAAGTACGCAATGGTGTTTATTTAGTAAAACTGGAAAGTGCAAAATCAGGCTCACTTCTGCATAGAAACCAATGAGCTTCTAGGTTTTATTACCAAAGCTTAATTGAACAAGCCAAGGTTAGAATCTCATTGGTTTCTATGCAGAAATGAGCCTGATTTTGCACTTTCCAGCTTTGGTAAATAAAACCCATTGTGTACTTAAAAGTGGGGTATGCCTGTAGATACAATTTATTCATCAGTTTAGGCCGATATGTATATAAAACACATAGCCAAGTATTTTTCTCCACATTTTTTTTATTGTGCATTAAAAAAAGAAAACAAATAAAATTAGACATGCTATCTGCCAATAGAATTTAATCAAAAAGTGCATTCTATGCATCCAAAAATATAGAAAATATACCAAATCAAATTATTATTCAACCAAAAAAATAATGTCAAAGCAATAACTCCAAGGCCAATAATAAATAACACGTTATCTCCTCCGATTCCGCAACATGGCTGGTTGACGAATGGCCGTTCAGGAATGAACTGAAAAGCGCAAACTGAAAAGCGCTAAATGAAAAACGTGAAAAGAAAAGCGCAAATCAACACTCACCAAACTTCTATTAACACGAAATTAGCAGAAGGAGCCCAAAGGGTGGCGCTAAAGAGCTGAAAAACCACGTAGTATGTCTTGTAAGTCACTATGTTCGTAATTGTTGGCCAACATTTGTGTGGCCATGTGTATGCAAGACAAGTTTGAGCCAACGCCCTTCAGACAAAATTCCATGGTTTTGTTGGCCAACAATCCCATCGTGTGTACCAGGCATCAGAGAAGGACTAACTTATCAACCTCAACTTTTCACCTTCTACCAAATATATGATCCTGGATGCCTACTATAAAACATACACGTCCATCTTATAATAGCCTTGAATGAAAAGAATAATTTTGTAACAAGCAAGACTTCACATTATTAAAATGCAGCAGGAAAAAAAATTGGAAACACAAGTTTATTGTATTAACACCTAGTTGGCTTGCTGTGTGATCAGAAATCTTTTACATTACATGTGTCATTGGGGATGCTTACCATTCACTACATGGATGTCTTTGATTTTTACATGTGTCAACAAGTGTGTGCATAGCAAAGTGATAAATTGGATGAATGACCTTGCCTGTCAAATTCATGGACATACATTACGACTTCAATCAGCTCGGGAACATGGAATTCTAAATGATCAAGGCTTCTATTCAAACGTGGATTCTTATTTTATGGCTTTTGTGTTGTTTTATAATTATTATTATGCATTAAAGCGACCCGAAATGAAAACCTGCCTTCTAATTTTATAAATTTGTCTCGCCACTCTCCAGACTTTCATTTAGAGAGGCATTGGGCATTTCTTCTGAAAACCGCAAATGTTACAGTGATCTATATTTTACAAACACTGAAGTGGCACAAAAATGACTCAAGTTATGATCGCCATACACTGTGTAATTACATTTCAAATTAGATTCAGAGTATAAAATATTTATGAAAACTAATGCTAATACTATAAGACGAACGTTTCTTTCACCACAATGGCTGACAGGATTATTAAATCACTAGCAGAAGCCATCACAATGAATAATATACAAGCCTTTCTATAACGCAATGATATGTTTCCATAGATTGTACAAATATTCTTCTGTGCAACAGAACAGGCTGGCTTATCGAAAATATATTCAACTTTTTGGCTAACTGGTTTTACTAGCTATTGTTGAGGGTGGAACGTAAAAAAAATAAAATAGATCAAACTACAGCTATGACAGGTCGAATAAGTAATTCAACTGTAAAGATCCTCATTTGCGTACACCTTTAAGAATTCCAGGCAATTGTAAAAACCTTCAAAATGGATTAAAGAAGTCTAAACAAAAATATTTCTGTAGTTTCTAAAGGCAGAACTCTTTAGATCTCTGAATATGAACTATTTAGAATTTTGTTACCATTTCTCAAGACGGGAATGCTGCTAATATGCAAATTGGCAGATCCTTTAAACTAGACATCCTGAATATTTTTGGGTCTATGCAAAACTTGAAAGCAAATTTGTGAGCTTTCTTCACCAACTATAATAATAGCATAGACAAAAAACAGGCAGAAAAGGCATGTCCACCGTCCTTATGTCACAATGCCGGGCGCCTGAATCTCTTATCCGCAGGCTCATGCATTTTCACATGGGGTGTAACTATGCTTACACAAATTGCATCACTTGTTATGTAACATTTTAGCAGGGTTCTGTCAGTGCTGCGGAGCCACATTTCATGCTGTCAGCTATTTGTTACTTTAGTTAGCTTTTTAAGAAACAGGTTCACTTTAATGCAAACCTGTGTGGAGAAAACAAATATTAAAGACCAACTCCACGAATTTTTCATCAAAAATCCATCCTTAGAGTGGGCCCCCTCCTCTATACCCCACTGGAGTACAGTTGCAGTGTCAGGTGAACCCTTCTGGATTTAGGAATGAAGTAAGTATTTACACCTTTTTAACCTCCCTGGCGGTATGATTATTTCAGATTTTTGCGTTTTAAAGCGGTACAATTATTTTGCATAGAAATTTTTATATTTTTTTATATTGTAGGCCTGTAATTCTTAGCAATAACACACTTAAATCTGTCCACCAAGAGTCTAGTAGATATCCCAGGTATGATGAAGTTTGAAACAAAAAATCATAAATTATAATATAATAAATAAATATAAGTAATTATAAAAAATAATAATATAATAATAATTTTTTTTTCTAACGATGCACTATCGCTCAATTCTGCAAGTGTTCTAATTTACTATTGCTGTTTTCTAGCTGGTCTAAAACCACTTTTGACGTAAAGGGACACTTTTTGGTTGCTATGGACAATCTCCAGTTTCCAGGCAGAAAGAACAGTATATATCATATAAAACTGCATGCAGGGCACTGGACAAAGCACTAGGGACAAAAGGAATGTGAAATGACTTCATACAGTACTGTAATCTGTAAGATTACAGTGTACTGTATGTGTTATGAATTTTCCCTTTTTTGAATTGTGCGACGCGACGTTCGCTGGGAACGGAGCCCGGCACACAGAGGCTTTGGGAGGAGGACAGAGCCCACGGACACAGTGGGGGGACATCGCAGGATCCTGGGGACAACGTAAGTATACCGTACCAGGATCCTGAGATATATTCCCGAGTGTGGCTCGGGGTTACCGCTAAAGGTGCTGAAATTTAACCCCGAGCCACAGTCACTAAAACCGCCAGGGAGGCTACTGCTCCTTAGACATAACAAGCTGTGCAGGGGAGCCCCAATGGTTGATTTTTTTTTATTTATAGAGATGGGTTTTAACCACTTGCCGACCACCCGCCGTCATTATACTGCGGCAGGTCGGCTCTTTTCCGCGAATCGCCATAGCTGTATGTCGGCTCCTTTAACCGCTTGTCGTCCAACGGTCATCATATGACGGCCAGGCAGCACGGCTCTTGTTCTGGGCAGGCGTCATATGACATACGTCCATTTAAACAGGGCATGCACGCGATCGTTTGCGCACAGCCCTGTACCTTCGGTGGCGGTGTGTCACAAGGGGGGTGAACAGCCATTGGGCATAGCTGTTTACCACGTGCCAATCACAGATGGTACCGCCCCACTTTGCAAGGCTCATGCGTGCGATCGCGAGCTCGCTGCGCGTGCACGTCAGTGGTGGCGTGTTCCCGGGAACACTGCTCATCACAGACACTGGTAAACAGCCATTGGCCGGCGGCTGTTTACCACATGATCGGCTGTGATCCTTTCACAGCCGATCACTAAATGTCAACAAACCGCGGTAACGAGATGTTACCGGTTTCTCCTTCTAATACAACAATGGTGTGTGAGAAGGAGATTGCCATAACATCTCGTTACCACTTACAGTGTACACCAACCACACCATTCAGTCTCGGGACATGATGGGACTGTGACGTAATAAGTGGTAGGGCCACCAGGTGACATCACCCAGTGACCACACCCTATCCCTATATAAGTCTTTGCGGACCGCGCACACGGCATTACAGTGGGAGAGAGTGCCGTGTCAACATCGGGAGAAGAGAAGAGGGAAGAAAACGGCGGAGAAGACTGTGCCACCGCTAGCAAAAGAGCGGGCAAAAGAGCAGAAGATAGCGGTGGAGCCCGGCAGAAGATACCGGAGAGCGGGAGAAGAACTGGAGAGCATGGAGAAGAGGCCGGTGAGCGTGGAGAAAAAGGAAGAGACCACGGAGAAGAAGGAAGAGACCCTGAAGTCGGAAGAAGACCCCCGGAGCTGCCTAATAAATTATTTTAAAAACCTGTCTAGTGTGTTTTTTTATTGACACTTTTTTTCCTCGGTGAATGGGTATGGGTACGATTTACCCCATACTCATTCACATAGGGTTGGGGACTGGGATCTGGGGGCCTCCTTATTAAAGGGGGCGCCCGGATTCCGATAAGCCCCCCGCCCGCAGACCCCGAAACCAATGGCCGGGGTTGTCGGGAAGAGGCCCTTGTCCTCATCAACATGGGGACAGGGTGCTTTGAGGTGGGGGGGCCGCAGGGCACCCCCCTGCCTCAAAGCACCCACCCCCCCATGTTGAGGGCATGTGTCCTGGTACGGTTCAGGAGGGGGGGTGCTCGCTCGTCCCCACCCCCTTTCCTGACCGGCCGGGCTGCGTGCTCGGATAAGGGTCTGGTATGGATTTGGGGGGGACCCCACGCCGTTTTTTCGGCGAAGGGGGTGCCCCTTACAATCCATACCAGACCCAAGGGCCTGGTATGCTCTTGGAGGGGGAACCCATGCCGTTTTTTTATTTAAAATTTGGCGTGGAGTTCCCCCTCAAGATTCATACCAAACACAGTGCCTGGTATTGGCAGGGATCCAAGTCGGATACGCGTTCATTGAAAGTCGGACGCATGTCGGCTTCAAGTCACAGGGCAAAGTTGGAGCCAAAGTAGGACAGCTGTCGTGTCGCACCAGTGTGAACCCAGCCTAAAACATGGAAGTTGATTGGTTTCTCTGCAGAGCTGCACCAGATTTTGCACTCTCTGGTTTTAGTAAATCATCCCCTCTGTGTCACTGACCTGGAACCAGACAAGTGAAGTCAAAACTCCTTTTGGCTTTTTAAGCCTTCTTTTGGGTTGGTTATCCAGAAAACAATGCTGACATTAGATTATAATGGCATGTAGGCATCTTCAGATGAAGTGGTCAGCCCAGCTTCCATATTTTTCAAAATACAGATTTTTTTTTTTTTAACTTTTCAGTCGCTCATTTAATTTGCTCCAGTTGTAGGTTATTCTGATCAAAAGATTGCACTCTTTGCCTGAATCTAAATGATCAAGATCACATTGTCTGTAAAGTATCAAATAAAAATGATGTAAAACCAAAAAAAAAAACAACATAAATTGAGTGGATATTTTACTGATAGTGAATTTAGTAGTTGCCTAGAGTTATCATTTACATTTTTGGTTGAAAATGTATACTTTATCTTGCAAGAAAATATACAAAAAAACAAAAACTTCATCAGGGTACATTCCACTCTGTATTGCGACGCAGCGCATAAATACATTACATAACAATACAGTTCCAAGCATACAAATAAATTACATTCATCCTGCGGTATGATGCCTAATGTGTTGCGCAGAGTAATAGTACCCCGAAACATCACATCATGCATGACGCCGCATTACCCTGAAAGCATTACTTCAAAAACATGCCACAAAATTTCAAGTCATATACTGTCGAATAGCATTCCAATGGGCAACGGGTGTGATGGGGGGGGGAGGGGTAGGGGAGGGAAAAGAGTTCACAGGCCTGAAGCTTTATTGAACTGCCAAAGGATGCACAGAGGGGAGGGGAAATCTTCAGACCTCCTCTTCCTCCTTAAAGTCCATCAAGTTATAGTCTCTAAGCAGTCGTCAATGGACGTCCTCTCCTGCTGGTGGATGAGGCACTTTCTGGCGCACCATAAAGCATCCTTAAAGCAGTACAGCACCCGCCAGGCGCTGTCAATGTCCTCCTGTGAATGAGTTCCACCGAAGAGTCCGTTCAACACACCAAAGTGTGTGATAGCAGTCTGTGGTACAAAGTCTTTAAGATCAGGTTCCAAGGCCCTCAACAGACTCCGTGCAAAGGGGCACTCCCAGAAAACATGAAAAGCAGTTTCCTCCTGGATGATGCAAAAGGGGCAGTGCCTGTATCTGCACAGGTTTCTGGCATGCATGAATCCTGAGCGGCAACCCCCCTTGGATTGCCATCCATGCCAGATCTTTGTGCCTGTTGATCAGTCTCTTTGAAGGAACATTCCTCTAGACCACTTTGCAAGTGGCTGAAGGGAGGCCTGGAACAGTCTCAATAATGTCCGCTGCTCTAACTTGTGGATAGTTTTTGGCCTCCACAAGTGGGGCTTAATTCCATGCAGCCCCAGCTGCCTGATAAACTTAAATGTATCCAAGTAATACCAAGGAGTGTCCCAGTTGTAAGGGGGATGGAACTCTCCCATTTCTTCCATCCAAGTGACCTCCAAAGAGGCAGGAGGAAAAAACAGGACATGGAGTTACCGCCAGAGTCCACAATTCTGTCAACCAAAGTCCTGCGGATGCAGTTACAAGCAAAGAACACCCTCAGTAGTGTGGCGATGTCAGGCACGCCCTTACCGCCCTTGAGAGGTTCCTTGAACATAACCGCCCGCTTCTTTAAATGCTAAATCTGCAGCAGAAATATCATTTTGGATGGCCACTGATGCGTTGAATAATTTCTTAACTTCTTATAGCTCTCAGAGCCTGCATTAGTGAGAAAAAAGTATGAACCAAATTAACAAAAAGGAAAAAAGTATGAATGGAAATGACCTAGAACTGATAAGGGTTAAATGAGGCTGGCATCAAACCTATGTGTTGCAGTAATGCAAGCATTACTTTGCGCACGGTAATACACCATACACATGCTAATGTGTTTCAGTACCATTTATTTTGAATAGCACCAAACGCACTAAGAAACAATCCTCTGTCGCAGTTAAATTGCAGGGCACCACAGTGCACAATAACACACTACTGTGTGCTGTGGTACACCGCATCAAGGAAATCAGTGCAAGAGTATTTTCAGGGAGCCCATTCAAATGCAATAACACATCACATCAGACTGCAGAGATGTAAATGAAGCCGTAACCTCCCTGGCGGTATGATTATGTCAGATTTTTGCATCTCAAAGCGGTACATTGTTTTTCATAGAAATTTTAGCAGGGTTCTGTCAGTGCTGCGGAGGCACATTTCATGCTGTCAGCTATTTGTTACTTTAGTTAGCTTTTTAAGAAACAGGTTCACTTTAATGCAAACCTGTGTGGAGAAAACAAATATTAAAGCCCAACTCCAGGAATTTTTTTTTTCTTAAAAAAAATCCATCCTTAGAGTGGGCCCCCTCCTCTATCCCCCACTGGAGTACAGTTGCAGTGTCAGGTGGACCCTTCTGGATTTAGGAATGAAGTAAGTATTTACACCTTTTTACCTCCCTGGCGGTATGATTATTTCAGATTTTTGCGTCTTAAAGCAGTACAATTATTTTGCATAGAAATTTGGAGTTTTATATTGTAGGCCTGTAATTCTTAGCAATAACACACTTAAATCTGTCCAAACAAGAGTCTAGTAGACATCCCGGGTATGATAAAGTCTGAAACACAAAATCATAAATTATAATATAATAAATAACTATAAATAATTATAAAAAATAATAATATAATAATAATAAAATGAATTTCCCCACGATTCACTATCACTCAATTCTGCAATTGTTCTAATTTATTATCACTGTTTTCTAGCTGGTCTAAAACCACTTTTGACGTAAAGGGACACTTTTAGTTGCTATGAACGATCTCAAGTTTCCAGGCAGAAAGAACAGTATATATAATATAAAACTGCATGCAGGGCACTGGACAAAGCACTGGGGACAAAAGGGAGGTAAAATGATTTCATACAGTAATGTAATCTGTAAGATTACAGTATACTATATGTGTTATGAATTTTCTATTTTTTTAATTTGCCGCTGGGCTCTGCCCCGTGCGTCGCGACGCTCGCAGGGAACAGAGCCAGGCATTGGGTGGAGGACACAGCCCACAGACATAGCAGGGGGACATCACCGGATCCTGGGGACAAGGTAAGTAACCTGCACTAGGATCCTGCAATGCAATCCCGAGTGTGGCTCGGGGTTACCGCTAATGGTACTGAAATTTAACCCCAAGCCACACTCGGGAAAACTGCCAGGGAGGTTAAAGAGGGTATAAACCCTTACATAAACCCACCAGGACTATCTGCAGGTGATGAAACAAATCCCCCTACATAAGTTGTATCTGTCTATCTGCAGTCTTCTCTTCTCTATATCCGTCCAAAGTGCTGAACTTATAAGCTTGTCTGAGAGTTCAGAAAAAAGTATTGGGGAGCTGAATACACACAGAGCTCAGTGAGGAGAACTCTGAGAGCTGATTGGAGGGAAGAGACTCACTTCCCTTCACGCAGCTTACAAGAACAGAGCTGAGGCTGTCAATCTGTCAAGCTGGAGGTCCCTCCCCTGTCACCCTTTTTTTCTTGGTGTCAGGAAAAATTGTCAGAAGTCATTCATGCTGATAGTAGAGGAACAAAGTGGCAGACAGAAATGACACTTTGTACTTTCAATTGAGACAAGTACACACTAAAGAGGGATATTTATATTTCATGTCATATTTATATTTATATTTCATGTCCGAGGTTTACAACCACTTTCAGAAACAAACACTGTAGCGATATTATTGCTACAATGTCTTTCGACTAGTTCTCTTATGTGCAAAGCAAAGGCATGGTATTTAATCTGCACATTATGTCAGTTAAATTAACCTCAGAAGCAAAGAAATAAATAATTTTATTTAATATAAACTGTACCTATATCATCCTTTATTAACTTTAACGTGGTTGTAAACCTCAGGCCTGAAATATGAACAAAGCATATCCCTCTATAGTGTGTACTTGTCTCAATTAAAAGCATTCAGGGGGTTATTTACTAAAGCTGGAGAGTGAAAAATCAGGCTCACTTTTGCATAGAAACCAATCAGCTTCCAGGTTTTATTGCCAAAGTTTTATTATTTATTATTTACCCCCTTCCTGACCAGAGCATTTTTTACAATTTGGCACTGCGTTGCTTTAACTGCTAATTGTGCGGTCATGGAATGCTGTACCCAAACAAAGTTTGCGTCCTTTTGTTCCCACAAATAGAGCTTTCTTTTGATGGTATTTGATCATCTCTGCCATTTTTATTTTTTGCGCTATAAACAGAAAAAGACCGAAAATTTTGAAAAAAAATGATATTTTCTACTTTTTGTTATAAAAAAAATCCAATAAACTCAATTTTAGTCATACATTTAGTCCAAAATGTATTCAGCCACATGTCTTTGGTAAAAAAAATGTCAATAAGCGTATATTTATTTGTTTGCGCAAAAGTTATAGCGTCTACAAACTAGGGTACATTTTCTGGAATTTACACAGCTTTTAGTTTATGACTGTCTATGTCATTTCTTGAGGTGCTAAAATGGCAGGGCAGTACAAAACCCCCCCAAATGACCCCATTTTGGAAAGTAGATTGAAGTGATTGAATAATGACAAAAACAAAAAAAAAATTGTCACTAAATGATATATTGCTCACACGGGCCATGGGCATATGTGGAATTGCACCCCAAAATACATTCTGCTGCTTCTCCTGAGTACGGGGATACCACATGTGTGGGACTTTTTGGGAGCCTAGCCGCGTACGGGGCCCCGAAAACCAAGCACCGCCTTCAGGATTTCTAAGGGCATAAATTTTTTCTACCTATCACAGTTTCGAAGGCCATAAAATGCCAAGATGGCACAAAACCCCCCCAAATGACCCCATTTTGGAAAGTAGACACCCCAATCTATTTGCTGAGAGGCATGGTGAGTATTTTGCGGCTCTCATTTGTTTTTGAAAATGATGAAAGAAAAGAAAAATGTATTTTTTTTTCTTTTTTCAATTTTCAAAACTTTGTGACAAAAAGCGAGGTCTGCAAAATACTCACCATACCTCTCAGCAAATAGCTTGGGGTGTCTAAATGAGGTCATTTGGGGGGATTGTGCCATCTGGGAATTCCATGGCCTCCGAAACTGTGATAGGCAGTGAGGAGTGAAATCAAAAATTTACACCCTTAGAAACCCTGAAGGCGGTGCTTGGTTTTCGGTGTCCCATATGCGGCTAGGCTCCCAAAAAGTCTCACACATGTGGTATCCCCGTACTCAGGAGAAGCAACAGAATGTATTTTGGGGTGTAATTTCACATATTTCCATGGCATGTTTGAGCAATATATCATTTAGTGACAACTTTGTGAAAAAAAAAAAATTGTCTTTTTCCCGCAACTTATGTCACAATATAAAATATTCCATGGACTCGACATGGCTCTCAGCAAATATCTTGGGGTGTCTACTTTCCAAAATGGGGTCATTTGGGGGGGTTTGAACTGTCCTGGCATTTTATGCACAACATTTAGAAGCTTATGTCACACATCACCCACTCTTCTAACCACTTGAAGACAAAGCCCTTTCTGACACTACTTGTTTACATGAAAAAATAATTTTTTTTGCAAGAAAATTACTTTGAACCCCCAAACCTTATATACTTTTTTTTTAAAGCAAAGGCCCTATAGATTAAAATGGTGGGTGTTTAATTTTTTTTTTTTCACACAGTATTTGCGCAGCGATTTTTCAAACGCTTTTTTTGGGGAAAAAACACACTTTTTTTAATTTTAATGCACTAACACACACTATAGTGCCCAAATGTTTGATGAAATAAAAAAGATGATCTTAGGCCGAGTACATGGATACCAAACATGACATGCTTTAAAATTGCGCACAAACGTGCAGTGGCGACAAACTACATTCATTTTTAAAAGCCTTTAAAAGCCTTTACAGGTTACCACTTTAGATTTACAGAGGAGGTCTACTGCTAAAATTACAGCCCTCGATCTAAACTTCGCGGTGATACCTCACATGCATGGTGCAACTGCTGTTTACATTTGACGCTAGACCAGCGCATGTGTTCGCTTTTGCGCAAGAGCAGGGGGGGACAGGTGTGCTTTTTTTTTTTTCTTTATTTTTTTTTTTTGCTTTTTTATCTTATTTTTAAACTGTTCCTTTCATTTTTTTTTTTATCATTTTTATTGTTATGTCAGGGAATGTAAATATCCCCTATGACAGCAATAGGTAGTGACAGGTACTCTTTTTTTGAAAAAAAATGGGGTCTATTAGACCCTAGATCTCTCCTCTGCCTTAAAATCATCTGACTACACCAAGATCAGTGTGATAAAATGCTTTCCCAATTTCCCAATGGCGCTGTTTACATCCGGCAAAATCTAAGTCATGAAATGCTCGTAGCTTCCAGTTTCTTTGGCCATAGAGATGATTGGAGCCATTCTGGTCTCTGATCAGCTCTATGGTCAGCTGGCGGAATCACTGGCTGCATTCTCAGGTTCCCTTTTGGGATAGGAGAGACAGAGAAAAACATGGAAGATGGTGGGAGGGGGGGACATTCCCTCCCACTGCTTGTAAAAGCAGTCTAGAGGCTAATTAGCTGCTAGGATTGCTTTTACATGAAAGCCGACCGCTGGCTGAAAAGAATGATACCAAGATGATACCTAAACCTGCAGGCATCATTCTGGTATAACCACTCAAAATCCAGCAACATACCAGTACGTTGCTGGTCCTTGTTGGGCATATATTGTAATCTTTTTTTTTATGCAGCCTGTGGGCTGCATAAAAGTCATACACTTTGAACGTATATAGTGATGAGAAAACCATTTATTTCATCTATATGTATCACCTGAGGATAATCCCTTCACTGGGTATATGTAAGGGTTTACAACTACTTGAATCTTGCAAACAGTGTTTTCAGGATCTGTACAAAAGGTGCCACTTTCAATGCTCCAGCAACACAGCGGCCAAAGCAGGGGAAGAAAATTTCAACACTGGTAGATGAAGTTTTAGATGTTACTGAGATAAAGTTTGTTTTGGTCATACATAGTATGCCCAAGATTCACAACTGATTCCAACAAATTTTGTTATCCAAACAGCCACTGTGTCTTCCTTTCTAAATCTTTATTTATTTTTCAAAATACAAAAGCAAAGACAAAATATCATACATACTCATAATTACTAAGGGGGAGGGGACACCCGACCAGCAAAGCGGGACTTCATATCCCCCCTCAACGCCTTCCGGGACTGCCTCTCCCCCTACACCCCCCCACCCCCCCACCTTCCCCCCCACCCCCCGCAGACACGTACCCTCCTCCCTCCTCCTTAATATCTCCGCCCCACTCCCCGGCACTATCTTGACACTATCTCCACATATTTCTCTGTTTTTTTAAAGATCCCCCATGGGTACCATTTCCCTTGATCTTTCTCTTGCCTCCCCTCTGGGGCCTCTTTTTCCTCTATGTACTCTAATCTATAGATTCCGTCTACCTTATTGGTCCAGTCTTTTATCGTTGGGGGTTCTGTTTCTTGCCACTTCTTTGGGATAACGTTTTTGGCTGCATTGAGTAAAATTGGTGTCAGAGAGGAATTATATCTCCTCTTCCCTCCCTCCTGACCATGGAACAAACAGGTCCAAGGATCCCTTTTAATATTTTTCCCTATTATTCCTTCTATCAATCCTATCACTTCCTGCCAGTAGAGTTGGATTTTAGGGCAATCCCACCAGATGTGTGCCATTGTGCCCAGGCCTCCGCACCCTCGCCAGCAGCCAGAGGATTTATCTAGTGAGAATTTACTCACCCTAGCTGGGGTCATGTACCACCGGGCTAGGCATTTATAGTTACTCTCCCTTGACTTCATATCCACAGCTGTTATATGTGTGGCCTCCAAGATGTTTTTTTCAGTGTCTTCATCGCATTGTGATCCCAGATCCTCCTCCCATTTTCTAATGAACGGTGGCGTGTCCTGTCCGCTCCTACCCATCAGTATTTTGTACACCTTTGAAACCGTCCCCTTTAATTCTTCGCTAAGTGCCATTTTCTCTAATCCCCTATATTTCTCCTCCTCCCTTAAGGGGCCTGGGAGACTAGCAATAAAGTGTTTTAATTGATTATACCTCCACCCATTTACTATTAATCTCTGCCCTTGTGCTTTTAATTCTTCCAGTGATTTTAATTCCCCCCTACTTATTATGTGTCTTATTTGTGTATCCTTCTCAAGAATCCAATTTCCACCTATTTTCCCCATTCCTGGGGGGAAAAACGGGTTATTCTTTAAATAAATTAATGGTGAGTTGTAGCCCCACTTATTTAATTGGTGGATCTGGTCCCAAACTTTAAGTGTGTGACGTGTAATATAGTGTGTTTCTATACCTAACTCCCTATGCTGTGGTGGGTTCCAGATTGTCTGGTTCAAAGATACCTTACTTAACCCTATTTCTAGATTCACCCATTTTTTTGTATTGAAACTTCTACCCCACTCCAGTGCCCGTGCTATTACAATCGCTCTATAGTAATTTCTAAAGTCAGGGAGGGCTAACCCCCCACGTGATTTCTCTCTACATAACACCCCGTGCGCTATTCTCGGTTTCTTTTGGCCCCAAACATATTTGTTTATAATCTCTGATAGTACCCTAAAAAATTCTCGGGGAACTGGGATAGGGAGCATTTGCATTTTGTACAATATTTTAGGTGCAAGAACCATTTTTACTATATTTATTCGCCCCATCCAAGAGGCTGTACCATGGGCTATTCTTTTTATTTCCGTTTTTATTTCATTTAAGAGGGGTATATAATTTATCTTATACAAGTCCCTTCTGGAACCCGTTAATCTCACTCCTAGGTACTTTATGTTATCCCTCCATGGAAAGCGGAAGACCTCGGCTAATCTACTGGCCTCCAGTTTGTTTATGTTGATCTTTAGAGCTTCAGATTTTTCTATGTTGATTTTAAAGTTTGATAATGCGCTATACCGCCCCATAGTTGCTAGAAGATTAGGGATTGATATTCTGGGTTTTGAAATATAAAATAAAATATCATCGGCGAATGCCGCTAGTTTGTGCTCTTCCTCCCCAGCTACACATCCACTTATGTCAGGGTGTTTTCTAATTATACTAAGGAGAGGTTCCAGGGCCAGGACAAAGAGGAGTGGGGACAACAGACAGCCCTGTCTAGTGCCATTCTGCATAGTAAAACTGGAGGAGGGGATGTTGTTCACTCTAACAAAAGCCGCAGGATGATTGTACAAAATTTTTATTCTTCTTAGCATTGCAGGCCCGATTCCCATTTCCTCCAGTGCACTAAACATAAATCCCCAGTCTACCCTGTCGAACGCTTTTTCGGCGTCAATCGACAGTAGTAGCCCTGGGGATCTGCCTGCTTTAAGTGCCTCCAGTACCAGTAGGGACCGCACCCCATTGTCTCTTCCCTCTCTTCCGGGTACAAATCCCACCTGGTCTGGATTTACCAGGTGGGGCATTTTCCCTCTCAGTCGGAGAGCCAGGACTTTTGCGTACAATTTGGTATCTTCGTTTAATAACGCAATCGGCCGATAACTTGAGCATAGGGTGCGGTCCCTCCCTTCCTTGGGGATCAATGTCACTGCCGCCAGCAACGCATCCCTGCACATTTCCTGGTCTCCTAGGCCATTCCACATCTGGCAAAGCCTAGGTACCAGAGTTGACTTACATTTTTTATAGAAATTGGTCGTGAAGCCGTCCGGCCCGGGGCTCTTACCCCCTGGGGATTGCTTCAATGCTCTAAAGACCTCCTCCTCTGATATTGGTTTTTCCAACTCCAGTGAGTCTGTTTGTGACAGAGTGGGCAGGGCAGCTTCTTTTAGAAATTCCTTTACCCTTTTTTCTCTTTTCCCCTCCTGCTCTTCCTTTCGTTCAACCGCGTAAAGGGAGGAAAAATATTTTTGGAATTCTTCTGCTATTTCTTTTGTTGAGTGTCTCATCTCCCCTTTTTTATCCTTCACCTTCTCTATGTAGTTTTCCAATCTTTTCTTCTTGGTAGTTGCCGCTAAATGTTTCCCTATTTTATTCCCCTGTATATGGAAGTTCCTATTGTTTTTGTATTTCCTTTTGAGGGCTTCTGTCTCTAATAGCTCTCTTAACTCATCTCTTTTTACTGTTAGTTCCTTTAATACCTCTCTGCTCACCTCCTTGCTTGTTTTATGGATTTGTTCTAGTTTGGATATTTGTTCTAACAATTCTTTTTGTTTTTTCGCTCTTTCCCTCTTCTCCCCTGCACCAATTGAGATTAGTATCCCTCTAATGTAGGCCTTGAAAGTTTCCCACACAATAGTTGTCGGGACCTCATTAGTCTCGTTTATGCGGAAGAAGCCCTCGATTTCTTTTTGGACCCTTTCAACAACCTGTTTTTTATTTAAAAGGAATTCGTTCAGGCGCCAGGTGTATGGGATCTTGTGAAGGCCTTTAAATAATAATGTCATAACTACTGGGGCATGGTCTGAGAGGGTCATAACCTCAATCTTTGTTGCTCTTACTGAGTCCAACAAACTATGTTCCACCAAAAAATAATCCAGCCTTGCATAGGTCTCATGTACCTGTGAGTAATATGTGTAGTCCCTCTCTTTGGGATGCAACACTCTCCACACATCAATCAGCTGCTGGGCTTGTAGTTTCTTCCCTATTCTGACACATGCCCTTTTATCCTCCCAATGGGATTCTACTGACCTATCCAAGGCTGGATCTATACAAAAATTCAGGTCTCCTGCTAAAATCACCTCCCCTTCTTTGTATTCCTCCAATCCAGTCAGGATTCGGCCTAGGTACCCCATCGGATCTCTATTTGGGCAGTATATATTTGCCAATGTATAAATTTTTTCGTTGATTTTCCCTTTCACAAACAGAAATCGTCCTTCTGGATCCACTCTCTTATCTAACAAATTAAATTTTATCCGTTTCGAGAATCCGATGGCCACCCCCTTTGTCCTTTTGGATGGGGAATCCCCATATATCCATATTGGAAGGCTTTTTGATGTTAATTTAATACCCTCCTCATACACTAGATGTGTTTCCTGCAGAAAAGCTATATCAATATCCAATCTCTGTAATTCCTGAATCAGTTTCCCCCTTTTCCCTGGTGAGTTGAGGCCCTTGACATTATATGATAAGCATCTGACTTCCATTGTCATTTACTCCTTATTTCTGCCCTCATATCCCTTTTGGAAGCCTTTTAATTTACTCTGGGTATGTCCTCTTCCTTTACACCAGGCAGTACCAAAGTTGTAACCATAGGACCTAGGGAAGCCAAACCTAAAGGGAGGATATATGCCCTTAAATTTTTTCCCAAATCTAGGGAAACGGGGAAATAGGTGAGTAGGAACACATAGGGTAGATCTTTCGGGTTGTACTCTCGGTCTGCAGATACCCTCCCTCCCCCTCCTCCCACTCTCCCCCCCCCTCCCCCTCAATCCCCCCCCCACCCACATCCTCCCCCTGCTCCCGCACCCCCCACCCCCCCTCTCCCCCCACCATTTCCCAAGCTGAGGGTCGTGGCATCTCTCATGATACCTTCCCGCCAACGCCCCCCTGTGTGCAGGGTGTTGCTCCCGCAATGGGGGTTCGGAGGACTAAAACCTTTTCGTGGTGAAAGTATCCCTACTGAATATCACATTCTGGCCCTAATGCCTTATGACCTCCCCCTCCCCCCCCCATCCCCCCCAATCTCACCCCCCCCTCAGAAGAACCTGCCCTCCATATCCTGAGGAACTCTAATGTTTAAGTTTGTGCAAAAATCCTGTAAGTCTTCCATCTGTTTTAGTCTGAAGCTCCTCCCCTCTCTTGTCACCAGAGAGCAAATGGGTAGCCCCAACTATATTTCAGGTTAGCGTCCCTTAGAGTGTCCAATAATGGTTTTAGTTGTCTTCTCCTTGCGAGGGTCTTAGCTGAGAGGTCTGTAAAGATTTGAATGTCCTGGTTGTTATATTTCAGTGATCGAACCCCTCTCAGGTTTTTCCAAATCCTCTCCTTCTCCTCATAATGATGAAACCTCGCGATCACATCTCTTGGGGCATCTTCTCTGGCGCTTGCGGGCTTTTTTATTCTGTGAACACGTTCTATTTTGAGCTCCTCCTCCTTATTTCTTCCTAAAACCGGATTAAAAATTTCCCTCATAACGGCAAGCAGATCTTCCCCCCTTTGCTCTGGGATGGCTCTAATTCTAAGATTTTGCCTTCTATTTTGGTTTTCTTGCTCTTCGAGTTTAAGGAGCATTTCCCTATGATCCGATTTCAGATTTTTAACCTGTTTCTTCAACTCCTCAATCGTCGTTGCATGTTGCTCCGTTAAGTCCTCCACTTTTTCCACTCTTTTTAGTAAGTGTCCCAAATCTTCTCTAACATTCAGAATCTCTGCTTTCAATACGTTCTCTAATTTAATGAACATGTCCTGTATATCTGTTTTTCCATATTTGGCTTTGCATTAATTCCTATTTCAGGCTCTGGTGAAGTTGGTACTCTGGCGCCATTTCCCATTGCACCTTTATTTTTATTGGAGTCCTTCTTTTTCTCTTTTGCACTTTGTTGTTTGTTTTCCATGCTTGGGCTTCTATTTTGTGTTTCTGTCATATATCTTTGAATAGTGCTTGTATTTAAGCTGTCTCTGGGTTTTTTTACTTCAGCAACTTTAGTAGAGCGCCCTCTCATACTCAGGTTCTCCCCCCTTCCACTCTCCTTGAATGGAGTCTCAGACCTCTATGTTCCTCTCTGTGCCCCTTAACTTTTGTTTGTTTCATACAGCTGCACCAGGCCTATGCATATTTCCAATATGTGCAGATTTTATTTTAAAAATGTCCTACCTGGTGCTGTCTTGTAGCTGGGGGCACAGGGACAACGAGCCGGACTTCCTTCCCTTGGAGGACACACTAGGGTGGTTCTCTTTAAGAGCTGCGAACTCCAGGGTCCACAGGCCGCTTTCCGGGAGGTTGTCCTCCAATGTGACCAAAAGAGTTCCTTTCCGACTCCCCCTTCCCCTGTGAACGGGGGTTAGGGATGAGGATGAGGGGGTATGAAAAAAGGTTGAAGGGGAGGGGTGTCTCAGGTCCTTCCTCCGATCTCTTCCGGGGGGGGGGGGGGCGGGGGGGGGCGACGGGGCAGGCGGAGGCGCCTCGAGCGTCTACGGACACCTCAGCTCCTGGCCGGCTTCAGCTCCTCGGGATGCGAGGCATCCGGGCGGGTCTTTCTTTGCAGAGAACAAACAGCCGCCACTGTCTCGGGCTTAAGCTCCGGTTCCACTCGCTCCCAGTTGCCTGGAATCTCAGTGCTGTCGGCCGTTGCTGCTTCCTTGCTTTAAGGGCTCCTGTCCAGCGAGGTCGTTCGGCTCTCACCTCACGCTGTCTTGTTCACCATGTTCCCCTCCTCCGTCCTCCACCGCCCCACTGCGTAGCTCCTCCCCTACTCCTCACACGTCATCTCCCCCCTCAATGTACTTTCCTCTTATGCCACTGTGTCTTCCGTACCGACACTTAAAGTGAACTCTACACTGTCCTTTCAGGCCCACATCCAATCACTGTCCAAATCATGCCGCCTCAACCTCCGCAACATCTCCAAAATATGCTCCTTTTTAACCAATGACACCACAAAGCTTCTAATTCACTCCCTGGTTATCTCCCACCTCAACTACTGCAACTCCCTCCTCATTAGATTACCTTTACATAGGCTATCCCTCTTTCAGGCCAGAATGCTGCTGCCAGACTACTCCACCTTTCCAGCTGTTCAGCGTCTGCCTCTCTACCAATCCCTCCACTGGCTTCCAGGACACCCAACAAATAAAATTCAAAGTACTAACAATAACTTACAAAGACATCCACAACTCTGCCCCCACTAGCTTGGTCTGAAAATATTAACCGAGTCACTCACCTCCTCCCATGCTTGCCTCCACGATTTCTCCAGAGCTTCTCCCATCCCTTGAAACTCCCTACCCCAATCTGTCCATCTGTCTCCTAATCTATCCATCTTTAGAAAACCCCTGAAAACCCTTCTCTTTAACCTCCCTAGCAGTAATCCCGTGTGTGGCTCAGGGTGAATTTTTATTACCCAGGATCCTGTGATGTCTCCCCGCTATGTGTGCGGCCTGTGTCCTCCGCCCAATCAATTACAGTGCCAGGCTCTGTTCCCTGTGTGCGTCGCAATGCACGGGGATGGAGCCCAGGGCCAAATTCAAAACATAAAAAAAAACGCATACAGTACACTGTAATCTTACGGATCACATTACTGTATCAAATTATTTCACATTCCTTTTGTCCGTAATGCTTTGTCCAGTGCCCTGCGTGCAGTTTTATATTATATACAGTGCCTTGCAAAAGTATTCACCCCCTTGGCATTTTTCGTGTTTTGTTGCCTCACAACCTGGAATTAACATGGATTGTTTGAGGATTTGCATCTTTTAATTTACAGAACATGCCCACAACTTTGAAGATGTTTTTTTTTTTCTTTTTTTTTTTATTGTGAAGCAAACAACAAATAGGACAAAATAACAGAAAAAGTCAATGTGCCTAACTATTCACCCCCCTAAAGTCAGTACTTTGTAGAGCCAACTTTTGCTGCTATTACAGCTCCAAGTCACTTTGGATAAGTCTCTATGAGCTTGCCACATCTTACCACTGGGATTTTTGCCCATTCCTCCTTGCAAAATTGCTCCAGCTCCTTCAAGTTGGATGGTTTGTGCTTGTGAACAGCAATCTTTAAGTCTGAACACAGATTTTCTATTGGATTGAGGTCTGCGCTTTGACTAGGCCATTCAAACACATTTACATGTTTCCCCTTAAACCACTCAAGTGTTGCTTTAGCAGTGTGTTTGCTGTCATTGTCCTGCTGGAAGGTGAACCTCCGTCCTAGTCTCAAACCACACACAGAGTGGTACAGGTTGTGCTCAAGAATATCCCTGTATTTAGCACCATCCATCTTTCCCTCAACTCTGACCAGTTTCCCAGTCCCGACTGCTGATAAACATCCCCACAGCATGATGCTGCTATCACCATGTTTCACTTTGGGAATGGTGTTCTTTGGGTGACGTGATGTGTTGGGTTTGCGCCAGACATAGCGTTTTCTTTGATGGCCAAAAAGTTCAATTTTAGTCTCATCAGACCAGAGCACCTACCTCCATACATTTTGGGAGTCTTCCACATGCCTTTTCACAAACTCAAAACGTGCCATTTTGTTTTTTGCTGAAAGTAATGGCTTTCTTCTGGCCACTCTGCCATAAAGTCCAACTCTATGGAGCATATGGCTTATTGTCGTCCTATGTACAGATACTCCAGTCTCTGCTGTGGAACTCTGCAGCTCCTCCAGGGCTACCTTAGGTCTCTGTGCTGCCTCTCTGATTAATGCCCTCCTTGCCTGGTCCATGAATTTTGGTGTGTGGCAGTCTCTTGGCAGGTTTGTTGTTGTGCCATGTTCTTTCCATTTGGTTATGATAGATTTGATGGTGCTCCTAGGGATCATCAAAGATTTGGATATTTTTTTGTAACTTGTACTTCTCAACAACATTGTCCCTTACTTGTTTGGAGAGTTCCTTCATGGCAGTGTTTGGTTAGTGGTGCCTCTTGCTTAGGTGTTGCAGCCTCTGGGGCCTTTCAAAAAGGTGTGTATATGTAATGACAGATCATGTGACACTTGGATTGCACACAGGTGGACATCATTTCACTAATTATGTGACTTCTGGAGGTAATTGGTTGCACCAGAGCTTTTTATGGGCTTCATAACAAAGGGGGTGAATACATACGCACATGGCAATTATCATTTTTTTATTTCTGAAAAATAGTTTTATGTATATATTTTTTAAATTTTACTTCACCGACTATTGTGTTCTGATCCATCACATAATTCAGATTAAAAAAAACATTGAACTAAAGACTGTAATGTAACAAAATAGGTAAAAAGCCAAGGGGGGTGAATATTTTTACAAGGCACTGTATACTGTACGGTTCTTTCTGCCTGGAAACTTGAGATTGTCCATAGCAATCAAAAAGTGCTAGAAAACAGCGATAATAAATTAAAATCACTTGCAGAATTGAGCGAAAGTCATTTGTGGGGAAATTCATCATCAAACACAGTAATGATAGCAACAATTCTGCAACTGAGCAAATTTCTGTGTTTTTGATTTGATTACATTATTGAATACATTTTATTATCATTATATTATTATTTGTTAGAATTATTTATAGTTATTTATTATATTATAATTTATGGTTTCGTGTTTCAAACTTTATCATATCTGGGATGTCTACTGGACTCTTGTTTGGACGGATTTAAGTGTGTTAGTCCTAATGCCCTGTACACACGGTCGGAAAAAGTGCGATCGGATTGTGTTGTCAGAAATTCCGACCGTGTGTGGGCTCCATCGGACTTTTTCCGTCGGAATTTCCGACACACAAAGTTTGAGAGCAGGCTATAAAATTTTCCGACAACAAAATCCGATCGTTTAAATTCTGATCCTGTGTATACAAATCCGACGCACAAAGTGCCACGCATGCTCAGAATAAATTAAGAGACAAAAGCTATTGGCTACTGCCCCATTTATAGTCCCGACGTACGTGTTTTACGCCACCGCGTTCAGAGCGATCGAATTTTACGACAACTTTGTGCGACCGTGTGTAAGCAAGTTTGAGCCAATACCCGTCGGAAAAAATCCATGGATTTTGTTGTCGGAATGTCCGATCAATGTCCGACCGTGTGTACAGAGCATCAGAGTTACAGGTCTACAATATAAAACACCAAATTTCCATGCAAAACAATGTACCACTTTCAGCATCAAAAATCAGACATAATCATACCGCCAGGGAGGTTAAAGAAGCCTCTCCTGCATCTAACTCAGTGGTTCTCAACCTGGGTGTTGGGACCCCCTCAGGGGTCGAATGATGATTTGCCAGGGGTCACCGAACCCTGGGCTGTTCCTGAAGCCTGCACCGCTCTCCCAGTCTTTTTGCGGCCACCCAGCAGGGCTGTTCCTGGAGCCTACGGCCACCCACTCATCCTTTTCGCAGCTGCCCATTCAGTTCACGGCATAGCTGGGGGGCAGAGACTAGAGGTCAGCTGACTGGTGAGGAATGTGAAGTGGGAGGGGCTGGAGGAGATCCTATCTCCTGATTTTGGCATAGGTGTCACTGCTACGAGACACCACAAAGTCTGAGACACAGTGAAGCCAGAGACACAGTGAGTAACTCAGAGTTGCCATTAAAAGTCCCCACTACAGTTCTCAGATCAGTAGATGACCTTTATCAAGAGCACCTAAGTGGGCTGATCAGAACTCCCCCCCATCACTGCCACTGATCCCACTCCCCACCAGCACTGCCACTCATCCCACCCCCCCCCCACCAAGAAGTAAGAGAAGGAATACAAGTAGAGAATACATGGAAGGGAGAGGAAAAGAGGGGGAAGAAAAAAGAAAAAGGGAGAGAAAGAATAAGAGAAAGAACAAGAAAGACGACTAGAGAGAGGGATGGGGAAAAAACAAGAAATTGGGATAGAGAAAAGGGAAAGAAAGGAGAACAAAGAGAAAGAGTGGTACATCCTAAAATGTACCATAAGGGGTTTTAATACTGTACGAGTGGAAGGGACTCGGGGAGCGCTAAATGTCCGTGAGTGAGGGGCGCAAATTACTTGTCTTGCCTTGGGTGCTAACAACCCACACTACGACAATACTTTTACTGTTAGGGGTCCCCACAACTTGGGAGTTTTTATCAAAGGGTCAATGGTCTAACTAATACACAGTTTTTTCTTTCTCCATCAGCTCATCCCCCACAGTTATTACCTTTTGTATCAATTGACCCTCCCTCTTAGATTGTAAGCTCTCTGATTCCTCTTGTACCAAATTGTATTGTAACTGTAATGTCTGATTTCATTTTGTAAAGGGCTGTGCAAACTGTTGGCGCTGTATAAATCCTGTATAGAATAATAATAAAGTATCAGTCCATAAAACATTTTTTATTTTATTTTTTGCAGATGCTTGGAGGTAAGCGTATGGTGTGAGTTAAACATAGATCTGTGATTCTCTTCAGCACACACGCTTTTTTAAAATGTCAAGTCTCACTACTGTATTCCTACTGGCTGGCATGTTTCTAGCTCCAGCACCTCTCTGCAATAGATTAGTCCATGCCACAGAAGTCTATATATATTTCCAACTTTCCAGCATGCTGTGGAGCAGCAAATGGAGGGGAAGCCTGCTGAGAAACATGGATGCAGTGGGGAGCACCCAGGTTGTACTACAGCTTATCTATTGGCGAATACCACAAAGTTCAATGTAACTTATCATATACTGTACATATCTCCCTAACCTTTGTAAGAAAATACAATTTATGTTTATACAGTGCCTTGCAAAAGTATTCACCCCCCCTTGGCTTCTTACCTATTTTGTTACATTACGGCCTTTAGTTCACTGTTTTTTTAATCTGACTTATATGTGATGAATCAGAACACAATAGTCTAAGTTGGTGAAGTAAAATTAAAACAAATATATACATAAAACTATTTTTCAGAAATAAAAAAATGATAATTGCCATGTGCGTATGTATTCACCCCCTTTGTTATGAAGCCCATAAAAAGCTCTGGTGCAACCAATTACCTTCAGAAGTCACATAATTAGTGAAATTATGTCCACCTGTGTGCAATCTAAGTGTCACATGATCTGTCATTACATATACACACCTTTTTGAAAGGCCCCAGAGGCTGCAACACCTAAGCAAAAGGCACCACTAACCAAACACTGCCATGAAGACCAAGGAACTCTCCAAACAAGTAAGAGACAATGTTGTTGAAAAGTACAAGTCAGGGTTAGGTTATAAAAAAAATATCCAAATCTTTGATGATCCCTAGGAGCACCATCAAATCTATCATAACCAAAAGGAAAGAACATGGCACAACAACAAACCTGCCAAGAGACGGCCACACACCAAAACTCATGGACCGGGCAAGGAGGGCATTAATCAGAGAGGCAGCATGGAGACCTAAGCTAACCCTGGAGGAGCTGCAGAGTTCCACATCAGAGACTGGAGTATCTGTACATAGGACGACAATAAGCCATACGCTCTATAAAGTGGGGCTTTATGGCAGAGCGGCCAGAAGAAAGCCATTACTTTCAGCAAAAAAAAACACGTTTTGCAACGTTTTGAGTTTGTGAAAAGGCATGTGGGAGACTCCCAAAATGTATGGGGGAAGGTGCTCTGGTCTGATGAGACTAAAATTGAACTTTTTGGCCATCAAAGAAAACGCTATGTCTGGCGCAAACCCAACACATCACATCACCCAAAGAACACTATCCCCAAAGTGAAACATGGAGGTGGCAGCATCATGCTGTGGGGATGTTTTTCAGCAGTCGGGACTGGGAAACTGATCAGAGTTGAGGGAAAGATGGATGGTGCTAAATACAGGGATGTTCTTGAGCAAAACCTGTACCACTCTGTGTGTGACTTGAGGCTAGGACGGAGGTTCACCTTCCAGCAGTAAAATGACCCCAAACACACTGCTAAAGCAACACTTGAGTGGTTTAAGGGGAAAATAGAAAATCTGTGGTCAGACTTAAAGATTGCAAATCTTCAAACTTGAAGGAGCTGGAGCAGTTTTGCAAGGAGGAATTGGCAAAAATCCCAGTGGTAAAATGTGGCAAGCTCATAGAGACTTATCCAAAGCGACTTGGAGCTGTGATAGCCGCAAAAGGTAGCTCTACAAAGTATTGACTTTAGGGGTGTGAATAGTTATGCACATTGACTTTTTCTGTTATTTTTGTTGTTTGCTTCACAATAAAAAAAAAAAATTTCAAAGTTGTGGGCATGTTCGGTAAATTAAATGATGCAAATCCTTAAACAATCCATGTTAATTCCAGGTTGTGAGGCAACAAAACACAAAAAATGCCAAGGGGGGTGAATACTTTTGCAAGGCACTGTAGATGTCTGCATTTATCAAAGGTATAACACACCACGATGGACAGAGTACAGCTACAGATCAGTTATTTTATATGCATTAGTTACATTTGTAATATTTTACTCGTCTCCAGAAGGCTGATAATGGTTTTCTCCATTCTTCAATTGAACAAAAGATGTTCTTCCTTTATCCATTAACATTTTCCATCCTTTTCTGTCTAGGTAAGTGCATTGCATATTGTTACTGATTTTACATACAATTCCCCCTAAGGAAAGACAATAAAACATGCTCTGCCTTTTCTTCTACACCTAACAGGACCTTTATTACATTTATTGTAGGAAAAAAACAATTTTTTTGGAAAAGATTTCAGCTATTTTCAAATGTTCTTTCCGGGCAAGAAACGAGAGGCTGGCAAGTGTTATTGTCTTTCATAAGGCAGAGATAATCCTATTTCGAAAAAGTGAAAATAAATCAGACAAGGGACAATAATGACCAAGACATAATTAAATTACTAAAAGGACAAAAACAAGCAAACACAATAATGTAAAGCCTCTGGACGGCTATCAGTGGCCGGATATGTCCTGACAATTCTCTCATCTTTAACATCTTTTTCCAATACACCTTAAAGTGTTTTCCTCACAATGGCAGCTTGTCATTGTACTGAAAATATCGTATTTAGGATAAAAGGTCAAACCAATACATCAGCTTAGCTACAAACAACATGCATCTCATTTTTTTCAGTATTTGTCTATAAAGTGAATAAAAAATATTACTGTACAGAATTTAGAACCCACATAGTCAAACCTAGGAGACAGCAAGGTCTTTTAGACTTTTCATTCATGCAAAGTGCACAGTCTATTTGCCTTTAGTAAATCAACCCCTATGTGATGGAAAATTTAAAAATGTTGTGCCATGGAGGTAAATGGAAATCTTCCAATGGGGACATCTTTATCATTGTCATCCATCTAAAAAGGGGTTTCCCTTGACCTTAAAGAGATTTCAATTAACTTACTATAGTACAGTAAGTGAGGGAAAAGCTGCTCAGTGGGACACTGCTCAATGGTTCCTCTACTATCCAAAACTATGGAGTTGATTTACTAAGGGCTCATGCACACAGGACGTTTAAAAACACCAGTGCTACAGCAGCGCTAAAAACTAGTTTTTTCACATTTAGCCGCGTCTTTTTACATTAGCGTTTTCAGGCGTTTTCCCGCGATAGCATTTTTGAGCTTTCTTTATTAAAAAGACTCTCTATAATGTAAAAACTCCTAAAAATGTCAAACACGGCTAAACGCGGCTTGACGTGTTTAACCGCGTTTAGACACATTTTTTGATGTTTTTCCAGCTTGTTTTTACTGCTCCTGGAAGTACAGGCTGGCTGTTTTTTTTACAGCCACTAAACGCTTATGCCTCCAAACGTCTCTGACAGTTTATGTCTGCATGACCACATAGGCTAACATGGAGGGGCTTTTAGAGGCTGTTAAAAAAAATGTCAAATGTCCCTAACAGCAGCTGTAAAAACATCCTGCGTGCATGAGCCCTTAAACTGGAGAGTGAATCTAGTACAGCTGTGCATGGTATCCAATCCGCTTCTAACTTCAGCTTGTTCAAATAAGTTTTGACAAAAAATTGATTTCTATGCAGAGCTGCACCAGATTTTTAACTCTCCAGTTTTAGTTAATCAACCCCTATATTTCCGCTTATATGTCTGTCATCTGAAAGGATCCCTTGGGATTCATACCACTTACACTTAACAGGGAAAAATGAATGATTCTACTGTGGCAGTAGGATCAACCAATGTGTTGTATTAGAGTCTCAAATATGTTAACTAGTAGACTTGTGCACGGCAGAAAATTTTCTTTTGTTTCATTTTCATTCGTAAAATACATCATTTCGTTCTGTTATATTCGTTATGTTACCTTAATTAATTTTCAGATAATTCGTTATTGCTGTAGAGCGGGAGTCGGCAACCCATCGATCGCGGGCTACCTGTCGACAGAAGACAGGTAACAGGTAGACCGCGAACAGGTCTCCACCGCCAACCCCTGCAGGTACCGGGCTGCTTCTCTCCCCGCCACCAGCCACACTTTCGGTTCTTCTCTCTCTCTACGACCCGTCTCCACCCTGTCTCTGCCTCTGCCACTGCCATCAGTGAAAAGTGGAGAGCAAGAGCTAGAGCAGGACAGAGGGCAGAAGGAGGATCTAGCCAAGTTACCTTTTTAAGCTAACCCACAAGTGATTGGTTGCTAGGCCCTAATCAACCAATCACCAGCTTGTAGATATGAAATGTCACTCGACCATCTCCTGCCCCTTGTCCAGAACTGTGCTTTCTCCCGATCTCCGCTGTGTGCAGAGGTAGGATGCAATAGAACACTGCTATGGGAGGGAAGGGTTCCAGAGGTCACTGCTAAACAGGGAAGAAGAGGACACTACTGTGTGTGTGTGGGAGGTGGTGGTGATGTGAAGGGGCAGTGGACACGGCCATGGGCACCACCCTTCACCTCCCCCCAACACTGCATTCTGAGCGCAACGCACTCCTGATCTGTGCATTTTGAGCACAATCCACTCCTGATTCCTGCATCCTGAGTACAATGCACTCCTTGACCCTGCATGCTGAGCGCAATGCACTCCTTGACCCTGCATGCTGAGCGCAATGCACTCCTTGACCCTGCATTCTAAGCGCAACGCATTCCTTGACCCTGCATTCTGAGCACAACGCACTCCTTGACCCTGCATGCTGATCACAAAGCACTCCTTGACCCTGCATTCTGAGCGCAATGCACTCCTTGACCCTGCACTCTAAGTGCAACGCACTCCGTGACCCTGCATTCTGGGCGCAACGCACTCCTGATCCCTGAGTTATTCTGAGCGCAACGCACTCTTGATCCCTGCATTCTGAGTGATACGTTCTCCTGATCCCTGCGTTAATCTGAGCATAACGCACTCCTGGTCCCTGCATTCTGAGCGCAACACACTTCTGAATCCTGCACTCTGAGCGTAACGCTCTCCGGATCCCTGTGTTATTCTGAGTGTAACACACTTCTGATCCCTGTATTCGAAGCATAACGCTCTCTGGATCCCTGCGTTATTCTGAGTGTGCTGCACTCCTGATCCCTTCATTCTGAGCATAACGCACTTCTGAACCCTGCATTCTGAGCATAAAGCACTCATCAACCCTGCATTCTGAGTGTAATGCACTCATGAACCCTGCACTCTCTTGTAATACTTATTTTATTTTTATGCTCACAAACACACTGCGTTCGCGATCTAGGTTTGGGGTTAATAATGTATCATCACCAGCAGAAGATCACAAAGGCAGTGCAGTTTGAACATGGTGCAGAAAACACACATGAAACATGCCTTTCTGGCACTGCGTTCTGGTGTGAACTGGCCCTAAAAACAGGGCACTATGCCCGGTGATCTTTGACTTCATCATTGTTGTTCAAGTAGATCTCCATCTCTCTAAGGTTGTTTTATTCTTTGTTTTTGGATATTTCGTTATTTATGTATATATGTTTGTGATAACAAATCGTAATTCTGAAAGTCGCTTGTTTATTGAATTCGTTAACACACACACACAATGACAATGTCTCTTCTGCTGCTTCTCAAAACTCGTCTCCTCTGCTCAAGTGCAATATACAACACCCTTCTCAGGAATGCACTTTGCCAGTGGTTGTGCCGTGTCACTACTGCTGGTACCAGGAGGAACCTGACGTTTAGAGCTTGAATCCATTAGCACACAAACACACACACACAATGGGGTTGTTCTACCAAAACTGGAGAATGCGAAATCTGGTGCAGCTGTGCATGGCAGCCAATCAGCTTCTAACTTCAGCTTGTTCAATTAAGCTTTGGCAATAAAACATGGAAGCTGATTGGTTTCTGTGCAGAGCTGCACCTGATTTTGCACTCTCCAGTTTTAGTAAATCAACCCCAATATCTCTTCTGCTGCTTCTCAAAACTCGTCTCCTCTGCTCAAATATAACACCCGTCTCACTCAGGTTTCAGGAATGCACTTTGCCAGTATTAATAATCCAACCTCCAGCACAAAATGAGTCAGCTGATTGGGCTGTAAGATTTACTCTGAGTCAACCTGCTGTTTCATTAGACCTTTAATGAATTAATGAATCATGCCAAATTAATTCATTATTTTCATTATAATTTCTTTCTTATTAGTTGAAATTTGTTATTTTATTCTTCAAATATTTAGATGCATCCGAATGTCCAAAGATGCAAAATTCGGCCAAATTTCGATTCGGTAAGAAACTAATTGCACATGTCTATTAACTAGACCTAGTCTTCACAATGAAGCCAAGAGTCTGTCTACAGTATAACCAAGTTCTGTAACCTGTCTGTGTCTTCAGCTATATTCTTTAAGTAGAATTTACACTGACATGAGAGCACAGAAATGTATCATTATATATTTGCTCTTTCAGAGACCCAGCTGCCAGACCATTCATTTTCAACAACAATGTTCTCATAAGAATTTATGGGATTTTCAGTATTTTATGCATTTTAATAACCTATTGAAGCCTCCCTCAAGCTGGACATAGATGACTCAGTATTTTTCGATCAGCCAACAGGCTGATTAAAAAAAACTGAACGGATCCCCCCATCCACACGAGCGAGGTGGATGGGGGGATCCTCCCCGCTGCGCTTTTGTAGTCTGGCAATGGAACTCCGCCGCTGTAAGAATACACTGGTCCTCAACAGTCATGTGGGAGGGGAGTTGATCATTAGATTGACTCCTCTCCAAAAGGAATGGCCATAGATGAGTCAAAATTCTACTGGACCCGGATGAATTTTGATTCATCTATGGCCAGCTTTATATAGACATCCAAAGCCCCTGAGATTGTTGTTGGGTGCTGCCATATTGGATGTGATGACAACAGCCTCAGCAGACTTGAGTGACACTCTATAATACACCAATCTTTTCCTCCCCTGGCTGCTACATAAACAGACATGTAGGGAGGTGAGGAAAGGTTAAGGCCAGCACAGACAGTAATTAGACACTCCCAGACTAGATGGGGTAGAATATGCAAGGGTGCTTCTAACCCAAATGTAAAAATATTTTTATATTTCGGTTAAATACAATGGTTTTTGTTGCATCCATTTGCAAATACATATGAAAAAAAGAGGGGGGGGACGACGACGACTTAGTGGGACTTTATATGAAACGTATGTGAATACATCTCCATCCCTGATTCAGTAGAAACAAAAAGGAAACATTTATATGAGGTATGTGTGGCAACAGAAATGCTGTCAGTATAAAAACACAATGTGTATTGCCAAATAATTACATAACATATTAGAAAAATCCATTTATAGGTTTGTGTCCATGATAGGGATGAGCCGAACACCCCCCTGTTCGGTTCGCACCAGAACATGCGAACAGGAAAAAAATTCGTTCGAACACGCGAACGCCGTTAAAGTCTATGGGACACGAACATGAATAATCAAAAGTGCTAATTTTAAAGGCTAATATGCAAGTTATTGTCATAAAAAGTGTTTGGGGACCTGGGTCCTCCCCCAGGGGACATGAATCAATGCAAAAAAAAGTTTTAAAAACGGCCGTTTTTTCAGGAGCAGTGATTTTAATAATGCTTAAAGTCAAACAATAAAAGTGTAATATCCCTTTAAATTTCATACCTGGGGGGTGTCTATAGTATGCCTGTAAAAGGGCGCATGTTTCCCGTGTTTAGAACAGTCTGACAGCAAAGTGACATTTTGAAGGAAAAAACACATTTAAAACTACCGCGGCTATTGCATTGCCGACAATACACATAGAAGTTCATTGATAAAAACGGCATGGGAATTCCCCACAGGGGAACCCCGAACCAAAAAAAAAAAAAAAAAAATGATGTGGGAGTCCCCCTAAATTCCATACAAGGCCCTTCAGGTCTGGTATGGATATTAAGGGGAACCCCAGCCAAAATTAAAAAAAAAAATTGACGTGGGGTTCCCCCTAAATTCCATACCAGACCCTTCAGGTCTGGTATGGATTTTAAGGGGAACCCCGCGCCAAAAAAAAAAAAAAAAACGGCGTGGGGTCCCCCTAAAAATCCATACCAGACCCTTATCCGAGCACGCAACCTGGCAGGCCGCAGGAAAAGAGGGGGGGACGAGAGTGCGGCCCCCCCCCCCCTCCTGAACCGTACCAGGCCACATGCCCTCAACATTGGGAGGGTGCTTTGGGGTAGCCCCCCAAAACACCTTGTCCCCATGTTGATGAGGACAAGGGCCTCATCCTCACAACCGTGGCCGGTGGTTGTGAGGGTCTGCGGGCGGGGGGCTTATCGGAATCTGGAAGCCCCCTTTAACAAGGGGACCCCCAGATCCCGGCCCCCCCCCTGTGTGAAATGGTAAGGGGGTACTTACCCCTACCATTTCACTAAAAAACTGTCAAAAATGTTAAAAATGACAAGAGACAGTTTTTGACAATTCCTTTATTTAAATGCTTCTTCTTTCTTCTTTCTTCCTTCATCTTCTTCTTCTTCTGGTTCTTCTGGCTCTTCTGGTTCTTCCTCCGGCGTTCTCGTCCAGCATCTTCTCCGCGGCGTCTTCTATCTTCTCCTCGGGCCGCTCCGCACCCATGGCATGAGGGGGGAGGCTCCCGCTCTTCTCTTCATCTTCTTCTCTTCTTCATCTTCTTCTTCATCTTCTTCTTCTTCTTCTTCTTCTTCCTTCTTCTCTTCTTCTCTTCTTCCTGTCTTCTCCGGGCCGCTCCGCAATCCATGCTGTGGCATGGAGGGAGGCTCCCGCTGTGTGACGGCGTCTCTTCGTCTGACGGTTCTTAAATAACGGGGGGCGGGGCCACCCGGTGACCCCACCCCCCTCTGACGCACGGTGACATGACGGGACTTCCCTGTGGCATTCCCCGTGACGTCACAGGGAAGTCCCTCATGTCACCGTGCGTCAGAGGGGGGCGGGGTCACCGGATGGCCCCGCCCCCCGTTATTTAAGAACCGTCAGACGAAGAGACGCCGTCACACAGCGGGAGCCTCCCTCCATGCCACAGCATGGATTGCGGAGCGGCCCGGAGAAGACAGGAAGAAGAGAAGAAGAGAAGAAGGAAGAAGAAGAAGAAGATGAAGAAGAAGATGAAGAAGAGAAGAAGATGAAGAGAAGAGCGGGAGCCTCCCCCCTCATGCCATGGGTGCGGAGCGGCCCGAGGAGAAGAAGATAGAAGACGCCGCGGAGAAGATGCTGGACGAGAACGCCGGAGGAAGAACCAGAAGAGCCAGAAGAACCAGAAGAAGAAGAAGATGAAGAAAGAAAGAAGAAAGAAGAAGCATTTAAATAAAGGAATTGTCAAAAACTGTCTCTTGTCATTTTTAACATTTTTGACAGTTTTTTAGTGAAATGGTAGGGGTAAGTACCCCCTTACCATTTCACACAGGGGGGGGGCCGGGATCTGGGGGTCCCCTTGTTAAAGGGGGCTTCCAGATTCCGATAAGCCCCCCGCCCGCAGACCCTCACAACCACCGGCCACGGTTGTGAGGATGAGGCCCTTGTCCTCATCAACATGGGGACAAGGTGTTTTGGGGGGCTACCCCAAAGCACCCTCCCAATGTTGAGGGCATGTGGCCTGGTACGGTTCAGGAGGGGGGGGGCCGCACTCTCGTCCCCCCCTCTTTTCCTGCGGCCTGCCAGGTTGCGTGCTCGGATAAGGGTCTGGTATGGATTTTTAGGGGGACCCCACGCCGTTTTTTTTTTTTTTTTTGGCGCGGGGTTCCCCTTAAAATCCATACCAGACCTGAAGGGTCTGGTATGGAATTTAGGGGGAACCCCACGTCAATTTTTTTTTAAAATTTTGGCTGGGGTTCCCCTTAATATCCATACCAGACCTGAAGGGCCTTGTATGGAATTTAGGGGGACCCCCACATCATTTTTTTTTTTTTTTATTTTGGTTCGGGGTTCCCCTGTGGGGAATTCCCATGCCGTTTTTATCAATGAACTTCTATGTGTATTGTCGGCAATGCAATAGCCGCGGGTAGTTTTAAATGAGTTTTTTCCTTCCAAATGTCATTTTGCTGTCAGACTGTTCTAAACACGGGAAACATGCGCCCCTTTACAGGCATACTATAGACACCCCCCAGGTACGAAATTTAAAGGGATATTACACTTTTATTGTTTGACTTTAAGCATTAATAAAATCACTGCTCCTGAAAAAACGTCCGTTTTTAAAACTTTTTTTTGCATTGATCCATGTCCCCTGGGGCAGGACCCGGGTCCCCAAACACTTTTTATGACAATAACTTGCATATAAGCCTTTAAAATTAGCACTTTTGATTTCTCCCATAGACTTTTAAAGGGTGTTCCGCGGCATTCGAATTTGCCGCGAACACCCCAAATTGTTCGCTGTTCGGCGAACTTGCGAACAGCCAATGTTCGAGTAGAACATGAGTTCGACTCGAACTCGAAGCTCATCCCTAGTCCATGACAACATGTAACAAACATTTTATGTAAATAATTGGCAACAACAATAAATAATACATTTTATAATAAATATATGGCCGGTACATCAAGATAATACATTGTAGGATAAATATAAAACAGCCATCCTAGATGACACGGACCACCTCAAAAACAGTATAAAGATAAAATCTGTATATATGAAACATAAGCCATCCAATGAAGATGAGATGCATCGAATAAGCCCTACGCGTTTCGTGGATTTAATCCACTCTTTAGGGGCAAATGCATTAAATATCTGTGAAAAAACACAGATATATAAAAAATAGAAAATATTATTTTATAAAACAATCTAGCCAGGTTACCTGACAAAATTGAATACTAACCAAAGGAAGGAGAGTGCTTCTCCCCCTTGGGTACTTACATATGAGCTAAATACGAAGTGGTGAAATTGCAACAAAAGTGCCGCTCAAGGCGTCTGTCATGGGAGCTTAGGTACTGGGACCCGAGGATTGGAACAGGAGCATAAAAGCAACCTCCACAGAAAAGAACTGTCCAGAGGTGATGTGTATAGGCTCCAATACTATAATTAAATATAAATTAATTAATAAGTGAGTGATTCACTTTTGTACAAAAACGTGAATAAAAGTGAATGGAAACCTCCACCAAGGACAAACAAACTCTATTATAGTCTTTGCGCACAGACCCTCACCTTCTCATGGGGGTTCTCTATTATTAAGTATAACTGTCTCCTTTTTTTTTTCATTTAATTTTATTTAAGTTTTTCTTTTAACATTTAATGTCTATGCTCCCTCTAAACTTTTTTCACATGTATCTTTAGTTTGTCCTTGGTGGAGGTTTCCATTCACTTTTATTCACGTTTCTGTACAAAAGTTAATCACTCACTTATTAATTTTTTTTTTATTATTATTATAGTATTAAAAAAATATATATATACCATAGTTTGTAGCCGCTATAACTTTTGTGCAAACCAATCAATATACATGTATTGGGATTTTTTTTCACTAAAAACATGTAGCAGAACACATGTTTGCCCAAATTTCTGAAGAAATTAGATTTTTTACATTTTTGGGGGGGAATGTTTTATAGCAGAAAGTAAATACTGTGTTTTTTTTTTTTAAATTGTAGTTTTTTTTTGTATATAGTGTAAAAAAATAAAAAACGCAGAGATGATCAAATACCACCAAAAGAAAGCTCTATTTGTGGGGGGAAAAAGAACATACATTGTATTTGGATACAGTATCGCATGCAATTGTCAGTTAAAGCAACGCAGTGCCGAATCTCAAAAAAATGCCCTGGTCATGAAGGGGGCAAACCTTCCAGAGCTGAAGTGGCTAGGAGGACAGCAAAGATTCTTTATAGATACAGCACATTGAGTAAGTGTTGCCACTACAGGATTGAAAATGTGTTACTGGCAGGATCACTTGGTAAAAATAATGGAAAAAGATACCAGGCAACAAAAAAAAAATCTAATGTTGTCACCACATCTAAAGATCTGTAAGCTAAATATATATAACTTTTGTTCTTGGAGTGGGACTTGAACTTTAACACAGCCCTGTCATTTTTCTACTATAATCCAGATAGCTGGTAGAAGAGGCAGGCGGCGGTTCATTCTTCACTTTCTTGCAGAGTTAGCAGCACCACTGCTATTCAACACTTCTAGGCATGTCTAATAGAGTGCCCCCTGCTGGGGATCGTGGTTCCTCCTGCAGTGTTGTAGTGATGTAACAACCGGCAGGAGGAACCATAGAACCCAGCAGGGGGCACTCTATCACACTTGAAAATGTTAAATAGCATCTGCTAGCTCAGCATAATAGATAAGAATGGACTCAGTCGGAGAAGTAAATATATTGCCTCTTCTATTGCAGAGTGCCTGGAGAGAAGTGACAGAGTTACTTTAAAGTGGAACTTTAGTCATTTTTTCATCTTTCTATCTATTAAATCTTCTGCCGTTGTTGTTCTAACTTTGGACAGTAAAACATTTTTTTTCTGCCAGTAAATACCTAATACAGCCCACTTCCAGTTTCTTGTCTGGTAAAAAAAAGCCTAAGCTTATGACATCATGCACAGCTCTTTCTCTCTCACTCTCGTGAGAGTTTGCCAGGAAGGGAGGGGAAATGAGTTATAAGAGGACCAATGAGGGCTGCAAAGCTGGAGCTGTGCCTCGGTGTGTTTGTGTAAATCCAGGAAGTGAACAGCTAGCAGCTTCAGCTGCCCACAGTTAAAATGGCTGCAGCCAGACTCAGTGGAGGGAGATTTCTGCAGCATATTTGGCAAGTACAGAATCACAGTATATATAAAATAATATGCCAAGTGGCTGGAGGGAAGCTTCAGAATGGCAAAGACGTTTTTATTACAAATGATGTGAGCAGACTGAAGTTCCTCTTTCAGTATTTTAGGCATGTCATCACTGTAAGCTTTTTAGAGTAGCAATGCAACATCTACCTGTTTACTTATGTATACATTATTTATGTTTTCATTTTTGACTGAAAAATTGTTGCACTCAGTCTGTACCAGATGCCCCTGCTGTCTGAATGGATTTATGATTCGTTTTTATCTTTCCTTGCTGGCCTTGAAGTAATCTAGAAGACTGCTCTAAATTGATTTGGATTATCTGAAATAATATGTCATTTCCTTTAAAGTGCAGTTACCTATAATGATGTTCAATTCCTATTAATGTACATTGGTTTACATTATATTGAATTATGTAATATTACATTGTAGTATCATACACTAAAAAAAAAACACAATTAGAATGAAGTAGCTTGCAATTCTAATCTACAGCAGAGGTCTGCACTGACAGTATTGGATCTGTACAGTATGGAGAATAAATCTCCACATTTTAGATTCACTCTAAATGCTTGTAACCTGATTAGATGTGTTCCCTCATCCACTTCACATCAAAGGCCTAGTACAATCTCTGCTACAAATCTCCTAGAGCTACAGAATGCAATGCAGGAAATTTGGAGGATTGGATTATCCCAGTCAGGACAAACTTCTCTGCAAAGAGAGCTACACAACTGAATGTGTGTATGGATACACCACCATAGGTGTTCATACATAATTAGCAACCCAATCCGAAAGATTTGAGAATAGTTGTCCTTATCCATAGTTGCCAACTGTCCCGGATTTGCTGGGACAGTTCCGGTTTTTAATAAGCTGTCTTGACATCTTTCTGTTTCTGTCATTGCCTGCCACATGCCTGCACATTATATCGGGACATTTCTCATATAATTGCTGCTGGGCTGGGGGTGCACAAAAGTCTGCACATTATTAGGATGAATCCCCTTCCCCTATCCCCCCCCCAGCAGTTTCAGGCACTCCTGGATTTCGTGGAGGTCGGCAGGAACATCCCTGATACAGGGCCTGCCTCCTCCTTGCTGGTTACTACACTTTGAGTTGGTGGAATGGGGATGTGCCCAGCCACAGAGATCGTGTGTGAGCTAAGCAGAACAGTGAGGAGGTAAACTTTGCGTAAACACGTTTATTTTTTATGTGTCTGTTATATGGTTTCTGTACTTCTCATGTGATGCCTTAAAAATAAAGTATTGAAAAAAAAAAGCGGAATTACGCTACAGCTGAGCACAATAAATCAAGAACTATATTTAAAGCGGAGGTCTGCCCATCCCTGCAAAAATTAAAAGCCAGTAGCTACACATACTGCAGCTGCTGACTTTTAATAATAGGACACTTACCTGTCCTGGAGTTTCCCAGCTGTTGGGTGTTGTCACCGCCATTGCGGGCAAGGGAACCCGGCAGTGTAGCCGGGTTCCAGTTAAACTGGTTGAAGTGTTAGATGTACTAGCAGATTTAGATACAATAACAAATTGAAGATTAATTTTAGCTAATACTTTGTAAGCAGTTAGAGCAAACTTTTTTTCCTTTTTGGATAAGGGTTTTTACATATACAAATAAAAGCTGGTCATTGTAAGCACCCCTGTCAGTGGTAAATGGTTTGTCTCAACCCTGTAACTGCTACATCTGCAGGAAAGATTGTTCTGTTGAAAAAAACAACAGACTTACTGGCCAGATCACCAGGTGAAAATAAAGGAAAGAAAGCCAAAAAGAAACAAAACTAATGAAGCCACTGCATTTAAGAGTTGGTAAGCTGACTTGCATTACATGTTTGTGTTTGGGTCGAATATCACTTTATGTTGCACATATAAATGTGTATATAGACAATCAAAATTTAGATCAATCAAAATTATTAATTTGTATAGGTTGTACATATGCTCTTTGACTCTGACACCAAATGTCCAGGCAGGTGTAGTACAAAAGTGCCTTGTATCTATTTGGATTGGACTGGTGTTTTAAAAGGGAACCTCTATTTCTTATTTTGTCAAGATAAGAGGGGAAATCCTGCTTTTGAAGAACCCATCTGGTGCTGAAGGTAATACTGGCAAATGTTTGAAAATCTAGGGTGTTTGTCCTCCAGCTCTCTAGCTCCCTCGTCACCTCCTCCTATACTCGCCTCCAGGACTTCTCCCAGGCCTCTCCCATCCTTTGGAATTCCCTACCCCAATCTGTCCGACTATCTCCAACTCTATTCACTTTTAGGCAATCCCTGAAAACTTTTCTCTTCAGAGAAGTCTAACCTGCCCCCACCTAACAACTGTTCTTTTATTTTCTTCATCAGCTCATCCTGCACAGTTATTAACTTTTTTATCACTTGACCCTCCCTCTTAGATTGTAAGCTCTAATGAGCAGGGCCCTCTGATTCCTCCTGTATTGAATTGTATTGTAACTGTACTGTCTACCCTTATGTCGTAAAGCGCCGTGCAAGCCGTTGGCACTATATAAATCCTGTATAATAATAATTGTAATAGGAAGGGGTTCTTGAGGTCCCTCCTGTCATGATCCAGCCCCCAATGGATAGGATGACATTTATACTTATTTTTGTTCCATAAACATTTTATTGAGGAAAAAAAGGATGACATGGGAAGATATGCAACACAGAACAGAAGATATACATAGTCCAGGCAGAGAATTGCAAATCATATACCCATGGAGGAAGGAACACCAAGATAACTTGCAGAAGGAGAGGGAGTCTCACATCACATGTAACAAAAAAAAATGTCTGAACGGACCAAGGAAATAACTGTACCGTCAGAAGGAATCAAGGATGGGGCTTGAAACGGTAGAGTAAACTGGACGCATGTGACAGGGTCAGTTTCATAAGGGGGTGGGAGGGAGCAAAGAAGATGGAGAAGAGGAAAAAAAAAGGGTGGGGGGGGAGAGGGCAGAGGGGGAAAGAGAAAGGAGGGGAAAAAATGCACTGATCACAGTATAATTGACACTGGCAGGAAAGAGGTTAACACGGGGGGGGGGGGATCAAGGGGTTAAGTGTTCCCTAGGAGGTGCTTTCTAACTGTATGGGGGACAGACTGACTGGGAGAGGAGAGAGATTGCTGTTCCTGATCACTAGAAACAGCTTATCTGTCTCTCCTCTCCTGTCAGAACGGGGATCCGCCTTGTTTACAAAGGCAGATCCCTGTTCTGCCTCTCATTCCCGCGATCTTGGGTGGCTGGTGGACATCGAGTCCACCAGACCCATGGGCGAGCTCCCGCAGCACGCAATGGGCGCACACCCGCAAAAGCTAGTGCACAGACCACCAGTACGCCGATTACGTACCGGTACGCCGATTCGCGCATCCGAGCCACCTTGCTGCAGTATAACTGCGGCGGCTGGTCGGCAAGTGGATAAGACTAGCACCAAATAAAATTTCAGGAATTATAGTGATTGCATTAGGATAAAAACCTTCTGCCTTTAATTAAACACTTATTTTACAATAGGCAAAGCAAAATGAAATTCTTATGATGAATTTTCACAAAGCCACACTCTGTTCTGTTAGAATGGAACACCACTTCTTAATCATGTCTTCCATTGCTATACGTCTCCTAACCTGATAAATTCAGGCAAGGAAGGAGCATCATTAGGATAACGCCACCATATGGTAACAACAAGCAGTCAAAGAGGCCGATTAACAACAAAGAGAACAGGTGACACGCAATATGCTTTCCTGGCTAAAACATGAAAAGGAAAACCTGATTTCTAAGGTAGATTTTTTTTTCATTGCTTATGTCTTTTGTCTCCATGTCACAATGATATCCTGGTGAAAATTAGGATGTCCACCTGGAGGAAGCAGCACAAACGTATGTGAAATAATGGAAGCACAGTCTTGTTATTAATTCCAATTAATTCCTAAAGAAGAAGAGAAAATGTGAGAATCCCTTTGTTTACCCCAGAGGTAGCCAGCTGTGTAAGTCTCTCTTTGTTTATTCATTGTTGGTATGGCAGTTGGAGACTTTTAGCAGTAGAAACGCATAGTTGCCAACATTGTAAAAAAATGTATAGGGACACTTTTTCCTTTTAGGCGGGGGTCTTATTATAATTAGGAAGTGGGGCATTCATTTGTAAGCGTGACATATCGAAAAAAGAGTGCTGCAGAAAATGGGCATGGTTTCAGCAAAAGTATTGGGCGTGGCCTAAAGGGGCGTGGCTCAAAGGGGTGTGGTTAGGGTCTGAGATGAACGAGGGAGAGAGAGAAAGAGAGGGATGGAGGGACAGCAGGCCCAGATCCTACACAGCAACAGAAATATGTGTATTACAGAAAGTTTAACAATCAGTAGATAAAGATACTCCAAACACCTGGTGTTAGCGATTCAATCATCCCGTCACCATGGTTGTTATGGTGTCAGGATGATTGAAGCGCATTATTTCTAATATTACATTGTAATATAAAATGAAATCATTCAACTCACCATAATGCAGAATCAGTGGGAGCTTTGAGCATGTCACCTGCCACATCGCCTGCCACCAGATGCCATCAGGTGCCCCCAGCGGAGTCCGTCCTTACATCAGGTGCCCCCAGCAGAGTCTGTCCTTACATCAGGTGCCCCCAGCAGAGTCCCTCCTTACATCAGGTGCCCCCAGCAGAGTCCCTCGTTACATCAGGTGCCCCCAGCAGAGTCCCTCCTTCCATCAGGTGCCCCAACAGAGTCCCTCCTAACATCAGGTGCCCCCAACGGAGTCCCTCCTTACATCAGGTGCCCCCAGCAGAGTCCCTCTTTACATCAGGACCCCCAGCTGAATCCCTCCTTACATCAGGTGCCCCCAGCGGAGTCTCTCCTTACATCAGGTGCCCCACTGGAGTCCCTCCTTACATCAGGTGCCCCCAGCAGAGTCCCTCCTTACATCAGGTGCCCCCAACGGAGTCCCTACTTACATCAGATGCCCCCAACAGAGTCCCTCCTTACATCAGGTGCCCCCAGAAGAGTCCCTCCTTACATCAGATGCCCCAACAGAGTCCCTCCTTACATCAGGTGCCCCCAGCAGAGTCCCTCCTTACATCAGGTGCCCCCAGCAGAGTCCCTCCCTACATCAGGTGCCCCCAGCGGAGTCTGTTCTTACATCAGGTGCCCCCAGCAGAGTCCCTCCTTACATCAGGTGCCCCCAGCAGTGGAGCCCCTCCTTACATCAGTGTCCTCAGCAGTGGAGCCCCTCCTTACATCAGTGTCCCCAGCAGCAGGGCCTCTCCTTACATCAGTGTCCCCAGCAGTGGAATCCCTCCTTACATCAGTGTCCCCATCAGTGGAGCCCTCCTTACATCAGTGTCCCCATTCGTGGAGCCCTCCTTACATCTGTGTACCTGGCAGCAGAGCCCTCCTCACATCTGTGTACCTGGCAGCGGAGCCCTCCTCACATCTGTGTACCTGGCAGCAGAGCCCTCCTCACATCAATGTCCCCAGCAGCGGAGCCCTCCTCACATCAATGTCCTCAGCAGCGGAGCTGGCCTCCTTACATCTGTGTCCTGCCAGCAGAGCCCTCCTTTATGCTTCTGTTCCCATCATCAGCAGCTACACAGATCCCGCCTTTCTCATGTGTTCAGTGGAGGGGGGCCTCCGGGCCGTGCAACCAATCGGCTTCAGTGTCCTTCATGCTTCTGTTCCCATCATCAGCAGCTACACAGATCCCGCCTTTCTCATGTGTTCAGTGGAGGGGGGCCCCTGGGCCGTGCAACCAATCGGCTTCAGTGTACAAGAAAATCATCTACTTGTACACTGAAGAGAAAAGCCGATTGGCTGCCCCTCCCCTCTCCACTGAACACACGGGGATTAGTCCTCATGGTGGCGGCCATCTTTAGCCCGGTGTGCATTTTTGCCTAAAACATTCCCGATTTTCCCGGGACAAAGGCAAAATCCCAGGAATTAAATTGGGGTGAGCTCTGACGAGGGTCCCAAAATCAAGATTGTCCCGGGAAAATTGGGACTGTTGGCAAGTATGGAAACGCATCACATGTAGTAGGAAATATGCCTTAGATTGTTTCTAAATATAAGGCCCACAACAAGCTCACACTATGGTGGAAGCACTATTTTAGCTTTCTTCTCGAAGGTAAGCTCAGTCCAAAGGTCCAAAACTGGTAGTATTCCCAGTTAAGGATACTAAAGCCTAGTACACGTAGGCCGAATGTCGGGCAACATCGGTTTCATTCGGACGAGCAGCCGACCGACTACCGACTGACCAAAGTGTTCTGGAGGGGGGGGAGGGGGGCGTCCCCCTGTCAGAACACAATAGAACAGCAGGGGAGATTGCTGTACTAACATTGGATTTTTAGTACAGCGGTTCTGACTGGAGCTGTCAGTTTTTAGTGTGTACTGGGCTTTAAAGTGGAACTGTAGGAAAACAGCTAAACACATTTAAAATGTATACAGTGGGGGAAAAAAAGTATTTGATCCCTTGCTGATTTTGTACATTTGCTACTGACAAAGAAATGATCAGTCTATAATTTTAATGGTATGTTTATTTTAACAGTAAGAGACAGAATAACAACAAAAATATGCAGAAAAACACATTTCAAAAAAGTTATAAATTGATTTGCATTTTAATGAGTGAAATAAATATTTGCTCCCCTATCAGTAATAAGGATTTCTGGCTCCCAGGTGTCTTCTATACAGGTAATGAGCTGAAATTAGGAGCACTCTCTTAAAGGGAGTGCTCCTAATCTCAGCTTGTTACCTGTATAAAAGACACCTGTTCACAGAAGCAAGCAATGAATCAGATTCCAATCTCTCCACCATGGCCAAGACCAAAGAGCTGTCCAAAGATGTCAGGGACAAGATTGTAGACCTACACAAGGCTGGAATGGGCTACAAGACCATCGTCAAGCAGCTTGGTGAGAGGGTGATAACAGTTGTTGCGATTATTCGCAAATGGAAGAAACACAAAATAACTGTCAATCTCCCTTGGTCTAGAGCTCCTTGCAAGATCTCACCTCGTGGAGTTTCAATGATCATAAGAACGGTGAGGAATCAGCCCAGAAATACATTGGAGAATCTTGTCAATGATCCCAAGGCAGCTGGGACCATAGTCAACAAGAAAACAATTGGTAACACACTACAAAGTGAAGGACTGAAATCCTGCAGCGTCCGCAAGTTCCCCCTGCTCCAAGAAAGCACATGTACAGGCCCATCTGAAATTTGCTAATGAACAACTGAATGATTCAGAGGATAACTGGGTGAAAGTGTTCTTTGGCACCAACTCAACTCACCGTGTTTGGAGGAGGAGCAATGTTGTCTATAACTCCAAGAACACCAGCCCCATTGTCAATCATGGAGGTGGAAACCAGTGTAAATTTTGTCGACTAAAACGACTAAAACATTTTAGTCGACTAAATGAATACTATTTTAGTCGACTAAAATACGGCTAAAACTAAAACAATTGAGATGACTAAAATACGACTAAAACAAAAATGGCATTTTAGTCAAAAGCCTAAAATGGGGCTAAAACTAAAATGCCATTTTAGTCAAAAGACTAAGACTAAAACTAAATTGAAATTTGAATTCAAAATTAACACTGTAGTGCATGTTCATACCTCAATACCATAAATAATAACATATTAGATTTTTCAATCCAGCAGCATATAATGAGTTTGGAAATTGTAGAGAAGTGTTAACTAATGCATTACAAATTAATTACACCCTTTCGATTTTAGACGACTAAAATGAGTCTTAGTCTACTAAAATATACTGGAGATTTAGTCGACTAAATATGACCAAAACAATTACAGAAGACTAAAATGGGACTAAAACTAAAATACCATTTTAGTCCTAAGACTAAAACTAAATCGAAATTTGCTGCCAAAATTAACACTGGTGGAAACATTATGTTTTGGGTGTGTTTTTTTTGCTAAGGGGACAGGACAACTTCATTGCATCAAAGGGATAATGAACGAGGCCATTAACTGTCGAATCTTGGGTGAGAACCTCCTTCCCTCAGCCAGGGCATTGAAAATGGGTCATGGATGGGTCTTCCGGCATGACAATGACCCAAAACACACAGCCAAGGAAACAAAGAAGTGGCTCAAGAAGAAGCACAAGATCCTGGAGTGGTCTAGCCAGTCTCCAGACCTTAATCCCATAGAAAATATGTGGAGGGAGCTAAGCATTCAAGTTATCAAACGTCAGCCTCTAAACCTTAATGACTTGGAGAGTATCTGCAAAGAGGAGTGGGACAAAATCCCTCCTGAGATGTGTGCAAACCTGGTGGCCACCTACAAGAAATGTCTGACCTCTGTGTTTGCTAACAAGGTTTTTGCCACCAAGGCATCATGATTTGGGTCAAATACTTATTTCACTCATTAAAATGCAAATCAGTTTATAACTTTTTTGAAATGTGTTTTTCTGGATATAATAAACCGACCATTAAAATTATAGACTGATCATTTCTTTGTCAGTGGGCAAACGTACAAAATCAGCAGGGGATCAAATACTTTTTTCCTTCACTGTATATGTTAGGGGATTTCTCTCTCTCAAGGTATGTGTATCAGATCGTTTCCCCCTCAAACAAGCACTGTGATTTCTCCCACTGTGCTTGTATATAGCGTCTGGTGGGATAAACAACAGTGCCCAGCAACATTATCCAACACACCTGTAAATGTTGGATAGTAGTGGTCCTCTTAGCCACTACACTTGCTGCCCATCTGAAAGGTAAGTATACACCTTCTTCTTTTACAGGGTTTCTCTACCTAGATTTTTTATACAAGCAACACTGTGACTAGTCCAACACTAGTTCTGCACTTGTTTACTGCTTATGTGGATTTAGATGGCACTAGTTCTGCTAGGACAAGAGAAGAAGGTTGTGTCCCTTTTCTGAGATAATCAACTAATCCATTTAAGTGTATATGCGTGACCTGGGATATTTTGTTATGGATTCAAATGATAGCCATACACACTTCGGGGTCTATTTATAAAAAAGTTGCTGTGCGAATTCCTCAGCATCCACACAGATGTCCCAATTACTCCCTGTAATTTGTCTAATACAGCCTTTTTAACTGGGGTGCCTTCAAGTTTCTTCAGGGGTGCCTTGGCAAAATGCCTAAAAGTTGTCCAAAAATTGTATTCAAGCCCGCAGGTGGATGGAGCCTGCCTTTTAGTTACGCAAAGCCCAGGTTTTCATTGTGTACCATTACAACCTTCTATCAACTTTCCATGACATCATTGGGTTGATAAGGAGGCTGTCGGGCACATGCACAGCATCCTTGTTTGCCCCTCCCTGCCCCTCTCCTCCAGCACTGGAGTCACATTAGCTAAGTAACGGAGAGAAACTGAGGGAGAAGAGAAACACTGGAATGCTAGTCAATACCAGTGTGCAAAGGTGTATTCACTTTGGAAGTAGAAATCACCCCTAAGGTTGGGTGTCCTTGAGTATGGATGTTGCTGCATTTTGTAAAACTACTGGTTTAGCTTTTTACGTTTTAGAATGGGGTGCCTCAAGATTGTGCAGGATTTTAAAGGGTGCCACGACTGGAAAAAAAGGTTGAGAAGCATTGGGCTAACAAGTGTGATTCCTAGGATTGTAAGCTCCATCTAGTGGCCATAATGCGGTATTTTCCCTTAGTGCTGTATTTCAGAAAAAAAAACACATTATAGCCACTAGATGACACTGACAATCATAGGAAATACACATACAATACAGAAATTATTTGCAACAGATGTACAAATGCTGATGCATTCACATCATAGGAAACATATTAGACACATTACAGGGATTATTCGTACTGGAAGTGAAAATGCTGAGGCATTTACCCAGCAATTTTATTTATGAATAGAACCCTTAGATTTCTCTTGTTCTGTAAAATCAACAGATACACTGCTGGCTATTGTTTACAGACAGCTGTGGCACCCACTTCTGTCTGAATACCCAACCAGTGACCACATCTGATACCCTGTTTCCCCGAAAATAAGACCTAGCGTGATTGTTGGTGATGGCTGCAATATAAGCCCTACCCCCCAAATAAGCCCTACCCTGTTTCCTCAAAAATAAGCCCTACCCTGAAAATAAGACCTACAAGGACTTTAACTAGGGCTTATTTGGGGGGGTAGGGCTTATATTGCAGCTATCACCGACAATCACGCTAGGTCTTATTTTTGGGGAAACAGGGTAGGATGCAGTCGCTGTTCATCTGAAAATTTTCCACCTGACTCAGTTGATTTTTGATTTGATTTTTGTTAAGGCGGGTGGGGATGAAAGAGCCACCCTGTGGTCAAATTTCAGCCAATCCCTGCTGAAATCCGAGCCATGTAAGGCTAGCTAAAGCACAGCAGTATACCTACATGAAGCACAGATACACAGTAGCCACCCACTTAATATGTAATATTTCATATTTATCTGACTAAAATGAGCCAGTTTTAGAATGCATGAAGGTAAGAAACCTTCATCCTTTCCTAACCACTTTAAGCGAGGATGAGTCTTAGAAAGTGAAGCTGATTTACTAAGGAAATTGAGAATGTTCATCTGCACACAGCTGAATAATTTAAAGTGAATGTTTACACAATTTATTCATTGATTGTAAATCAGTCTAACCATCTCAGCAAAAACTCCTTTTGCAGTGGATGCTTGATATTTTACTTTTTTCCCAGTATAGATATCTGAGATAAGTAGGGAGCCAATCACGTAAGCAGGAAATTAGATTTCTGAGGGCATTTTGTACACCAACAGTGCTCAGAACACCTTCAGATCGCTGTATTGTAAAGAAATAACAATTGCATTTTTGAAAATATTGGAAAATTAAAGAAACTGCAGATTAAAATGGAAAGGTAATTTAATAATGTTAAATTATAAAATGGCCTGTAGAACAATTATATATTTTATATGTTTTTCTTTTTTAAGCACAAATTTCATTTTCCTTTCAGGCTTAATTATCTCACTAGTACTGGAAGAATAAAAGGTGGAGTTTTATTCCACAGCTTACACACTCTTATTTTTTCAGCTTTATAAAATAGGAACAATATGAGGCTTTATGGAAACTATCTCTTTTTTTCAAGTGGATAAAACAACAGGCATCAAATATTAGAAACACTCTAAGGAATATTTTCTCTATTTTGAATCACAGAAACTAATCTGATGTTACCTCTTAAGCTAACCATACACCACACCATACCTCTTAAGTTAACCATACACTCGTAGATATTAAAGCAAACATTTATACAAACATTTGTATACAAATTTCTCAGTACATTCAATGACTTAATTAATGTCATTCAAAAATACTTAAAAAATTAGTTTCCTTTTAAAGTGGGAGTAAACTCCCTTAGTGGATTTTTTACCTATAAGTAACCCTCTAATAAGGCTTACTTAAAGGTACAGTAAAAAGCCCCTAAATGTGCACTGTTTAGGAGATATTTACTTTAGAAGCAGACAGTGATGTCACCGGCACATGCGTTCTGAACTTCATACCTTCAGTGCCCTGTGCTGTAAACAGTGACTCCCGCGTGCATGCGCTGGGGGTGACGTCATTGTGGCTCAGCCATTCATACCACCATTGTTTTGATGAAGGCTTCTTAGCCGAAACGCGTCAGCGTAGCCTGTACCCGTGTACCCATGTAACCCAATAAAGGACTTTTATTCAAGGGCATCCGAGTCGCCAGCCCTTTTCTGTTTCAAATTCATAACACTGAAGCCTGCGAACCCAGAAGGAAGACTGGGTGTAGATGGAAGCACCTACAACAGTGACAGCGTGCTGCTGGAGGGCTTTGTTTTTGCAAACTAGCACATTATGACTTAAACTGCCCGGGGGCCCAATTTTTCTTTTTTTTTTAGCTGTGGTTAACTACTGCTTTAACATTTAATTTTGGAGTAAAAGGATTTTCCCATATGAAAACCACGTTCACAGTTAGAAATGTGTTTGTTAGAGAAATGTTTTCCACCCTTCTCCCTCAAATTTTCTTGCGACTGTGGTTGAAAATGGATATCGAATTTAACCCATTATTAATTAGAAAATTTAATGAACTTTCTTCAAACAAAAAATTTTGAACAAAATTCTGCTAGTATATGCCCCTTTTAAGACTGGTAAAATGTCAGCTGAAATCTGATTCCAAAAACACATTTTTCTTTTTTTTTTTAACCAATTGAGCTCTTTGGACGTACTCTGGGGGTTTAAATATTTATTGCCAAAAATTAAGATTTTTACATGTATTTGAAAAATAAAAAAAATTGCTCTGGCGCCAAACTGGTTAAGAGACCCATAGAATATTGAGTTGTAGGATTATTTGTTAAGTGCCCTAATACTGCTTCCTTTATTTATAAAACTTATAGACTTACTGAATACTGAGTTGACTAGAGACAAAGTAGCTGAAGATGGCTCTGCTCAACATGGTAAGCTTTGTGCTTGTGTCAATGGGCAAAAACAGTGTGCTTTCTGGTGCATTTTGCCTACTTATTTACTATCAGTTTGAGATGCTTCTGAGATAATTCATAGTTTTTTCACAGATGTATTTGGCCTGCAGCTGAGCTGCATATGACCTCCTTCTAAATGGCATCAACCTGTTTCAAGCTTCTTTTGCATTCCCATTCCCATGATGTGATGTGATTCAACCACGAAACCTATTTTTGTTATGAAATTAACATGCATGCTTGCACATCACATGGCTAGTTGCTGATCTTAAGAAAAAAATGAATGCATTAGTGATGGGGAAACTGTACATTTTATATTATTGTTGGTTTATTATGTGGCTCACTAATGAATTCTAGGCCTCCAAATCCTGGTCAAGGAGCCATATAAGGACATAAGCGTAGCTTTACTGTATACCAAAGGAATGTTTTTGTTAACTGGTCTAGTCCTTGAGGGGTCATATTACCAAGGGAGTTGGCTGGGGGTGGGTTTCCAAGTTCTATATTACCACAGCCAAATCCTATATGAGTTTAGACTCACCCAAAACAGCCATGAGGCAAGTGTCTGGTCCTGGTCACCTGTGCCATGTTGCAAAACAGCAAACGAGACTCTATGGTGGCAAAAAGCACCTTTAGTTAAGTTTTCTTGACATTTTCTTTATATTTATCTGTATCTGTCATTACTTTTAATAAAAGTTATACTTTTAAGTATTTGTGTGATCTCTGCACATGTTGAACACAACCCAAAAAGGTGACAAAACATTTGGTACCAGAAGTGGGGTGTTTGATTTGTGCAAACAAGCGATACAAATATTATGCAGAATTGTGCTAGATTGTTTGTGCTTGGTTTAATGTTGTGTTCTTGTGTTGTAAACCATAGTACATTCAGAAAGCATAGGAAATGTACTAGATACTTAGCTTATTTGAAATGCATATAGGTGATCAGGTGCAAGCCGATTTGTTTTGATGCCTACCACTGGACCCCGACTTGCGATTTTGATTTCGTTTGATAAATTGGGCGAGAGACTGATATACAAATGAAACTGTTGTATCTTCAGGAAGCCTGAATTTGTGATAGTAAATAGCATTTGAATATTAAAAAACAATGAGCTGACCGCTCAGTTGGTAAAACTGCAGTAATGCAAGTAATGCCTGTATGTCCGAATTGTTCATGCTAGCTAATGTTGAGGACATGGTACTTGTTTGTATTGTCTTTATGGCTGCAGGTATCCTAGGGAGTACCAAGTGACATATTGATATCTGACTGATTCAGATGAAATTAGCCAGGATGATTGATGGTAACCTTGAGTGCACACACTCATCACAAAGCATAGCAGTAACCACAGTTCTTACCCCTTACCCTTACATACTTCATGGGGACAGCTTGAAACAGGTTGAGCTTAGTTAAACAAGGAAAAACTATATGATGCCGACATACCCCCAAGTATGACATATATTCTAATATCCGGTAAGTTGCCAAGGAAATCTGCCCTGCTATGACACCCAACGGCTGATGTATCAGAGGAGAATGCGAAGAATGGTATGCAGAAGATGAGCATTTGTACATGTTAGAAGAGGCTCTTTACAGAACAAGTAAAGGTGGTAAAACCAGATACTTAATACATCAGACGCTCCATAGACATCTCTATAGGCTTCTTTTTTTTTTATTTAGACACCTAAATGCTTTTTAGTAGCTCTAAGTTCAAGGGGACCTGTACAGAGAGACATAGACAGGCTATGATGGCTGGCCTCCTGATAATGCTAGATGGCTGGCTGCTTTTGGCTTCATTACCTGAAATAAACTGACCTGAAAAAGCATGCAAATCAGTAAAGTCAGACTGAAATCAGAATTTCTTATCAACACACCTAATCAAGTTCAGTGCATTAGAAATAGGGATGAGCCGAACACCCCCCTGTTCGGTTCGCACCAGAACATGCGAACAGGAAAAAAATTCGTTCGAACACGCGAACGCCGTTAAAGTCTATGGGACACGAACATGAATAATCAAAAGTGCTAATTTTAAAGGCTAATATGCAAGTTATTGTCATAAAAAGTGTTTGGGGACCTGGGTCCTGCCCCAGGGGACATGAATCAATGCAAAAAAAAGTTTTAAAAACGGCCGTTTTTTCAAGAGCAGTGATTTTAATAATGCTTAAAGTCAAACAATAAAAGTGTAATATCCCTTTAAATTTCATACCTGGGGGGTGTCTATAGTATGCCTGTAAAGGGGCGCATGTTTCCCGTGTTTAGAACAGTCTGACAGCAAAGTGACATTTTGAAGGAAAAAACACATTTAAAACTACCGCGGCTATTGCCGACAATACACATAGAAGTTCATTGATAAAAACGGCATGGGAATTCCCCACAGGGGAACCCCGAACCAAAATAAAAAAAAAAAAATGATGTGGGGGTCCCCCTAAATTCCATACAAGGCCCTTCAGGTCTGGTATGGATATTAAGGGGAACCCCAGCCAAAATTTAAAAAAAAAATTGACGTGGGGTTCCCCCTAAATTCCATACCAGACCCTTCAGGTCTGGTATGGATTTTAAGGGGAACCCCGCGCCAAAAAAAAAAAAAAAAACGGCGTGGGGTCCCCCTAAAAATCCATACCAGACCCTTATCCGAGCACGCAACCTGGCAGGCCGCAGGAAAAGAGGGGGGGACGAGAGTGCGGCCCCCCCCCTCCTGAACCGTACCAGGCCACATGCCCTCAACATTGGGAGGGTGCTTTGGGGTAGCCCCCCAAAACACCTTGTCCCCATGTTGATGAGGACAAGGGCCTCATCCTCACAACCGTGGCCGGTGGTTGTGAGGGTCTGCGGGCGGGGGGCTTATCGGAATCTGGAAGCCCCCTTTAACAAGGGGACCCCCAGATCCCGGCCCCCCCCTGTGTGAAATGGTAAGGGGGTACTTACCCCTACCATTTCACTAAAAAACTGTCAAAAATGTTAAAAATGACAAGAGACAGTTTTTGACAATTCCTTTATTTAAATGCTTCTTCTTTCTTCCTTCATCTTCTTCTTCTTCTGGTTCTTCTGGCTCTTCTGGTTCTTCCTCCGGCGTTCTCGTCCAGCATCTTCTCCGCGGCGTCTTCTATCTTCTTCTCCTCGGGCCGCTCCGCACCCATGGCATGAGGGGGGAGGCTCCCGCTCTTCTCTTCATCTTCTTCTTCATCTTCTTCTTCTTCTTTTTCTTCTTCTTCTTCTTCCTTCTTCTCTTCTTCTCTTCTTCCTGTTTTCCCCGGGCCGCTCCGCAATCCATGCTGTGGCATGGAGGGAGGCTCCCGCTGTGTGACGGCGTCTCTTCGTCTGACGGTTCTTAAATAGCGGGGGGCGGGGCCACCCGGTGACCCCGCCCCCCTCTGACGCACGGTGACATGACGGGACTTCCCTGTGGCATTCCCCGTGACGTCACAGGGAAGTCCCTCAAGTCACCGTGCGTCAGAGGGGGGCGGGGTCACCGGATGGCCCCGCCCCCCGTTATTTAAGAACCGTCAGACGAAGAGACGCCGTCACACAGTGGGAGCCTCCCTCCATGCCACAGCATGGCTGCGGAGCGGCCCGGAGAAGACAGGAAGAAGAGAAGAAGGAAGAAGAAGATGAAGAAGAAGATGAAGAAGAGAAGAAGATGAAGAGAAGAGCGGGAGCCTCCCCTCATGCCATGGGTGCGGAGCGGCCCGAGGAGAAGAAGATAGAAGACGCCGCGGAGAAGATGCTGGACGAGAACGCCGGAGGAAGAACCAGAAGAGCCAGAAGAACCAGAAGAAGAAGAAGATCAAGGAAGAAAGAAGAAGCATTTAAATAAAGGAATTGTCAAAAACTGTCTCTTGTCATTTTTAACATTTTTGACAGTTTTTTAGTGAAATGGTAGGGGTAAGTACCCCCTTACCATTTCACACAGGGGGGGGGCCGGGATCTGGGGGTCCCCTTGTTAAAGGGGGCTTCCAGATTCCGATAAGCCCCCCGCCCGCAGACCCTCACAACCACCGGCCACGGTTGTGAGGATGAGGCCCTTGTCCTCATCAACATGGGGACAAGGTGTTTTGGGGGGCTACCCCAAAGCACCCTCCCAATGTTGAGGGCATGTGGCCTGGTACGGTTCAGGAGGGGGGGGGGGCCGCACTCTCGTCCCCCCCTCTTTTCCTGCGGCCTGCCAGGTTGCGTGCTCGGATAAGGGTCTGGTATGGATTTTTAGGGGGACCCCACGCCGTTTTTTTTTTTTTTTTTTGGCGTGGGGTTCCCCTTAAAATCCATACCAGACCTGAAGGGTCTGGTATGGAATTTAGGGGGAACCCCACGTCAATTTTTTTTTAAAATTTTGGCTGGGGTTCCCCTTAATATCCATACCAGACCTGAAGGGCCTTGTATGGAATTTAGGGGGACCCCCACATCATTTTTTTTTTTTTTATTTTGGTTCGGGGTTCCCCTGTGGGGAATTCCCATGCCGTTTTTATCAATGAACTTCTATGTGTATTGTCGGCAATGCAATAGCCGCGGGTAGTTTTAAATGAGTTTTTTCCTTCCAAATGTCATTTTGCTGTCAGACTGTTCTAAACACGGGAAACATGCGCCCCTTTACAGGCATACTATAGACACCCCCCAGGTACGAAATTTAAAGGGATATTACCCTTTTATTGTTTGACTTTAAGCATTAATAAAATCACTGCTCCTGAAAAAACGTCCGTTTTTAAAACTTTTTTTTGCATTGATCCATGTCCCCTGGGGCAGGACCCGGGTCCCCAAACACTTTTTATGACAATAACTTGCATATAAGCCTTTAAAATTAGCACTTTTGATTTCTCCCATAGACTTTTAAAGGGTGTTCCGCGGCATTCGAATTTGCCGCGAACACCCCAAATTGTTCGCTGTTCGGCGAACTTGCGAACAGCCAATGTTCGAGTAGAACATGAGTTCGACTCGAACTCGAAGCTCATCCCTAATTAGAAATAACGGAAGTCATTGAATCAGTGTGACGACCTGGGAACTAGTATTTTCAGAAAGGTTGCTATGCATTGGCAGTGTCAATACATCCCTAAAGGAGTTTCCTTTAAAAAGATGAATTTAATTTATATAGTTAATGATTTTTGAAAGTTTTTCTTCAAGAAGAGCCACCAATAATTTATTTAGAATCAGTCTTCCCCAAAGTGCATATTTCCCTTCTTGGTAAATTCTAGAGAGTTAAATTACCAGATACGCCATGCCCATTATGAGGGGTTCATACTTTCCCAGCTGTATCTTTTTTCCTTATATTATGGTGAATGCAACATGGAGAAACTCCCACATAGGCATCAAAAGATATGGGAGTCATGTCAGGGACAGTCTGCTGTTGGAATATATATGACATATCAGAAGCCAGTCCATCCAGCTTCATCTATAAATAAATATGACAATATCAGTTATAAGTGGACTGACCCTTTAATGTCACTATATATTTTTTTGAATCTTATTAGCTATATGGTATAGATCCTAAAACTCATTAAATATTACTTAAAAAATTAATTTAATAAAAGCTTTGAGCTTTTCTGGAAAATGATGCACGGTAGTAGCAAGCTATATGGCTATATAATTTTTATTGCAAGATAAAGCTTTAACTAGCGTGGAAGGAACATGCTACACCAACAGCTGAAAGTTATTATTGAAATATAACATCAATGGTTTTGGGAGAAATTACTTTTAGTGGGACACGCACTGTAAACCTCCCTTTAAAACATGTAGGAGCTGATGCAAGACAACTTCTAATAAATGAGACCCGTACAAGACATCCCTTACAGGTCAATTTGAAGACCCCCACAGAAACCATAAACTGAGGATTTTTATTTTTTAACATTTAACTCTATGAAGGTTAACCCGTCACTTGTCATATTAATCTAACTCAACCTGATAGATTTTGGTCTTTACTAGTTGACAGTGCAATGCTGACAGGGATCTGAGTATCGCCATAGTGGTAGAAGTTAGCATTTCCATATACAGCAACAAACATCAACAAGCTATTTGAAATCAGTAAGATAGACAAGTAAAGACATAAGACTAAAAGGTATGCATATTTCATTTCAAGTATTACGCGGCATGTCTCATTTCATGTAAACAAAGCCCATACATGCATGTTGCAACAAAGTAATAATGACGAGCTAGATCCCTTCTTATGAGATTGAAGGAAACGGGAAATGAAGAGAATAAACACAAAGCTATGTGTCAAAGAAAGTTAAAAGGCAGAAGTCAGAAAAGAAGTCTTCAACGTCTCACTAAACCGATGCCAGATAATGTATCCAAGGGTTCCATGTTTTGTCAAATTTAGTTTGTGTATTAAAGGAGAAGTCCAGCCTGAGCTTTTTAGGCTGGGGCTTTTCCTATGGGACACAGGAGTGCAATTTGTTTGGCACTCCTGTGACCTGTATTCAGCGGAGTGGTCTGAAGTCTGCTCTCCGCTGACGTCCCTGGAATCAGTCCAGGCAGCGCGTCATCCCAACTTAGGAAGTCTGGATCCACCAACTGCCTGGACTGATGGCTGTCTCAGCCTCTCAGCGAGCCGCTGAGAGGCTGAGATGGCCGCTCCCCACCCCTCCACAGCTCAGCGCTCCAATGAGCGATGTTCGGCGATGTTCGATGGCTCGGTTATCAGTAAAGAGGTGGTGAGGGACAGATGCAGCATCGGTCTTATGCTGCATCCACCTATGTAAGAATCTACAAAAAAAAAACATACTTCTCTTTTAACGAACACATACTGCCGTTGCTCTAGGTAACTATATACACCAGGAACTCCACTCACCAGCCCAGACAGGTGCTAGCCCAGTTCATGAACTGCATACATCAAAGAAGATATCCGGATGGCTGCACTCCTAGGATCCTCTATATCTTCATTCAGCAACAAAGTAGACTAATGGAAACAGTCAATAGGGGGAGAGTAGGAGATATTTTTAGACGATCCATGGATTGCAGCCATCCGGATGGCTTCTTTGATGACTAGGTACATCACTCAGCCTGGAGCTGCCGCCCTGCCACAGGAAATGTACTGAGGGCAGGTGGTAAATGGATAACTAAGCTAAGTGAATATTTACTTTTTCTAACACTGCCCCGGTGTCCCTTTAAGTAGTTCAGAACACCCAACGGACGGGAAGGATTGGCGATTATGTGACCACCAGCACAGTGGTCATATGATCAGAAGCTGGTGCCACTGGCTACTGGTATTGTTTCCTTTATGTGAAATTCCTGGTTTGCTTTCCTTTTAAAAACTGACCACATTAAGAAGGAAAACACACCATGGTCAGTTCTCTAGCTATGCTGGGAACTCAGTGTACTCTTTTCCAATGATCAGACTTGTCCTGACACCCCCCACCCCCAACAGCCCCCCTCCCCTTCACAGATATTCACTGGGAAGCTCAGTGTGCTGCTGCTTCTCCTTTCCCCAGCTCTTATGCAGCTAAGAACAGAAGGAGCAGAGGGAATGTGATCACTTATAAAAAAGGAAAAAATATATGTATATTTTTTTTATTTATTTATTTATTTTTTTAACAGGTTTTTATTACAGGGAGGGAGAAAATAAAAAATAAAATAAAGTTTATATCCACTATATACACAGGAGAGGTGAGCACAGCGACGCTACTTCCCTCCCAATGTTCCATGGCCACCCTCCCCCCATGAACAGTCCATCCAGGTGTCGCTGGGTCAGGGCTCCTCCTTGGGCCCCGTGCTGCTCCCACTCCGCCCGTCTCGGCACTTCTGACAGTAATAGATGTCGGGAACGTTACTCTTCCGGATCTTCGCACAGGACAGGTGCACGCAGGTACAGCAAATGTTACACTCGATCATCGGGCGCCCCGCAAACGGCTTCTCGCAGTAACAGGTCACCAGGTCCCAGGAATCGTCACCTGACTCCACCATGATGTCTTCGTCCATCACCTGCGTATCGGCGTCACTGGAGCTTCCCCCGCCGTCCCGGTTGCTTTCTGCGCTGGTTGGAGGTTGCGGTGCGGAGGGAGGAGCCAATGGTCTCCGCCCCCTGTCCTCGTCATCAGTGTCCGTGTCACTCATTTTCATAGTGGCTCCACCTCTGTGTCTCTGCCTCCTCTTCCTGCGGCTGCTCCGCCTCACGCGGGAATGCTCCCCCCACCTTCCTCTTCGCGCTGCTTCCTCCCGGCTGGCCCTTGGCCTTCATGACGAAAGTCTGGATAGTGCTGAGGTCAGAGGTTGCCGGAGCGGAGGATCCTCGGGGCGGGTCCGGGGAGTCCCAGCTGTCGCTCTCCTCTGTCCGATGAGGGGATGTGCCTGGAGGGGTCCATGATGGTTCCTCCTTGTTGGGTGGGGGGATGTATCCGGCATATGCCAAAACAAAGCTGCAGAAGCGGTTGAAGTCCTCCACCGTGCGGGAACGTTTCTGGGGGGGCTCTGTGGCCGACTTCACCTCTGCAGACGTATCTCCCGGGCTCTCACTGGCCTCCCCCATGGCCTCCTCCAGCATGCCGGGCTCCGGGGGGCCCTCCAGGGGCCACAATCTGTCCGGTCACCGCACTGCCTGCCCAATTTTTTTTATATTTATATAAAAATGTTTTGCCTTTCATTTCTATTTTAAACCGAATGAGTTGTTTTACAAGGTGATCATTTACAATCACTTTAAATAGTAACACTTTACGCTTGTCAAAATGCATTTGCTAAGTAAATGACAGTAAATAAAGCAAACTTGTGTTCACTTTGTATACCCAATTATGTGCATGAGAAATACAAAAATATTTTTTTAGCAGATTATTGGCTAATTTAGTAATCACAGTTTCATCTTATTTATGAAGCTCAGGGAAAGTTCACTTTCTTAAGTGAACAGTTTCTATTTCTTTAGTGAAATAGCCAGTGGCTCACTGGATTACAGTACTGAGAAAAAAGCATTGGAGGACAATACTTTGATTTAATTTTGCTTCATAAGTATAGTGACTCTTTGAATGCATCTTACTACTTTAGAAAACGGAGTAACTGTAAAGCAAGTCTCCAAAGCGAGGTGATCAAGAGCATCTAAAAAGATGGTACATTGATTAAATGGTTGTGTGATCTCTGTTAAATATTCCCTGAACCCCGTTTTTCCAAACAGCAAAATGTCAAGCTTTTATGGCAGTTTCATTAAGTAAAAGTACATTGTCTACACTGCCTGAAACCCTGCAGCTTTCTAATTAATTTGAGAGGTGGAAGACTGCTTTCCTAGCATGAAAACTGAACCATAGGAGAATGGAAAGTAAATACAAGTAAAGTAAATAGGATACGGGAGAATGTTATTAACCTTAAAGTATATCTAAAGCTAAAACTTTTTTAAGCTTTGGCTAGAGCATTGAAGGGTTTCATTTGCTCTCTGTGTGCTACTGGGGAGAATTACATTCACCTCCTGTCCCAAATACAAGAGGAAGTAAGAAGAAATCTCTGCAAAATAAGGGACATTCCCTCTTAGATAGTTGTCACTGGAAAAAATTCCCCAATTGGAAGATTTAGGGTTTGTTCAGATGGGCACTGGTCCTACTCCCCCCCTTCTTCCCCCTTTTTTTTCTTTATTTGATTCTTCTTCTATCTTGTTTTCCCTCCCTCCCCCCTTTTTATCTCCCTTCCTGAAGGGGAGAGGAAGGGAATTAAAAGTTAAAGGATCATGTTTAAAACAATATAAGTGATACCTATGCTCGAAACAGGTTGATACTTTAACTACATTTGAAATGGGGTATAGCAATATGAGTTATAGAAAGATGTGAATTAACACTGTTTTGATACTATCTGTGCGTTTTGATATATAATACATTGTATTATTTTTCTATTTTGAAATAGCAATAAATAAATGATTAAATAATAATAATAAAAAAAGATGGGCGCTGGTATACTTCTTATGTGCAGGCTGCTTTTGTTTTCGCGCCTGCATCTACCCCAAGACATATGCAGGCAGCCTACAGAGGTGGATGCAGACACAGTGGCTGAAAGGGCAGATGCACACTGTCTGCGTTCAGGGCTGTGCAGCCAATCCTGAACAACTGAGAAATATTGACATGAGGCTGTGTCTATGCAGCCACTGCATCTAGATGCACTCCTATAGGGTACCTGCACCCAGTTTGGGGTGGATGCAGTCGCAAAGACAAAGGCAGCCTGCACACAAAGTAGATGTCAGCTCCCATCTGAGTGATGTATTTCTATTACTCTATTCTGATGCAGAAATGGGGGATGCTGGATCTTTTTTTTCCTCATTTTAAGTCCTGGTAACTATTTTGCTAATTCCGCATACACACGGTCGGAAATTTGGCCAGCAAAAGACCGATGGAAAATGCGACCGTGTGTATGCTCCATCGGACTTTCCCTGGCCGAATTCCAGCCAGCAAAAGATTGAGAGCATATTCTCAATTTTTAGGTCGAAAAAAAGTTCCTATCTGAAAATGCGATCGTCTGTAGCAATTCCGATGCGCAAAATTCCTGCGCATGCTCGGAAACAATTCGACGTATGCTCGGAAGCAATGAACTTCATTTTCTCGGCTCGTCATAGTGTTGTACGTCATCGTGTTCTTGGCGGTCGAAAGTTCAGCAAACTTTTGTGTGACCGTGTGTATGCAAGGCAAGCTTGAGCGGAATCCCGTCGGAAAAGCCATCATATCTTTTTCCGACCAAAATCCCGATCGTGTGTACGCAACATTATCCTCCTTCTTCCAGTGTGGGTAATGCTGTACAGGGAATTACAGGGTGCTAAAATTGGTACAGACACGGATCATTTTGATTGTTCTATAAAATACAATGAACTGTTTTTCTGTTTCAATATTTTTATTTTCAAAGGAATATAAATCACCAGTTTCACCCACACAGGGGCTATGCCAAACGCTGAATATATAGAATATTATAGGAAATCGCATGATATGCAGGGCTAGGAGAAACTAGTGCAAGTAGTTAGAAAATAATGCAAAATCTTTAGCACACCGGTAAAGGTCACCCGCATTCCGTGACCCACATCAATTAACTATTTTTCATGAGTATATACCTGGCTTCAGCAGGCTTGTAAGAAACTTTAACTTTGCTGTATATTGATGTGTTCTCCATTGAGTTGACCTGGTGCTTTAAAACATCAACTATTCTTTGTTCTTTACATATATTTTTAATTAACCTAACATGCAAAAACAGAATGTACTCCAAAGACAATGTGCTGCTATATTTGAGTGAATCTCAATCAAAACCTATGACAGCTGTAGGCAAACATTACGCACAGCTCAGTCAATAAGACCTAGCCATTGATGTTCTTTCTGGGGAAAGCTAAACTCAGTCCTAGTAGATTTAAAAAATAAAGCAAAATCTTCATAGGACAAATACAGCATTCATTATTTGCTTTATTTCAGTGGCTGGCCTTCATCACAAAGTGATGGAGTTGGTTGGAACATAATGAAAAACAAGGCCCGATTTACATCTTGAGAACTTTAGGTACAGAAAATCTGATGTCCTAGGCCCATGCTGTAATGCAGGGGTGCTCAACTTGTGGCCCTTGGAGCCCTCTGATTTGATTTGAGCCCTCAACCTCAAACCAAATGCAGGAGTTTTGGTGCACGTTCAGAAAGTGAACCACACCTAAAGATATAAAAAAAAAGTCTTTAGGAAAGCACAGCTAACCCACAGTGTGAAAGACACCTTATAGTGGGCTCAGGACAGTAAGGGCTTGTTTACATTTGCGGTTTGAGGGGGCAGTAAAACCCCATAGTTCAGACATGTATTCATCACACACCCAAGTACTGAGGTGGTGTCAGGGGTTGCAACGACCTCCCTGTCACATTCTGCTCTACACCTTAGACATGAGGGGCAGTGGGGGCAGCATATACAGGAACTGATCCTCTCCACTTTCCACCTGTAACGCGTGAAAGCCGGCATTCACGGGGCTGTAGAAGGAAAATCTTCATTATGCTATTCAATATAAAACATTTGAAATTCTAAACCATTTCATTGTGGCCCACGAAGGGTTACCAAATCACTTATATCGCCCTCGCTCTTCAAAAGGTTGAGGCTCAACCTTGTCACCACCCTGTGTAGTGGTGATTGAGAAATATGATTATTATAAGCATTACAGCAGGGGTGCTCAACCGTTGAGCACCCCTGCTGTAATGCTTATAATAATCATATTTCTCAATCACCACTACACAGGGTGCAGAAAATAACTTGCCATTTAAATGTAACAACTGGTAAAAGGCTTAATTGTCAGGCAAATTTACCACCTCTTACAATTTAACTATGGGCCTATGGTATTAGCAATAATTTTGTCATTACTTAAAATAACAAAAATACATATTTTTTTTTTAACTAAACTAGACCTTCTTTGGAAATATTGTCCTGCAAAATTATTTTGTTTTCTTCGCAATCAATAGAGAAAATATGCAACAATAGGAAAAAATAACCTTTTTTTTTCTAATTTGATCACTAGTTTTGAAACAACTAAAGTTAAGCCTCGTACACACGATCGGATTTTCCAATGGGAAATGTGTAATGACAGGCTGTTGGCGGAAAATCCGACCATGTGTATGCTCCACCGGACAATTGTTGTCGGATTTTCCGTGGACAAATGTTGGATAGCATGTTTTAAAATTTTACGCCGACAAATGTCTGTTGTTGGATTTTCCGAGCGTGTGTACACAAGGCAAAAGTCCAAAGTACAAACACGCATGCTCGGCAGCAAGGACGAGTCAGAAGCGATCGGTCTTGTAAACTAGTGTTCGGAATGGAGAATTAACATTCGTGACGTGGCAAATTATGAAATCTTGAAATGCAGCGCACATTTCTCTTCTTCTTTAATGGGATAATAATGAAGCTGCTTTGCTGGTGATACTGGTGGAGTTATTGCAAACAAATTTTCAAAGGCTTTTTTCTTCTAGTAATATCAAGAATAATATTATTATGGTTTTTTTTTTCTTATTTGGGCAAGTTGCCATTATCCCATAGTTTTTAAGATCAAAGATACAACTATGTTGGTGTCCCTTGTCAATTTTACATTGTATTTTTTAAAATGTAACTGCCTATTCCCAAAACGTCATTTGAAGTAAAACACATAGCCAAGCATTCTACACAATTTTTTTTATTGTGCATTAAAAAAAGGAAACAAATAAAATTAGACATGCTATCTGCCAATAGAACTTAACCAAAAAGTGCATTTTATGCATCCAAAAATATAGAAAATATACCAAATCAAATCATTATTCAACCAAAAAAATTATGTCAAAGCAATAACTCCAAGGCCAATAATAAATAACACATTATCTCCTCCGATTCCGCAACATGTCTGGTTGACGAACGGCCATTCAGAAACAAACTGAAAAGCACAAAATGAAAAGCGCAAACTGAAAAGCACAAAATGAAAAGCTCGAAAATAAAAGCGCGAATCAACACTCACCAAACTTCTACTAACACGAAATTAGCAGAAGGAGCCCAAAGGGTGGAGCTAAAGAGCTGAAAAACTATGTAGTACGTCACTACGTTCGTGTTTGTTAGCCAACAATTGTGTGCCGTTTGTATGCAAGACAAGTTTGGGCCAATGCTCTTCGAACAAAAGTCCACGTTTTTTTGGCCAACAATCCGATTGTGTGTACGAGGCTTAAGACTTTTGCCTCGTACACACGATCGGACTTTCCAACAACAAAACCGTGGAATTTTGTTCGAAGGGTGTTGGCTCCAACTTGTCTTGCATACACACGGTCACACACATGTTGGCCAACAATTATGAACGTAGTGACCTGCAAGACGTATGGCGAGCCGATATAATATCTCCATTATCAACGCTAGTTTTACAAGACTAAGCGCTTCCAGCTCGTCCAGCTTCCAGCTCGTCCTTGATTCCGAGCATGCGTGTTTGTACTTTGGACTTTTGTCTGACGGACTTGTGTACACACGATCAGAAAGTCCAACAACACACATTTGTTGGTGGAAAATTTGAGAACATGCTAGCCAACATTTGTTGGCGGAAAATCAGACAACAATTGTCCAATGGAGCATACACACGATCAGACTTATCTCCAACATTTCCCGTCGGAAAATCCAATCGTGTGTATGCGGCATTAGTTTACACTTGTGTTCTAGGGGTTGTAAACAGTGGTTTTACTGCCCCCAACAGCTCCTGCCACAAAGTCAGTGGAGGGGGAAGTACATATGCTGCAGTAGTGATGTAAAAATTATCTTCACTGTCATGTTCAGTAGGCAGTGCTACCTGTTGAACGTGACGTATTCAACCGAATGGGAGTGCCCCACAACCGTGTGCAATGAATGCGGTTGCGGCACCCTGGTGCAGGGTTAAGACAGGTTGTGAGAAGGCGATACAAATGCGGATTGCTCTTCAGAGAGCAACTCTAGTGTAAATTAACTGTTACTGTACTTAAAAAGTATGATTTTTTTTGTCCCATTTATAAAACCCCTTTAAGAGGAGGTTAACTTTGGAAAAAATAAAATAAAAGTCAGCAGTTACAAATCCTGTAGCTGCTGACTTTTAATAAAAGGACACTTACCTCTCCAGGAATCCAGCGCCATCCTCGCCCAGGCTAGTTCATTACTAGCCTTTGGGTTCCTGCACTGGCATCCTAACTGTGGGCAGGCAGCTATGTTGCTTTCAGCTTTACAGCTGGCTGCCAACTGAGCATGCACAAGCTGCTCTGCGATTTGCGAATGATCTCGAAGTTTTCTGGGACCTGTGACAGGCTCAGAAGAATGAAGACAGGGATGGGGAGAGGAAAACCTCTGCTTGGATCCCGTAAGATCGCATCTCAAAACTAGGTACCCCCACTAAAAAATAAAACATGCCAAATGTGGCAGGGGAGGAGGAGAGGAGGACTTAAAGTTGAACTTCCCCTTTGGGGTGGAGTTCCGCTAAGTTTCTGGTATAGAGCATGGTAAAATTATTTTTAAATGAAAGAAAGGCCTTCAAAAAAGTTTTGGCATTTTTAATGAGTTACTACAAAAATGAAAAAAAAAAAAAAAAACAAGAAAAAACCAAACATATAAATACACAGTATATATATTTATATACAGTATATACTGTATATACAGTATGTACATACTGTATATAGTAAAAATGAATAAAGACATTTTAAAAAATAGCATAAAAATAGGAGAATAAACAAAAATGTTAATTTGGGCAGGTGAAATTTAACTAATTGTTATAAAGGAGGTACAATTAAACAGGTACATTTATTTAAAAAAAAAAAAAAATCCGGCTGCCTGAACTCACATCTGCAGATTAAAAGGAAAGGGAAGAACCAATTTAAAAAGGGTATTGTCTTAATAATATTTGAACAATGTATTTATGTTTGTTTTCAGGCTTCGTTTATATAGGAGCCGCTGTCGGCACTCTTATAGCACAGACCTGGACCTCCCATAGTGACACCTATATGCGCAAATCTACTGAGCGTAAAACTGATTTTATATGTTTGTTTATAACGTTAACACAAACAAGGCAAAGGAAACAAACAAGACAATTAAAAAAGACTGAAATAAAAAAAGGAAAGACATTGGAGATTTTCAAATGAATTCCCTAATCCCTATATAAATGAGATACTGAAAGGAGAAATGTGAACTGAGGGAAATATATCCTAGAAACTGTACATTGAGAAAAGGGAATTGTTGCAAAAAGCAAGAAGAGCCCAAGAGTTACAATGAAAACAAGCTGGGAAGCTAATCAGAATTTATCAGCTAGTGTGTGTAAAAAGCCAAATGGAAAGAAACAGGTGCTAAAACCAAAGATATGGGCTTTCAACCGTATTCAGGCACTTTTCATTTTTCTATAGTAAATAAATAAAAATATATTTTTTTCATATGCCAACACTGTACAACTGTAATACTTTATAAGGCTATTTATAGTAAAATGTAGCTTTCAACCAAATCTGACAATTCAATGAACTTCTAAGTCTGTCTAAAGGGCTAGTCAGAGAATCTACTCAACTTTCCATGAAACATATTTCATAAAAATTCAGCACCAGATTCTGCACACTGAAGAAGCGAAAGCTCTTGTCACATGATTCTGCTCTGTGTATATTCAATACGTATCGGGCGAGGCAACAGTGGTCTAGGAGAGAACAGTAAACACACTGACCTACAATTTACTAGGCATATATTCAAGAAGATTCAGAAGGCAAAGGTCCTGGGGTATCCCAGGGCACCACTCAGTGATTAAAAGTTGGTATAGTTTGTTCGATACAGCAAATTGTGGCAATTGTTGTTGCAACTTCATTGTGGATATTATTTCAAGGTGTGTAATAACCTCCAGCATCTGTCACATAATAATCCCTATCAGCATTAGAATATTGACTACTGCCTTACTGTTGGTATATCCAAAAACCTTAAAACATCATAAGAACATCGTAAAAAGATCTAGTAGCATTATAACACGCCTTGACCATCATTACAACTCCAACCATAATTACAAGAGTAAAATACGCAACCATACTCCATAAAAGTCATCCCATTAGGTTTAATCAGTGTGGCCAACTTCCAACACAGTCCCCTCCCTAAGTCACACCACTCATTTGCTGAGCTGGATGGGCTCTTTGTTGGATGGCACTCGGAGCAGTGGAGGACCCAAGAAGCAAGTCTGGGACTTATCGCAGTGCAATTTCTTTTATCTTTGAACCCCCACCAAAATAACATGCATAAAATGTCAGACTACCAAAAAAAGATACCATACTTATAAAGTATGGCACAAGGCTTTGATGGTCGGCCAGACATATGTTTACTCCAATGTGTTTCGGAACAACCGTGTTCAATTACCATGTGTTCCTTGGAAAATCACAATTGATTGTGTCATTTTAATGGTTTTGTATGTAATAGATCATGTTTTGTTTTAATATTTATCAATGACTGAAGAGGGAGCAATGTATGCTTCCAAACAGATTGAATTTTATTGATCTTAATACATTTGCCACATTTGTATTGTGACTTCACAGGCCGATCCATGTTGGGCTGGTGACATCACAAGGGGGCGGTGTCACCAGGTGATGTCGCCAGGTGGCCCCGCCCTTACCTATATAAGAACTGTCAAATGGGGGAGGAGGCATTCGGTTGTCAACTGTCAATGAGTGCAGAACGCTTTTTTTTTCTTTTTTGGTCCGGTAGTAGGGCGGGCATTGTGATTGACGATGGATTTACATCGAGCGACACTGTTTTTTTCTTTTTTAATAAAGGAATTGACAAAAACTGTCTGTGTTTTTATTACTTTTTGACACTTTTTTGGTGAATAGGTAGGGGTACTTTATATCCTATACTCATTCACATAGGGGGAGGGGCTGGGATCTAGGGGGCCCCCTTCTTAAAGGGGGCTTCCAGATTCTGATAAGCCCCCTGTCCATGGACCCCCACAACCACAGCCCATGGTTGTGGGGAAGAGACCCTTGTCCCCAACAAAATGGGGGCAAGGTGCTTTGGGGTTGAGGGCATGTGGCCTGGTATGGTTCAGAAGGGGGGGGGCCCGCTCACTCGTCCCTTCCCTTTCCTGACCTGCCAGGCTGCATGCTCGGGTAAGGGTCTGGTATAGATCTTGGGGGGCAAAGGTTTATTTATTGAGCTGTCAGTGGGAAGCCCATTGACAGCTGATGACTCATCGTTGTTAAGGATGCTGCGGCCGGCTTTCCGGCCCCGCTCCTTAACAACCGGTTTTCACTGCGCCCTGATTGGGCAAAGCTTTGCCCAATCAGAGCACAGAATGCACAGTGCAGCGTACAGTGCATTGCAGGGTGTTCGACAGGGTGAACACCTGCCAAACACCCTGCAAATTCGGGTGTTCCCTGAACATGACGAACAGCCAATGTTCGGCCCAAACTCATGCTGGGGCCGAAATCTTACACTCTTCGGATGTGTTTTTAAAAGTCTCTTGGAAAAGTTACTATGGATTCCTGCTAATAAAGCTTGTCAGCCAAGACACAAACTGGAGTTTTCTCAGCCACTTGCCAAGGTGAGCTGCATACATTGATTTTGAAGTACCTGTTCATCTGCTGATACTCTTACATGAAACCCGCATGTATTTTATTTTCTAATACTTATAAAAATAATAAAACCATTAATACTAAACCTATAGTATATTAATAAAGTATTGCTAAATACTGTATGCTCAAACAAGTTATAAAAGCATTATGGGTGTGAATAAGGAGATTTAAACCTGGACAAAGAAAAGCAAATATTCAATATAACTAGAAAAGAAAAATAAATGAAGGGACTTGTGACCTTATACCACATTAAAGAATAAAATATTGAGATAAGCTCCTGGTGGAGTAATGAGATCTGTGGTTCTAAAAAAAAGTGCACATGGGTCAATAATGACCAAGCGCAAACTGTCACATTTAACTGTTTTCAGTATCATAGATGTTGCTGTAATTGAGTGCAGCTTAATAATTTTTGTTATTCAGGATTGGCAAGCATCCATATTATTATGGACAATCTGCAACGGAAATAAAAAAATTCAAAGTTAATTAAAAACTACTGAAGCCACGGCATATACCTGGTTGAAGCATCTCTCTAAGGCTCGGTTCACACTAGGACGACTTGGAATCCGACTTGTAAGCCCTTAAGTCGCCCCAAGTCGCCCCAGAAAGAGATTCACATTACAGTGAATGGGAGCATCTTAATAGACACTACTGAAGTCGCTCCGACTTCAGAGCGTACTCCCTGTACTACTTGGATCCGACTTGGTAGGCGACCTGTACCATAGAAATCAATGGAAGTCGCCTCCAAGTCGGATCTCTCTCTACAGTCAAGCGACTTTGCAGGGAAAAAATTTAGTTTGCCCAGGCAAACCCCTCCCTCCCAGAGAGCTGATTATCCTGTGATTGGCCACAGCCAAAGTCGCCTGTCCTGGAGGTGACTTGAAGTCGTGTTGTAATTTGATTAAAGTCGCGCTAAAGTCGCGCTGAAGTCGCGTTGAAGCCGCGTTGAAGTCACCGTACAAAGTCGCGCTGAAATCGTGTTGCCCCTGTGTGAACCGAGCCTAAGTCTTGTTATTCCAGTTCCATCTCTTTTCATTTCTCCAGGTTCCTATGCATGCCGATTTGCTGCAGAGGATTCAATGACTCACATGTAGCATCCTTTCATTTGGCTATATAATGCTACCAAGCATTTTTTTAAAGAGATCCTGTTGCCGAATTACAGATTTAAAAAAAAACTTGCATTTTGGGGTTGATTTACTAAAACTGAAGAATGCAAAAACTGGTGCAGATCTGCATAGAAAGCAATCCACTTCCAGTTTTTATTGTCGAAGCTTAAGTGCCGGTTCACACTAGGACGACCTAGTCGCCTGACAAGTAGCGTCCCGTTCAGTACAATGGAACCGTTCTAATCAGAGCGACGCAAGTCGCTCCGACTTAGAAAAAGGTTCCTGTACTACTTTGGGGGCGACTTGGGGCGACTTGCATAGACTTCTATACAGAAGTCGTTTTGCAAGTCGCCGTGGCAGTCGTGTGCCTGGTGCAGATCTGCATAGAAAGCAATCCACTTCCAGTTTTTATTGTCGAAGCTTAAGTGCCGGTTCACACTAGGACGACCTAGTCGCCTGACAAGTAGCGTCCCGTTCAGTACAATGGAACCGTTCTAATCAGAGCGACGCAAGTCGCTCCGACTTAGAAAAAGGTTCCTGTACTACTTTGGGGGCGACTTGGGGCGACTTGCATAGACTTCTATACAGAAGTCGTTTTGCAAGTCGCCGTGGCAGTCGTGTGCCTCGGTGAGGCGACCTGCAAGTCATGCCGCCCCTAGTGTGAACCGAGCCTTACTGAACAAGCTGAAGTTATAAGCTGATTGGCTACCATGCAACAGATTCTGAGTGCTCCACTTTTAGTAAACTTCCCCTTTTATACTCACCTGTCCCATCACCTGCTCCTTGGATCTTTGCTCTGATCTTCCATCTTCCACCTGTGAGTAATATATCCTGGAGCGGTGGAAGGATCCACACCTCGTTGCAGTGGACCAGGCAACAGACACATCTGGAAATGTCGAGATTCTGCTGGAAGCTGTAAATCCTGAGCAAACTAGAAAAGAGGAACTTTTTTCTTTCTTTTTTTTTACTCTGTATATATCCTCTTTTTTAAAATCTTTTATGTAAATCTACTCTTGTTGTCTACTTACTTTTTTTCCAAGGTTTATATTATTAACCATGTTGTTCCAAGCTCATAATCCCCAGGGTATACCATCTGTAGTTGGGTTTGTAACCTGCCTCCACTCTCAGTAGGAGTCTAGCACAAGCTCACAGATCTGTAATGCTTGATTAACATTTTACTCTTCTTTCACTTATTGCAAAAAGCCTAATGATGGGACCTTCATAATGTGCCTGGTTCTAGGTTCTTGTACCTGTCCACAGTAGTGGTCATTGGTTCTTATTCATCTTCTTAATTTGTGTTTGCACTATTGCCTTTCCAGCTGTGTATTTTTCAAAATTTAAAGTAAAACTTCACTGCAGGAAGTTCTGCTTATTGTCCTACGCCCCCCTCTCTACTGCATGTATTGGATGTTTTATTATTTTTTTTCTGGGGGGGGAGCATGTATCTAGTTTTGAAAGGTACCCTAGGCGATCCGAGCAGGTCCCCTTTTACCGCCTGCAACCTCCTGGAACACATAACAAGTGCCAGGAGGCTGTGGGATCATTGACAGAGCGCAGCAGGGAACAAGCATGAGCAGTACGGAGCTGGCTGATAAGTATCTTTTTATTAAAAGTCAGCAGCTACAGTATATGTAGCTGCTGACTTTTATTTATTTATTTTTTCAACTGAAGTTCCCCTTTAAATAAAAAATTAAAAAAGTGAATCTGTCACTAACACATATGAGTATAATCCATCTTTTTTTGAAGTTTTTTATTATTATTGTTAAAACAGTGAGGTTGATTTACTAAAACCGGAGAATGCAAAATCTGGTGCATCTCTGCATAGAAACCAATCAGCTTTCAGGTTTTTTTTTTTTGTCAAAGCTTAATTGAACAAGCTGAAGTTAGAAGCCAATTGGCTGCCATGCACAGCTACACTAGATTTTGCACATTTTCCAGTTTTAGTGAATTGTACCATTTAAAATCATTACATACACTTATATGAGTTTAGAAGTGTCCTATGAAGGACCAAGAATGCGTGTCAATGCCAGTGTGAATAGGGCCCAACTAGTTCATGCCGTATAGAAAATAAAACACACATTATGTAAAATGGTCCTTAAAGTTCAAAATTATCATGTGTCTCTTGTTCCAATTTAAACACGCATACTTACACTCTCTTTCTATAATAATGTATCTTCTTCCTAGTACTCCAGCACTTCTTCCCATGCCAGCTCCCTGCACTCCCAGTCTCTTCAAAGAGCAATGTCAGGGCAAGTGACTTGGGTGCCAGGGTCTAGTGACTTCCCTGTATGCCCTTGTCATTTAGCAGCCGGTGCAGTAGATAAATGGCATCAAGGGTGGTGTGGCCTGGCTCAATCAGGGTTGCCACCTAGCCAGTAAAAAATTGACTTGTTGTCAATGTTAATAAAAATGATCATAGCGCAGAAGTTTTCCCCAGATAAAGTGGCAAACCTAGGCACAATACAACTTTTCCTGGATCAAAAACAGAAGTCCTGGGCAGGTAGAATACATTCTACCTATCTTAATTTTTATTTAAACGGATTGCCTATTAAACAACAATAGACCTAAAATGATACTTTCTGCAACTGTATTGTAGTTAACCACAATGTTTGGTAATGAGTTATCACATATTGTGGTTTGTTGCAACGCAGGTGCGCTTTGAAGGTGAGATGCATTCAAAATGAATGGCACAGCGGCACACTAACATATGGGGCATGAAGTACTATATAGTTACATAGTTAGTCTGGTTAAAAAAAAGACACAAGTCCAAAAGTTTAACCGATATACACCATATTACCAAAAGTATTGGGACGCCTGCCTTTACACGCACATGAACTTTAATGGCACCCAGTCTTAGTCCGTAGGGTTCAATATTGAGGTGGCCCACCCTTTGCAGCTATAACAGCTTCAACTCTTCTGTGAAGGCCACAAGATTTAGGAGTGTGTCTATGGGAATGTTTGACCTTTCTTCCAGAAGCACATTTGTGGATGAGAAGGCCTGACTCGCAGTCTCCGCTCTAATTCATCCCAAAGGTGTTCTATCGGGTTGAGGTCAGGACTCTGTGCAGGCCAGTCAAGTTCCTCCACCCCAAACTTGCTCATCCATGTCTTTATGGACCTTGTTTGTGCACTGGTGTGCAGTCATGTTGGAACAGGAAGGGGCCATCCCCAAACTGTTACCACAAAGTTGAGAGCGTGAAATTGTCCAAAATGTCTTTGTATGCTGATGTCTTTAGAGTTTACTTCACTGGAACTGAGGGGTCAAGCCCAACCCCTGAAAAACAACCCCACACCACTCTCCCCCCCCCCCTTCACCAAATGATTTGGACCAGTGCTCAAAGCAAGGTCTATAAAGACATAGATGAGTGAGTTTGGGGTGAAGGAACTTGACTAGCCTACACAGAGTCCTGACCTCAACCCGATAGAACACCTTTGGGATGAATTTGAACGAAGACTGTGAGCCAAATCTTCTCATGCAAGAAGACTGGGATGCAATTAAAGTTCATGTGCAGGCGTCCCAATACATTTGGTAATATAATGTATATGATTTCAACCAATTCTGTTAATCACATTGAAGTGGTATGGACAGGCCCTTGGAAATCCATCTCTGTGAAACCAAATTAAAGTTAGTTATACATAGTCTGATTTTGTTCTGGAATGATCTGTCAGAGCAAAAAAAAAAAAATTGTCACCATGTATGTGCTATGAAATTATAACGTGGTTGCAAAGGCATAAGGTTTTTTTTATTTTAATTCATTCTGTACATTAAGATAAAAATCCTTCAGTGTGCGGCAGCCCCCTCCCTCATACTTACCTGAGGTCCTCCCCTCCTCATTAGCTGTGACAGCAGCGCGCTGCCATTGGCTCCCGCTGCTGTCAATCAAAGTCAGTGAGCCAAAGAAAGGGGTTGGGACCAGGCTGCGGCTCTGTGTCTGAATGGACAGCTGCGGCTCGGGTGTCCCCATAGCAAGCTGCTTGCTGTGGGGGCACTCAACGGGAGGGAGGGGCCAGGAGCACCAAAGAGGGACCCGAGAAGAGGAGGGCTGCTCTGTGCAAAACCACTACAAGGAGGAGGTAAGTATAACATGTTTAATATTTTTAAAGAAAAAAAAATGAGGCTTTAGTATCACTTTAAAGCGGAGCTCTGCTCAAATAAAATAAACAAAAGTCAGCAGCTACAAATACTGCAGCTGCTGACTTTTAATATATGGACACTTACCTGTCCCAGGGTCCAGCGATGCGGGCGCACAAAGCCCTGCTCATCTCCCCCTCCTCTCTGCTGCGCCGGCATTGTAACTGTGTTCGCCTGGCTGTGGCTTCACAGCCGTGCACCCACTGCGCATGCGCGAGCGGCGCCGTGACTGGCCGTGCAATCATCTGGGACCTGTAACGTGTCCTAGATGATTGACGAGAGGGTGGGGGGAGAGGTGATCTCCCTCTCGGTGCCGTGGTACGCCAGGAGGAAGTGGGGGCTGGGACCCTCTGAAAAGAGGGTACCGGCTCCCCCCCCAAATGTGGCATGTCAGGGGGTCACCTCCCTTAAAGCGGAAGTTCCGTTTTTTTTCTGATTTAAGACTCGATGTAAAGCCTATACTGTATATTATGAACATGCTGATAAATTTTGTCAATCCGAAAGATGAAATCGGAAAAAAAACCTGTTTATTTATTTTTCTTAGTCCCTGAATGCTACTCTGCCATATGTTTTCTGCCCATGTGCAAGAGGCCTTATAGTTTCCATGGCTCTAGCTGCATGCCACATATACTAGGTTTAAAATGTCCTCTATTTGTCCGAACTTAAGAGGTATGAAGCAGGAAAAAAAAGCCTCAGCTTCCATAATGCAAGAACAGAGCATTTCCTGAAATAAAGAAAGCCCCATCATACGCAGCATTCACTGGAGCCCATATTGTCTTGCAGGTACATTGTGTATTCTGAAGCCTTGCACCACACTCATTACTGTGTTTGTAGTTTAAGAGAATGAAGGTAATACATTCTGTCACAGCAGTGGAAGCAAGCGATGTTAATTATTACCCATGCCCACATCATGCCCTGCTCGCCACAGCAAATACAAAATTAAAGCTCTAACGTGTCAAAGATTAACCAAATATGCCATATTCTAATAATTGAATCCTGCACTTCATTTAATCTCAAGAGTCTGTCTCTTCGGTCTAAAAAAATGTTTAATGTTGTACACTCATCCAACCCGGATAAAAGAGAAGTAAAACACATATTCCAGAAGAAAAAAAAAAAAAAAAAAATTAACATTCATGCCATGCAGGTTTGCGCGTCACTTCTTGACTGTTCTGAAGGTCCACGTGACACAATCGGATTAGGATAAAACAAAAAAAATGTAGATAAATTACCATTTTTGATCTGGGTCGATTTGATCCTCTTTTCCCTGCACAGTTCATCTGCTTTGCCTTTCATTGCATAACAAACATATTCCGAACTCCCAAATGTGCAAAAGGGATAGAAAGGATTCTCTCGTATTCAGAGAGGGATGTACGCCTCTCAGACAAAAAAAAAAAAAGTCTTCAAAGGGCTTAGGCAGGGGCTGCCTGAAGCTGATCTGATTCGCTCTGCGTCTATTTAAAGATATTATTAAAGGGATAGTTTAGATCTCACCGGTTTATCTAATAATATATTTTGTTGTTTCGGCGTCGTTCCCTTTTCTATACCCAGAAAATGTTTAGCGCCACGACGGTATGTTAAGTTAGGGAGAACGCTGCATACATTTTATCTAGCCATTAATTCGAACGATGGTAAACAGAATTATAAAGGCAGATAATAAACAGAAAATGAGGTTATTCTGCAGCACTGTGCTTGTCAGAGTTCTGAGCATAGTTTAGTGTTTCTATTCATGACTTTATATTACCAAATTACTCCCTGATGATGTCTCAGATGTGCTTTTGTCTGCAAATGAGAAAGCATAAAATACCAAGACATTAACGTTAAATTACAATCGTTAATGATGTAAATACGAAAATAATTACTCTATCATACCATCAATTGCTTTATGTTCATTACAGACGATCCTTTAAGGCCTTAATTTTCTTGTTATAACACTTTTCTCTATTTTTAGCTGATTATTTTATAGCCGCACAACAGTACTTTAGCACTGTTCAGCAGTTACACAATTCATTTAATTCTGTTTAAAGGTTCATTGAAACTTCATTTGAGCGATGTATAGACGGCAAAGCATTAAGGGTAGGTGTTCTACTTGGCTGCTAACAAGCAGGACACCGCGCAATGGGAGAAGTCAATGAGAAATGCACACTCAGCAGTAATGTTAGAAATACTCGCTGTGTTAAAGGAGAACACAATGAGCAAGAAAGTGAAAAAGAAAACTTTACGTTTTAGATAAACTAGGATAGCAAATATACGTAGTAGCTACTGACTGTTGATTACTGGTGGCTCAACACCAATTTGTGTTCATCTGGATGTAGCAAAATTATTGATGAAAAGCTGTGTTTTTTTATCATTCTCAAAATGTGTCTCAGTCAGAAAGTACCCCAGCCATTTGTTTTATTTAATCAAGCATTTTATGTTGTATTATGCACATTTACAGCTTAAAATGCTTCTGGCTGGGAGTATTGCTGGTCAGTTATGGATACCATGATTCTCTAAAATGTAATAAAGCCTATAGATTCTAAAAAACCTAATACTTGTTTGCATGTAAGTTTATTCACCCATTGTATTCCAAAATCATACACTTCTGATATATATTTAAATGATTTTGTATGTTTATGTTGTTGTTTATGCGATCCATTATCTGATCCACTATATCACTCATATTCTTTGCTAAAGGCTCAGTTTACCTTTATTACAAAATTAGTACAGTCAGCTTGCTCCAGTAGATTAGAAATCATTTTAGAAAAATGCAGTTTCCTTTAAATAGGAACTAAACCTTGCAAAATTTTACAGACAAGGAAGCTGCCATCTTGGCCTCTCTTTGATCTGCAGTTGCCATGGTGCTGCATATGAAATCAGTTAAGACACCAACCATTTGATGGCTTGACAGTTTGGCTGAAAGATAACATGAGAACACTAGAAATTGTAACAGATACCATTTAATGCATGCATTGAACGTAATTGTGTTGGGAAGCAGTTAAAGTGGAACTAAACCCATCAATTTAATGGTTTTAAAAAATAGTTATATTCCCTAAACTAACTGTCATATTTGCTTGTTCTTTCAGCCAAACTGTCAAACCATGAAATGGCTGGAGTTATACATGATCATATTTGTAGCACCATGGCAGTTTCAGATCAAACAGGGGCTAAGATGGCAGCCACCTTGGCTGAAAAGGGCAGGAGGGTCTAGTTCCGCTTTCCATAACATATCTGCAGACCAACTGAGGCTTCAGTTGGCCTCAGCGCTGCTGTGACAGGGGGTGAGAGTACAGATTTCATGAGCAATACAGTAGCGCTACGCTTGTACCCATTATGGTGGCACACTCAACCTACCATCCATCCTAGCTTATATGTAGGATGGCAATGATCATTAAGAATGCTAGTTATTTGGCAAGGCTTTGGGGAAGCCACCATACAAGTGTGTCATTTTAACCCCTTGATGCTGACGTCACACAAATATGTGGCCCCACTGGACTGGGCTTTTTTCTGTGTGGCCGCATATTTGCGTCCCTCCCTTTGTGCTGAGAGCCCGCCACACAGCTCGCTTCCAGCACAGAGACTGGGGTCTCACTGTGAGCCCCGGGCCCCGTACTGCCAATCAGAACTCGAGATTCTGGGTCACCTGATTGCTGTGATAGTCCCTGATTGGCTATCACAGTGATCAGTCACTGTGAAGCCCACCCCTGTGTTTCCTGTCACTTAGAATGGACGAGAAGGGTACACTGTATCTTTCTCTGTCCTTGCAAAGAGAGAAAAAAAAAGTGTATGCAGGAAATAAAATAAAATAAATAATAATAATTTAAAAAAAAATTAAAAAAGGTTTGATCAAGGTCAGTGCCAGGGTAAGTGTTTGGATCAAGGTCATGGTCAAATGTCAGGGTCGGTATTTTTTTGGACAGTTTTTATTTAATCAATATCAGTGTCAGCTAGTGTCAGTGTGATTTAACTAGGGTAAAAAAAAGAAAGATGCGCACTATTGTTTCTGGGTTGTACTATGGGTGCAAACAACAAATTACATACACATATGTGGTATCGCTGTGATCGTTAGGAGCAGGAGAATTTATTTTGGGTTGTTCTTTGGTGGTGGGTTATTGTAGTAGCAATACATATACAGCTAAATTTAAAAAAAAATTATTTTTCTTTTACTTTTTTGTGCCAGTTTTCCTTTTTAATAATAATTTACCACCAGATGAAAGCCCAATTTGTCCTGGAAAAAACAAGATATAATCCACCAGCAGTTGTGATATGTACGGTTTTACTAACACATGTCAAAGTTGCAAAATTGGGCTTAGGCATTAAGATTTGTTTTACCCTTAGGCGCGAAGGGGATAAGGAAGCTGAATTTCTCAAAAATGTACCATGATTTCTAACCAACTGGGGCCTCTTGACTAAACTGCGATTTTTTTTCTAATTGCCTGGCATCGGATGTATTTTTTCATGTTAAGTAACATGTAAGTATAAGAATAATTGGCAGTTCTTATCTCTCATATAGATCTTGATACACTCTCTGACAAAGGGGATGGCACCATCTTTGTTAAGGCTTCATCCAGGGTCTACTCAGCCTCTATGTCCTGTACTGCATGTTATTTAGGGTAAGTGAAAAAAAAACAAAGATAAAAATATGTTTCACAATGAAAAAACTATATAATGGAGGTGTCAAATTATAAACAGAGTAAAATCATTTTGGACCATATCTGCTTAACAATGGCATATGGCAGCTGATGTCCTTCAAGGTCAACAGGTATCTCCTGATATAAATTAGTCAGTGTATGCAGTTTTAAGACCACTTTGGATTGTGTATGTATTCCATTGCTCCCTACAATGAACACCCATACCCTTAACATTTGAGGGTGACTCTGTCTCTTGTGCATAGCTAAGAAGTTCAAACATCGGCCAGTGCACCCTGCCTGTATATGTCAAGTAGCAGTTTTGAGCTTACAGGGCAACAGTACGGGTACAACATTTTTAAGAATGTAAGTATTTTAGTCCTAAGATTCTACTTTTATATATTTTTTTTAGCCTTTTATCTACCAACACGCATTTGCAACATTATGCAGGAGGAATAACAAAAAATGAAAGAAAAACATAAATACAACCCAGTCAATTTTAAAAGACATAAAGCCTCAGTATTGATGTATATAATTTCTTATACCTCTATATGTTGTACATTTCTTTTGGAAATGATGCATAACAATAAAAAGTGCTTATTATCCAACCTTTTTTTTATATATATGCTAGTATATTAGAAGTGACTATGTTATAGTACATGTCTTTGTCACACAGCTTTTATATTTTTTTTCAGTAATCCGGAACTATTTTATTTTAAATTAGTTTCATTGTTTTTAGTTGACTTGAGCTGACTTCAATAGTAAGCTGGCAAGTCTGTAATCCTTGAGGTGTCATTTATTGGTACATCAGAGAGACAATAAAACAATAAATCTGACGTGTTTTGGCAATAGACTTAGTCGTAGCTAGTTTGAAACAAATATGGCAAGATATATATATACTCACATACACATATAGAAGCTCCACCTCTACATAATTGGCATATCAGGTTAGTGTCACAGAAAATTTGCATATTATTTGATACCACCAATCATTCAAGTGTTTGGTGACTACACCTGTTTTCAGCCAGCAAGAGAAAGGGGAGAAAGGAAGACAATATAAAAATTGTTGAGCTGAAAGAGAAGTATGTAAAAATGCTACATGAGATGTTAGGACCTTATTATTCCAAAGGAAAATGTATTCCTTAGAAGAAAGTGAAAGTGTAGACTAATATTAAAGTAAAATACTTTGTAGTAATAACATAATATAAAGTCAAGATTTATGGCAAAAAAAAAAAAAAAATATATATATCTATCTGGATCAAAAAAAAAAATGGGTGGGGGGGGGGGAAAGATTTATAAATGATTGGTCAAAAATGTCAGGAGGAAAAAATAGAAGGCAGAAGACAAGCACAGAAGTAACCCACTAAGAGAAAAGGGCAAAATCTAAAGCAGGATGGGATAGGATGATGTAATTTGAGAAATAGATTCACATTCCAACTGTGGTTCATGCCTGTGGGTGTGCGTGTCCCCAACAGGAAAATCCACTTAACTTCCTCTTCTAATAGTTTTCTGTGCTTGTCTCCTCCACCGACATTCTGGTTTAGCTGACTTCACCCTCACTTTTATAAACTGCATGCTTGTTTTGGGTCAAAAAGTAGTGAAGCCAAGTGAAGTGTATAGTCCAAACCTTTTATTAGTTTTGGATAAAGTAGGGAAGGCTTAAGACCCTCGCTAACAGATTGAGGAAATCTCCCAAAATAAGTAAGAATGGTTAGTACAGCCTTTCTCAACCTTTTGAGATGGAGAAACCCTTGCAATAATTTTAAAGTCTCAAGGAATCCCTGCTGATAATTACTATATTTACAGCTCGCCTTACATTACGGTGGTCACTGGGAAGGATGCTCCTTTCATTTGTGGTCATTGGAAAAATTTCCCCTTTACAAATCGCTAAAAAGTTCCTTGGTGTCAGCGGTTAATTATCTTGAAATTGCTCATTGCTCAAGGAACTCCTAGCAACCTCTGGAGGAACACTGTTTGAGAAAGGCTGAGTAAGATAGATAGCTGTCCTGGAACAGATGTAGCCACTGGAATTCCCCTTACCGCTTCTAGTTCTGGGGACAACTTTAAACAAGATTGTACAGTCTGACATGTGTAGTTAGAGGGGGGTATAAAAACTCTGAAAGCCCCATTATCACATCAATCCATATAGTGCAGTTTTCTGATGTTAGTACTAGTAAGTACCCACAGATCACGCTGGGCCATCAGCTATTGATGGTAAAGTTGTGGTACACAGAGATTCCCATTTGCTGGACTGTAAAAACATTACATGCAGTTGGGTTGCATTTTAAAAGACATGCTCTGAGAATAAATATCTATATAATAAATGGTTACAAAATAACACTAGTATAGTTTTATTAGAATAAACTACAGCCTTTCCTGTAACACTCTATATTTTTATGGTGCTCCAACAACTCTGTTGGACATAAAGTACAGAGAATTTAATTTTGTTGTCCCTGTATGTGGCAAATGTTTCTCCTATGCATATCATAGATGAGTTGTTAAAAACTAGGAAAAGGTAAAAAAAAAATGCTTCCACTATGTAAAGTAAGCTGTCAGGGATTTTCTGTATGTAAGCTTTACTGTCAGTTGTGTAATAGAGGGATGAGACATAAACACACTGGGGCTGGTTTATTGGAGACCCTTACAATGACCCATTTCCACTTGAACCTTTATGGATATCTCGAGTGATCACAGAACAGACTGAAAATTACCCCTTCAGTCAATCAACTCTCATTAAGATGTTAGACTCAAGGAAGAAAATCAACCATTCTGGCACTGCAATGAGTGCAGGTAAAAAAGTGAATTAATTGGTTGGGAAATGATAAAGAACCTAATTTAGAAAAATATATCCTTTGTTTTTCTGGAGAGGCCAGAATTATACTAGCAACTAGCAGCATCTTACTATTATGACAGACCTGTTATTTTAGGGCTCGTTCCCACCACCTTAGCTGAGATGCACTGATTCGCCCAGATCAAAGCAGGTTCTATGCAAGGGCACTTAGAAAACGATTGTTTTCAATGTGCCCTGTTCCCACAAAAAACAAACAAAAAAAAACAGTGCAGTGTGTTGTAACGATGCATAGCACCGACTCTGCACAACAGATACCAGACCCTCACTATTTTAGCTTTAGAGCAGGTGTGAAGGAACCCTTTAAGAAGACAGCATTTTCTGAAAAGTAAAATAAAGGATTGCTGTATAGAAGCAAATTTAAGACAAGAGAATGTATTCAATTAGCTACTAAGACTATACCAGGCCTTGACAAATACCAGGTGCCAGGTCACCATGGCGACTAGAAATTGCGTCCTGGCACCTGGGCTTTTGTCAGCCCCAGGGATGAGCAATTTGTGATTCTGCATTTCCGGCTGCAGTCTCGCTGGCTCCCTTACATCCTGATCTCTCGGAGATAGCATTTTATTAGCACTGATCACGTATTAGTGTCACTGGTGATGTCAGTGTCAGAATGCCCACTGTACTCTCACAGTCCCACTATAAGTTGCTGATCACCGCCATTACTAATAATAATAATTAAAAAAAATCCAGTATACATTATATACCGTCATTTGTAGACGTTATAATTTTCACACAAACCAATCAATATACACTTATTGGGATTTTTTTTACCAAAGATATGTAGCAGAAAAAATTTTGGCCTGAAGTTAATTTTTTATTGGCTATGTTTTATAGCACAAAAGTAAAACATTATTATTATTTTGGTCTTTTTTCTTATATTTTGCATAAAATAAAATAAAAAAGTGGTGACCAAATACCTCCAAAAGAAAGTTCTATTTGTATGAAAAAAATTACACAAATTTCATTTGTGTACAGCGTAAAGCAAAAAAGCTTTGTTTAATTAAAACGGGCTCCTAACTTTTTTAGCTGGCTCCTAGATTCAAAGCAAATAAGTCAAGCCCTGAACTATACAGTAAACATGACAACTGTGCTAAAGTCAGAGAGTAAACACAGTTTTTAGGGCTCTTCTAAAGCTGGACAGAGTAGGAGATGACATATCGGAGTAGAGCGTTCCAGGGGATGGCAGAAGCTCTGGAGAAGTCATGGAGGTGAGCATAGGAGGAAGAGACAAGGGAGGTAGAGGGCAGGAGCACATGGGAGAAGTAAAGAGGACAGTTTTAGTGATATTTTAAGATGGGATGGGTAATGTAGCTCGGGGCAGAGTTGTGCATTGCTTTGTTGTTAAAAAATGTTTTAATTTATATTTTGGGCAACAAGAAGCCAGTGGAGTGATCCCTACAGGAGGGTGGTGCACACTGAGTGGTTAGTAAGGTGGATGAGTTTGGAAGCCGCATTCATGGTAGACTCAAGGGGGGCTAGCCTGTGCCAAGATAAGCCTATGAGAAGGGAGTTGCAATAGTCAAGACCAGAGATAACAAAGGAGTAAATGAGTAGCTTTGTAGTGTCATTGGTTAACAAAGGCCGTATGCTGTATATATATTTATGTATGTATCTTGCAGAGATTAAGGTAGCATGATTCTGACAGTGATTGGCTGTGAGGCCTACAGGAAAGATCAGAGTCCAGGATTACACCTAGCATCCTGGCACAGAAAGAAGGTCTGATAGCTGTACTATTGATCTGTATGAAATGTCAAAGAAAGCGGGGAGGGGGGGGGGGGGTTAAATATTATGAACTCAGTTTTGGAAATATTGAGTTTGAGGCAGTGATGTAACATCCATACTGTACTGATATGTCATTATTACTCAAAAGTAGGCCATGCATGGTGCACATCTTAAAGCTTAATTTTCCATTTTGACTCTAATGCACCTTTAAACATAAATCCCTTAAAACCCCAGACATCTTTTAGAAACAAGTAGTGTGTCTATTTCCTCCTCCATTTATTTCTTATAAGCTTCTATTTATGTATGAACATGCGTTTAGTTCATTTAATGTACTGGCACAGGGCAATATTACATTTTATATATTTTTGTGTATATTTTAAATCATTTATATATATATGTAGTTTTGGCAGTTTTATTTAATCCAGTTTTTAAATGATATTCATTTTATGTAAAAACTGTGTCACACCTATAATCTGAGAAAGTGACAGCTAGTCCCGAAACGCATCTTTGTGATCAAATACATTTTCCTTTTTAAAGATCAATATTATTTGCCAGCTTTTTTCCCTAATACCAATGACTACCTTTATCAATATATAGTATAATCCACCTGGGACATATCCAACCAATAGCAAGTTGCTTCTGAAGATAAGTAACTTTTTGTAAATAAAGCTAGAGGTCACTACTTTAGACTGGACAAGTCAATAGGCAACAATGGTCAACTGACCATTCACACTAAAATGTAGTGGGCTGCAGTGCATGCGTTTTTGAATGCGTTACATAATGCAGTTCATTCGCAATGAATTGGCTGTCAGTGTAGGCCAGTGCCCAATTTCGTTCACACTTGTGGGTTGCAGGAACATGCCCGCAATGCACAAACATTCACAGCCATTTAGTAGATGTGCCAGTGTGTCATTAGCTCTTAAAGTGTATGTTACCCTATACATGTTTTTCTATGTGTGTGTTCACATATTTGTATTTTATAAATCACAGTTGCTATAATTTTCATGTACTTCATCCATCTAAAGTTCCTGGTTGATCCTGCCAGTCTCCTTTCTTTCTTGTTCTAAACTGGCCACACAAAGCACAGAAGCTGATTTCGGTTAGTGTGGTCAGTTTTCATCATTTTTGCCATTTAGAGGTACAGGACACTGTGCAGACACACAGCATGCCTGTATTGGGTAATTTGTTCAGACGCCACATCCCAGCTTGCCTTTGGCACATACCCCCTCCCAATTACAGCTTGCCCCTTGAGGACAGCCTGCATGTTGCCTCAAGCTGAACAGACTTTGGAATATAAGCACACTTTGGGGGAGATTTACTAAAACTGGAGAATGTAAAATCTGGTGCAGTTCTGCATAGAAACCAATCAGCTTTTAGGTTTTATTGTCAAAGTCTAATTGAACAAGTTGAAATTAGAAGCTGATTGACCACCATTCACAGCTGCTACAGATTCTGAGTGCTCCAGTTTTAGTAAATCTTCCCCTGTGTATCTGCACAGTGTCTTGTAACCCTGCCCCCCCCCCCCCCCAACATCAGGAAGAAGAGATGTTTGATCACATGACAAAACTTTTTTTACCAGGAATACACTGATATTTCGTCCCCCGAAAGTTATTGTTCGAGAATAGGGTTGTCTGCGTTTTGCCGATAGAAAAAAGGTGCCGATAATGCCTCCTAAAAACATGCATCATTTTACCACGTTTACAGTGAGCTTTTCAGAGGTTTTGTGTATCAAAAAACAGATACAAATTGCAGGACAAGTGTGTTTTTGCCATGTTTTCAATGCATTTCAATAGAAAGGTGCGTTTTTGGTGCTTTTTTTTAACTGACCAAAAATGCACCAAAACTGTGGCAATATCAAGTCAAATATAATAAAATTATATATATATATATATATATATATATATATATATATATATATATATATGCAAAATCAGTTATGGTGCCTGTATAGTTCTAACTGTATTAGAAGGTGTCTATAGCACAGCATGTTCACAACTACTTTTGTGGAACCCCCACGCATGTTGTTAATGTGCACACAAAGTACCATACTTTTTTGGTGTGGGTCAGGGACTTCTTTTGCATGTTTCTTGCGCTTAGGGAAGGCCATCAAAATGAATGGACTGCCCTGAACGTGACACCAAGGAATGTGTAAAAATGCATGTTTCGTCCCACCTGTATGGTGTGAACAGAGCCTATAGGCGTTGTGTGATTTTTTTTTATTTTTTATTTTTTTAGTGCAGGGCAAGGCAAAATATGGAGCATATGTATATCTCAAGGTTGCATTGCCCAGTAATGCAGGTGCAGCGAGGTGTATATTAATGTGCATTGCAGTAATGGTCATTCTAATGTGGGTCGTGACACGTTATTGTGCTGTTAGGCCCCTTTCACACTGGTGTGCTTTTGTCACATTTTTCCAGGGCCTGAAGACGCCTTTTCCTGAAGAAGCCAACCTTGGTGAAATGTACGTCGAAGCATAGGACTGCTACTTCCGGGTGCCGTAATGACATCATATCTGGGCTGACAGTTGAGAGCGAGGCTTGGAACCCACGCCGGCTTTTGACAGGCACGGAGGAGTGGAGTTTACCCACGCACCCTGTATACACTGGTGCCAGTTCCAGGCAGCCATACAAGTGAGTGTAACTATTAATGTTTTATTGATTCTCAACTTTTAATAAATACTATACAATGATATTTTAAACCCTGTCTCTCGCCTGATCATCATATGAGTGTGCTATTACCCAAAATGGAGGAAGATTGTGAAAATCCAATCCACAGGTGCTAAGAACCTTTGAGGGCAAAAGCGCAATTTGACCTACCTGTAAAAAGGGGTCAAACATCTCTGGTGAGTGTGCAATCACACTATTTGCGCACAAGAGGTAAAGATATGGATTAATGCAAGAACTATTTGAAGAATTGGCTTTTGGTGTTGGGACAATATCACATTAGACTTTACTTTGCACATTCTTTTGTTGTTTAGAGGTGTATGTTTAAAACTCATTATGGTGTAGAGCAGTCTTTCTCAACCTTTTCAACACAGAGAAACCTTTGAAATAACGTTCTGGTCTAAGGGAACCCCTGCTAAAAGTTACTATATCTACAACTCATGATACATTAGTGTGATGGTCAGTGGGAAGAATACTCCTTACACTTGTGGTCATTGGAAAGAATTACCCCCTTACAGATAGCTAAAAACATCAATGCTGTCAGTGAGAATTGATCTGAGAAGCAGAAATTGCTCATTGCTCAAGGGACCCCTAGCAACCCTTGGAGGAACCCTAGGGTTCCATGGGACCCTGGTTGAGAAAACCTGGTATAAATAAATATTGCGTTTTTGGTCCTTTTTTTAAGTCATGTTTCACAGGTGCATATTGGAAGTCAGGAAACCAGAAAGCGCACCAAAAATGCACTGTGATTTTTAAGTGCACTAGTGTGAAAGGTCCCTAGGACCCCTTTCACACTGGGGCGCTTTGCAGGAGCTACAGCGCTAAAAATAGCACCTGCAAAGCGCCCTGAAAGAGCCGCTCCTCACACTCCAGTGTGAAAGCCTGAGTGCTTTCACACTGGAGCGGTGCGCTGGCAGGACGGTAAAAAAAGTCCTGCTAGCAGCATCTTTGGAGCGGTAAAGGAGCGGAGTGTATACACCGCTCCTTCACTGCTCCTGCCCATTGAAATGAATGCAGCAGCGCTTTGTGGTGGTTTTAACCCTTTCTCGGCTGCTAGCAGGGGGGTAAAACCCCCCGCTAGCGGCCGAATACCGCCGCTAAAACAACGGTAAAGCTGCACTAAAAATAGCGCCGTTTTACCACCGCCGCCCACACCGCCGCCCACACCACCACAGTGTGAAAGGGGCCTAAGCCCCCTTTCACACTGGGGCACTTTGCAGGAGCTACAGCACTAAAAATAGCATCTGCAAAGCACCCAGGAAGAGCCGCTGCTGTGTCTCCAATGTGAAATCCCCGAGGGCTTTCACATTGGAGTGGTGCGCTGGCAGGATGGTAAAAAACATCTTGCTAGCAGCATCTTTGAAGCGATGTATACACCGCTCCTTCATTGAAAATTTCAATAGGGCAGCGCGGCTATACCGCCGGCATAGCGCTGCTGCAGCAGCGCTTTGAGGTGGTTTTAACCCTTTCTCGGCCGCTAGCTGAGGGGGTAAATTCGCCCCCAGCTAGCGGCCGAATACCGCCACTAAAACGACGGTAAAGCGGCGCTAAAAAATAGCGCCATTTTACCGCCGACGCCGCCCCCGCCCCAGTGTGAAAGGGGCCTAATGGATGAGCCCTGTGGACAAGCCGTTACTAAATCACCTTCCAAAAATAAAGCAAAGAATAGGAACCAGACTTATAGGGAGAAATGAAATAAATAATGACGAGCAGCGTTGCCTTGAAATGCATTAACGCATGTGGAATCTGTTCTATTATTTGAAGTTCATAAATACAAGTACATAAAGTAGACAATACATAAAATACACACTACATAAACTACACAATAAATACTACATTCTTTAATATTAGGAAAACATAAACATAATATGGGCTTTATTTATTTATCTTTGTGCATGTATTCTTCACATCCAGGGTCTCAGATCAATAAAAAAGCACTTTAACTTTCAATGGAAACTTCCCAAATCTGCACTGTTTCACATCAAGGACACTAAACAACAGCTTTATGTTTTCTGCCACAGGGAGCACAGGTAAGTTTAGCACATTTAACTTTGAGTCAAGATAAAAAATGACCTTTTCATAAAGTGATTTTACAGTTCCCTGTCTGAATAACATCACCCTTATTCACTGCAGTAATAAATGGAACTGTACTGGGGGAACAGCAGACCTCTCCTTCTGGAAATATTAGCTGGACTGGATATCATGCTAAACCTGTGGCTTCAAAGTGTTCTCAGTCACTGACCCACAATAAATATGAACATCTGGAGTTTTGACTTCACTTGGCACATGCTTGTTGTAGCTCAGTAAGGCCTCGTTCACATCATGTCTGTTGAGCTACATAGATCAACGCAGGCTCAATAAAAGGGCACATGCATGCGTGGTGGTGGGTTCTGCATAAAAATGCGGCATGTGTCGTTCTTTACGCAGTGAGATTCTCCACACTGCATGTCACCTCAACACACAATAAAATAGCTCCTGTGCGATTTTTTTTTTAGCACAAGACAATGCAATGACCAGAGCATATGTAGGTCTGTATGTTGCCTTTTTAGACAGGACAACTCGCCACAGTGCTATTTACTGCATTAAAAACAGTGTCTTGTGACACTTCAATAGAACTAAAAAAAATAAGTAAACAGTGCAATGCATTGTGACATCACACTGCTCCTCGCTGCCCCTACACAATGCACACCACACACTTCCTAGTGCCCGGGCTGGTGTGACCTAGTCCTTACTAATAAATGAAAATGATAGGATTAGTATGGCAGCCAGGACATAAACATTTTCAGAAGGAAGAAAAACTGTATTAGTTTACTCCATAGTATTCTGCCTGTTGTGTTGTGTCTAAATGTGTGAGAGATAGATATAGAGATAGAGCGATAGGTAGATAGATAGATAGATAGATAGATAGATAGATAGATAGATAGATAGATAGATAGATAGATAGATAGATAGATAGATAGATAGATAGATAGATAGATAGATAGATAGATAGATAGATAGATAGATAGATAGATAGGGTGCATCTAAAAAAATTAGAATATCATCAAAAAAGAAGGGTCACAAAAGGTTGTTTCTAAAGAATCTGGCTATTCACAGAGTACTGTATCCAAGCATATTAATGAAAAGTTGAGTGAAAGTAAAAAGTGTGGTAGAAAAAGATGCACAAGCAACATGGATAACCGGAGCCTTGAGAGGATTGGGAAGCAAAAGCTATTCAAGAATTTGGGAGAGATTCACTAGTAGACTATGGCTGGTGTCAGTGCTTCAAGAGCTACCACACACAGACGTATCCAGGACATGGGTTACAACTGTTGCATTCCTTGTATCAAGACACTCCTGAACCAGAGACAACATCAGAAGCGTCTTACTTGGGCTAAGGAGAAAAAAGGACTGGACTGTTGCTCAGTGGTCCAAAGTCCTCTTTTTGGAAGAAAGTAAAATTAGCATTTTATTTGGAAATCAAGGTCCCAGAGTCTGGAGGTGGTGTGGAGAGGCACAGAATCCAAGTTGCATGAGGTCCAGTGTGAAGTTTGAGTTTCCACAGTCAGTGACGATTTGAGGAGTCATGTCATCTGCTGGTGTTGGTCCACTGTGTTTTATCAAGTCCAAAGTCAGCGCAGCCCTCTACCAGGAAATTCTAGAGAACTTCATGCTTCCCTCTGCTGACCAGCTTTATGGAGATGCTAATTTCATTTTCCAGCAGGATTTGTCACCTGCTCACACTGCCAAAAGTACCAAGACCTGGTTTAATTATCATTGTATCACTGTGCTTGGTTGGTTAGCAAACTCGTCTGGCCTAAACCCCATAGAGAATATGTGGGGTATTGTCAAGAGGAAGATGAGAGACACCAGACCCAACAATGTAGACGAGCTGAAGGCCGCTATCAAAGAAACCTAGGCTTCCATAACACCTCAGCAGTGCCACAGGCTGATTACCTCCATGCCATGCCGCATTGATGCAGTAATCCATGCAAAAGGAGCCCCAACAAAGTATTGAGTGCATTCTATACTGTACATTACTTTTCAGTAAGCCAACATTTATGTATTATAAATCTTTTTTTTTATTGGCCTTATGTAATTCTAATTTTCTGAGATACTGAATTTTGGTTTTTTACTAGCTGTAAGCCATAATCATCAAAATTAAAAGAAAAATGCTTGAAATATATCACTCTGTTTGTAACGCATCTATATAAAATATGAGTTTCACTTTTTAAATTGAATTACTGAGATAAATACATTTTTTGATAATATTCTAATTTTTTTAGATGCACCTGTAGTTAGAAAGATACGTGTAGATAGTTCACTTCCCAAAAATAGATAAATACATAGATAGATAGATAGATAGATAGATAGATAGATAGATAGATAGATAGATAGATAGATAGATAGATAGATAGATAGATAGATAGATAGATAGATAGATATGGATGGATAAATAGTTAGAAAGATAGATAAAGACTGCAGACAACCAGCAAGTTATGGAGTAGATCTAAATATCTATAGAAGTTTCCATGTATTCTGGGTGAAGGAAGGTGCTTTTAGCAGATGATTCTGGGTGAAGAAAGGTGCTTTTAGCAGATGATTCTGGGTGAAGAAAGGTGCTTTTAGCGGATGATTCTGGGTGAAGGAAGGTGCTTTTAGCAGATGATTCTGGGTGAAGAAAGGTGCTTTTAGCAGATGATTCTGGGTGAAGAAAGGTGCTTTTAGTGGATGATTCTGGGTGAAGAAAGGTGCTTTTAGCGGATGATTCTGGGTGAAGAAAGGTGCTTTTAGCAGATGATTCTGGGTGAAGAAAGGTGCTTTTAGCAGATGATTCTGGGTGAAGAAAGGTGCTTTTAGTGGATGATTCTGGGTGAAGGAAGGTGCTTTTAGCAGATGATTCTGGGTGAAGAAAGGTGCTTTTAGCGGATGATTCTGGGTGAAGGAAGGTGCTTTTAGCAGATGATTCTGGGTGAAGAAAGGTGCTTTTAGCAGATGATTCTGGGTGAAGAAAGGTGCTTTTAGTGGATGATTCTGGGTGAAGGAAGGTGCTTTTAGCAGATGATTCTGGGTGAAGAAAGGTGCTTTTAGCAGATGATTCTGGGTGAAGAAAGGTGCTTTTAGCGGATGATTCTGGGTGAAGGAAGGTGCTTTTAGCAGATGATTCTGGGTGAAGAAAGGTGCTTTTAGCAGATGATTCTGGGTGAAGAAAGGTGCTTTTAGTGGATGATTCTGGGTGAAGGAAGGTGCTTTTAGCAGATGATTCTGGGTGAAGAAAGGTGCTTTTAGCGGATGATTCTGGGTGAAGGAAGGTGCTTTTAGCAGATGATTCTGGGTGAAGGAAGGTGCTTTTAGCTGATAATTCTGGGTGAAGGAAGGTGCTTTTAGCGGATGATTCTGGGTGAAGGAAGGTGCTTTTTAGCGGATGATTCTGGGTGAAGGAAGGTGATTTAGCGGATGATTCTGGGTGAAGGAAGGTGCTTTTAGCAGATGATTCTGGGTGAAGAAAGCTGCTTTTAGCGGATAATTCTGGGTGAAGGAAGGTGCTTTTAGCGGATGATTCTGGGTGAAGGAAGGTGCTTTTAGCTGATAATTCTGGGTGAAGGAAGGTGCTTTTAGCGGATGATTCTGGGTGAAGGAAGGTGCTTTTTAGCGGATGATTCTGGGTGAAGGAAGGTGATTTAGCGGATGATTCTGGGTGAAGGAAGGTGCTTTTAGCAGATGATTCTGGGTGAAGAAAGCTGCTTTTAGCGGATAATTCTGGGTGAAGGAAGGTGCTTTTAGCGGATGATTCTGGGTGAAGGAGGGTGCTTTTAGCGGATGATTCTGGGTGAAGGAAGGTGCTTTTAGCGGATGATTCTGGGTGAAGGATGGTGCTTTTAGCGGATGATTCTGGGTGAAGGAAGGTGCTTTTAGCGGATGATTCTGGGTGAAGGAAGGTGCTTTTAGCGGATGATTCTGGGTGAAGGAAGGTGCTTTTAGTGGATGATTCTGGGTGAAGGAAGGTGCTTTTAGCGGATGATTCTGGGTGAAGGAAGGTGCTTTTAGCGGATGATTCTGGGTGAAGGGAGGTGCTTTTAGCGGATGATTCTGGGTGAAGGATGGTGCTTTTAGCGGATGATTCTGGGTGAAGGAAGGTGCTTTTAGCGGATAATTCTGTGTGAAGGGAGGTGCTTTTAGTGGATGATTCTGGGTGAAGGAAGGTGCTTTTAGCGGATGATTCTGGGTGAAGGAAGGTGCTTTTAGCAGATGATTCTGGGTGAAGGAAGGTGCTTTTAGCAGATGATTCTGGGTGAAGGAAGGTGCTTTTAGCGGATGATTCTGGGTGAAGGAAGGTGCTTTTAGCGGATGATTCTGGGTGAAGGAAGGTGCTTTTAGCAGATGATTCTGGGTGAAGGAAGGTGCTTTTAGCGTGTGATTCTGGGTGAAGGAAGGTGCTTTTAGCGGGTGATTCTGGGTGAAGGAAGGTGCTTTTAGCGGATGATTCTGGGTGAAGGAAGGTGCTTTTAGTGGATGATTCTGGGTGAAGGAAGGTGCTTTTAGTGGATGATTCTGGGTGAAGGAAGGTGCTTTTAGCGGATGATTCTGGGTGAAGGAAGGTGCTTTTAGCAGATGATTCAAGGTGCCTCTTTTTAGTGCAGTTCATGTGATGTGCAGATTTGAGATCCTCCGCAGTGACCCTGTCAAACACTCCTCTGAATCATGCACTTCCCCTGTCAGAGCTGTTTACTATCAAAGCCTGGAACACTAGCAGTAAAGCACAGTGATCTGGAAGTATGACTGCTGTCAGGACCTCGCTCTGCTCCCACAATACAAACATAATACAAACTGTTTCCCCATAAAGCAATCTGCAGGATGATTATGTAGTGATAAAAAAGGTTCAACATTGATGGAAGTTGATGATTGGGTGAGGGAGGGGACAGGATGACCTCCTGTTGTAATCACTACAACTAATGCACTAATACAATTAAGGGATCGGAAGCTGGGGGTCACCGAGGGCACACTGACCCACTTCTGACATTGTTCACAATATGGTCAGCAGGAGGTGAAAGACACGTAACATTACACGCTGCACAAGGCCGTCAGGTGCAGCAAACAGGGATTTAGTGTTACCGGTAGTGTAGTCAGGTGAACAGAAGTGAAAGGTTCAATTTCTGACACTTTACACAGGGATAAGAGACTTTAGGTTCAGACACGTGACTGTCATTTTCCAGGTCTGATTGTACTCTACTAAAAACAACTGTCACTTTTTTGAAAGAAAATGAAAAAAAGGATGGCATACTGTGAATTGAACATTATGTCTAATTGGTTATTAAACTGGCCATCCAAAATACAATCTGTTTGTAGACTATCTTTTACACGCAGGGCATGGCTGATTGGATACAATTTGAAAGGACTGTTTAGGCGATTTTAATATCCTATGAATGTGCTATATACTCAAAATGACTGAATCAGCATATAATCAAATAGTCAAAAAATCAAATCAAAATCAAAAATGTCCTTCTGGTCAACTGGTGAACAAATCGCAAACAATCAAAAAGCTACAACTTCTTTTCCAATTGATTTGAACTCACTTTAGATCAGATTTGATCAAACTGAGTTGATCGGCCAGGGCAAAAAAATTATCAATCAATTTTTAATGAATATGATTGTATTTGATCCATCAATTTATAAAAGGATAAATATGAATATAATTGTATATTGAGCCATCATTTTATAAAATTACATAGTGGAAATGATAATGAATGATGCTTACAATTGTAAATTATAATCATATCTTAACTATTGATCAGAATCCACTTCCCCATGTCTATTATATTGATCACATGGATTGTTGACTATAGATCAATTATTCCTATTGGAAAAGATCATCTGGAAAAATAAATCATTCACCAAAGTGCATATGGCCACCATTAGACTCAAGACTCAATTTCGATCAAATTTGATCAATTGGCAAGGGTGAAAAGTAATCATTTGTTTTGGATCAGCAGCCGCATGATGCTTTGTTCATAAATTTGATCAGATTTCAATCAATCAGGTCATGAGATCACGCGGTGGGGATAAAAATCGATAACTTACAATTGTATCTTCCAACTATTGATTAAAATTTACTTCCCCAATTGATCAAATAGGTTGTGGGGGATAGGATTCTTTCATTTAGGAGAGATTGATCGGAATAAAAATTGATCATTTATCAAAGCGTATATAGCCATCATACAATCAGATTGTATAGCGTATGCTCAGCTAATGCTCACGGGGATGCAAGGGCCTTGATCATTGGCCTCTTCTTTATCCACTTCCCATGTACATGATTATTGGATTTCTATTGCTTAGAATCAAATCTTCGCTGCCTTGTACTGCCCATCACTCTATGCTGGTGCTATATGACAGGTGCTTCAGATCAGGGGGCAGAAACCTTCATTATTTCAGAGATCAAAATGTACCAATCAGCCCTGTACGGTGTCATTTGCTCAGTGACTGAGATATCCGTCAATGTGGACTGCAGTAAATATTTGGTTTGGTGACTGCACTGTCAACTGAATAAAATAAGTGACAGAGGGAGATCCCAAAAGTCAGATCTGCAGCAAAGTCTATACAAATAATTCTATTACACCTGTACAAATATTATAAATAATGATTGTAAATACGAATCAATATTGATAGTAGCAGTGATAGTGATCCCCCCTCCCTCCCTCCTCCATACACACGTGGATGAGTAAAGTGACATCTGGATGAAGAATAGACTTCCTGAGAAGTGTCACCAGTAACAGGTAGAAGGGTTCCTGTCCCATGACAGCCCATCTATAGGGCAGCCAGGAGACAACATACAGACCCAGACAACACAAACATGTCAATCAATAACTTCCCTCAGCCAGGGAATCCTGAGATCACATGGCACACAATGCACACTGCCAACCCAGTGCCATCCCCTCCCTGGGCATCAGCACACACATGGCTTACCTTTCACATGGCCTCTCCCAGCCAGCCGGGTCCAGGCAGTGACAGAGAGCAGCGGTGGGGACGGTGCAGCAGTGACAGCAGCAGAGGCAGAGGCAGCATCAGAGCACCGTGGTCTGCAGGAGCTCTCCTCTCCCTCCCTTGTGCTCTCAGTGCTGAGCTCCCACTCCCCTCCTCCCTGGGCTTCTCTCAGATCCTCTCTACCCTTCTCATTGCCTTCACATCCAAAGGGACAGCTCGCATCTTGGAATTTCAACTTTAACAATGTCCTGGAGTAGGCGATTGCCTTAGAGTCATTATATACATTACAATCTGCCCATACAACCCACTTTAGATTTACAAAAACTTGGCAATATGAGATGTTTAAAAAAAAAAACTGGGGGCGCGCTGTTCCTTTAAAATCCAAAAGTGCTTATGTGTATATACTAAAATAATATCATATAATAATACTATGCCAATATAATAGTGCAAGCTTAGTGCCTACAATCTACATTAAAATAAAATAATAAAATATATATATATATATATATATATATATATATATATATATATATATATATATATGTGTGTGTGTGTGTGTAAAATGAATTTGCAATAGCGCTGTTAAGTATTATTTTAAAAGTGCCAAAAGACACTCAAGCCCTAATACTGGGTTCAGACAGGTCCGAAAATGTGCGAATTGTATGTCAGTTTTTATTGAAAATAAAAAATAAAGGTTTGTTCAGCGGTTCAGGTGCGTTTTTGATGCGGTTCTGATGCAAATTTGCAAGGCACAGGATGGGATTTTTTGTCACAGCTGGGATTTCAGTGCTGGCCAATAAATAGCAGATAAAGGGAGCAAACTGTGTTGAAATGCTGAACGGAATCCTGAACTGAATACTGAACCGGATAATACTGAGGGTTCACACTTGCTGCGGATGCGGCTCGCAGCAAGCAGTCTGGTGCGTCCCCGTTCTCCGTTTCAGGTGCGAATCAGGTCTGAGTTTTTGCCTGAATTCGGACTTGAAACAGAGCCAAAAAAACGCACAGGACCCTTTTCCAGTGCGGTCCGCGGCTGCCCCGGAGCTGTGTGAACCGGCACCCTTGAGAGCCGGTCACACTCTCCTGTCATGCGAATTGGATGCAGGGCAACCCGCATCCAATTTGCATAGGTGTGAACCCAGCCTGAACCAAATACTGAACCAAATACTGAACCAAATACTGAACTATATACTGAACAGAATACTGAACTAAATACCAAACCGAATACTGAACCGAATACTGAACCGCATACTAAACCGCATACTAAACCAAATACTGAACCGAATACTGAACCGAATACTAAACCGAATACTGAACAGAATTCTGAACCGAATACTGAACCGAATACTAAACCGAATACTGAACCGAATTCTGAACCGAATACCGAACCGAATACTGAACCGCATACTAAACCGAATACTGAACCGAATTCTGAACCGAATACTTAACCGAATTCTGAACCGAATACTTAACCGAATTCTGAACCGAATACTTAACCGAATACTGAACCGCATACTAAACCGAATACTGAACCGAATTCTGAACCGAATACTGAACCGAATACTTAACCGAATACTGAACCGAATACTGAACAGAATACTGAACCGAATACTGTACCGAATACTGAACAGAATACTGAGGCTCGGTTCACATATGAGACGCACGCGGCTCACAGCAGGGGTCTGATGTGTCCTGTTTCACTGTTTCAGTTCTGATTTTAGCCCGAATTTTGGTCTGAATTTGGACCTGAAACAGACCAGAAGACGCACAGCGTTTGTCTGCAAAATGCACTGGACCTGCTGCGGAGATATGTGAACCGGCTCCATAGAGAGCCGGTCAAAATCTCCTGCTATCGTAAATTGGATGCAGGGATTCCGCATCCAATTCGCAATGGTGTGAACCCAGCCTCTACCAAATACTGAACCGAATACTGAACCGAATACTGAAATGAATACTAAACCGAATACTGAACAGAATACTGAACAGAATACTGAACATAATACTGAACCGAATACTGAACTGAATACTGAACTGAATACTGAACAGAATACTGAACAGAATACTGAACTGAATACTGAACTGAATACTGAACTGAATACTGAACAGAATACTGAACAGAATACTGAACTGAATACTGAACTGAATACTGAACTGAATACTGAACAGAATACTGAACAGAATACTGAACTGAATACTGAACTGAATACTGAACCGAATACTCAACAGAATACTGAACTGAATACTGAACAGAATACTGAACAGAATACTGAACAGAATACTGAACCGAATACTGAACAGAATACTGAACCGAATACTGAACAGAATACTGAACAGAATACTGAACCGAATACTAAACTGAATACTGAACAGAATACTGAACAAAATACTGAACTGAATACTGAACAGAATACTGAACCGAATACTGAACAGAATACTGAACTGAATACTGAACAGAATACTGAACTGAATACTGAACAGAATACTGAACTGAATACTGAACCGAATACTGAACTGAATACTAAACCGAATACTGAACAGAATACTGAACTGAATACTGAACCGAATACTGAATTGAATACTAAACCGAATACTGAACTGAATACTGAACAATTTACTAAACCGAACACTGAACTGAATACTAAGGCCCCTTTCACACGTGCAGACCGTATGTCCGTATTTCATGCATCCGTTTTCGCATGAAATACGGACATACATGCATCCCTATGGGATAGCGGGTGTCAGCAGATGTACATCCGCTAACACCCGCGTTGTCCGCCTCCGCTCTCGTCCGATTCTGCGGACGGAAGAAAATCCTATTTTTCTATCCGTCTGCAGAGCGGATCGGAGGAACACGGACAGACGGTCCGTGTTCCTCCGATCCCCCATAGGGGAGAGCGGAGATCTGACAGGGCGGTCCCTGCACAGTGTGCGGGTCCCGCCCTGTCATCTGCCTGCTCAGCTGGGGAAAGCGGAGCGATCCCCGCTGAGCAGCGGATAAACACGGGGCGGATCAATACGGATCCGTCCCGTGTGAAAGGGGCCTAAACCAAATACAGAACAGAATACTGAACTAAATAATGAACTGAATACTAAACTGAATACTGAACCAAATACTGAACCGAATACTGAACTGAATACTAAACTGAGGCTGGGTTCACACTATGTGTAGCGCAGGCTCGCAGGATGGGGTCTGGTGTATCCTTGTTCACCGTTTCAGAGGCGAATCAGGTCCGGATTTTGCCTGAATTCAGACCTGAAACGGAGCCAAAGACGCACAGGACCCTTCTGCCGTGCGCTCCATGGCTGCCCTGGAGCTATGTGAACTGGTTCCATTGCGAGCCAGTCACAGTCTTCTGTCATGCGAATTGAATGAGTGGAAACTTGCATCCAGTTCACATAAGTGTGAACCCAGCCTCAATACTAATTTGCGTCTTCCTGTCCGTTTCAGGTCCGAATTCAGGCGAAAATTTGGGCTGAAATTGAACCTGAAACGGTGAAAGGGGACACACCGGACCCCTGCTGTGAGCCGCTCTGTGCTGCAGTGTGAACCCAGCTTTAACCAAATCCTGAACTGAAAACTGAACCAAATACTAAACTGAATACTGAACTGAATACTGAACCGATTACTAAGGCTGGGTTCACACCTATGCGAATTGGATGCGGTTTACACCACATCCCATTTGCATGACATTTTAAAATACGTTAATTTGAATGAGGCTGGTTCACATATGTGCGTTGCATTCGCACTCCGCATTGCCCAAAAATTGTGCGCATTGTGCGTTTTCTAGGCAGTGTGGTGCGTATTGCAGGCACATTATCTTCTATGGGAACACATCTGATTCGCAGATGCGTTCCGTTGTAAACAGGCATTCTCTCCCCCTCCTCACTACACCTCCCCCTCTCCCTGCTCAGCTGATCCGCAGCTACAATCCAGCCTGATTGGATTGTGAATCCAGCCTGAACCAAATACTGAACTGAATCCTGAACACATGTGCAATTCAGAAGTGTTCCCATAGAACTCAATGAGCTCGGAATTCGCACCTGAGACTGGGTTCACACTATGTGCGGGCGCGGGGCACAGCAGGGGTCCGGTGCATCCCTGTTCAGGCTGGATTCACCCCTAGGGTGAATTGGATGCTGGTGTCCCCACATCCAATTTGCATGACAGGAGATGGAGCCAGTTCACACATCTCCGAAGTGGATGCAGAGCGAATTGCACAGGAGTCCTGTGAGTCTTTGGCTCTGTTTCAGGTCTGGATTCAGGCAAAAATTTAGGCCTGATTTGTCCCTGAAATAAAGTGAACCAAGCCTAAGGCTGGTGTAGCAAGGTTCTTTGCCCCTTACAGTCAAATGAGAATCTCCAGGGCCAGAGATAGCTGACATCCTTCTGTACATGGTGGGTTGCAAGGCATAGTGGGTGTAATAAAAGATATATTAATTGGACGCCAGACACTTCTTGAATGCAAAGAGATTTTATTTCTCTTGAACAGAACTTTGGGAGTGAGGGTTAGTTCCAGGACACCCTTAGGAAGTTGCAATGTCAATTAGCAGACTCCGAGACTTCTACAGGAGGACAGCCATGCAGGGAAAGGCATCCAGCAAGACGCCACATCTGCATGTGTAGGAATGCTGTCTCCTTTGGCAACACTCTTTAATAGTTTCTAACACAAAGTGTAACAGTTCCTTCACTTCCACCTTCCACTACAACCACTTCTTGTAGTTCTTCACCCACTGAGCTCCCAGTCTCTCTCACTAGACTAAATGATTCACTGCCACTAAATCCCTTGAGCTCCTCCAAGCTTCAAGGTAGTATCCTCCTCAAGCGTCACCCCCACTTCTCTGCTGGGTCCCTAGCTTGGCACTCCAGATACTTTTCAAGCTTCACCCCACTGGCCTGCTTGGTCCCTGGCTTGAAACACAAGGCTGCTCTGCAAGTGCCACCTGGCTGGGTCCCTGGCTTGATACCTGCTTAAGTTTCCCGATTCTTCACCATCCCCAGTTGGTGAGAATTTCTTCAGTTACTCGCTGTGGTCCGTGATAATAAGGTGGTTGGTTCCTAATGGCGACAGCTCCCCTCTATCTCCGACCACAACAGGTTCTCTGGGTGGCAGAACCATTACTTCTGGTTGGACTGCAAGCCACAATTCCAACCCTGCACTGCTCTCTTGCTTCTGGATAGGCCCTCAGACAGTCTAGCAGTCAGATGTGCCCGGGATAGGCCCAAACTCCGGCCTAGCAGCCTGCGCAGTACAACACATCCACCCAGACAGGCGTCCAGGTGGCACAGAACACTGATCACCTGACTCCACCCAAATATATAGGTTCTCACAGCAGGCCAAGTAATTTAAGAAAACCCCTGCCCATTGGCTGAGATTCCCCAATATACTCATAATCTGACCTTGCATTGCCCTTGTCTTATCTAATGCCACCAAGTGCCTAGCCACCTAGAGAGAAAAAGAGAGAAGCGGAGCAATTACAGACTTATGCCCTGTACACACGATAGGATTTTCCGAAAACAAAATCTATATTTTTTTTCCGACGGATGTTGGCTCAAACTTGTCTTGCATACACACGGTCACACACAGTTGGTCTGAAATTCTGAACGTCAAGAACGGAGTGATGTACAACACGTACGACGAGCCAAGAAAAATGAAGTTCAATAGCCAGTGCGGCTCTTCTGCTTGATTCCGAGCATGCGTGGAACTTTGTGCATCGGAATTGTGTACACACGAACGGAATTTCCGACAACGGATTTTGTTGTCGGAAAATTAGAGAACCAACTCTCAAATTTTGCGTGACAGGAATTTCGATGGAAAATGTCTGATGGAGAATACACACGGTCGGAATTTCCGACAACAAGCTCCTATCAAACATTTTCCGTCGGAAAATCCTATTGTGTGTACGGGGCATTAGAGTGAAATCAATTGATCCCTAACAATGGGCCAAGGTAAGTTTAGGAGCAACCCTGCCTAAACACTAGGGTGCTACACTGGGTTCCCACAGGTCTGGCTGCAGTTTGCAGTCCAGTGTCCTGTGTTTTTGTGTTCACTGGTTCAGGTGCGATTCAGGTGCAAATTTTTTCCTGAATTCACACCTGAACCAGACACAAAAACGCACTGGACCCTTTTCAAATTCGCACCGCTGGTGCCCTGGACATGTGCGAATCAGCTCCATTAAAAGCCGGTCACACTTATGCGAATTGGATGCGGTGTAAAATGTATCCAATTCGCATATATGTGAACCCAGCTTAAAGCATATGTAGCGCCCTGCTCCTGCTGATCAGGCGCTTGCATGTAAATTTAAGGGGTTATCTGTTCTGTATATAGTTCAGATTTAATCTGTGGCTAAATTAGCTTCTGTTCCAGCGTTGGCTGTGTTGCGTGTAGTTCCACACTGTTGTCTGTAGGTGTCGTTGTCACCACAGGCCAGTGTTGGAAGAGCAACAGGCTGAAGTGTATTGAGTGCTCTTCCTTCTAAGAAGTAACGCAGGAGAGGTGGTCCACCGCTATGCATTCTGGGAAAGGGTACTTAAGGGGCATATGCCATTTTTAGGTCTCTCTTGCCTCCTGGCCCTCCTGGCCTAAGGTATGTGACAACTTCTTTCCTGTCTCAGGACCATGCTGGCATGAGGCTATGTTACCACAAGTAGGCCCAGAGGTCGCCTGGGACTTGCTGGTTCAGAGGTGGTCCTGTGCTGTCTATCCTGCGGGAAGAAGCCAAGCAATTGAAAGATCCAGGGGAGGACTCATCTTGGAGAGGACCGTGCGAAAGGCTGGTATCTCAAGAAGAGCCTGGTGACTCAATTGGAGGATGCATCCTATCTAACCTACCGCACAGTACTGCCGGGTCGGCTTAAAGGTTCTCGTACTGTGTTCAACTAATACTACATCCTGTGGCAGAGGATTGTTCATCTAATACTACATCCTGTGGCAGAGGATTGCTCATCTAATACTACATCCTGTGGCAGAGGATTGTTCATCTAATACTACATCCTGTGGCAAAGGATCGTATAACCATTTTGTTCTTCTCAAGTCTGGGGCAGAGACTTTTCATCTGTGCGCCATTCTGGCTGCTAGGACAGTGAGAGAGACCTATCCGGGTGGGCAAAGATCTGTAGACTGAAAGTGTGTGTTGTCTTCAGGATCTTAAATTCCTCAGTGATCTGCATAAGGTATTTTAACTCTCCTGCAACTCCCTTTCTACCTCTTTACTGCTACTTCTTCAAGAGTTTTGCATTGGAAATATAACAAAGTGACTGGTGCATGCATTGATGGGCGCAAGGCCCAATATAGACTCTAAGTCCCATGCTGCTAAATGGTGGAAATACAGGTAAGGGGGTGACAGCAAAGACCCAAATCAAATCAGCCGTTCCTTCGGGGGTTAGCACTACACATATGTAAGGCTGGGTTCACACATGTGCAGTGCGAATTGAAGCTCTGATTTCACAGCTAATTGACAAATTTGTTGTTCAGAGTTTTAGGTCAGTTTTTGATCAGGCTCGGGTCAGGTTTGCATTAGTATCAGGTCAGGTTTACATCAGGATCAGGTCAGGATTTTATCTTGTTCACAACTGAGACAGGGTTCACACTGATGCGATGTGCGCACTAGAATTAGAAAGCATGGGTGTTCCCACCCATGTGATCCAATTCTGCAAATTTCCTTTGCGTTTTGCAAACTGATTTCGTGGGTGTCGTTAACCCAGATATCAAGGATAACTTGCCACACATTTGTGGCAGTATTGAATTGTAAGTCATGTTAACTTGTTGCGCATCTTCCCTGGCAAGTTGAACACTTGCAGAGCACTTGAAGCACAAGTTTTAGTTGACACTTTTCCAATTTGTAGCAAGTTTGCATGGCAAGTCTCTAGCAAGAGCGAAGTTGCAGAGCAAGAGCTCTGCAAGTCTATACCAAGAGTCCCGCAAGTCTATAGCAGAATCCCTGCAAGTTTATAGCAGGAGCCCCGCAAGTCTATAGCAAGTCTATAGTCTATAGAGTTATGCAAGTCTCTGTTTTTGGCAAGAAAAAAGAAGCAAGCAGCGCAAATCTATAATCCTAATTCCACAATCTGGTGATAGTGAACCCACCGCTATTAACCTAATCCCTTACTGTACACTTGTGAAACAACATTCAATCCAACAATCAATCATATATTAAAGATACCCTCTTGCGTAAAATAATTCATCTATCATACAAAAATTATTTGTTTCTATGAAACAACCCAGATAGCAAGTAATTGTGCTGCTGCAGGTTTGAAAATTGCTAAGGAATTGCTAGACTTGCCAGTCTTCACAAGTTTGTTGCACAATTGCAGCAAGTTTGCATTGCACGTCTCCAGATAATTTTTCTTGAGCGAGTGTTAGACCCCTTTCACACTGGGGCGGTAGGGGGCGTCGGCGGTAAAACAGCGCTATTTTTAGCGCTGTGTTACAGCGGTATTCGGCCGCTAGCGGTGCGGTTTTAACCCCCCGCTGGCGGCCGAAAAAGGGTTAAAACCCTTCGTATAGCGCGGCTATAGCCGCGGTATTACCATGGTATAGCCGCGCTGTCCCATTGATTTCAATGGGCAGGAGCGGTTTAGGAGCGGTGACTACACCGCTCCTTCACCACTCCAAACATGCGGCTTGCAGGAGATTTTTTCTTCTCCTGCCAGCGCACCGCTTCAGTGTGAAAGCCCTCGGGCTTTCACACTGAACAAACAGCGGAGGCTGTTTAGGGGCGGTTTGCAGGCGCTATTTATAGCGCAATAACGCCTGAAAACTGCCCCAGTGTGAAAGGGGCCTTACAGTCAAGAAGGACTGAGAGGCAGCCTGACAGGACTGAATGAGAGCAGTCTGAGATGGATGCAGAGTCAGTCTGGAAGGACTGTGGCAGTTTAGCCAAGGGGGCTAGTAAAAGTCACAGCTACAGCCAGATGGTCTGGCAGTGCCTGGAGAAGTGGTACTGGGATCAATAGCCACAGAAGGACAGCTGGACACTAAGACTTTGCTACATTACCAAAGGGGCCCGTGGTCCCTGCCTGTAAAGGCCATTTGCTACTAATCTGACTGAGCCCAATTGTCAGTGTGCCAGCTGGTCCTGGGAGTTGTAGTGCTTCAAGCAAGTGTTGTGCTGGAGGAAGCTGAGGAGTGTAAATTGTCTGTACAGAAGAAGTTGTCCCTGAAAATTCCTGGTAAATTCAAGTGGGCATCCCATAATGCCCCTATCCCCATCCAAGTTCAATATCGCTAATAAAAAAAAACAAAAGCTGCAAGGACCGTTTTCTGATTACAGGGTGCTGTAAAAAATCCTATGTGCCTGCCTGTGCAGGGGATACCTTTTTCACCAGCGGCTCTGGGGGTAGCGCTACAATTATAATATGTATGCGCCTTTATGCGCGTATGGCTTTTGAGTGTAAATGCATATTACCAGCCAGGATATTCATTTATTATGTCTATTGGAATACATTTACACACACAATTTTTCCTGCTCCTCTTAGAATGCACCTGTGGCGCATTTTTCTGCTGTAAACACTCCTCTTCAAATAGGCTTGTAACTGTGTATGTGTGCATGGCCACATAGGGTAAAATAGAGGAGCTTTTACAGGCATAATAAAAAAACTGTGAACACCTGTATACGTGTTGTTTTTAAGCTCCGTGTGCAAGAGGCCTAATGGTGTGAATGTTTAATATTATTTATGATTTTTTTGGTATGAAATTTTGTCTATGTTCATAAAAGCATTGTTTTCCTATGTGAGAAGTAGCATTGTAATTTCATTTTATCTTAGTCTTACAATGACAGTAAAGGCATTCTACTCTTTTCTGTTCATTTCTTTTAAAAGTACACTCAACCGGTTTTTAAAATATAAAGTTCTATTCAAGATTGTATTCTTAACTCAGAAAGTATCTTCTATTGCTCTCAGCTTTTTCCAAATCTCCAAATTTCTTTTTTTTTGCTGCTATGATCTAACTTGCTGTTAGAGGATGGTTACATTTATTCTCCATGTTCCCACTGTATGTAGGAATGTAGTAATCCTCTCTTTTTCACTCCTGAGATGAACTAGGGACTATGGACTATGAGAGTTATAATGTGCATAGAGCAGTGCCCATGACTCCAACTAACGTTCTCTGCTCATTCCAAACAAATGTAAGTGAAAGGGAAAAGGAGGGGCTCAGGAGCTCCTGGAGGATGTTAAAAGGAGCAGAAGAACACAGTAAGAAGTGATTTCATGAAATATAGATTACTGGGCCTTTAGGCAGAGTGTATAGACATTTTTTGGAGAATAAGGATGTTGTCCAGTCTAAACATGGCCACACATGGTTATACCTCCCAACTTTTTGAGATGGGAATGAGGGACACCTATCAGCAAAAGTATGCAGGCATAGGACACACCCCTTGCCACGCCCCCTTAAAGGAGAATTGTACAGAAAAACAAGATTGATTAAACCCACGAGTGCTTTTTTTTTTTACCACTACTATTCCTTTATATTTGGAATTTTCAAATGCAGCAATTTAGAAATCAGATGAAAGGTTTAGCTCTGGGAAACACTTTTTGATGGATAAAAAGTGGATTTTATATACAACTTTATAGATCAGACCAAAATGAGGGACAAATGAGGAGGAATGAGGGACAGAGGGACATTGCTCCAAATCAGGGACAGTCCCTCCAAATCAGGGACAGTTGGGAGCTATGCATGGTTAGATTTCCATTTGAACATTTGTAGAAAAGTTGTTTGTCAGAGTGTTTTTTTCTTGCCATCATTAAGTCAACTCATTTGATTCAAAAGCCATTAAAGCAGTTCTAATGACAATGCATTAAGGTAAAAAACCATCAGTGTGCAGCCCCTTCATCTTCACCTTATACCTACCTGAACCCGATGTCAATCAGGCGCTGTGCCCGAGAGCAGCATTACAGCTCTCTCTCTTTCCTCACTGGCTCAGAGGCAGCAGCGGGAGCCATTGGGGTTGATTTACTAAAACTGGAGAGTGCAAAATCTGAACAAACTGAAGTTAGAATTTGATTAGCTACCATGCACAACTGCACCATTTTTTGCACTCTCTAGTTTTGGTAACCCTATCGGCTCCTGCTGCTGTCAATCACATCTTGTGAGGACGGAGCTAGGGTGTGGCTCGGTAGCGAGCTGCTTGCTATGGGGGGCACTTGACAGGAGGGGGTCAAGGAGCACCTGCTCATTTTTTAACCTCCCTGGCGGTATTCCCGAGTCTGGCTCGGGGTGGAATTTCAGATCCAAAAGCAGTAACCCCGAGCCAGACTCAGGATCGCATTGCAGGATCCAGGAAGAGCTTACTTACCTTGATCCTGCGATGTCTCCCTGCAGTGTGAGTGGCTCGTCCTCCGCTCGATTCATCACGGAGCCGAGCTCCGTTCCCTGCGAGTGTTGCGACGCACGGGGATGGAGAATGGGCGCCAAATTCAAAAAGTGAAACACACACAATACATACAGTACACTGTAATCTTAGATCACATTACTGTATGAAATTATTTTACCTCCCTTTTGTCCCTAGTGGTTTATCCAGTGCCCTGCTAGCAGTTTTATATTATAAAAACTGTTCTTTCTGCCTGGAAACTGGAGATTGTCCATAGCAACCAAAACCGTCCCTTTACATCAAAAGCAGTTTTAGACCAGCTAGAAAACAGTGATAATAAATTAGAATCACTTGCAGAATTGAGCGATAGTGATTTGTGGGGAGATCCGTCATCAAACACTGAAAAGTAATGACAGTGACAACTCTGAGCAAATTTCAGTGTTTTTGATTTGATTACATTATTGAATAATTTTTATTATTATTATATTCTTATTTGGTATAATTATTTATAGTTATTTATTATATTAAAATTTATGATTTCGTGTTTTAAACTTTATCTTACCCGAGATGTCTACTAGACTCTTGTTTGGACAGATCTAAGTGTGTTATTCCTAAGAATTACAGGCCTACAATATAAAACACCAAATTTCCATGCAAAATAATGGTACCGCTTTCAGCATCAAAAATATGAAATAATCATACCGCCAGGGAGGTTAACTGATTGTTCCCTTTAAAATCACTTTAAAGTAGGAGTAAACTCCTATGTATGATTTTTACCTATAGGTAAGCCTTTAATAAGGCGTACCTATAAGTACAAAAAATATCTCCCAAACGTACATTGTTTACGAGATGATTACTTTAGATAGAGCTTGTGACGTCACCGGTGCATGCTCTCTAAAGGAATGGCATACTCGTGCCATTCTTTTAGACCTGTGCCGTAAGCAGAGACTGCCGCACGTATGCGCGGCAGTGACGTCATCGCCGGCTTGGCCATTTGTATCACCAAAGCCCGCAAACCTGGTATTAAGGTCGGGTGGAGATGGAAGCACCATCAGCTGTGACAGTGTACCGCTGGAGGGGTTCGTTTTCAGGTAAGTTTGTCATAATGTGCTAGTTTGCAATGCATACTAGCACATTGGGACTTAAACAGCCTGGGGCCCGATTTTTTCATTTATTTTTTTATGTAGATTAGTACTGCTTTAAACCTAAAAGTCAAATATTATTATATTGCAGTTTACCAATTCTGTGATGAGGTGATTGCATTTATTGATTTTTCTTTTAGGCTTTTTTTTCCTTTATTTTATTTTGTTGACTTGGCCAGTAAAGCTGGCCACACACTTGTAGCACCCTCTAGTATGCTAGAAGGATAGTGCATGTTTTTATGAGAGTAGGTAAATTTCCAGGTATCGCTTGCAGCTAAGCCAGGGTGTGTTTTAATCTGGGTTGGGAGTGACTCAGAGTAGAGCTGGGTGAATCACAGGCAGCATCACCAAGACCTCACACTTCTTTCCAGAATGTTCTAGTGTTTTCTAGGAAGGACGAGGGGAGGTTGTGCTGTCTGGCGTGTGCTAAGGAGCCCTGGATTGGCAGGAGCAGGCCTCCTTAAATACCTAGGGTCAGCCCAGCTGAGGGCTTAGCACATGGAGGTGTCCTGAAAAGGTGGCACTGGAGCAAGAGAGGACAGTGGGAGAGCAGCCAGGTAAAGTCTCCAGGAGAGGACAACAGATCGCAGCCAAGTGGGCTGGTGAGTGACACACAGTTGGGAGAGGACTGGGGAGGCATGCCTGAGAGGACTGGGAGATTGCAGTCTGGGATGGGTGCAGATCCAGTGGAGTGGACTTTGGTGGCATGGGCAGTGGTGAGAGGCAGCTGCAGCCAGGAGGGCTGGCAAGGCCTAAAGATGTGGTACTGGGCTCAGTAGCCACGTGGACAGCTAGCACTAAGGACTACCATATTTTTGTCAGGCCTACAAATCGGTACTAGCTGGTCTGGGAAGTACAAGCAAGTAATGTGCTGGAGGTGTGGAGGAGAGATAGTCTGCAAGAAAATGATGTGCTGGAGTTGAAGATTGGAGCTGTATATACTGGAGGTGTATATAGTCGGTCCCATATACAGTATCTCACAAAAGTGAGTACACCCCTCACATTTTTGTAAATATTTTATATCTTTTCATGTGACAACACTGAAGAAATGACTCTTTGCTACAATGTAAAGCAGTGAGTGTACAGCTTGTATAACAGTGAAAATTTGCTGTTCCCTCAAAATAACTTAACACACAGCCATTAATTTCTAAACCGCTGGCAACAAAAGTGAGTACACCCCTAAGTGAAAATGTCCAAATAGGGCCCTAAGTGTCAATATTTTGTGTGGCCACTAATATTTTCCAGCACTGCCTTAACCCTCTTGGGCATGGAGTTCACCAGAGCTTCACAGGTTGCCACTGGAGTCCTCTTCCACTCCTCCATGATGACATCACGGAGCTGGTGGATGTTAGACACCTTGCGCTCCTCCACCTTCCGTTTGAGGATGCCCCACAGATGCTCAATAGAGTTTAGGTCTGGAGACATGCTTGGCCAGTCCGTCACCTTTACCCTTAGCTTCTTTAGCAAGATAGTGGTCATCTTGGAGGTGTGTTTGGGGTCGTTATCATGTTGGAATACTGTCCTGCAGCCCTGTCTTCGAAGGGACTGGATCATGCTCTGCTTCAGTATGTCATAGTACATGCTGGCATTCATGGTTCCCTCAATGAACTGTAGCACCCCAGCACTCATGCAGCACCAGACCATGACACTCCCACCACCATGCTTGACTGTAGGAAAGACACATTTGTCTTTGTACTCCTCACCTGGTTGCCACCACACGCTTGACACCATCTGAACCAAATAAGTTTATCTTGGTCTCATCAGATAACAGGACATGGTTCCAGTAATCCATGTCCTTAGTCAGCTTGTCTTCAGCAAACTGTTTGTGGGCTTTCTTGTGCATCCTTTTGGGACGACAGCCATGCAGACCAATTTGATGCAGTGTGCGGCGTAGGGTTCGAGCACTGACAGACTGAGCCCCCACCACTTTAACCTCTGCAGCAATGCTGGCAGCACTCATAGGTCTATATCCCAAAGACAACCTCTGGATATGACGCTGAGCACGTGCACTCAACTTCTTTGGTCAACCATGGCGAGACCTGTTCTGAGTGGAACCTGTCCTGTTAAACCGCTGTATGGTCCTGGCCACAATGCTGCAGCTCAGTTTCAGGGTCTTGGCAATCTTCTTATAGCCTAGACCATCTTTACGTAGAGCAACAATTCTTTTTTTCAGATCCTCAGAGAGTTTTTTGCCATGAGGTGCCATATTGAACTTCCAATGACCAGTATGAGAGAGTGAGAGCGCTAACACCAAATTTAACACACCTGCTCCCCATTCACATCTTGTAATACTAATGAGTCACATGACAACCGGGAGGGGGATGGCTAATTGGGCCCAATTTGGACATTTTTACTTAGACTGTACTCACTTTTGTTGCCAGTGGTTTAGACACTAATGGCTGTGTGTTGAGTTATTTTGAGGGGACAGCAAATTTACACTGTTATACAAGCTGTACACTCACTACTTTACATTGTAGTAGTGCACTGTATCTGTCTCTCTGGCATAAGGATTGGAATCATAACTCACAGGCAGCAGGCACTCTAGCATGGCTCTGGCTGGCAGTGCTCTGTCACAGTGTGTCACATAACATGGCTACTGGGTGCTGATTTTGTTAACTTATTGGTCATAAGTATCAGCACCTAGCAGCCATGTTATGTGACACACTGTGACAGAGCCAGTAAGAGCCATGATAAAGTGCCTGCTGCCTGTGTGTTATCACAATGTTAGTTGTTGCTTGTACCTGTAGTACAGCCCAGAAACAATAGTGAGCATTTTGCTTTTTTTTTTTAAATCTTTCCTAAACTCACTGACACTGACACCAACTTACACTGATCCTATTTGAAAAAAAAATCCTGTCCAAAAAATCCTGACCCTGACCTTTGGCCCTGACTTTGACCTTGATCCAAACACCAACCTTGGTGCTGACCTAGATCAAACCTTGATATAGTTATTTTGGATATTTTTTTTCTATCTCTGCAAGGACAGAGAAAGATACAATGCATCTGCCTCGTCCATTCATTGACAATGGCCAATCAGAGGCTATCACAGTGATCATGTGACCAGGAATTGGACGTTTCGGGTCCAGATCGTTAGAATGGGGCTCAGGGCTCTTGGTGAGACCCCAGTCTCTGTGCTGGAAGCGCACCCACAGAAAAAAGCCCAGTGCAGTGGAGCCGCATATTTGCGTATGGTCAGCATGAAGGGGTTAATAAGGTGTCAATTATAAATACACTTTACATATTTAAAAAAAAATCCATTTACATGCATAAGTTTAGTTGTGACTAGTTCTCTTTAAAACATTGGTGGTTCTGCTTGCCAATATCTAAAAAAAAAGCTGAAAGATCAGGTTTGTGTGGACACTTTAAAGGAAACCATGGAGGTTGCCTTGGCTGACATTTCATTCTGCAAATGCTAAATGCTTGACTGTCAAGCTGACCCTCTTGTGCCAATGCTTTTAGTCAACAACCCAGAACAAGTATGTAGATAAGGACTTTTGACTTTAATTTGCCATTACTAATCTGTATACTTGTTCTAGGTCAGCCTTTCCAAGTAATAAAGCCAGTAGGTCACCATATCAGCCAGACAACTAGTATTTTTAGATGAAGGTCAGTAATTACATATTTCTCTTCAGAAATGTACAATTTAATAACAGAACATGGCATATTGTTTGACATTGCCCTTGCTGCAGTAATATTTATTTCTTTATGCCATCCAAAATTGAAGAACCAGCCTAATGAAGAAGGTGGATACATTTAGCAAAGTAAAGGGCCCTCTGATTCCTCTTGTACCAAATTGTAATGTAACTGTAATGTCTGCCCTCATGTTGTAAAGCGCTGCGCAAACTGTTGGCGCTATATAAAACTTGTATAATAATAATAAAGCAGCATAACCACAAAACTCAACATATGGATTCCTCTACAGAATATCAGTTATAAACACAGAAGCAAAAAAAAGTAAGGAAACCCCTTGAAATGAACTGGTTCAAAACTAGTATTTTGCCAGAAAATGTTATTTGATCCTCATCTAAGTCACAAAAATAGACATACACAATGTGCTTAAGCTGATAACACACAAATCTTCTCATGTCTTTATTGAACACACGCCAATCAAAAGTAAGTGAACCCATAGGCTAATTACTACAATGAAAGCTAATTGGAGTCAGTATTTTGCACAGCTGGAGTCCAATTGACATTGGACATTAAGTTCACAAACTTTTTCTTGCCACTGTATAATGGAAAAACGAACATTTAAAAAAAAAAACAATTATCTTCAATTCAACAGTATGCGGAACAGTCCAAATTTTAATCATAACGTAATGGGCAGATTTAGATCTATGCAGTCCTCAAATTTTTCCACTCACCTGCTTGAAATTAGGCGAGTGGAAAAAAATTGAGGGCGAGTGTGGAGCAGTGGCGAAATGGGCCAGGGGGGCAGGGAGGCAATAGCCTCTGGGCCGCTTTGTTGCCCTTTAAAAAGGGCTACACTGCTTCTGCCAGAAGCAATCAACCAGGAAACAGGTAGGAGGAGAGCCAGTCGGACCACACAGAGAGAGGAGCTCTCTGTGTGGTCCGACTGGCTCTCCTCCTGACAGTTTCCTGGCTGATCGCTTCTGGCAGAAGCGATCCCACTGCGGCACAGCTTGGATCTGAAATGCCAGCCGCCGTCAAACAAAGTCCTGCCTCCTATGATAGACGGGCACTAATAAGGCTGCACTGATGGCCACTGATTAGTCTGCATTGATGGGCATTAATGAGACTGCACTGATGAGGTGGCGCTGATGGCCACTGATGAGGTAGCAATGATGGGCACTGATGGGGCTGCACTGATGGGCACTGATAGGCTTTGAATGACGGGCAGTGATATGGCTGCATTGATAGGTACTGATTTGCTTTATGATAATATTGTTAAAGTTGCAGACTAATTGTTTAAAAATCTCTGCCTTTGATTTTTTTGGCCCTACACACAACCTTGGCCATGATAAGGGCTTCCCCTATCTCTTCATTTTTATTCCAGAGAATAGAAGAGGAATGGCAGATACGATTCCTCTATGGTGTGTGAAAATGCTTAGAATCCAAAAAAGACAGTCATGAAATAGGGCAAGGATATTTGGAATACCCAAAATATAAAACAAACCCGTAGGTGGGTCAAACCCAATTACTCAATCTAAAGCTAAAATATTTATTTTGAGTAGGGCATGGTAAGCACGGCATATTGTGATTATGAAGGGAGATTTCTGAGCACCATAGGGCGATTCAAAGTAATTTTTAACTGATATTGGAGCTGTTTCCAGTTTTATTCGGCCCCTCATTTACCCTCAGTTGATAGTGAGTTGTGACACGGCTCTGGAGACTTATGCCCCGTACACACGATCGGACTTTCCGACAACAAAACTGTGGATTTTTGTTCGAAGGTTGTTGGCTCCAACTTGTCTTGCATACACACGGTCACACAAATGTTGGCCAACAATTACGAATGTGGGAACATGGTGATGTACAACACGTACGACGAGCCGATAAAAAGGACGTTCAATAGTCATGTGATGTCTTCACCACGAACGCTAATTTTACAAGATCGAGCGCTTCCAGCTCGTACTTGATTCTGAGCATGCCTGAACTTTTCTGCGACAGACTTGTGTACACACGATCGGACTTTCCGACAACAAAGTTTTGTTGGTGGAAAATTTGAGAACCTGCTAGCCAACATTTGTTGGTGGAAAGTCCGACAGCAAATGTTCGATGGAGCATAAACATGGTCGGACTTTTAGCCAACAAGCTCACATCCAACATTTCCCGTCGGAAAATCCGACCAATAATATTAGTTATTTGACTTCCGTTGTCTCCGGCTTCTGCCTGTCTTTAATTGTACTCAATTGACATCCCAGATGAGCCTCTGTTCTATCAAGGCGACTGATCAACTTAATCCACTTTGCAAAGCACACAAGAACATCTTCACTTCTTCTCTCTTCGACGCAGAGAAGGCGTTCAACGGAGTGCACTGGGACTACCTGTGAGCCTTTTTTCTAAAATTTGGGTTCCGAGACAGAATCTGTTTGGCCATTATGGCCCTTTATTCAAACTCCTCTGCCCAAGTCTATGTCTCAGAAATGCTCTCTAAGCCATTTCTTATCTCTAACGTACTTGGCAGGGATGCCCACTATCTTATGGAATCTCTAGCTGAATGCGTTCACTCCCATCCAAACATCACTGGTCTCCAAATTTGCCCCAAAGTCAGCCTTTTCATGGATGATGTTATTCTCATACTCTCGAATCCCTCCTCTTTCCAGGCTGTGGTACAGGAAACGTTGTCACAATTTAGTGACATCTCATATTATAAGGTAAAAACCTCCAAATGCCACATCTTAAATTTGAATATTGATGGGACATTGAGTAACTAACTCCAGAACATGTACTCCTAAATTTAGGACAATACTGGCATAATGTATTTGGGTATCACACTTACGAAATCCACTTAAGGGCTGTACAGGAAGAACTTTATTCCCTTTAGAGCAAAAGGAGCTTGACCAGATGGCTTGCTTTGAGTTCTCTTGGGCAGGCCGCCTAGCGGCGTTTAAAATGAAGGTACTTCCTCAATTACTGTATTTTTTTGCACCCTCCCCATACACATACCTACCTCATTTTTCTACTCTCTACAAAATAATCTGAACTCCTTTGTCTGTCAAGGGAAAAAACCCTGTAGCGCCAATAACAGACTCATTAAGAATAGACTTGCGGGAGGATCGGGGCTAGTAGACATAAAAGGTTATTATCACTTCCCCATATTAGCACAACTTAGAGGCTGGTTCTCATCACTTTCCCACACTCATTGGGGCATCACTAAACAACTCACTATACCTGGACGAAATCTTGAACACTGGTTACACAGCACTGGACTAAAAATAGCCACCCCCCTTTATTGCTCTCCAACCCTTAGGGCTGTTGCGTGCACATGGTGGAAATTAACAAACCACAATTAGGAACACACCACCTTGACCTTGGTAAACATACCCCCACCTACTTTGCGATTAATGATTCCCGACATAAACCTTCCCCACAAACTAGTGGCCTCATATAATTACGTCAATGACTTGTATGACAACGGGAAACTGAAACCCTTTTTCACCCTGCAAAATGAACTCCTCCTAACCCCAACGGAGCTGTTTTCATATTTGAGAATAGACATGTGCACACTGAAATATTTTGTTTCGGAATTTCGTTTTCGTCCAAAAAATATATTTATTTAGTTACTCCCGAAATTCGTTTTTATTTATCTCGTTTTTCGTTAAAAATAGCATTCGTCCGAAAATCCAAATTAAGGTCGAATCTGTCATTGAAGGCTTATGGTGTCTGTCGAATGTTCAAAGAAGATTAGACGGAGCAGCTAAACTGTACGAAGCCGTATAGTTTACCTGCTCTGTCGATTCTTCTTAGAACTTTCAACAGACACCATAAGCCAAAGTACGTGTGTACTTAGTTGTAGCTATTTTACTGCTCCTCCTCTTTGGTTACAATCAGCCAATAACATTCATCATCATCATTATTTTTATTTATCCTTTCTCCCCTACGTCAAATCTTTTCTCCCCTACGTCAAATCTTTTCTCTCTATGTCGAATATTTTCTCTCTATGTAGAATAATCTTGGACTAATAGAGTTAAGGTTAGGCACATTCGACCACAGGTTTGATTGACACAGATTGTTATTGTCATCAACATGTCGAATCTCCTATCTATATCGAACTGTTGTAGCAACGAAAACTAAAATAAAGCATTTGTTTATGTCGGATCTTTCGTTTTTCGGATTCTACACTTTCGTTATCGTTTGTTAAAACGATAACAAAAATACCTGAAATTCAGGCGAAAATGCATTCGGACGAAAACGAATGCACATGTCTATTTGAGAATATCCCATTGCCTTGCTCGCACGCCTCATCTCAAAAAGTGATACCCAACCAGGCATGGCTGTACCTCAAATCCCTCACACCCAACAAAAAAGGTATAACAATCTTCTATAATCTCCTCCAAGAAACGGATATATTAACACAATCTCCCCCTTTTCGGGATTAGGAGAGCGATTTGGGAATCCTTTATTCCACCTCTCAGTGGCAAAGTGCACGGAGGACAATTTACAGAGCTACCTGTTACGCTACTTTATGGGAATTAACCAAAAAGAATTCCCAAAGGTGGTATTTAACCCCCATTGAGAATGTCTGCATTCAAAACTCACACGTCTCCCCTTTGTTGGAGAAAGTGTGGCTTAACAGGATCTCTATATCTCACTTTATGCAGCTGTCCCGTGCTTCATGAAACCTGGCAAGAAATCTTCAACCTAATCTTCTATGGTACTGATTCTCAAATATCCCCACCATCTGGGCTTGTCTCACTTAATCTCTCTATAGAAGATACCCCCCCCCCCCCCACGTTTCACACAGTAGTCACCCACATAATCCTAGCAGCCAAATTGTCAATAACTAGGCTGTGGAAATCTAAAGAACCCCTGTCAATAGAGAATATCATACAGCTAACCGAAATTCAGCACACATATGAGACACTGCTGTCTTATGAAAGGAGAGCTTTCATTAGAACTCAAAAGACCTGGAGCCCATGGGCTCAGTGGTACACACGACACTTCAACAACAATTCTACTAAGTAAAACCCTTCCTTGGTGCATTTCCCCATGTTTAATTGTCCCCTTGTTTCTTTTATTTACAATTTTTTTGTGGTACCATGAAGTTACTACAAGGCAAATATAAAATGTTGTCCTAAAGTATGTTCAATGGTCGTTTTATCTGATTGAATGATATACCCCTGTTGTATTATTTTCGATTGTTTTGTTACACCTGCTTCTATATTCTATATTTACCATGAACATTGATTACCTGTTTGTTTTCTCCTAAAAATCTCAATAAAAATGTATGAAACGCAAGAATAAATCACCTCTGTTGGTCCAATATGTAAAACTATTAGTTTAGAACTTTACGTTTTAGAATGGGGTGCCTCAAATTTGTGCTTAATTTTAAAGGGTACCTTAACTGAAAAAAGGTTGAAAAACACTGACATAGGCAATCAGATTTTTATACTTGAAAAAAATGTACATGCCACATAAACATAGCTTAGAATTTACATTTGAGGATCACATATACTAGTTGGATTTAAAATTGCAAGATGTAGCACAGAGGATTGGATTAATGAACGGAGCATAGGAAATCCATGCAAAAAATTCCCTCCTACATAATACCAGTTGTCACTTTAGACACTCTATTAGAGTTCCCCCAGGGAACAGTTCATTAGAGGAAATGCACTGATGATAATACATTCATAAAGGAAGCTATCCTGCTCAAAGAAAGATTTTTGGAAAGAGGATATGATCCTACTAATATTGATTTAACATACAAATATGCTAAAGAAAAAAGGAGAGGGAATTTACTGAAAGAAGGATGGAGTTGTAACAGTAGGAGAAACAATGAAAGAAAGGAAACAATAAAGTGATAATTTCTCTGAATAGAGGATAGAATTTGAGAAACTCAAAAAATACCACTGATACTAGTTACTAAAAAATTTTGAGATCGGGGTACTATCTACTACTAGAAAATGAACACATAAGTGTAGGAATCTTTTGCCCTCTACTGTCTGAATTTGTAAATGCCTGTACTTATACTATGTATGCACTTCATGCCCCTGAGTCACTGGCTATGAAATCCTGGAAGAAGGTATTGGAGAAAAATACAAAGTCTCAGCCATGTGTCTTGTCCATGCTACTAAATCCTGAAGAGATTAATATGCACATGCTACTAGGACGGACTAAAGCGCAGTGTAGATAGGCTGACTTCCAGTACCTGACCACAGTTCCCGCTGTTAAGAAGTTTAATTCCAGGCTGGTTGGACAACAATTGAAGGATACCCCTGTGACTGCTAATCTTGTCTTCAGGTCTCCGCCACAAACACAGATGCTGCATCATCCTTAGGGGCCCCTACAACTGGACTTTGCTGCACAATTCATCTGGAGGTATCTCTCTTAAAAATTATATATAACCGGGTATATGTGCACAAATCCACTAGGACTCCTTTTGGGCCCTTTTACTTATAATACCTGTTAGTACACTGGATGTTTGTACTGTGATTAATCCCTTATATAAAGCTTGAATCATTTCCAATCTGGCGGCTCACACACACATATCCCTATCCGGGCCCCCCTACTCAGGTCCCCATCAGAGCCCCCCCACACATGTGTCCTCATCAGAGCCCCCCTTCCCCCATGCACACATATTTCTATCCCTATGGGTCTTGCTGCTTATTTACATCCATATTTCTCTGCACATCAGTGTCCTTTACCTGTGCCTTTAACTGTGATTAGACTGGCTCTAATGCAGATCTGCTGTACCTCCTGGTTCCCGCCTGGCTGTTTCACATGCACGCTGTATGCTGTGAGCCGGATGTGGCCTGTGGGCCGTACTTTGGAGACCCCTGGTTTTGGCTGTAGCTACACTTTAGTAGATCTTTAACCCATCTGGATTTTGCATTTCAGTACTGCTAAACTCCTTCAGCCCCTTTGCAGTCATTTCCTGTCTACGTGTCATTTGCAATGTGTGTCAGCGCAACAATGTGAAGTCTCTACCAGGGGGTGCATGTGACAGAGTGTCAACACTGGAGCATATTTATTGAAACATTAGGCTCTAATATTTTATCATATGTAGAAAGGATTTTTTGATGGCAGAACTTTTAAGGCACCACAAAGTTACACTTTTTTTTTTGTTAAAAACAAATCAGCTTTATTCACATAGTATTCATAAAAACAATGATGTAAGAGGATTTTTAGATAAAAGAATACAGAAGCAATACAATAGCAATGACCCCAAACTTAATTGTGGTTTATCACCCACTCATTCATCATTGTGAATAAAGCTGATTTGTTTATTTAAAGAAAAAAGTTCTAACTCTGTGAAGTCCTGCCTTCATAAAACACTGGAGCACAAATAGATGATAGATAGACACATAATAAATGCTGTCGTCACCCCATAACAGGAGGTGTCTCAGTAAGGACCTTTATGGGAGGATCATTAGGTATCGTTTTAAGAAAAAAGCAGGAGATTTAAAAAAAAACTTAAAGTGATACTAAAATCTCGTTCTTTTTTTCCATAAAAATAACAAACATGTTATACCTATTTGCTGTGTGCAGTGGTTTTTGCACAGAGCAGCCCCAATCCTCCTCTTATTGGGTCCCTCACCGGAACTCCTGGTCCATCCCTCCTGTTGAGTGCTCCCACAGCAAGCAGCTTACTATGAGGGTACCTGAGCCGAGCCGCAGCTTCGTGTATCCATTCAGACATGGAGCCGTGGTTCTGTCCTCTCTCTCTCCTCATTGGCTAACTGACTTTGATTGACAGCATCGGGAGCCAATGGCACCGCTACTGTGTCTCAGCCAATCAGGAGGGAAATTCTCAGATGGCCGAGGCACTCGTGGACATCGCTGGAATGATATGGGGCTCAGGTAAGAATTAGGGGGGCTGCTGCACACAGAAAGATTTTTATCTTAATGCATAGATTGTACCCATAGACACACACAGGGTGGCTCCTCCATGCCCCTACTCCCTCCTCACAGGCTTTGACTGATAGCAGCAGATGCCAATGGCTCCTGCTGCTCTCAGAACCTCCAGTGAATACAGCAGGGGTAGGCAGCACTGCTGAAGACGGGCATAGTGCTGGACCGAGAAAGGACTCAGGTAATTGTTTTAGGGGGGCTAGGGGGGAACTGGTATTGGAAGGTTATTTTACCTCAATGCAGAAAATGCATTAAAGTAGCAATAAACCTTCAGGTTTTTTTCCTTTAAAATAACAAACATGTTATACTTGTAGCACGGGCCCCGTGAGGACTGCTTGGATTCACCTGCTCATCTGCATCACTATGTCCCTGTAAACCTTCCAACCCACCTGACACTCTGGCTTCAGACATCTTTCCACAAGCACCTTTAAATGACATGTCACACCGATCAATATGTTTATATTAACTCAGCTTTTACTGGAGTAGCAATGAAGTATCCCTGGGATACATGTGTAGTCCCAGTGAATAGTTAGGCAATGGAATCGCTGGTCAGAAACACTATTAGTCCCACATTCCATTGGGTTAGGCTCACAAATATAATGATGGTCACTGGCGCCCAGCATTAAAGGGACATAACTATAGGTGATGACTGATGGGGAAAACACACAATACCATTATAGTCCACCATCGCTACATACTCACCTGCTCTGTGCAATGGTATTGCCCCGATGCAAGTAGTGGGCTGGCCCTGATGCATGCAGTAGGCTGGCTCTTGGAAGAAGTTATGCAAATATCAATATGCCTTAATGGGTGGATGTCAGTCTGTGGGAGTTGACATGTGCAATTGACTCTGCCTTGAAAAGGGGATCCTGCGAGTTCCTGAAACATTAGCCTGTGATGTTTATTAGTTTATGTGAATAAAGGACACGATTATCACTCTACCCAAGGTGTGTTTGTGAAGATACTTATTTTACGATGATTCTATGGTGGCGCCATTCACCAATTCACTACAACATCCTACACAAACTATAAGTGAGCCTGTAAGGAATGCAGCTGATGCAATACGACTTCTTTGGGCATTTGCAACTAGACTTCCCTATGTAACACCCACATGTGATACTGAGCCTCCATGACTGAAAGACCTGAAATCCAATGAATGAAAGAGGCAGGCCAGTAACAGTAAGGTAGGAGGACAGTGCTAAATGATGCTGGATGTTCTTTATGTAGGAAATTAGGTGGGCTCTGTCTGAATTTCCTGCAGATTTTAATGTACACGATGTACATTGAAATCAGTGTAAGAGATTTCAGTAAAGGAGAGAAGCATGTAAAACCTATAAAGGTTATAGACATTTACTGCCAAATTGGCTCCTTTAGCATAGATTTAGTATAAATTATCTTTGAAAAATGCAGCTTTGGTGGAGTATCATCCAGATAGCAAAGATAACTTGCCACAAATGTGTGGCAGTGCTGAATTGTAAGTCTGTTAAGTTGCTGCACATTTTCACTGGCAGTTGCAAACACTTGCAGAGCACTTGAAGCACAAGTTCTAGTTAACACTTTTCCAATTTGTAGCAAATTTGTGTGGCAAGTCTCTAGCAAGTGCAGCTTTGCATTGGTGATTCTACAGCAAGGGCTCTGCAAGTCACAGTGACCCCTGTGGTGGGATGACTATTGCACAACATAAAGCAAAGAAAGCTGATCTGGAGTCATGCACTGCGCACTTGCTGCAAATGTGCAACAAACCTGTGAAGCCTGGCAAGTCCAGCAATAGCTTAGCAAGTCATTTTCAAACTTGCAGCTCAATTGTTTGCTATCTGGGCAGGAGGAGGTATTATGGTGGTGGGTGCCTTATATCTTGCTTTCTGTGGCCCTGGTATCTAAAACTACAATTCCCATGCAACAGAATGTGGGTGGGAATGTATTCTATGGCTTGTGTACATTCTCAGCAGAGTATTTGATGTAGAGTGGGGTAGCGGACAAAAAAAATGGCAGTCACTTTAAAATGCATAGAGATTTTATTAACCACCTCAACTCATAGGAGGGAAGGTTAGGGCGCAATAAAGACCTAACAAAATAAATATGGTCACCCAAAGGACATTATACACACCAGGAAAAGTCATACTCATAGCCCAGATAGCAAACAATTGTGCTGCAAGTTTGAAAATTACTGGTTAAGCTATTGCTAGACTTGCCAGGCTTAACAAGTTTGTTGCACAATTGCAGCAAGTCCGCATTGTGTAACTCCACATCAACTTTCTTTGCAAACATACTGCAAGTCTGCTGCAAGTTCTGGTTCAGTTATGTTGTGCAATAATCATCCCACCACAGGGGTCACTGTGGCTACATTTTCATGCTGTAGACTTGCAGAGCTCTTGCTGTAGACCTACCACTGAAACTTGCTAGAGACTTGCCATGCAAATGCACTACAAATTGAAAAAGTGTCAACTAGAACTTGTACTTCAAGCGCTACAACTTGCCAGTGAAAATGTGCAACAAGTTAACAGACTTACAATTCAACACTACCACAAACTTGTGGCAAGTTATCCCTGCTATCTGGGAGTTTTCACAGATAAAAGACCTTTATGACAGACTAAAATCCTGTGATTGTCAAGCACACCACTGTAGAGCAGATGTTGCACAAACTCCCTGGGCAGGACACCAGACTCTGTGTCTGCCAGGGATGCTATTGAATAGACCTGCAGAATCAGACAAGGCCATTCAACATTGCTGTCAGCATGCTAAAGCCCAAAGTGAAGCAAACATTTCACTAAGCACTTGTCTGTATTAAATCATCAGCTCAGTACATCCTTTAAACCCTGCTCAGTATTCATTAGAAATGCTCTCCAAGATCATCCCCCTTTACACCGGTACTTATCTTTTGAAATTCCTGTCAACTTCTTTGCACTTAATGTTCCAATTATTCCAAAACAAGCTAAATACCTTCACCTAGTCACAAAAACATTCTATAAACTGATATCAAAATACTGCCAAAATGTTATTAGATCAGAGTAGACTAATATAATCCTGTTGTTAATCATGAAGATCATTCCAGCTCCATGCTTAAGGAAGTAACAACAATTCACATTAGGAGTGTATTTAGCTAACTGGAATTTTATGATTAGTTTGGTAAAACATCTTTTTAAATGCAGGAAAGGTGTTTGACATCTTAGGTAGCCTCGTTTACATATCATACTAAAAAATTTTGGATTTGGTTCCAATTTCATTTAAGAGGACCTGAACTGTGGAACATGTAATAAAAAAAACAAGAAAACTAGAAAAGATCAGATAGTGTAGCTTAGTGCTCCTGATAGTATTTTTTTCACATTGTTGAGTTACCACGCTTAGTTCTGCACTGTATTTCTGTAAATGCAGCCAACTTTGTAAAGTCAGGACTTTACTTTCTTATGTCACACCTCTTGACCTGAAAAAGTAATATCTGAAGACATATAAAAAGCAGGTAAATTATAGATATTGGTACCACATCCTAACTGTACATAACTAAGAAAAAATGGACTTTTGAGTTACCCTACATAGAGTTTTTGTTTGCTCTGGCTGTCATTCTCATCTTGGTGAGAATGAGGTCTCCACTGAAGCCTCCTGGAATATAAACATTACGTATGCTTCTCTTTCCATTCACAGAGGTCAGAGGAGAGCAGTTCTTGCTTGTGTCTGAACCAAGAAGGGGAAGCAGGCACCTTATGACATCAGGAACAAAGATGGCGGCATGTGACAAGGTGCATGACAACAGTGTGGCGGATCTCAGTAGGACAATGTTGGAACCTCTGGGTAGGTGAGTATTTAAATTCAGGACAGCCCTTGATAACAGGCAAAATAAGGATAATATTTTAACACATTATATATGCAAAGCATGTCAATATATATTTCAATTATGTCTGAAGTTGGTGGCATTGTGAAGAAAAAATCTCTACGCGTTTCACATATATTGCTTGTTCAGGGTGGGAATATAATGAAAGAGTATAGGTAATATTTGCACCAGGGTTCAAGCCAGAAACACCCCAAGAGAACATTATGGGACACCTCAGGGCAGACAAACCAGCAGGGCACTCCTAAATTCCTCCTTTAAAAGAATTAAATTTAAAAAATATGGATGCTCTGTGTATATATAATATACTAAAATATGTTGACCAAGAAGATGCCCTTATTGCAGTACATCTGCAGTCCCTCATAGGGTGGCATTAATAGTGGAGATGATCCCTTTTTACACTTAAATGTGATAACATATAATCATCCCCTAGGGCGTTGGCTTAAAATAAATTAAGCACAGACCCCCCTTACATCAGAGTCAGCACAGATCCCCCTTACATCAGAGTCAGCACAGACCCCCCTTACTTCAGAGTCCACACAGACCCCCCTTACATCAGAGTCTGCACAGAACCCCCTTACATCATAGTTCACACAGACCCCCCTGTCCTGAGCGTCAGCACAGCCCCCTCTTACATCAGAGTCCACTCAGACCCCCCTTACATCAGAGTCCACAGAGTCCACCCTTAGAGTCTGTAGAATTTCCACTTACTGTAAGGGGGAGCTCTGTGGACTCTAATGTAAAGGGGAACCCTGATTTAAGGGGGGATCTGATGTAAAGTGGTGTTCTGAGAACCCTGATTTAAGGGGGAATGCTGTGGACTCTGGTGTAAAGGGGAACTCTGATGTAAGGGGGTCTCTGCTCACCAAAGCCCCTCTCTTGCATCAGAGTCCACAGAGCACCCCTTAAATTTGTTTTATATATACACTGGGAGGCACGAGAGAGGGTGCGCTTACTCACCCCAGGATGGAGGCTCAGATGCAGGCTACCTGCAGCTTTTATCTTTTTTTATCTTTTATCAATATTCCTTCACATTTCCCTGTGGATGTGTGGGCGGGGCAGACACAGGGGTGTGGGCGGGGCAGACACAGGGGGTGTGGGCGGGGCAGACAGGAGGAGGAGCAGTGTTCGAGCAGAGAACGGAACTGTCAGCGTCGGCTCTGAGGCTGAGCTGTGTGTGAGAGAGACACACAGCTAAGCCCATCAGCCGCTAATGTAATTTGTAGTTGCGCCGAAGCCCAGGGATGACACAGGCATGGCCGCATAGCGGTAGGCGAGCAGCGGGCGCGGCCTGTGTTAACCCTGTCCAGGCCACGGGCACCGTTTTACCTCCCACTGTGCAGCCTGATCATCAACAGGCCACAGAGTGGGTGGCCCCAGTCCACCGGGCAAATGCCCAGTCTGCCCCATGGCCAGTCCGGGCCTGGTTTAGAAATATAGCTATAATATTGAAGATCCAACATTTCAAGAACATTTTTAGTTATGTTGAATGATTTTCCTGGCAAACAGCATGAGGGGAGAAGATGCCGCATGGACCAGTCTAGCAGCACAGAGATGCCAGTAGGGGCATGTGATTAGGCAAGAAAATTCCTGCACATGGTTACCCGCTCAAATTCCGCTCATGGATTCCAGGGAACCCTCTTATTCCAACAGCACTGTGACAATATCTCACTCAGTCAGACCTGAGAGAGGAAGCTATAAGGGTGACTATTTAAGTGTAGCACCATCTAGTGTATAAAGTTGACAGGAACATTTAGCCGACTAACTGTAGCTTAGGTGATTCTGGGTAATTGCTGTGGATTCAGATGTACGTCAGGCTGGAGGACTCTAGCGCCTCTCCCTCGTTCTAGAAATTACCAGAAAGTTCTTGAAGCTACTGGGTGGGGGTGAAGGGGCAGCGATCTGCATGTTTAAGAGAATCTGACCAAACCCCAGACAGGAGGCCTGGGAAAATGATTGGATGGGCTCATAAATATAGAAGAGTCTGGTCAGCAAGGGTAGTTGTTGCCAGGCAGAAGATGGAGTCCACTAACCTACTGTCTCATCCAGGAGACACCCTGCCCAGCGATAAAAGATCTGTCCAGCAACAGGCCTAAAGAGCAGTCGATGCAAGCAGCAGGATTCAAACGACATTGGGAGAACCTCTACTTGATCACCCCCCAGGGCCAATAAGGGAGAAGGCTGCCGGGTGCAATATTTAGCAATCTTTCATGGGACAATGTCAAAGCTAACCTAAATCCCTTGCGCTGGGATATTTCTCAAGACAGCCAGGTGGGCTGGTATTTTCCACCAAGAGTACACAGGGCCCCTATATACAGTTGGGATTCTGATATTTCTACTAAGGGGACACGGAGCTCCTACATACAGTTGAGGCTTTGCTATATTTCACCAAGGGGACATAGTGCTCCTGCATACAGTTTAGGACTTTGCTATTTTTACTAGGAGACATAGAGCTCCTGGCAGAAGATATTTGCAAGGACTAGTTTTCTGTGTCTGAATGCAAGTTGGAAAATGCATGTTGCCTGGCTGTGCAGGAATAGGGGGACCCAAAATCCAGCGGAGAGAGTAGCTCCATGCTCATCAAGATCTGATCTGGAGACCGATTAGAATTAGTAATAGTGTAGTCATTGAAGGTAGGAAAAAAAAGGGATGGGAGATCCCAAGAGCAGATGACCGCTAAGATGCTAATGCTGAAGAAAGTTAATAATTTGTCACATTCTGCATCTGGTCCATTCTGGAGTCACTGGAATAGCTTTCATAACAGCCATTGGCTGTAAAAATGGGGCCTTGACTGCGGATACAGACAACAGGTACCACGCCAGAGCAATATTGCCCTGAAAAGCAACACTTTTTTTTCATTTTAGTAAGAGTAAAGCTCGGTGGTACGCACAATTAGTTTTTCTTTTTGTTTAGCCAGGCACCTGAACGGCAAAAAAACCCAACAGATTCCTGCCCCCCCCCTAATGTTAGAATTCACTGATCAGTGCTGCAAGCCGATGATCGAAGCAGGTCTGTTTGACAGAAGGCGGTCTAATGATCAGCTTCTGTCGAACAGTGAGGGCTACACACAGATTAAAATTCAGCCGGTCCACGTTGAACCGGATGAATTTTGATCTGTGTGTACCCACGTTAGTATCCAACAAAGAGACAGAGCTATGCTGCTCCAGGTGAGAGCGATCCTTCCCCCAACAATCAGGTGCAGGTCCAGTCCGTGGTCTCAATAGATAGCCAACTAAACAAGTGAATGTTGACTGCACTCCAAGGTATAGAGGATAAAAATGTAGCTTTATTACAAATATAAATCCATCATTTTGACATTGATGCAGACACAGCAGAGATTGACGCGTTTCACTAATCAAATTCGCTTAATCATAATCTAAAAAGCACCACTGAACGTAACACTAAAATATACTATACTATACTATACTATACTATACTATACTATACTGATTAACCTTTTTCTAAGGTTTCTGCAGTCAACCAAACAAGAACCACAGAAAACATACAATACATGTATTTAAAAACAATATACACGTACTAAAAAAATATGTATAGAAAAACTTTTTTGTATATTTGCCACTGATAAATGAACCATACATTAATTGAGATAAACACATATGATCATTCTAAAAATATATATAGAACTACATAGAAAAATATAATTTACTCACAAACCAGTGGCAAACAACCATATCAGTCGCCCGCTTATCCAATACCTAAGCACATATCTGATCATTATAGAGTATAAATGAATACTCATTTAGAATGAATAACAAATATAAACATTAATCTAATAATTATTGTAAAAAATGACCAATTAATATATATGCAGCCTACTAGGATTTACTACACCAGTTGCCAAAACCCGAGACAAGAAAATTCAAGTATATATTGACCTTAATGTGATAAAATGGTTGCAGTGCACAGCCCCGAGGGGGAACCCAACAAGAGGTATACTGTCACATTAAGTTTCATAATAATGTGTGACAATCCCACTCATAGTGTCTGGGTACTTACCAGGGCTGAGATGCTGAGAGCGGCTCCCCTTGCAGCAGAGTGCGCTATACCCCTGGAGGTGGCACAGAGGGTATCAGGCACAGAGAGGCATGGGTCGCCAGGCACTAGTAGGGGCTTGCGTGTTGGACTTCTGTCTGGTAGTAGGTCTGTGCAGGGTACACCCGGACGGTGGTCAGCAGAGAAATCAGGCTGGGGTTCAAACACCTTGGTCCTGAAGTAGACAACTGGAACAAAGTATGTAGAGAAGCCAGGGGGTCAAACACAGCAAACCGGTAGGAAGCAAGTCCGTTTAAACAAGCTGAGGTCATACACAGGAATCAATCGATGGGAGAGTCCAAGACAGGCCGAGGCTAAACGCTGGAGCAGACAGGAGCAAAGTCTTAAGGAGAAGCCGGGGGTCAAATACTGGAGCAGACAGAAGAGGAATCCGTTAAGCAAGTCGAGGTCAAGGTGCAGGAGAAGTTCAAGGGTGGTCAAGGCAATCCGGGTCACAACAGGCAGGAGTCAATAGCAGAACTAAGGAACAGGAATAGGAACACAGAAGCTGAAATGACAAACCAGCAATAAGACAGAGAGCTGGGCTGCCTTTTATAGGGCCCCCAGGGAAACTCACGTTGTGCGGCTAAGGTGCGTATGTGCTTACGCTGTTTCGCTGTGTCGCGGGCCGCTGACTCGCACGTTTACGTGTGCCATTGCGACGTGACGCGGTCCGCTGAATCACGTACCCGCATGCGCCGCTTTGCCATTCTGCCACGCAGGCGTACAGGAAAATGCCGGTATTGGCAAACAAAGTTTCTGTTATTCCTCTGACACATAGTTCAAACCACTCGGTATCCTACTCTGCAACTTAAAGATCCAAAATACTTCCCTCTTACAGAGAAGATGAAACACATTTCTTCCTCTTAGAGGGACCTTGATCTTTTCAATTACTTGCACCTGCACCAGGGACAGGTCCCCTCAATGCATGGATTTAAAGTGGCAAGCCACATTAGTGGATTTACATCCTCTTATAGCTCCCAAATGCTCACAGAACCTGTCCCTGAGCCTGCGAATAGTTCACCCCACATATTGGATGGAACACGCTCCACAGGTGATGACATATCACATAACTCATGTTGCAATTGTAAAATGTATCAATACTGTACGTTCTATCATCAACAGAACATCTGAGGTCAACATAAACAGTTACTGGAACCACATCTAAAATTACCCTATGCCCTGTACAAACGGTCAGATTTTCGAAAATGTGTGATAGGACCTTGTTATCGGAAATTCCGACCGTGTGTGGGCTTCATCACACATTTTCCATCGGAATTTCCGACGCACAAAGTTTGAGAGCTTGCTATAAAATTTTCCGACAACAAAATTCGTTGTCGGAAATTCCGATCGTGTGTACATAAATCTGACGGACAAAGTGCCACGCATGCTCAGAATAAATTAAGAGACAAAAGCTATTGGCTACTGCCCCATTTATAGTCCAGACGTACGTGTTTTACGTCACCGCGTTCAGAACGATCGGATTTTCCGATAACTTTGTGCGACCGTGTGTATGCAAAACAAGTTTGAGCCAACATCTGTCGGAAAAAATCCACGGATTTTGTTGTCGGAATGTCCGATCAATGTCCGACCGTGTGTACGGGGCATTACAGTGGAGCCAAGTTAAAGACTGAGTAGAAATATCTTTGGATCTAAATAAAAATGAGTGATAATTAGTTACCCAGAGAGCTTGCCACTATATTAACACCCTTACCTTAGCATAGGTAAATACTGATTATATGTTTGATTTGCTTGAATTCCAAACTGTATGTAAGTACTAATGAGTTACGTTTATTAATATAGTTATTTGTTGCACTACACTTTTGACGTTGGGATACCAAATCTCTCCCATTTTTACAGGAAGCTATAGAGTGCACTCTATCTAAAGACCACAACGGGTAACCCCTTGCTAGAAACCGGTTATGCAATTGGAAAGATTCTCTCTCAAAGGCAGATTGCTCATTGCAAATGTGACGCAATCTGAGAAATTGTCCCACTGGGATACCTTTGATTGTGTGATAAGGATGACTGGAGTTGGCATAAAGAAGACTATTGCTAGAGGTTTCCTATATAAGTGGTAAAAACTTTCCCATTATTATGACTCAATTGTACATCCAAAAAACTAACTGTATCTACATTTCTACAACCAGTAAAACGAAGATTACAGGAATTGTCATTCAAATAAGTCAAAAAGAAAAAAAGAAATCAAGTTGAATGTCTTTATGGCATACAAAGATCAGATCATCTATGTACCTGAAATACATGACAATCTGACTCCTGAAGGGGTTCCTATCTCCAAAAATGTGGGACCTCTCCCACCAACTCATATATAGGGTTGGCGAGTGGGGGTGAAAATTTTGCCCCATTGCAGCCCTACAACTCTGGAGATAGAAAACCCCATCAAACAAAAAATAATTGTGAGTCAACAAATAGTCCAGCGCTTCCAGAATAAACCCACATAACTTAGGCGACAGCTCAGTAAAGTGTTTTAACCAATAAGAAACTGCCTCCTGAGCCAAGTCATAGAGTATAGGCAAGTAAAGACTTGAAACATCACATTTTAGCCAGGCAAACTCATTGCTTTATGAAATTGTCCATAAGCTTCAATAAATGGTTAGTATCTCTGAGAAAACTGGGCAATGTGTAAACTATTGTTTGAAGTTGACCATCCACCCACTCTCCCAAGTGTTCATTCAGGAAACCAATCCCAGAAATAATGGGTCTCCCTGTATGGGGCTAGTACACTTATGAACCTTGGGGAGGTTGTGGAAGGTAGTAGTGGCGGCTGGTGCTCCAAATTTTTTTTTGGGGGGGGCGCAAACAATTTGAAAAATTCTGAAAAAAAACCCATTAATTGCAGCCACTTTGCCATCAAACGCAGCCACTGTGCCCATCAATTGCCACCACTGTGCCATCAAACGCATCCACTGAGCCATCAAACGCAGCCACTGTGCCATCAAACGCAGCCACTGTGCTCATTAAACGCAACCATTGTGCCATAGCAAATGCTCCCATTGTGCCATCAAATGCTGCTACTGTGCCATCAAATACAGCTACTGTGCCCATCTTATGCAGCAACTGTGCCCATCTTATGCAGCCACTGTGCCCCATCAAATGCAGCCACTGTGCAGCATCAAATGCAGCCACTGTGCCCATCATATGGAGCCACTGTGCCCATCAAATGCAGCAGATTGCCAAGACCTTGAAACTGAGCTGCAGCATGGTGGCCAAGACCATACAGCGGTTTAACAGGACAGGTTCCACTCAGAACAGGCCTCGTCATGGTCAACCAAAGATGTTGAATGCACGTGCTCATGTCATATCCAGAGGTTGTCTTTGTGAAATAGAAGTATGACTGCTGCCAGCATTGTTGCAAAGGTTGAAGGGGTCGGGGGTCAGCCTGTCAGTGCCCAGACCATATACCGCACACTGCATCAAATTGGTCTGCATGGCTGTTGTCCTAGAAGAAAGCCTCTTCTAAAGATGATGCACAAGAAAGCCCACAAAAACAGTTTGCTGAAGACAAGCAGGCTAAGGAGATGGATTACTGGAACCATTTTTCTGTGATCTGATGATACCAAGATAAACTTATTTGGTTCAGATGGTGTCAAGCCATCTTTATGTAGAGCAACAATTCTTTTTTTCAGATTCTCAGAGAGTTCTTTGCCATGAGGTGCCATTTTGAACTTCCAGTGACCAGTATGAGAGAGTGAGAACGATAACACCAAATTTAACACACCTGCTCCCCATTCACACCTGAGACCTTGTAACACTAACGAGTCACATGACACCGGGGAGGGAAAATGGCTAATTGGGCCCAATTTGGACATTTTCACTTAGAGGTGTACTCACTTTTGTTGCAAGCGGTTTAGACATTAATGGCTGTGTGTTGAGTTATTTTGAGGCGACAGCAAATTTACACTGTTATACAAGCTGTACACTCACTACTTTACATTGTACCAAAGTGTAATTTCTTCAGTGTTGTCACATGAAAAGATATAATAAAAAATTTACAGAAATGTGAGGGGTGTACTCACTTTTGTGAGATACTGTATGCTTCAAACCATTACTGTAGTAATAGCCCTTTTATTGCATTCAAAAATCACTGATGAATTCTTTATTTTAGAATAATTTGTTTTCAGTCACATCAAGAGTGACATGAAGAAAACAACATCTCGCTAAACACAGCTCTTTTTTATTCAGTTTTCCACTTTACTAACAATCTGTTAATCTCCTTTTGTTCTTGTTCTTCTGGCTGGAAAAAAAAACCCAGTCTTCTATTCCTCTTGACTATCCAAAGAACATTTATTCTGTTAAAGAAATGCTTTCAATTTCCTTCAAAAAGGAAAAAAAAAATACAACTTAAACATAAATCATGTTATAACTAGAATGTTATGAGCAGTGGTTTTCACCATGTGAGCAAGTAGTGATACTAAAGTGTTAATTGATTTGAAAAACATTCAGTTATTCTTATATTATTCATAGATTTTACATTTTCCATATTCTATGGTATATATTATTTAGTTTTTTTATAACTTACAGCAGTATAATGTCTCACGGGACAAAGCTTAGAGATGCCTTGGGCTTTTACTTGGTTCATGGACTGCAGTATTTTGTTTTCTCTTCCAGGTAATTAGACTGGTAAATGTATCAGATTTATGCAAAATGAAACAAAAACAGCTAAAATAGAGATGTTACCCATGAATTTTGGGTTACTTTGGGTTACTTTGGGTTACTTTGCATTCAAAAAGGCTAAATTATGCTATAACAGAGGCGTAGCTTGAAGCTTGTGGGCCCTGATGCAAAAGTTGACCTGGCCCCCCCCCCCACTACTTTCAACGTGCATGCACATACATCCACTGCAAGCCAAGATACTCAAAGTGGCTTAAGAGTTTTGAGTTCCCAGAGTTCCTCTTTACATTAGAGGACAGGAATTACCACTGGAGAATCAGAGGACAGGGATTACCAATGGAGAATCAGAGGACAGGGATTACCAATGAAGAATCAGAGGACAGGGACCCCTGGCAGGGCACTTGGCAGAGCTCCTTTCCCATTCCAGCACTGTATACAGCTCCCCCCACACACTACACAGGGCTGAAATCACATTCCTTTACACACAGTCTGTCAGCCTTCACAGGGTGTATCTGGCTTTTATGTTTCCCTTCTGACCTGTGAAATTCTCTGGTCGGAAAGGCAGTGTAGTTGCAGTAGGCAGATACACCCTAGGCAGATCATGGCTAACTGGCTGTGTTGTAAAGGAATGTGATTTCCGCCCTGCGGAGGAGGAACAGTATAGAGTGCTGTGATGAGAAAGGAGCTCAGCAGCCGGGCATACCATGCAGGGTGGAGGGGGTAGTCAGGGGCTTGGGGGGGCAACTTAGAAATGGGAGGGCAAAGCCATGTGACACAAAATCTGGAGCCTGCAGCCCTTCAGGGGCCCTCCGAGGAGGTGTTAAGGGATCTGTTTTAGCAATTTCTGAAGGTTTCTCTGTCAGCGTTGGCAGGTGTTAGGGGAAGGTCACCTCCCGGAGGTGTGTGTCTTTTGCCCAGTCGTCAGGGAAGTGGTGTTAGTAGACATCCCCAGATGGGGGGGTGCAGAGATCCCAGCTGGTGACTAGGAGACACTGAGCATTGTCATACCTCACCAGTGACATCGGTCCCATCGTGGCTACAGGACAGCACTCTCCTCCTCTTGCCTCGCTGAGCTCGGTTACCATTCCATGTTGCCAGCACACAGCACAGACACTTCCCCATCCTGGGCTGTTCTCACCTCATGCTCCTCTCCATTCAGGAAATGGCTCACAGCTTCTCCCCAGCCAATGGGAACAGAGGGGTGTGGACTGTGGAAGGCAAAGTAGAAGCCCAGTACTGGAGCATGGCTGTGGGGCCCTAGGGCAGATCGGAGCTGGGTTTTGTGGAGGATATGATAATATGACAGGGAGGTGGCTGGGGCCCCCTGGAGCTAGGGTCAGGGTTGCAATTGTGACCCCTGCAACCCCTTATGCTACGCCCATGGGCCATAAAATACATACAGGAAACAGAACCTGCCCATCCAGGGCTTTGTTTCTTTATCCAGGTGTGAATGTACTGTAGTTCACCAGTCCACCCCACTAACTTATGGCAGGAAAATTATAACCTGGCATTTAATAGTGTTTTTTACATTCAACAATCAGAATCAAATATAGCTTCAAAATTTGAACTGTGGGTTAAATGTACATATGATCATTTGCTTCATGAAACAATCCCACTATGATAATCTCTTTGAAATCTGGCTGCAGAAGAGGTAGTAGTCTAAAACTGAGTGGGTTTTCATTTGCACAGTTGTGGTCTTCGCTAGGGGCCTTAATAGAGTTGCCACCTCATCCCTTTTAAACCAAATACCTATAAATTATACAGGTTCTGTGGCTGATTAAGGTGGTAATTAAACTCACTTGGTGGCTTAGCTGAATTCAATTAGCCCCAGAACCTGTGTAATTCATATGTGTTTGGGTTTAAAAGGATGATGTGGCAACCCTAGGCCTTGACTTCTTTAGAGAAAACTAGATTTGTAAACAATGTTTACATATTTTGGCCCCATTCCTCCACTGTAATATAGCAACAGAGGTTCAGCTCTATGATTGGAAATGTTCCTCTAGTTGGAAAAAAGACTGCCAGTTCCAGGGTGGAGAAGTTTGTTTTTCAGGGGCAGTGGAAGGAGTAAAAAACCTTTCTCTACATACTAGAGAAAAAGCCTGTGGTTGTTCTGCAGAATTCTACCAATCCTTGGAGAATGGGAATTTGTTCTCTTATGGATCATCTGTACCTTGACTTTCTGATAGATAGCACCAAATACATCAAAGTAATTTGAATAACACGGTTGCTGTTAAAACTGGTGCCTGATTTGCTAAATAAGGTGTTGCAGTTTTCAGGAAAAGTTCTTAAAGTGATTGTAAAGCTTCATTTTTTTTAAAATAACAAACATGTCATACATACAGTCAGGTCCATAAATATTGGGACATCCACACAATTCTAATCTTTTTGGCTCTATACACCACCACAATGGATTTGAAATGAAACAAACAAGATGTGCTTTAACTGCAGACTTTCAGCTTTAATTTGAGGGTATTTACATCCAAATCAGGTGAACGGTGTAGGAATTACAACAGTTTGTATATGTGCCTCCCACTTTTTAAGGGACCAAAAGTAATGGGACAATTGGCTGCTCCAGAGTAAATACAGAGGGTTCACCACAAGATGTAAACCATTGGCGAGCCTCAAAAACAGGAAGGCCAGATTAGAGTTTGTCAAACAACATCTAAAAAAGCCTTTACAGTTCTGGAACAACATCCTATGGACAGATGAGACCAAGATCAACTTATACCAGAGTGATGGGAAGAGAAGAGTATGGAGAAGGAAAGGAACTGCTCATGATCCAAAGCATACCACCTCATCAGTGAAGCATGGTGGTGGTAGTGTCATGGCGTGGGCATGTATTTATCGATGATGTGACTGCTGACAAAAGCAGCAGGATGAATTCTGAAGTGTTTCGGGCAATATTATCTGCTCATATCCAGCAAAATGCTTCAGAACTCATTGGATGGCGCTTCACAGTGCAGATGGACAATGACCCGAAGCATACTGCAAAAGCAACCAAAGAGTTTTTTAAGGGAAAGAAGTGGAAAGTTATGCAATGGCCAAGTCAATCACCTGACCTGAATCCGATTGAGCATGCATTTCACTTGCTGAAGACAAAACTGAAGGGAAAATGCCCCAAGAACAAGCAGGAACTGAAGACAGGTGCAGTAGAGGCCTGGCAGAGCAGCACCAGGGATGAAACCCAGCATCTGGTAATGTCTATGCGTTCCAGACTTCAGGCTGTAATTGACTGCAAAGGATTTGCAACCAAGTATGTAAAAGTGAAAGTTTGATGGATGATTGTTAATCTGTCCCATTACTTTTGGTCCCTTAAAAAGTTGGAGGCACATATACAAACTGTTGTAATTCCTACACCGTTCACCTGATTTGGATGTAAATACCCTCAAATTAAAGCTGAAAGTCTGCAATTAAAGCACATCTTGTTCGTTTCATTTCAAATTCATTGTGGTGGTGTATAGAGCCAAAAAGATTAGAATTGTTTTGATATCCCAATATTTATGGACCTGACTGTACCTCCCCCGTGCAGTTCGTTTTGCACAGAGTGGCCCTGATCATCCTCTTCTGGGAACCCTTAGCGGCGTTATCAGCTCCTCCCCGCATTGTATAACCCCCTAGGACAGGCATGTCCAAAGTTCAGCCCGCAGGCCAATCACGGTATGCGTTCCGGTTTCAAACGGCCCGCCTGGTTATTTGGACATGTATATCTTTTGTGGCCCCCAATGAATCCCCGAGCGCCAGGGGCCACAAAAGATATACATGCTGGCTGCCTTGGAGGGGACAGGGAGGAGGCAGGATGAGTGCTGTACATACAGGTGAATTTCCTGTTTGCAGGGCGACCTCTGTAATAGGAAGTCTCATCTCCTGCGCTGCCATTAAATGACTGTTCTGTCCATCATAGGTGGTGGGACTTTGTATTAAAGAAGCAGAACAGATTCTCCTCTATGTAATCTGTTGGTGCTCGTCCCTCCCCCTCCCTGTCCAATCCGAGGCTGCAAATGGGCATCAATCAGGCTGCACTGATGGTAAAGGTGAGTCTGCATTCATGGTAATGGGGGTTCTGCATTCCTGGTAATGGGGGTGCTGCATTCCTGGCAATGGGGGTGCTGCATTCCTGGCAAAGGGAGTGCTGCATTCCTGGCAATGGTAAGGCATGGCAATGGTAAGGCTGCATTCATGGCAATGGTGGGGCTCAATTCATGGCAACAGTGGGTCTGCATTAATGGCAACAGTGTGTCTGCATTCATGGCAATGGTGTGTCTGCATTCATCGCAACGGTGTGTCTGCATTCATAGCAACAGTGTGTCTGCATTCATTGCAACGATGGGTCTGTATTCATGGTAACAGTGGGGTTGCAGATGGGCACTATTTAGGCTGCATTCATGCACACTGACCCTTATTTTGCTTCACAGTTCTTTATTTAAAATTTAAGTTTTTTCCTGAAACGTCCCTCTTAAGGTGAAGGTGCATGTTATACACCGATAAATATGGTATAGTCAAATAACACGCCCAAGCTCATCTCTTTACTACAAACAGCCACAAAGGCAAGAGAATTCTTGTTGGGCAGTGTATTAGTGCTCGAACAAACACACTTATGTCCCGTACACACGATCGGACATTGATCGGACATTCCGACAAAAAAATCCTAGGATTTTTTCCGACGGATGTTGGCTCAAACTTGTTTTGCGTACACACGGTTGCACAAAGTTGTCGGAATTTCCGATCGCCAAGAACGCGGTGACGTCAACCATGTACGACAAGACTAGAAAAGGCCAGTTCAGAACCAAGCCCGGCACCCTTTGGGCTCCTTTTGCTAATCTCGTGTTATTAAAAGTTTGGTGAGAGACCATTCGCGCTTTTTCAGACTCGTGGTTTTCAGATCATTTTCCGCTGTTCAGTTTGTGCTTGTGGATTTGTATCTGCTCTTCAGTGTGTGCAAGCAAGCTCCGCGTGACTTTATTAGTCATTGTGTTCTTGTTCGTTCGTTACTGTTTTTCAGGTCGCTCTTCACATGCCTTGCTGTTCTTCAGTGTGTTCTGTTACTTTGTTCTGAGCAGCCGACCGTTTTCTAGCCATGTTGCGTATACATACTCCTCGTAGAGTTCGTGCTGTGCGGGGGCTTGGTGTTGGGGTCCTGACCTTGACAGGGTGGGTGAGTTCATGGACCAAGAATTGGTTGCTTCAGCGTGACCAGTTCTGTCATATGCCTTTGCTCCGTGAGATCCGTGAGAATAATCCTGATGATTTCAAGAACTTTCTCCGGATGACGGACCCCGTATTTCACCGTTCGTTGGCTTTGCTGACCCCCTATATTAGCAGGCAGGATACCTGCATGAGGTAAGCCATCACTCCGGAGCAGAGGTTAGTCGCCACCCTGCGGTACTTGGCGACGGGGAGAAACCTGCAGGAACTTAAGTTCTCGACAGGCATCTCCACCCAGGCTCTGGGGATCATTATCCCAGAGACCTGTTCTGCCATCATCCAGGTCCTGCAGAAGGAGAATATTAAGGTAAGATTTTTATCCTTTTATATCACATTTTATTGTATATAATGTTTACTAATGTATTGTATTTCTTTCCTCATTCCCTAGTTACCATGATTGTAATATGCTGTGAATGTCCCCTTTGTCCTCATGCATGCTGGATTTTTATGTAATTATTTTTTTTGTCCTTCATACATATTTGCCTTCACTTACCTCCCCAGCATGCTCTCCTGCCCCTATATTCACCGCATGTAGTCACTTAACAATGTATTTGATCAGCTCCATAGTAGTGCTTTACCCCAAACACCCCTAAAATGTTTTTAAATGTGATTTGTAATTTAAATTCAGGCAGAGTGCCAGAGTCTTTTTTTTAGGGGTCCCCAAATCATTTTGAACCCTCCCTCCCCCCAACTGCTAAGTCAGCTGATAACAATTCTCTATCTATCCTCAATCATCTATCTGCTGACTTTGCCAAACCCATACACACTATACCTTCCTCTTTTGTGGTCAGATGTATGGATGAATTGCCCAAAGCATGTAGTGCAAGGGCCTGCCTGTATACTTTCAAATGGTACTATTTAAAGTTTTTGTATCCTATTATTATCTTGATAGGTAATAGCAGAATGTCCAAATGTGCTCACATGTGTACTGTGTATTTATATCTTTGTATTATGGCACTTCTTACCTGTCCAGTGGGCTGCCAATATTGTAACTAAGGAAGGGCTGTTTAAAGTAATACACATTATTTAGGCATTCATCTCTCAATGAAGTGGAAAGGGTTACCTGTCCAAGAGCTCCCCCCCCCTATAATGTTAGAAATGGCCCAGGGGGGGGGGGGAATATGATAGGTGTACCTTATACTTTGGTGTTTCAAATTTCCCATTAATAAATGTTATCTTGATGTTGGCCAAGAATGTTTGTGTCTAATCTGCTTTCCATGTTTTAATGTGCAAAAAGGCTAATTTTTTTTGTTTTCCTCCACAGTTTCCTTCCACACCACAGGAATGGCAGACTGCGGCCTCCCACTTTGCCCAGCGGTGGGACTTTCCTAACTGCGGAGGGGCAATTGATGGGAAACACCATCATCCCACCACCCAACTCGAGGTCGTACTATGATAATTATAAGGGGTTCAATAGTATTGTGATGTTGGCGGTGATGTCGGCTACTTATGAGTTCCTGTATGTGGACGTGGGGAAGAATTGCCGGATGTCCGATGGTGGAGTCATCGCCCAGACGGAGTTCTACAGGCATCTCCAGAATGGCAGCTTGGATTTGCCACCTCCAGAAGACAATGTGAAAGGACTCCCATTCGTCTTCGTTGCGGATGAAGCCTTTGCGCTGGGGGACATCTTATGCGGCCATTCCCTATGAGGACCCTCACCCCGGACCAGAGGGTTTTTAATTACCGGCTGGCCAGAGCCAGAGGAGTGGTGGAAAACACGTTTAGAATCATGGCCAGCCGGTTCCACCTATTTCTTACACCCATACATATGGCGGAGTACAAACTGAATCACATTATCCTGGCGTGCTGTGTTCTACACAACTTTTTACAGCAACATTCTGCCAACAATGCTGGCTCAGTTGGGCCTGAAGCGGGAATGCAAAATGAACCAACCATGACGGCGCTTGAAAGTGGCCATCCTGGCTTGCCCTCCCTGAGTTCCCGTGATGTCCGGCTAAGATACCTTGAATTCTTTGAGGGTAGGGGGGCTATCAATATGCCAGACAATGTGTAAAACCTTTATCAAAAAAAAAAACAAAACAATTCAAATCTTTAGTGACATTTACTGCTTGTGTTTGTTTTAGCTGACCCTGACAGAAATGTGGTGAGTCCTGAAAATGGTGTGATTGTGTAACCTTATACAAAGCACTGTTGGGTGTTATTTACTAAAGGCAAAGACACTTTGCACTACAAGTGCCCTTGAAACTGCACTGAAACTGCACTTGTAGTGCAAAGTGGATTTGCCCTTATGAAATAACACCCATTGTCACAGAAAGCAGCAATTAGAGCACCACAAAAGCGTTGAGACAATTATCCACAAATTCTTGCTTAACAATCTTTTTAATACCTGCACAATCACATGTGCATTTTGACAAGGTTTAAAAAAAAAAAAAAACATGTTTGTTGTATAACAATTTTTGGGGTGGCATTAGAAAAAGTAGAAATGTCAATTTAAGATAAAACAGGCATGTTTCAAAACAACAAGAAAGACACAAATCTTGAACTTACAAAGTTCACATTTGGTAGAACTTGAAGGCAATATCAGACATCAGTATTTAGGAACTGTGTTTGATATTGCGTTCAGATGGGGTGAAGTCACCCCCGGAAAAGCCACATTTTGAAGATGCACACCAATTTACGAATGTCAACATGTGCTAGCTGCCATCACGGGGGATCAAGGGACGTGTTTTGGGGGAGCAACCCCTTCCTCTCAGCTACTTTATTATTGAGGAAGGGGTTGCACCCCCAAAACGTGTCCATTGATCTCCCGTGATGGCAGATAGCACATGTTGACACACTGTGTGCCTCTTCAAAATTTGGCTTTTCTACAATTCGACAAAAAAATTTAAAATTGTAGCACACCATAAAAGAAAGGGATTTGGAGGGGTTTTAAACTCTCCCCAAAACATCAATGATGTTCTTATTTTTTTGAATAACATCATTGATGTTTTTAGTGATGTTTTTCAATGCAACATTACACCCCATGATCTCCCCAATCAAGATCTGTGCACTTTCCGAGGTGAAAGGATCTGGATCCACAACATTGCAATCACCTAAAAAGATAGAAACCAAAAAACAACATGTATTATAAATATGCCGGCATCCATCTCTTACCTGAGCCTGTGGTCGCAGACACACCTGTTGTGGTGACACCATGTCTTCCTCCTCCTGCTCTGCTTGTTCTGGAAGATTTCCCCTTCTTCCAGAGGTGGGGGGTCTCTGGTCTCCTCGGATGAGGGGTGTCCTCCGAGTCTTTTCTCCCCTATGTGACAAAAAAATGGTATACTTAGCACACAGATATTTGATGGCAGAACTATAAATATGAAACATTGCTTGGAAATGGGGTACAATTGTCAATTTTGGCAGAGTTCCAAGATGAAGACATATTTTGGGTCCTATGTCAAACTTCAATACTTTACCTGTTTTTTACAAGCTTCACAGATGGAGACCCCCCTATAGTATACACTGGAGCACCTGTGTGGGCCCCCTAATAAAAAGGGTGTTCTTGTGTCCCACACTAGTGCTCCAGTGTCCAGATGTGAAAACTGCTGCTGAGTGTCCTCTCCTTACACAGAATCTAGTTTGCATTTCATTCTAGTAACAAACACATCTACACAACCAAATTAGTTTCAGACAAGTAGGTCCTAAAAAATGTGGTCAAATGCATATGGCCAAAACAATGGTGTTTTATAGGCCGAAAGAAAAATGTTTGATACGAACGAATAATGTGCAACAGTTCAGAAAAGCACATGGAGCAGCACGAACATAATAAACACAAAAAGAATAGGAACACAGGACAACTACTTACTTTTTTGCAGCACTTTCCGGATCTTTCTGTACTGCTCATGCTCTCTTAATTTGAGGTCCAACCACCGCTTCCTGAGCTGATCTTCGTACCCCGAAATTCCGGTGCAGACTTTTGACCACTTTCGCCATGATCTTGGCCTTTCTGACATTGGGGTTGGGGTAAGGTCCATACTTTCCATCATAGTCGGCCTTTCTCAGGATGTCCACCATCTCCAACATCTCCCCAAAGGACATATTTGATGCCTTAAATCGTCTCCTTCTGGATCCAGACGTTTCCGGCTCCGGGCTTTCCTCCCCCTCCTTCTCGTTGGTGTAATTAGCATGCATCTGCTGTGTCTCCGCCATGTGCTCTTCCCCCACTGCACCGAACGAAAATGGGCAGGGAATAGATTAGAAAGAACATCAGGGGCGGGCGGAGTTACACGCATGCGCAGTGTGTATAAAGCGTAACACGCGTGCGTAGTACGTACGATCTGTGAGCGGAGGAAGGAGTATAGGAGGCGACGATCGTGATAACGAAGGTAAGATCTAAACTTGGGACTATACTGCTTCTAGATTGAGGCCTATATTGTAACAAGATTAGGAGAGTTTCACCTGACATTAGGGTTTATCTTGTATTGTGTCTTGCAGATAAAATGGATGGCTTCAATGACCACAACTTTCTCCCCCTGTTCATAGACAAGTACAGGGAGATGCCCTGTCTGTGGCAGGTAAAACACCCACATTATAATCATAAACAAAAGAGGCAGGCAGCGCTGGAGAAACTGCTGGAGTTGGTGAAGCCGGTGGTCCCCACAGCAACCATCCCCTATTTAAAAACCAAAATTGGTGGCCTGAGGAGCACTTATCTTAGGGAGCACAAGAAGGTCACGGATTCCCAGAGATCCGGAGCTGCAGCAGATGACGTTTATGTCCCCAGGCTGTGGTACTATGAGAGACTGCGATTTCTGTCAGACCAGACTGGAGTCAGGGAATCCCTCTCAACCCTTCCTTCCACTCTTCCTTCCACCCCAGCTAAGGCTTCCGTTGTCCAACCTAGGCCTTCCAGCCAGGAAGAAGTGGAGGAGCCCAGCTGGAGACAGGTATAGCATTGTTCTACAGATTTCTGGTTAAGAAATAAATTATCTTTACTAGATGTAATTATTGACTAAATTCTGATTTAATAAAGTGTTTTACATATCAATAGACAGTAGTGGGCAAAAATATTTGGGACAAGAATGAAAAATGCTGGGCTCAGAATGATAATCTGTTATATTTGTTAACATTCAATGTGCAACAGTCATGAGGTGACAATTGTGTGTGATTGATGAATAAAAAACTGAAACTATGTCCCTTTTTCATACACAGGAAGACCTCAGCCAGGAGGAGGCTGTGGAATGTGGCAGCCAGGAGGAGGCGGGGCTAAGTTGCAGCCAGGAGGAGGCGCCTAAGTTGCAGCCAGGAGAAGCCTGGGACCAGTCGCAGCCTGACAGAATCGCAGGTTCCTCCCCTCCGCCTTCCATACAAAAGAAAGAGGAAGGCGACTCACATGCAGGATTCTGCGCTCAGGCTCATTCAGGAGGCTTCTGCGTCCCTTTAGAGCCTTACCCACTTCTGAAGAGGCCTTTGCCTGCATGGCTGCCACCAAACTGAAGTGCATGCAGGAGGGTCAACGCCTCATGTGTGAGCAACTTATTTATAAAGTCCTAACTAAGGGGGTGAGTGGCAAAATCACACCCAAGACCGACGTGATTGAGTTGGACCATCCTCCTCCTCCTCCTGCTGCCACAACTCCACCACCAGAGCCACAGTGTGGAAGGAAGCGTGGAAGGAAGACCAGAGAGTGATGACCCTGGGTTCAGTCTGGTCTGACAAAAGCTGCAGTCTCTTGTATGACCACAGCCTGGGGACACAGATGTCATCTGCTGCTTTGAGGATCTCTGGGACTTCTGGACCAGACTACACTCCCTTGGGTAAGGACTCTTCAGGCCACCAATTTTGCAGTAAAATAATTGATGTGTGCCCTGGGGTACAAAGGCTTCACCAATTTCTGCTGTTTCTCCAGCGTTGCCTCCCCCTTTGTTTGGTTCTGAGCCCTTAATACAGGAATTTTTGTTTCAATTATACTCGCCTATGTGTGTTTTCCTTAAAAAAGGACAGTTTGTTTGTGAGGAGGCAGGTACATTTCAAAAATACAATGTGAAATTAACAAGGGACACCAACACCAAACAATCTCATTGAGATTAAATAATACAAGATATCAATGGTGTTGTGGTAACTTGACACACAAAACACACACAAAAATATTCTTTATTAAAAAGCATACAAAATTTGTAAACAAAAACAGCCTTGAAAAAAATTTTTTTTACAGTTAAAAACAAACCAAAAAAAAAAATTGGTCAGATGTGACAAATCAAAGTATATTGAGGGAATCCCAAAAAATAATAAAGAAAGAAGTTTGTGAGAAGTCTGTGTGAATATAAGCAGCAAAACTACTTCATTCTTCTAACATTATAAAGAAGAAGAGAGTGCGCTGTATTAAACCATTTTTTACATTGCAGCGTGACGAAAGTGCTCTATCCATTCCGAACGCTAATTTTACCAGACCGAGCTGTTCCGTCTCGGAATTTCTTCTGAGCATGCGTGGCACTTTGTGCGTCGGAACTTGCCACACACGGTCGGAATTGACGCGATCGGATTTTGTTGTCGGAAAATTTTATAGCCTGCTTTCAAACTTTGTGTGTCGGAAAATACGATGGAAAATGTCCGATAGAGCCCACACACGGTCAGAATGTCCAACAACAAGCTCCGATCGGACATTTTCCATCGGAAAATCCGACCGTGTGTACGGGGCATTGGACCGAATTTTAATGGTTCAAAGAATGTCAGGCAAATTGACGTTCACTTCATCAAATCTGGCCCCCTTTCAAAAACGTTTGGACTCCCCTGTCATAGGAAAAGCGCTTTCCCGGGGGTTACCTTGCGTCCATAGACACGGAATGTAGGTCTTGGCCCCGCTCCCCCCGGCGCCCGCGTCACTGGATTTGATTGACAGCAGCGGGAGCCAATGGCTGCACTGCTATCAATCTATCCAGGAAAAACTAAGAGAATAAAGTTCTCTTAAGAGGGCAGAATAAACCCCGAACACTATAGAATATACAAAAATGTACTTTATTGATACAAGAAAATAAACACCACACTAATTGACCAATTAAAGAAAAGAGAGGGAAAGATAAGTGGCTATCAAAGACCCATTAAAAAAAAAGACAACGTTGTCTTAAATTTAAAAACAAAGGGAGCCGCGGCTATACATCACATGTACAACACACAATCACCACTAGCAAACACTGATGATATAAGGATTGGATGGATTGGGAATGGTGGCTAAACAAATATATAATTCAAAAAAATGTAAATGGTTTGATAAAGCAGATTCCTAATGGTAAAGTTCCTTCAATCATCGGCCATGAACATGGTATATTGAGTATATGGATGGATGGATAGAGTGTGCTGATGGTAGTTCATAGAGTATATCAGTTCAGTAGGGTCTGTTAAGTATGAAGACACAGACCATCATTTGTAAACAAGATTTGCAGCAAATATAACCAACAGACTGACTTGAGTGTTATTCAGATCTTTAGTGAGGTACAGAGGGGCAGTGGCATAAATATTTGTAAAGATGGTAGCAGGGGGAGTGCTAAGAGCTGAAGGAGCGCATCCGTGTATACAGATATAAACTGAATCAATGCTTCTCTCACCAGCTGGAGGCTATCCGTCATCCTCCTGTAGCAATACTCTACCCCTGGAGACTTGTAGCTGGAAGCATCAGTCCATGTTTAGCCGTATTCCTGCCAAAAAGCATGAACCCTCACTGTATGTTAGTTACCGCACATGAAGTTGCACGACCATCCGGAATAAAAAAAGCCGGTCGTCAGCTGTTCGTTCCTTGCTGACACTCAATCCAATGAGCGCGCAGTTCTGGGGTGACGTGCTGACGTCACGCTGCTGACGTGTTTCACCAGCCAATGAACGCTGGTTTCTTCAGAGCAAGGAGGAGTCCGTGGAGTGGGTTTAAATAATTTTCCATAGTGTTCGGGTTTTTTTCTGCCCTCTTAAGAGAACTTTATTCTCTTAGTTTTTCTTGTATGCTCATAGGGCAACCTGAACTGCATCCTACGTTAATCGTTTGGATGAACGTTAACATACACTTGCTAAATAATTTTACTTATATATTGGAGGTTGATCCAGGCAATTAACTATTATTTTCTATCAATCTATCCAATCAAGAGCCAAGATCCCCGGGCAGAGGGGAAGAGTGCGTCTCTGCCGTGGGATGCATTAAGGTGAAAAAACATGAGGGTTTACAACCCCTTAAAGTTTGCAGTGAAGCACGTTTTCCTTATCTTCAATGGCATTTACAAAAAAGATCTGGGATGTAGAAAGTGAAATAAGTGCCGATTAGAAGTTGAGTCAGACACAAGGTCTCAGAGTATTCAGAGTGTAAAAGATGATGTATGAGGACTTCCAAGATGGGTAACGAGACCAGTGGTTAAAAGCTGGTCTATGTCTGCAGAGGATAGGGTTGAGTCTCAGATCCCTCCACTCAGATAAATTCACTGAATGCTGCAGAATATAGACTGTGGGCACTGGTCTACTGTGCACTGGTTAGCTGTGAAACCTCTAGTAGAATGAGAAATGGTACAGGATTAATAGATATAGCGAATGTGTAGTGTTTCCTTCTGAGAGCATAGCATCAGTAGTTGTTATTTGTATAACATTTCACCATAGTGAAATGTGTGTGGAACTGTAATAAAAGTGTACACTAAAGGGGTCAGGTGCTCAAAATGTAGTAAAGTGACTGGATTAGCATGGCAGCCATGCAACAAACAATTTCAGAAAGATATGTCAGCAATGACACACTCCATATTTTTCTTGGTTTTCTTTTATGAACTTACCAATCACATGCACTGATATACATGTAGGCAGGTAGAAATCAGGATGAGTGCCCTTTAAAGGTTGCTCCTGAAGGATTCTGGGAGCCCTTACTGTATATAGCTGAGGAAAGGGGGAGGGGGGAGTTGATGTCTGGCAGAGATCAAGAGTAGGGGACAAGGCTGTTGGGCTCTTTGGAGGTTCCCTGTCTAAATACTTGGGAGAAGGTAAAGCTCAACTGTAGAGGAACTGAGAAAAAAGGGAAAGGTTGGTTCTTCCCTCCAGGGAGAAGGAGGTTGGTGGAGGAAGCCAATGGGGAGAAGATGTAAGCTAATTCATTCCAACCTCACATTAGAGACACGAGCATCCTTCAGCCTGGGCCAGTACTGTATAACACCAATTCTGACAATTAGATGTATAGGGGGGCGCATGTGTGGAGCCTACGGAGCGGTAATGCCGTTTTGAAGCTCCGCTCCAGGGAGAACGATCCTGGAGCTCACAGCTGAAATTGCCCCCCCAAACTTCACCCACGGACACCTGCAGGCCCTGGGAACACGCTATGCTCGCAGCCATGGTGCTCGGAAGCTCCAAAACTAAGCTGAAGAACGGAAGCATTAAGAAAGCGCTGGCCAGGACATCTGCTAAGATGGCGCTGGCTCCCCCTTTACAGACCAGCACGCTGCACTCTACCAAATCTCAGCTGCATGCCCAGAAGCTCTTTGAGGATACTGGTGAGTCTGACTCTGACACAGGCAGCACATACTCCACCATACAATCTAGCACGTTTAAGCAATTTGAAAGAATGCTGCAGAAAGCTCTTAAGCAGACTTCTGATCAAATCACTGACAAGCTGACACATGAGATCGGGGAACTGGGACACAGAACTGCTGAGCTGGAAGGGAGGGTGGATGATCTGGAAAACTACACACAGGATTACACTGCAGAACTTAAAGAGGAGAACCTAGTATTGCAATCACGCTTAGAAGATCAAGAGAATAGGGCCTGATGCTCCAATATCAGGATCAGAGAGATCCCTGAAACAGTGATTGATCTCCATGCTAGAATGCCGGCCCCTATTTCAGGAACTGCTGCCTGGCATCCCAGTGGAAAGGTTAGAAATGGACAGGGTTTACATGGCTCTATCGGCCCAAAAAAGCTAATGGTCCGCCAAGGGACATAATAGCAAAGTTCCACTACTATTGGACCAAGGAGCAGCTACTTGCAGCAGCCAGGGGCAAGGACTCACTGTCCTTTCAAGGTCATACATACCAATTGTTTTTAGACCTCTCTCAGCTCACAGTGACAAAGAGACGTGCTCTCAAATCCCACCTCTAGATCCTGCAGGGTCACCAGATCACCTACCATTGGGGGTTCCCCTTCTCTGTAGGTTTTACACATCTAGAAACCAAATACGTCTGCCGCTAAACTACTATCTGCCTTGCAGGACTTGGGCCTACTCAAGCAATCCCCTCACATCTCGCAGACGCTCAGCCTCCCGTTCCCTTCAAAATCCACAGATACTGACAAAGTCCACCCAGGCCACTCCCAGCAAAGTCTTTACAAATGCTTTGATAACCTTGCAGCTCCTGCTGAAGATTCGATGGACTGACCACGTCTATACGCTTAAGAACAGGACATAACCTGTCCCTTTCACTGATCCCTGGGATTGTTAGAACTCCTTCATCATTGTTTAATCCACTCATACACAGATGCTGATCTTTTCTTCAGCCACCATTCATGGGGAATTAACCTGTCTGGGATTACCTGGTCCCAAATATTCACCTACAATCTGGACCTAACCTCTCAGCTTCTCCTGACCAGCTTGTCGCTGATAGGCTCCAAGCACAAGGTTGATATAATTTGCAGGAGGCCCGTTTACTTTAGAAGAACCCCCCCCTCTCTTTTTTTTTTTTTTTTACTGTTATTTTTTTTTCCTCGTAATACCACTGCTGTTCCTGAGTGCCATTGTTGTAACACTATGCAGCCTCATAGTTTAGATGGACTGGGGGTTGCTTTCCTTACATATAGGTTACCCACAACCTGATATTCCTGGGGTATTTATGTTACACCCCAAAATTATGTGTCCCTGATATCTGTTACCTATAATATATAGCTTTAGGTTCTACTCATTGATTAGACCCACGAGATTAGACGTTTGTTGACCTTTTTTTTCACTAACATTGCAATGCCGATGTTCACATTGTTTAATTTGTTTTACCCTCCGGTAAAGTTCTCCCGCTGGAATTTCTGCTCCTCCATTTACTAGCCTTGGCTCCCTGCCCTTATTATGCAGGTTCCCTATGGTAGTCTTGGAGCCTCTATGGGACCGACTGTCGCTCCCCTGGTACGCTCCCTATTAATACCCTATTGTTATGTTTTATTCCAATGTGTACATTGATTGATAATAGGGTTGTTCAATCTTTTCAGGTTCTCTTTGCTCTTCCTGCTACTGTCTTTCTCCCCCTCACTCTCTTTCTCCCGACGGTAGAAGCGGTTCCTTACCCTGGATATGTCTTCAACATGGATTTGACTGTTGAACTGAAGTTCTGGCCAAATTAAACATTCTTTCCTTGAATGTTCAAGGTTTCAACATCCCACATAAGCGCACCAAGGCACTGCGCTCCCTTGCGGCTGCCAAATCCCATATAATTTGCCTGCAAGAAACTCATTTCAACGAAAACTCCTTTCCAAAATTCCTTAGCACTTCCTATCCACAATTCTACTTAGCTTCAGCCACAAACAAACAACATGGAACCCTAGTTGGCTTTCACCACTCAACGCCATTGTCCCTCACATCCCAAATCAAGGATCCTGTGGGTACCTGATCCTTACGAAACATATATAGGATACTGCGATTACAATAGTGTCATACTATGCTCCAAATAAGTGCCCGGTTGCCTTTATGTCACACCTTCTACAGATGGCGGATAAGCATAAATTTAGAACGGTGGTTCTAAATGTGGAGATTCTAACCAAGTAATATTCCCATTCCTAGATAAATCCCCTCCAGCCCCGTCCTTTAGCCCGGTTAAATTGACTTTCCAACATCTACTCTCCAAACACAATTTAGTTGACACCCGGCGCAAAGTCAATCCTGTTAGGAAGTGGTTCACTTATTACTCTCACCCACACAAATCTTTTTCTCGTATTGACCATATTTTTTTTACGGCAAGCATGCTCCCAGAGATTTTATCCTCAGATATCATTCCCTTTTCTTGGACAGACCATTGTGCAGTGTGCACCACAATTGTCTCTCCAATACTTAGAACGCAGGATACATCTTGGTGTATCAATAATACCACGCTCTCCCACACCTCTCACCGCTTAGACATTGAAATAGCCCTTAAGGATTATCTGTCAGACAATACCACTGATGATACTCCCGCACTGACATTATGGGAAGCCCATAAACCCGTTATACGGGGCAAATTACTCCAACAGGCAGCGTCTCTGATATTGCAAGACCTTATTCTAAAAATTAGAAGCAAACTTTAATGTATGCCTCACGGCATTTCAGTCCAACCCTAACCCTACTACCAACTCACACCAAAGTCTGACTCAATTTCAACTTATTCCTTATCAATTCTGCGGACAAACTTCTTTGCAAACGTCAACACATATCCTTCTTTAAGGTCAATAAACCCAACACACCCATGGCACACACATCACCGGCGATACACCATCCCAAGCCGTCCGTTCATTTAAAAACAGCTCGCAATACGTACACAAGTAATCCCGTTAAAATACTGGAAGTGTTCCTTTCCAACCTTGCCAAACTCTACTCACCCTCCCAAGACTTTGACCTTGCTAACGCAGACCCCCTTTTTTCCCGTATTTCCTATACCTAACCAAGATCAGCAGGATCTACTTGAGCACTCCTATTACAGACACAGAAGAAACAATGGCCATCAAAGCTTTGAAACCCCATAAAAGACCAGGACCCGACGAGTTTTCGGCAATCTATTATAAGCAATTTTTACCCATTTTAGCCCCTATGCTTACGAGTGGCTTCAACTCTCTGCTCAGAGGGCATGCATTTAGATCCAAAACACTGACCTCTATTATCACTATGTCACCCAAACCCAAATCAGATTCCTCTTCTTGGACAAACTATCGTCCTATCTCTCACCCCGATATCAAACCACTGGCCAAGATCCTCGCTACCCATTTAAATACTATTATAAGTCAATTAATACATTGCAACCAAACAGGTTTTGTTCCAAATCGTAAAACTGATGACAATGTCAGGCACGTCCTCTTACTCTCACACGCCGCCAAAATCAGACGCATCCCAACATGCTTTCTATCACTTGAAATCAGGAAGGCATTTGACTCAGTCTCCTGGCCATGGCTGCATTACACCCTTCAACGATGGGGTTTTGGGGATCATTTCCTGTCTTAGGTCTCCTCTCTATATAATAGCCCGTGGGCTTATATCAAATACGCTGGCTATAAATCAGCGATGTTCCACATGCGGAGAGGCACTAGACAGGGTTGCCCCCTTTCTCTGCTGTTATTTGCCTTACTCATCGAACCTTTAGCACAACTGATAAGATCGGATCCTGATGTCAAGGGAATAGAATTGGGGGGCCATCACCACAAAGTGTGCCTCTTTGCAGACGACATACTTGTCTTTCTATCCTACCCTCACATCTCTGCCCCCAAACTTCTTTCTATATTGTAGGGCTTCGCCCACATCTCAGGCCTATGTGTCAACCAGAGCAAACTGAACGCTCTCAATATATCTCTATTACCGACAGAACTTCAATAAGCTAAATCCTCTCTGCCATTTACTTGGGTGCTGAACCACCTCCCATACCTACCTGGGGGTACAACTCACTGCCTCTATATCTGATCTTTTTGCTTTTAATTATTTAGCCCTACTAAAATAGGTTACCAGCCTCATGGCCCAATGGTCCTCTCTTCCCCTATCCTGGCTGGGCAGAGTCAATGCTGTAAAAATGTCTATACTTCCCAAATTTTTATACCTCTTTAGAGTACTTCCCATCCCTGTACCATCGTATTTCTCACGCCTTATACAGCACATAGTAATGTCCTTCATTTGGGGCACCATCAAACCTTGCATTCCCAAATCTACCCTTTACCTCCCAAAACTTAGTGGCGGTCTAGGAATCCCAAATGTTTCTTCCTACTATTATGCAACACAACTTCCACAATTGCCCAAGTATCACGCAGCAAAAAAAAAAACACCTTTATGGGTAGCTATCAAAACTGTAGACTGCGACCCCATATCTGTGTAAAACATGTTATGGCTACAACTGAAAAACAGAATCTCTATCATAAACCCCATCACAAAACATTCCCTACATATATGGGACAAATTTAGGAACTCGCAAAATCTACAATCTCCTCATAACCCTCTCCTATCCTTCCTTAAGAACCCTGCATTTCGCCCAGCCTGTGAATCTCCTGCTGCATTTACTGCCTGGTCCGATGCTAATTTACTTAGACTCCAGAAACTGGTCTCTAATGCCGCGTACACACGACCGGACTTTCCGGCAGAAAAGGTCGGAATCATTCCATCGGACATTCTGATCGTGTGTGGGCTTCATCGGACCTTTTCTTTCGAAAATTCTTACGGACCTAGAAATAGAACATGTTTTAAATCTGTCCGACTGAATCAATTCCTATCGGGAAAACCGTTTGTCTGCATGCTATTCCGACGGACCAAAAACGATGCAAGGGCAGCTATTGGCTACTGGCTATTGAACTTCCTTCTTCTAGTCCCATCGTACGTCATCGCGTTCTAAGTGATCAGACTTTGGTGTGATCATGTGTAGGCAAGTCAGCGGAACTCAGTCGAAAAAAACCTCAGAGTTTATTCTGCCGGAAAGTCCGGTCGTGTGTAAGCGGCATTACAATTCTTATTTCAAAGGATTTTTATTTTGAATGAAAGCACATTTAAAATACAGAAATATACTTTATCATATTTAAGAAAAAATGAAGCAACAGATGAAATATGAGATATACATAGGTTAGCTGTAGGTAGAGAGCTGACTTTTTCAGGAACCCTCGATCCATGTCAAGCCATAGGATCACACTGACTGTCGGACAAGCTAAAGAGTAAGTCAGCCTGATTGACAGAGGGCTTCACACCTCCTGGCACCCCTAACGGGAGCATACTGTGCCGGAAGGGGAAGCCCCTGATCACCACTGACAGCCCGAGCTCCCTTAATACAAAAGGGTGAAACGTCAGGGCATATAGATCGGAGAGCTAAAAATCAAAGGGTTATCAACTCTTCACCCAACCCTTAGCGCTTTAACTGTTCAATTTCACGTCTAGACTAACAAAGACACTGAGTAAGTAAAAATAAAACCAATGTCCAGAGTGGACCGAAAAAAAAAAAAAAAAGAAAAGGGAGGGAGAGGAAGGAAAGGAGCATCACTATTCATTCTAAAAGCATTTTATATTGACATATTAGAAGGGCCAAGGGGTGTGCCCACCAGTTGAGCCCACGGTTCCCAGGTAATACTGGATAGCTTTTCCTGGGACATTATCTAGGATATTTTCCTTTTTGCCGCTAAGAGAGAAATTCTTGGTTGTTTCCAGACCCTGGCAATCGTGAGTTTAGCCCCTAGGAACACAAAATGTACCAGTTTACTAGAAGATTTGGAGATCTGTGGGATTGAGACGTTTAGAAGGGCCACCATAGGAATCCTGGGAACCCGGGTTCCCACCAGTTTGTCAATTATGTTGAACATTTTTTTCCAAAAGGAACGTATTCTGGGGCATTCCCACCAAATGTGGGACATCGTGCCTGTGAGTTGACAGCCCCTAAAACACAGAGGGGCCACTGCGGGGAAAATAGAAGCCAGTCTGGAAGGATTGTAGTACCATCTGGAGATCACTTTCAGGCTGGCTTCTATTAGAGTGGTGTTAAGCATACCTTTGAAGGATATGAAACAGGCCATCTGCCAGCTCTCTAGGTTGCATTGGAATTGAAGGTCAGATTCCCAGGCCTCCATGAAGGACACTTTTGAGACAGGAGAAGTAAGCAACAAGTAGATTACCGAGATCCCCCCTTCTGGTCCATGGCTTGACCGCACCACAATTCGTAGTCAGTAAATTTTGGAGGGAGAGGTTTATCTTTACATAGAGATTGTAAGAAGTGGGATATTTGGCCAAACCTATATTATTCGGAGTTGGGACTCCAAAGCAGGAAGTCTAAAGTAAAGTTAGGGACAGCATGTTTTTCTATCTGAACCCAATCAGGTTTCTCGAACCTAGAGTAAACTATTGACAATTGGGCTAATCTGGCAGCCTGATAATATTTGTAGAGGTGGGGCAGGCCCAGGCCCCCCTTTTTCCTATGTGTGTATAGGGCTCTTTGAGGGATTCTATAGCCTGCCTTGCCCCAAGTGAACTTCAGAAGTTTGCTTTGGAAAGATTTAATATGGTACCTCCGGATGGGGATGGGTAGAGCGCAGAAAAGATATAATAATCTTGGGAGTAGCGTCATTTTAATCAAATTCACCCTTCCCAACCAAAATATGTTTTTTTGAGACCAGGTGCATAGGTCCACTTCTAGCTTGCATTACATGGGAGGATAGTTATGATTATACAGGGTTTCAGTCTTAGCTGTTAAATTAATTCCCAAATATCTAATGGAGGAGTCGCTCCATTTGAATTTGAAGGATTTTCTTATAGAGCCACTGTGTCGGTTTGTAGGGAAATGTTTAGTGCCTGGGATTTAGAATAGTTCACTTGTAAGCCTGATATCCTAGCGAAGGCGTCCAAGGTTTGGCGTAAGTTGGGAAGAGAGGTTATGGGTGAGGTGAGGAAAAGCAGTACGTCGTCCACCAAGAGGCCACATTTGTGGGTTTGGGAGCCGCATGACACACCCTTAATATTCGGGTTTTGGCGAATCGCTATGGCGAGCGTTTCTATTGCTATGGGGAATATAATCGGGGAGAGTAGACATCCGTGTCTAGTCCCCTTTTTTATCATTATGGGCTTGGAATAGTAGCCATGGAGCCGTATACGGGCTGTTGGAGTATAGTGCCTGCATCAGGTCAATGAATCGCTGGGCAAAGCCCCAATGTTCCAAAATGGCAAAAATGTTGGGCCATGAGACTGAGTCGAAGGCCTTTTGCAGGTCCAATGACAGGAGCATCCCTGATTGTTTAGGGAGCCCCTCCCAATTAGTTTGGAGAATGGATACCACATCTATTGCCCGCCCCTTATCTGATCCGGGCCTTGTCTGCCTGGGATGAAACCCACTTGATCCTTGTTTATATATGTGTTGATAAAGGAAGCTATAAGGTTAGCAAGAATTTTGGTTAGAATCTTGACGTCATAGTTAATAAGCAATATAGGGCAATAATTTCCTACTTCTTCCGGATTCTTGTCCGGCTTAGGTATCACTGCAATGTACGTGGTATTGAGTTGTGGATCAAGTGGGTCTCCCCTCGTTTTTTATTAAAGAATTTCATTAGATGTGGGACTAAGGTGTTGGAGAACGCTTTGTAATAGGGATTTGACAGGCCATCAGGGCCAGGTGCAGAGCCAGTCTTCAATGCCTTTATCACTCCTAGCACCTCGCCTTCTGTGAATGGGGCTTCTAGGCTGTCTTTGTGATCTGCTGAGAGCGACGGCATGGGCAAGCCGTCTAAAAATGTGCCTAATGAAGCGTCAGTGGGGGGCATGCATGGAAAGTAAAGGTTGTCAAAAAAAAAAATGAAATGCTTCCAGGATTTTGGAGGGGTCAGCCGTGCTGACTTGGCCCGGAATTCTTATTTTTGGCATTATATATGACTTAATTCGGGGTGTTACTTTAGCGGCCAGCATGGAGCCCATCCTGTCCCCTTGGGTATAAAACCTGGGTTTGTTCCAGCGGATTTGTTTTTCCACTTTAGCTGTCAGAGCTAGGCTGAGCTACAACCTAGCCTTGTCAAGTTGGGATACCGTGGAAAGGGATGGGTTTAATTTGTGAAGAGCCCAGAGTTTTGAGTACTTGTCCTCTAATCTCTTTATGTCAGCTTCTTTTTCCCTCTTAATCTGAGATGCCATTCTGATGATCTCCCCTCTAATGAAGGTCTTGTGGGCTGCCCACTGCGTTTCAGCCGCAATCTCCTCAATATTGTTAAAAAGGAAATATTCCTGCAGAAATTTATCTAGCATCGTGACACGGACAGGGTCAGAGAGAATGGACTCATTGAGTCTCCACTGTCCCTGACCCGTTCTATAGTGATAGGATTGAATTGCCATGACAACTATTGAGTGATCAAACAAAATTATGTCCTTGATATGGGACTTTATAATAAGTGGAATGTAGTGATCTATCCTGATCTATCCAGGTGTAGGAATTGTGAGGGTGGGAAAAGTGGGTAAAGTCCCGTTTGGTGAGGTTCAATTCCCTCTAGACATCCACCATGCCTTGGGCGTGGATAAGTTAAGCTATCTTGAGGCCTTCTTTGGTTGGGCGGGTAAGTTGGTCGGTGGGGGGGTCTAGACTTATCCAGCCCCTGATCAAAAGCGGCATTGGAGTCTCCTCCAAAAATGACCGTTCCCTCTAGTGATGGTGAGAGGGTGTTGAAGAGATGTCTAAAGAATGCTGCTTGGCCTTTATCGGGGGTGTAATAGAAAACCAGAGCATAGAGCTGCCCATCTATTGTTCCCTTTACCATGATGAACCTACCTTCTGGATCTTTAGTGTCTGAGATCCAACTAAATTTGCATGTTTTAGCAATCACAATGGCCACCCCCTTGGTCTTATTTTCCGAGCTGGGAAATTAGTTTCCTGCAGCATGATAATATCTAGCTTTGAGAATTTGTAAGTGTTAAACACCTTCCTACGTTTAAGGGGGGAATTTAAGCCCTGGACATTATGGGTAGTGACCAGTAGGGGGTTGTGTGTGCGGTCAGCCATGAGTCCAGGATGGAGGTGCGCTATTGAATCTGCCGTCACTTACCTTCACGAGTGTCCTCCGGCTCCATGCTGAGAAGGGGCATACTGTTTGGCTTCCATGAGGAGTCTCAATCTGCCTCAGCCCACTGAGGAATTTGTCTGAAATGGATAAAATGATTAGGCGATGCTCCATAGAAAGAGAGGTAAATAGAAAAAAAGGAAAAAGAAAACAAAGTAGAGGAGAGTTTTCCCCTCCCGAGGTTACCTAGATCCCGGGGAAGAAAAAAGACCCCGTGTGTCATCTCACTGTAAAACACAAGATAATATAAGAAGGTCAAAATCACTAAACAAATCGGTTGGATGTCCTATCCCCCGGACACCAGCAGGTGTCAAAGGGATAGGAGGAGGCACATGCAGTCCACCCCAAACCAGGGTGCCCTACAACCTATAGTGGTGGAGTGCCCACTGTAATATAGACCAACAAATGTACTACAGGTTGTAACTTATGTAACTTAAAAAAGGGTTTTCCGAACTCCAAAGTCTTTCCAACTTGGAAACTCCACCCCACCCCCCATGGGACAAGGAGGGGAGGCGGGACCACAGGGTCATCAAACATCGCTAGGGTGGTTCCCGAGCTGTGTTGAATTTCCTGAACAATACGGCTATTTCCTGACTACTCAAGTGGATACAGGAGTTATGGGGGAACCACTTCTGATAAGTTGGTCTTGAAGGGTTTGGATAAGGTCAGACTGCTGCAATCTGATCCAGCTTGCCTTCAATGGCGTCCATCCTGGATCCGATATTCTGGAGGTCTGCTTTAATTTCTCCTGTTATTTTAGCCGCCGTGGCAGCTAGGCCCTTTTCTAGGAGAGTGGAGAATTTGAGATAGATATTTTCCACAGAAAACCCCTGTGAGCTGTGAGCTCTCCTGGTTCGGTGAGGTGCGGAGCTCCGGGCTCAGGCGGCCATCTCGGAGCTCTGGTCTCTAACAATTTTATGCATGCATTGCCTACCCTCTGTGAGTCCTATGGACTCCCAAGATCCAAATTATTCTGCTACCTAGAAAAAAAAAATTCTATATGTAGCGCCCTGCTCCTGTTGACCAGGTGCTCGCATGTAAATGTAGTTTTTGGCTGAGCTGTAACCAGCTCAGATTGAATGTATATAGTTTACTCGATCTGTTCTGGTATTGACTTGGTTGTGCAGTTCCCACTGTTGCCAGTAGGTGTCACTGGTACCACAGGACAGTGTGCGAATAACAACTTAGCGAAACTTTAATGAATATTCTTTTTTCAGAAACAGCCCAGTAGGAGGTTCCTGCCGCTGTGCATTCTGGGAGAGAGTATTTATGGGCAGATGCCATGTGCTTAGGGAGTCCTGACCTCGTGGCCCTCCAGGCCTGGAGGCTACGTCACTGCAGCTGTGTTCAATTCTATACTACCAATTGAACACCATTCTAGATAATGCACTTCCATCATACACTGATAAATGGGCACACGATTTAGAGCGCACATTTAAGATCGCAGATTGGTCCAATATATGGCTAGCCACTAAATCCTCCTCACCTAACGTCTTACCAATCAAAACTAACTACAAGGCCCTAGCACGTTGGTATCTTATACCAGGTAGGATCGCAAAATTTGTCACATCATATACGGGGACGTGTTTTTGAGGTTGCTCAGCTCTAGGCACCCACATACACGTCTAGTGACAATGCCCTGTCGCCCAAGAGTTCTGGAAGAGCATTTTTGAGTTGACGTCTAAGGCCTTAGAAACCAATATCCCCATTGACCCAGTAACGGCTCTCTTGAACCTGAAGCCGACCAAGCTTACCCGTACCCAATTCCAATTACTTTTACAAGCAGGCAAACCATAGCCAAGGCGTGGAAATTGCAATCTTTGGTTGTGGCTGAAACTAAACATAGAATGAATAGGGCCCTTATCTATGCTAAAATGACAGCCATTGAAAATGACAAAATACGGAAATTTGAAAAAATATGGCAACCTTGGGTCAAGCACTGCTTACCCCAGACTTCAACCATTCCCTATTACTGCCTTGGTAGTCGAACACCTCTTTTACTTGTCTGTTGCATGTCCTGGACTGGGACCGCCATACCATATTAGGAGACCTTTCCCCTTCTATAGCTGTTCCTCCCTCTTCTCTGCCTGACCCCTTGGGCTTGCTTGTTCTACTGCCGACACTCACTGGCATCACACCTACTAGGATCCTAGACACGCTCGCACCCATGCTTCTCTCTTTCACTCCTCTTCTATTTTCGTGCTACGCCTTCTTCTATCCGTTACATTTGCTAACAGAATTGTCTCATCCTCATCCACGTTCTATGATGGGTTCACTTCTCTATTTCTATATTAGTACCTACTGTTTGTTCCTTTACGATTGTTAGTTTATTATGGTCGCAGTCAACCACATTCATAATCCCATGAACCCCAGGCCCCACTCGTCCCTGATGAAACTGTGTTGTTCGGATGTTTGTTAATCCATATGTACTATTTGAGATGATTCTCTTTTGTTCATGTACATACCTGACTTTCCTTTTAATTCCTTTTAATTACAATAAAATTAGTTGACAAGAGAGAATTAGATGGATTGCCCAAACTTGTTTTATTATGTTATCAATTGACTTTAACAGTAAAGGAAGTTGTTACTACAACTTGGCCTCTGAGCAAGAGCAGCCAAAGCCTTAGAGAACGTGAGAACAAGTATTATCTGTGTATATCTGAAAAAAGGAATTAGGGGCCAGCGTGTGACTACCCTTTGGAGTTAGGGAGTTTTTGGTACTGAAAACATGAAGCTCGCGAAAACTATGGCAAAAATATTTTCGTCACCAAAATTAACACTGCATCACACAACCCTCTCTGGCAGTAGGAAAGGGAAGAGGGGAACCTACTTTTTCTCTGTTACAGTTCACTTACAGGTCTTGTCTCTTCCAAAGCCTGTGACTGGATAGTGAAATACGACACTGCATACTTATAAGCTTATCTCTCTGCCAGGGCCTTCTTAGTAGTAGTAGTAGCAGCACCATGGGCCCCTGAGCAAAGTAATGCACTGTGGCCCCTTCCAGGGAGATGGTGCTAAAAATAAGGTGTGGGTTTTTAGTTTGATTATTAGCAACAAATAAGCACAACCAAAGAATTAACCCATATTAAATTCAACCCTTGTACACACTGTCCTACCCTCTCTACGCACTACCCCCTGTATACATTGACCCACTCTATGCCCTAACCCTCTCTCTACCTGTACACTAATTCTTTTTTACACTAATCCCCTCACTGTACACACTGCCCCCATCATAAATGTCTCTCCCAGCCTGTCAGTGGGATATATGTTTTTATGTGTGTCTGTACGTTACTGTTAGGCCTTGTTCACAAAGGCATACTTAAAGTGGATGTAAACCCAATGTCATCCTTTCTAAACTACTGCCATAGGGGTTATTTATAAGGATATACATGCCCCCTGCATGTATCTTTACCTGTCAAATGTCTCTCCTCTGTCTGTTATGAGACCCGAAAAATTGCATATTCTGTGAGTGGGTCCATTGTCTGGAGCTCGGTGGGTGGAGTCGTGATGTCAGTAGACTCCCCGCCCACCTCTACACTACCCTGTGTATTTCTAACACTGAACTTCTACTATGATCTCTAACATCCAGTGAAAAGACAGGAAAGTAACCACATGACTTCAGCATGCCAAATCATGCTGAGATGTGGAACAGCCAATCCTTGCAGAGCTGCTGAAGAAAGGAGTGGGGGAGGGAATAAAAAAATACTGCAGGTGTCTTAGGCTAGTGCATGAGATGTAAATCACCTGTCGCTCACAGCAAGGGGGAGTATTTGACAAAGTTTTTCTCAGTTTGTCAAGATTTATCTCACTGAACAATAAAAGAGGATTGTTCAGAGATGGATTAACTCTGTGTGGCAAGACTGGGCTCAAATGATAGGAAATTTTATACTCTACAGTATGATATAAAAAAAAAAAAAGTTCGGGTTTACATCCACTTTAAGCGTACAACCGTGCACCTGCACTAGGGTGCACAGATGTTCATTTCATCCTCCTTCAAGCAGTCCCATTCATGTCAGTTAGGATGCAGCAGCTGCACAGAAACAGCCGCTGCTCCCCATCAGACATTGTATGGCTACAGGTCCCCGAATCCACACAGCCTGTGTTTGGGGACATGCACCCACATGGATATAAAATTGGTAGCAGTGGCTCTGTCTGTGCAGCTGCTGCATCCCAGTTGACATGAATGGGACTGCCTGCATGGAGATGCACTCAACACCTGTCCATCTAACACTGACACTGGCTGGGAAGAACTTAATATCAGGGCTGATCAAAGGGTTAACTGTGTACCTAGCTAGTGTTTTAGTGTGTAGGAGTATAGATATCCTTTAAGCCACACTTCAAAGCAAGCCCGCTTGTGATGGTGTGTGGCAACCTCAACCTGGGCTCCTGCCAGGCCATGCTCCCAATGCACTTTGCTCTGCCCCCTCGGAGCTTAATCAAGGGGATTATCCCCATGATTAAGCTCTGTGGGGCGGGGTGAAACACATTGGGGGCGTGGCCTGGTAGACGCCCAGGTTGAGGTTGCCACACACCATCATGAGTGGTCTTGCTTTGATGTGTGGCTTAAAGGACATCTATACGCCTACACATTGATGTTTGAAGCCAGGATGGGCTCTCTCCCCAGCCAGCACTCACAGCAGTGTACCAGGACTAGCACCCTTTCCTAGCCTGAGCGGCTCACACACAAGGTTTTTGGTCATACTGTTTTAGTGTAGTGTGGGAGGTGCTTTTACTAGGGGAAGGCATGGATCCATGCCTTCCTTACTGACAGAATGGCAATCTGCCTTGTTTACAAACGATCAGCTGATATATACACAAGGGTCTTTCAAAAAGCTTCCACTCTTTTTATTAAGAATTTAAAAAACAAATTACATCACTCGTACTAAATGTAAGGTCAGTCGGCTTGCCAGACAGGCCAGTCACATGACACTCTCAGACACAACCAATTATTATTCCTCCCACCCTCACCACTTCCAAAGAAAATATAAAAGTGTGGAAACTTTTTGAAGACCCTATATATATATATATATATATATATATATATACATATATATATATACAGTATCTCACAAAAGTGAGTACACCCCTCACATGTTTGTAAATATTTTATTATATCTTTTTACTTGACAACACTGAAGAAATTACACTTTGCTACAATGTAAAGTAGTGAGTGTACAGCTTGTATAACAGTGTTAATTTGCTGTCCCCTCAAAATAACTCAACACACAGCCATTAATGTCTAAACCGCTGGCAACAAAAGTGAGTACACTCCTAAGTTAAAATGTCCAAATTGGTGGTGGCAGCATCATGTTGTGGGGAAGCTTTTCTTTAGCAGGGACAGAGAAGCTGGTCTAAGTAGATGGGAAGATGGATGGAGCCAAATACAGGGCAATCTTAGAAGAAACCCTGTAATGCCCAGTACACACGGTCGGACTTTGTTCGGACATTCCGACAACAAAATCCTAGGATTTTTTCCGACGGATGTTGGCTCAAACTTGTCTTGCATACACACGGTCACACAAAGTTGTCGAAAAATCCGATCGTTCTGAACGTGGTGACGTAAAACACGTACGTCGGGACTATAAACGGGGCAGTGGCCAATAGCTTTCATCTCTTTATTTATTCTGAGCATGCGTGGCACTTTGTCCGTCGGATTTGTGTACACACGATCGGAATTTCCGACAACGGATTTTGTTGTCGGAAAATTTTATATCCTGCTCTCAAACTTTGTGTGTCGGAAAATCCAATGGAAAATGTGTGATGGAGCCCACACACGGTCGGAATTTACGACAACGCAACAAGGTCCTATCACACTTTTTCCATCGGAAAATCCGACCGTGTGTACGGGGCATTAGAGTCTGCAGAAGACTTGAGACTGGGGCGGAGGTTCACCTTCCAGCAGGACAATGACCATAAACATACAGTCAGAGCTACAATGGAATGGTTTAGATTAAAGCATATTCATATGTTAGAATGCAAACATATAAATATAGCGCTCGCAAACACAATTAGTGAAAAAAACAAATGTAAATATATATAATAAACATAAAAGTGAAGTAAAGTGAAAGTGTTCCAATCCAAAGTGAAGAAAAAGAAAAATGCTTCAGAGATATTCAGGTGTGCAACAACACCCCCTCATGTGTCCCCACTCACTGGACCCAGACGACCCCCAGCTTTTCAGTCTGGGGGTCACTTTAGACCTGGTAATAATATCCAGGAATGGCAGATTTGGTGTCAGGTCATCAGATCAAAACTTCTTTGTGAAGGTTCTCAGACGGACAAACAGGTACTCAAAAATGAAAAAGGATTGGACTGATAGTGAAGCACCATTAAAAAAGTCTTTATTGCACATGGGAATGGATACTTACAAAAGGTAAGATGAAAACAGGCACAAACATGGAGCCGGGAATGCAAAAAACGCCGTTCCCGGCCTGCGTTCCACGAGACCAGAAGTGGGGCCAATAATATCGGAAAATACGTCAACGCGTTTTGCCCTCCCACAGGGCATCATCAAGGCATTTTTTGCATTCCCAGCTACATGTTTGTGCCTGTTTTCATCTTACCTTTTGTAAGTATTCATTCCCATGTGCAATAAAGACTTTTTTAATGGTGCTTCACTATTAGTCCAATCCTTTTTCATTTTTGGGTACCTGTTTGTCCAGCTGAGAACCTTCACAAAGAAGTGTTGATCTGATGACCTGACACCAAATCCGCCATTCCTGGATATTATTACCAAGTCTAAAGTGACCCCCAGACTGAAAAGCTGGGGGTCGTCTGGATCCGGTGAGTGGGGACACATGAGCGGGTGTTGTTGCACACCTGAATATCTCTGAAGCATTTTGCTTTTTCTTCACTTTGGATTGGAACACTTTCACTTTATTTGGACTTTTATGTTTATTATATATATTTACATTTGTTTTTTCACTAATTGTGTTTTCGAGCGCTATATTTATATTTTTGCATTTTCTCAAGTGATTAGCACTTTATGTATAGCAGCACGCACTTATTCATATATTTTTTGTACACCATTAGCGCAAGTATATATTTAGAATATATTTTCACGTGTTAGAATGGCCCAGTCAAAGTCCAGACCTAAATCCAATTGAGAATCTGTGGCAATACTTGAAAATTGCTTTTCACAGATGTTCTCCATCCAGTCTGACAGAGTTTAAGCTATTTTGCAAAGAAGAATGGGCAAAAATGTCACTCTCTATATGTGCAAAGCTGGTAGAGACATACCCAAAAAGACTTGCAGCTGTATTTGCAGCGAAAGGTGGCTCTACAAAGTATTGACTCAGGGGCTGAAAACAAATGCACCCCACACTTTTCACATATTTATTTGTAAAAAATTGTGAAAACCATTTATCATTTTCCTTCCACTTCACAATTATGTGCCACTTTGTGTTGGTCTATCACATAAAATCCCAATAAAATACATTTACATTTTTGGTTGTAGCATGACAAAATGTGGAACATTTCAAGTGGTATGAATACTTTTTCAAGGCACTATATATATAATTTTTCCAGACTTTTCCTCTACGGTGGAGTAAAAGATACATTGTACTTTTTTTTTCTTCGCTAGAGGAGAGAATTGTAGTTTATCCTCTTCACAGAGGAGAAACAACACGGGGACAGGCTACAAAGTAAATGATCACTGTGATAACCAATCACAGGATATCACTACGATCATGTGAGTGAGAGCTGGTAGTAGAGGCCCGGGGCTGACACTGACAGCTTAGTGTCAGTGCTGAGAGCGCTTGATCAAGCACACCTCCAGCACAAACAGAAGAACACATACAGTATATGCGGCACCCAGGATTAAAGCCCACTTTCTAGACACCACATATGTGTGTTAGGTGGTTGTGAAGGGGTTAAGGATATGTTAATAAAAAACAAAATTGCATTATTTTGTATGATGAATATCTGTTTGGAGTTTATTATGAAGGAATGAACAGCTGGCCCTTTAAATACATATCATTTGGGATGCACATAACAGCCAAGTTATCAAAGTCTGCACAATATAGACTGTCCACACAATAAAGACCTTCAGCTGTATTGTTAATTACCATCTCTGCATCAACTGCGCATTGTTCACTCCCTGCAAGACAAAATGACTCGGCTTGTATAATTAATCAGTGCTTGAATTGATTTCCAGAAGTAGATGGAGCTGTAATGTTTGTGCTTTTTAATAAGTGTCAATAAATATGAATGGTTATAATATTCCTGCCTAGAATAACTGATGTCTACATGGTGAATAATATGGCTTGGTCATGGTCAATAATGTGAACCTGTTCCATATGAATAGGACGCCTAGGAATCCAGCTACATCTGATAAATATCTTCTGCTGACATCCACAGTATTGGACAAAGCCTTCTTTTATCTATGAGAAACAAGATGTCAGCCTCCGAAGATTTAAAAAGTAGATTGCAGCGTTGCCTTTTCATTTGTGATTTCCATCTGTGGAATGCAGTGTTTGCAAACTGAATATATATATTGTAGCAGAGCCTCACAGAGAGAGCCAGGAAAAGTCCTGTTCGGGGTTTATACGTCTCCCAGACTCCTCTCATACACGTTCAGGAATCTCTGATCCACAATCCAGTTCGGATCTTGGTCCTCTCCCCCCAGGCCAATTTAAACTCACCTGTGACAGACAGCCTTCGCTCTCTGCCTGGGAAATACAAAGAACACTGGTCTGTGAGAGCAAAAGGTTGGCGAAAAGCTGTTAAGCGGTATCTGTGGAAGATGACAAGCTGTAGGCTTGCTCAGCCTGGTAGTTAGGGCCTGTATATATTATGTAATTAGTACCGAGACACGGCTAGGTTTTTGTTTGACTATTTTTGTTCTGTTTGTTTTCTGAAACACCATACAGCACCTATATATAGACTTGTATATATCAGCAATAAAGACCGCACTGTTTGTCACTACCTCACTGGATTTGTATCTGTGCCTGAAAGACTGCTCATCCCAGGGAGCTTTGTACCGCTTACCTGTCCCCCAGGTTACATATGGTGGAGGCTGCAACCAGCTGTAGTAAGTTACTACTTAAAAGGCCAGTACCTACTGTGACTAAACATGGAGGAAATCCTCAAACAATTGGTGTTATCCAAAGCTGCACAGGAGCAAACCAAGGCACTGTGTCAACAGATTGGTGCTGTACAGGAGCAATCACATAGGCTGTTTGAACAGCTAGCCACTGCAAAAGTGGATAGGAAAACCCTGACTGAGGTTGTGGAGACGCTAGCACAGTGGCCACCTGCTAAAATTGATGATGTTGGAGGCAAGCCCTCAGCCATCCATGTGGGTCACTTTCTTTCTAAAATGATTGCAGATGATGATCCAGAGGCCTTTCTGCTAACATTTAAACGGACCGCTGAGAGGGAAGGTTGGCCTGAAACCCAGTGGGCAGGACTGGTCGCCCCCCTACTTGCTGGAGAATCGCAGAAGGCCTACTATGATCTGGAGTCGGCAGAAGTGGGAGACTATGAGAATGTCAAGCGGGAAATCCTGGTGAGACTCTGTGTCATCTTGGCCGTTCGAGCACAGTGGGTCCACAGCTGGTTCTTCCAAGATGAGAGGCCCCCAGGATCGCAGATGTTTGATCTAATCCACCTGGTGCGGAAATGGCTACAGCCAGAGTCCCTGTCTGCACCACTAATAGTGGAGCGTGTGGTCATGGACCGATTCCTGAGGTCACTGCCAATTCTGCTGCAGAAGTGGGTGAGTCAAGGAGACCCCAAGTCGGCAGACAACCTGGTGGAGCTTGTTAAGAGATACTTTGCTGCGGAGAGCCTGGTCACCGCCCCTACTGCTGCACAGACATTTCACTCAAAGCCACGGTCTCCCCAGGCAACCAGTAATATGTTCCAGGGGAAGTGGGTGGTAAGCATGGCAAGGAGATAGGGGGATAGGGACGATTTTTGGTGCCAGGACTGAAGTTTGGCGTCCCAAACAAGGGAAGCCACTGCCTGTCAGCAAACCAAACTGGGACAACATCAGCTGTTTCCATTGCCAAGAACTGGAACATGTTGTAGCAAGCTGTCCATTGACAGAGGAACCCATGCAGTGTGACATATCTATTAGAAGGAAGTCTATGTTTTCTGCTGTTTCATGCACTGCAGCCCCAAATGTAGGAAAACACATGTGCCAAATGAAAGCCTATTATGGCCTTGCTGGAATTCTAGTGACTTTGGTTAAAGCTGAGATGGTTGAAACTGAATTTGCATGCTAAAAAAGTTGCTGTGATCTGTGCATATGGGGATACCCGGGAGTATCCTATAGCCACTGTTCACTTTAAAACTGACTTAGGTACAGTGACCCATCCGGTCGGACTTGTGCCTCACTTGGTGCACGATGCATCATTGGTAGGGATTTACCTTAGTTTTGGGAACTGTGGGATCGTCCTGACTCGGTCACAGTAACTGACCCAGAACTCTTGGCCAGCACCAACAATGTGGGTTCAGGAGACTCAGGGTTCCCTGGGTTTTCCTTTCTCAGTTATGGTAGGAGAACTGGAGCCGCCTGAGGAAGTCCCCACAACCGGTGAAGGTGGACAGCCATCTGCTGACTCTGAGACATTACATCTACATTAGAGTTTGCTGACCTTAACGTGCACAAGGAAAACTTTGGTACTGAGCAGAGAAAAGACCCCACTCTTGCCAGGGCCTAGGAAAATGTAATAGTGATTAACGATGTACCTGTTGAACCATGGGACAGGCCTTGTTTTCCTTATTTCAGCAGCAATGAGAATTTACTATATCGTGTCTATAAAAAGAATGATGACATTTTTGAACAGTTGGTGGTCCCTAGGTCATACAGATGGGTGGTGTTGGAACTTGCCCATGGGCACTTGCTAGGAGGTCATTTAGGGGTTGAGAAAACCACTGAAAGGGTGTTACACAGCAGGTTTCACTGGCCCGGGATAGAGAAAGATATTGAAAATTATTGTCAATCCTGTCCTGTGTGTCAGATGTCAGCCCCACTACCCCACTTCCGAAGTCCTTTAGTACCCTTGCCCATTATTAAAGTGCCCTTTGAGAGGATTGCCATGGATCTTGTGGGTCCACTCCCCAAGTCTGACCGGGGTCACCAGCATATCCTTGTAATCATGGATTATGCTACCCGCTACCTGAGGCAGTTCCCTTATGCACCGCATCTGCTAAGAACATTGCCAAAGAGCTGTTCATGGTGTTCAGTCATGTTGGTATCCCTAACGAGGTCCTTATCGACCAGGGCACCCCATTTATGTCATGAATAGCTAGAGAGCTGTGCAAGTTATTTAAGGTGACGCAGTTGCGAACCTCTGTGTACCACCCTCAAACTGATGGCTTGGTGGAACGCTTCAATAAAACATTAAAGAGCAAGGTTTTTGACAAGGATGGGAAAAACTGGGACTTCTTGATTCCATACTTGATGTTTGCCATCAGGGAGGTTCCCCAGTCCTCTACGGGGTATTCCCCATTTGAGTTGCTTTATAGGAAACACACTCGGAGACTCTTAGACATAGCCAAGGAAACCTGGGAGGGGGAGCAGACACCCCATAAAAGTGTCATTTAGCATATCGCTCAAATGCAGGACAGGATTGCAGCAATCATGCCTATGGTAAAAGAACACTTACTGCAGGCCCAAGCAGCCCAACAGATAATATACAACAGGGGGGCCCAACTCCATGTTTTCTCACCTGTTGACAGGGTCCTGGTGTTGGTTCCCACTGTTGAAAGCAAGTTCCTTGTTTAGTGGCAGGGTCCCTTCGAAGTAATTGAAAGAGTTGGGGAGGTCAATTACAAAGTATATGAACCAGGTAAAAGGAAGCCCAAACAGATTTACCACATAAACCTGTTAAAGCCCTGAAAGAATAGACTGGCATTAACTGTGAGGTCCCTTCCGGTAACGCCTAAGGGTACTGAGTCCCCTCTCATCCCTCAGGTCACAATTCCAGACACCCTGTTGAATTCCCAAAAACAGGAAGCTGATAAGAAATAGAGAGAAATTACCTGGAACGACTTCGGCAGTTCAGCATGATATAGGTACTGAACCTGGGGTCCGTGTCAAGTTCCAAACCCTACCGAATTCCTGAAGCTAGAAGAAAGGACATCAGTGATGAAGTTAAAAGGATGTTGGAGCTAGATGTCATTGAGGAGCCAATAGTGATTGGTCTAGCCCCATGGTGTTAGTCCCAAAACCAGATGGCACGTGGAGGTTCTGTAACAACTTCAGAAAGCTTAATGCAGTGACAAAGTTTGACACGTACCCAGTGCCCAGGGTAGACAAACTTCTAGACCGACTTGGCAAGGCCCACTATCTGACTACTTTGGACTTGACAAAAGGTTATTGGCAAATACCCCTGACTACTAGCGCCAAAGAGAAGACTGCATTTGTGACCCGGATGGTTCCTTTCAATATAAGAAAATGCCTTTTGGGTTGCAAAATGCCCCTGTGACATTTCAGAGGGCCATGGACAAGACCCTAAGACCCCACCGACGGTATGCAGCAGCCTATCTAGAAGACATAGTGGTACATAGCACTGACTGGGAGTCTCATTTGCCCCATGTTCAGGCTGTCCTTGATTCCCTCTTCAAAGAAAGTTTTTTATGACAAATCCAAAAAAATGTGCCATTGGTTTAGAGGAAGCCAGGTATTTGGGCTACACTATTGGCCGTGGTGTCATAAAACCTCAAATGAATAAAATTGAAGCCATCAAGGAGTGGCCACGTCCTGCAAACAAGAAGCAGGTCAGGGCCTTTCTTGGGATCGCGGGGTATTATGGAAGGTTTATCCCGAATTTTGCAACTATACCTGCCCCACTGACGGACCTTACAAAAGGGAAAGACTCCGTAATTGTGAAATGGTCCCCAGTAGCAGAGGAGTCATTTCAAGTCTTGAAAAGGCTCTTTGTGCACAGCCAGTGCTGTACTCCCCTGATTTCTCCAAAGACTTCTTGGTTCAGACAGATACATCTGATGTAGGTATCGGGCAGTATTGTCACAGGTACACAATGGGGAAGAACACCCTGTGGTGTACCTAAGCAGAAAGCTCAATGACCATGAGAAAAAGTATGCAGTCATTGAAAAGGAATGCTTAGCCATAAAGTAGGCAGTCGACGCAGTAAGGTACTATTTGTTAGGGCGCCAGTTTGGATGGCCCAAAAGAAGGGTACTAATAGACAGGTGAAGCGGTGGGTTTTGGCTCTATAGGATTACTCCTTCACTGTAAAACACAGGCGAGGTGTTGAGATGGGGAATGTAGATTCCCTTTCCCGTGTTCACTCCTGTTGGGCCACAGGTGTTCCAACCCTGGGGTTGAAACAAGGAGGGAGAATATGTAGCAGAGCGTCACAGAGAGAGCCAGGAAAAGTCCTGTTTGGAGTTTATATGTCTCCCAGGCTCCTCTCATACACGTTCAGGGATCTCTGATCCATGATCCAGTTCGGATCTTGGTCCTCTCCCCCAGGCCAATTTAAACTCACCTGTGACAGACAGCCTTCGCTCTCTGCCTGGGAAAAACAGACAACACTTGTCTGTGAGAGCAAAAGGTTGGTACAAAGCTGTATCTATGGAAGCTGACATGCTGTGGGCTTGCTGAGCCTGGTAGTTAGGGCATGTATATATTATGTAGTTAATGCAGAGACACGGCTAGGTTTTTATTTGACTATTTTTGTTCTGTTGTTTTCTGAAACAATGTACAGCACCTGTAAATAGACTTGTATATATCACCAATAAACACTGCACTGTTTGTCACTACCTCATTGGATTTAGTATCTGTGCCTGAAACACTGCTTATTCCAGGGAGCTTTGTACCACCTACCTGTCCCCCAGGTTACAATATACACACAGAAATAAAGAAAGTATGTAGGACTTTTAAAGTCGTATTAAACCTAAAGCCAAAAATTTGGTATATCGCAGCTTACATTACAAACATTAGATGGGTGGCTGCATTAGTTTTCCTTTCTTAGGGATTTTTCCCTCTGTGTTCACCTGGTGATCTGGCTAGTAACACACCTCCTGTATTAGAGTGCCTCCACCCTGGATGAAAGAGCATAGGGGAGAGATTTGGGCAGCAGCATTGTTAGTCTGGGGGTAGGGGAGTGTTACATGTACTAGCATATTTTAAATACACTATATTGAAGCCAAACTCAAGCTAATACTTTATAATCAGTTACAGCTTACATTTGTTTTTCTTTTTTGATAAAGGTTTTGCATCAATAAAAGCTGATTATTGTAAGCACCCCTACTAGTGTTAAATGGTTTGTTTGATCTCTGTAACTGATACATTCTGCTTGAAGAGAATGGAATCCATGGCATTGCCTGCTGGAGAGGTATCAAGTGTTTTATTTTGTAAGCAGTCTTTTTTTCTACTTTTTTTTTGTATAGACAATGCCACTTTAGGCAAAAAACTTTATGTATTTTCTGACACTCAAGAACTGATGATCGAGGCAGTGGAGCAGTGTACCTGTAATAATAAAGTGCATTTGACCTCATTTAGCAAGTGAGGTCCTGCGTAGAAGGTGAGAGGACACCCATGATTGGGTTGTATTGATTTAGTATTACTAACTGACATGGTAGTGCTACACTACTTTAGAGTTATTTATACCTACACCATATACACACAACTACATATGGGGGCTGAAATACTAAAACTGGTGCACACAGAATCTGGTGCCATGGGCGTAGCATAAAGGGTTGCAGGGGTCACAATCGCAACCCCGCCCCTAGCTCCAGGGGGCCCCTGCAGCCTCCCTGTCATATTATCATATCCTCCACAAAGTCCAGCTCCGATCTGCCCTAGGGCCCCACAGCCATGCTCCAGTACTGGGATTCCACTTTGCCTTCCACAGTCCACACACCTCTGTTCTAATTGGCTGGGGAGAAGCTGTGAGCCATTTCCTGAATGGAGAGGAGCATGAGGTGAGAACAGCCCAGGATGGGGAAGTGTCTGTGCTGTGTGCTGGCAACATGGAATTGTAACCAAGCTCAGCGAGTTAAGAGAAGGAGGGTGCTGTCCTGTTGCCACGATGGGACCGATGTCACTTGTGAGGTAAAACTCCACTCAGTGTCTTCTAGTCACTAGCTAGGATTCTCCAGGCTCCAGATTTCGTGTCACATTTCTTCCCCCCCCCCAGATCTAAGTTGCACCCCCTCAAAGCCCCCTGACCACCCCCTCCGCCCTGGATGCTATGCCTGCTGCTGAGCTTCTTTCCCAGCACAGCACTCTATACTGCTCCTCTTCCGCATGATCTGCATAGGGTGTATCTGCCTACTGCAACTACACTGCCATTCCAACCAAGGGATTTCACAGGTCAGAATGGCAGCATAAAAGCCAGATTACACCCTGTGAAGGTTGATAGACTTTGTGTAAAGGAATGTGATTTCAGCCCTGTGTATTGTGGGGGGGGGGGAGCTGTTTACAGTGCTGGAATGGGAAAGGAGCTCTACCAAATTACCTGCCAAGGGTCCCTGTCCTCTGATTCTCCAGGGGTGACCCCTACTCTCTAATGTAAGGAGGAACTCTGGCAACTCTAAACTCTTAAGCCACTTTGAGTATCTTGGCATGCGGTGGGTGTATCTGCGCACACGGTGGAAGTTGGGGGACCCAGGTCAACTTTTGCATCGGGGCCCACAAGCTTTAAGCTATGCCTCTGTCGGGTGCAGCTGTGCATAGTAACCAATCATCTTCTAGGTTTTAGCCCCCGTTCACATCGGCGCGTTTTGACACACAGGTCAAATAGGAGCTTATTGCCGGCAATAGGAGCATTGCAAATAATGCAATGCCGACTTTGCACCGCCGCACCAACTTCCATAAGTAGTTCCTGCACTACTGTTGGCGACTTCGGGGGCGACTTCAATAGACATCTGTGCATGAAACCGCACAGATGTCTTTCAAATCGCCTCCGAAGTCTGACTGAAATGCGGCTTTAAAATCGTGCAAGTTCAGATTAACTTGCATGATTTCAAAGCCATGCTCAGTGTGAATGAGGGCTAAGGCTCAATTCACACGGCTGCGACTTGGCATCCGACTTGTGAGACCCCAAGCTGCATGACTGCGAAATCCGATGTTAGTCAATGAGAGCTGTCCTATTTTAACAGAAAAGAGCTGTCCTATTTAGCACTACTGAAGTCGCTCTGACTTTAGAAAAGGTTTCTGTACTACTTCAAGGAGATTTCTATCCAACTTGTGCTCATAGATTTTAATGGAAGTTGCCTCCAAGTCGTATCCTCATCTACATTGATGTGATTTGGATCTGACATTACAGGAAGATTACCCAGGCCTTCTCGAAATTCGCATCAAAGTAAGACTCAAGTTGCTAGCAAATCGCCAGCAAGTCACCTCACAAAGTCACCCTGTAATTTGTGCGACTTTCAGGTCGGAGTAGTGCGAACTGAGCCTTATTGTCAAAGCTTAATTGAACAAGCTGAAGTTGGAAGCTGATTGGTTACTATGCACAGCTGCCCCAGATTCTAGGTGCATCACTTTTAGTAAATCTTCCCCATAGTCCGGTAATAATCAGTGGTGGCCTGTCCCTACGGGGCGTAGGGGCGCCACCCCCCTAATCCATGCGCCCAGCCCCTAATCTACATGCAGAGTGCCAGACACATGAATTTCAATAGGGTTTTTTTTAAACACATGATTAGAGCCTGAGACTCTAATTGGCTTCAAAAAAGGGTAGGCTTTGGGCACAGCGCACTGCGCCCCGAGCCCACCCAGTTGTGTGACAATAGCGAAATTATATTCGCTATTGTCTTTCTGATTCTCCTCCCAGCCAATCAGGAAACGGATCCTGAGACTCGATTGACCAACCAGGGAGTCTTATGACTAATGGCCAATTGGGTCTCAGGACCCACTTCCTGTTCCTGTTCCTAAAACAAAGAGGCCTTTGATTGCTGCCTCCCGCGGGAGATGGATGGGGAGGCCCCCCAAAGTAATGAGAACTATTCGCCATTGGTAATAATTGAAATTTGTATTATGGATGGTGCATTTTTGTCACGGAAATTCTAATTAGTACCAAGAAAACAGAAACCTTATTTAAACATATGTAAGCAAACCTTACTGATGAAGTGAGACTCATCTCCGGTTTGCAGACCAGATCACAGCGAGGATGAGGAACGCTTGCTATGGAAACGCTGTCATTAGTGCATTGTTAGGTGAACCAAAATCTTCCCAGATAAACAAAGCTCTAAAATTGTTTGAGATGTGACAGCTCTAATGAGTTTGCACAAGAATTATGTAAACATTATTAAGTGTAATAAACGCGTGTCAGCAGGCAATCCCGTTGAACTGTTTATGAAAGCGACATGAGCATTTTATTAATAATGTCTTTTTAACTTTATGCAGAGGGTGTAATAAGCCTTTGGCTTTGCTAAGGCTTCAATGGAAAATCGTTACATGATAAAAGATGAAACTGTGCACTGGAGCCACTATGGTACTGTACTCTCTCATTCATAAACGCTCTGTACCGGAGGAAATAGCAGGAAGCCTGCCAACATTTCCCATTTAATTATTCTGCTGCCAGATCTTCACTTCTCATCGCAACTTCCTGAGGCAACATCTGGTGGCTATAAGAACAATAAAGCAAATAAATAAAAAAAAAGCATAAAAAATTAACATCCATGTTAATATTTTTTACGGTCCTTTCAATAAATCATTTCTTAACGTGTAAAGCTTCTGTGTGATGCACACAATTTGGAGTGGAGGGGTTTAATTGAACTGTATTATAATTGTGGAAGAGCCGGAGCTAGTGTTTTAAAGCTAAGTGTCCATTAATTCACAGAGGGAGTGTTAATAATTATCCCTAGCATCTCATTCAGGTTTCAGAAAACTGGTTGTGTTGATGGAATTACCTTCAGGAGACAGGACAAGACTTCTGCTCTGCAGCTAAAAGTTGTGCTCTGAGGTGCACAGCTGGGCAGACCATCTGTCTTCTCTAGAGCAATGGAAATGGAAGAACATGGTAACTACTATACTGGTGGGGTTGTGCTAATGTGTTTTGCTGATGTGCATATGGACTCCAGAACAAAGCTGATATCTTGTTTACCAGAATGCATCCACTTTCAAAGTTTTTCTATAGTCCAAACTTTTTTTTTTTGTCTTGGATAGCACAGGGAAGAACTCTAGATGGCTTTACTGCCATTGAAGAACTTAGAAGAACTCCTGTCAGGCTGCCATGGAAGTCTTTGTTAGAGAGACTCCTTCACTTCCTATGTGGTGTCACTGTGTCCCATCAAATGCAGCCTCAGTGTGTCCCATCATATGCAGTCTCACTGTGTCCCATCATATGCAGCCTCACTGTGCCCCATCAAATGCAGCCTCACTGTGTCCCATCATATGCAGCCTCACCGTGTCCCATCATATGCAGCCTCACTGTGTCCCATCATATGCAGCCTCACTGTGTCCCATCATATGCAGCCTCACTGTGCCCCATCAAATGCAGCCTCACTGTACCCCATCAAATGCAGCCTCACTGTGCCCCATCAAATGCAGCCTCACTGTGCCCCATCATATGCAGCCTCACTTGCCCCATCAAATGCAGCCTTACTGTGCCCCATCAAATGTGGCCTCACTTACCTTACAGGCAGCCCTGCTCGAGCTGTGCATTCCACGGAGATGCCGACATCACTTCCGGTTTCCCTCTAGAACAGGGAAACCGGAAGTAACCTCTTAACCAAAAGAACAAAGCTCCCACGCGTAGTATTAAGGTGCTTGGATTGCGCCGCAAAGCAGGTCAAAAGCCTGAAAATGAAGTGCCTCGTCTGTAATTTTGTGGTTGCATTGTCGTGGCGCTTCCCATAGTGCACCGTGTTCGGCGTCCAAACACAGTGCACTCAAAGAACATTTTTTTCTATTTTTTTTTAAATTTTCTTGTGACTGCTTTTTTTTGTGAACTAACACTTTAGAGGGGGTAGAGTGGGAAGGTTTTTTTTTTTTGTTTGTTTTGGTTTCTCCCTGGTGATGAGCTTTAATACGTGTGCAGTAATATATGCATACAGATGTTTTATTCATACATCCTGGTTAAACACAGGTTACAAGTCCAATTTACATTTTTGGTCACAAATTTACCATGATATTTTCTGTTTTATGTACATTAGAAATATTTTGCTTGGATCTGAGTGCAAGCTTTTGTCATTTCTAGATCAGTTGCTAAATCTTGTTTTTAGTGTTCCTACAACTGTTATACTGTGCAGGTTATCCCGCTGGCATCAATTTAATCCTGAATTCTAGCTTTCCAAAAAATCAATGTCTGCAACTTCATACTGTGCTAGAATAGGGGGGCGGCGCCCCTAGTGGACGAGCCGCCCCCGTGCGGACTCAATCAGCCCATTAGTGTGAAAGGGGCCTAAAGCTGTAAGATTGCTCAGAATTTCAACAGAATGCAGCCGATGGAGGATTGATACAGCTGTGCCAAGTAGTCTCAGGTGCCTGGCATTCTTACCTTCAAGTGGCACATGTTTTTGAATGCATAGTACCATAGTTGCTAAGGATGTTGCTAAGAGAGGCCTAGCTGTTACTGTTCACTTTCACCATCACAGGAGTGAGCTTTTTCTCTGATACAAACCCCCTCACATGTGCTTTCTCTCCCTGACACAGTAGCTCTAAGCTCAGCGTTCACTTCTGTGATGGTGAAGGTGAACAGTAACAGCTAGGCCTCTCTTAGCCACATCCTTAGCAGAATCCCGGGAGTTTTCAAGTCAGGCTTCATGAGGTATGTAAATGGACTACACCTACAACAAGGACATTATTTGACTTTGGTCAAAGCTGTGCAGCTTGTTTTTTTTTTTTTTATCTACGTACATCCCTTATCTGCATGGGCAGGTTTTTTTTAGTAAAGGTGAACTAACCCTTTAAAATGAACCTGTACTTGGGTCATAAAGGGTAAAGTTACAGATATACATTATCCCCCTCTCTCCAGCCTTCTTTCAAGCCTTCCTTTCAATCCCTTGCAAAGTTAGATTAAACAGTCCTGTATGAGCTCATGTCAGATTTCTAACTATATATACCCCTATATAACAGATAGGCCAAAATTCAAGAACATGGTGTGAGTCACTTGCTCCTCCATACCCAGATGTAATAGGTATTTTCATTGCTATAACTGGGTTAATGGAGTAATAGAGGAGTGTGGGAATGGTGGGTATGTGCTGCTTGGATATCTAGTGTTCTGTCCTACTTATATGATTTTTTTCTGTGTTGTATTGAACTGCAGTTTACCATTGCTCTGTAGTATGCTGAAATCTAGTGGTAGTTTAGGTCCACTACAACTTCTTTACTTATACGATTTATTATCTTCCTTTGCCACCTCTCCTATTTAAGGCTAGTTAGTTCAGTCTTAGCTAGGCCCTCCCTGGTTCTTTCATGTTTTTCCAGTCATTACTAATTCTTTGCAGAGTCAGGGCTTAGAAAGTCATTGTCTTCTTATACTTTAAAAGACTGGAAAACGATTCTCTGTACTGCATTTTCCTTGAACTAAAATTGTGTTGGATTCAACTTCTGTGCCCTTATGAAGAGTTAAGCTGCCTGTGGATTGTGCCAAGTCAGCAGATGGCCATACTGTCCAGACAGACTGGGCCCAAGGAGGTATTTTAATGCATACATTGGCATTTGAAATAGAACACTGGACTTTAACGTAACCTATTGCATTGTCCTGCATAGGCAAAGAATAGGTTTGCATCAGCAGATGCGGCGATCGAGGACGGCGTGTGTCCCTCGGACACATCGCTTCCCCGATCATGGTAAACAGCCAGTGAATTTGGCTGTTTACCACATGATCAGCTGTGTCAAAGTCACAGCCGATCACATGTCATAACAAGGAGTGCGGGGCAGGGATTGAGGAAGGCGGGTGTCCCCTGGACACAGCGCTTCCCCAATCAGGGTAAACAGCCAATGAAATTGGCTGTTTACCACGTGACCGGCTGTATCCAATCACAAATGTAATCACAGAGGAGCAGTTACCATCTGATCTCTGCTCTCTCCTCACACACTGATCGTGTGAGGAGAGAGCAGGGATCAGCAAGTGAGATTGTCTGTAACAGTGTATTGTCTGTACTATACCTACAGTGCACAACATGACCCCCCCAATAAAGATGACCTGTCACACAGCCCAGCCCGTCAATCAGCCCATCTGTCAATCAGTCCATCTGTCAATCAGCCCATCTGATCAATCAGCCCAGCCAATCAATCAGCCCATCTGTCAATCAATCAGCCCATCTGTCAATCATCTGTCATAGGCCCACCGCCATCAGTATCGCCATTGGTACCGCCACACAGACTACCAGTACCGCCATCGGTACCACCGCCAGTCCTGCCATCAGGTCCACCATCGGTACCGCCATCAGAACCGCCATTGGTACCACCACACAGGCTACCAGTACCGCCATCGGTACCACCGCCAGTTCCGCCATCAGGCCTGCCATCGGTACCGCCATCAGGCCCACCATCTATACCACCACACAGGCCTGCTACCAGTACCGCCACCTGTACCGCCACCACCACCCATACCACCACCTGTACCACCATCAGTACCGCCAGCACCATCCGTACCGCCACCTGTACCGCCATCGGTACCACCACCACCCATACTGCCACCTGTACCACCATCGGTACCGCCACACAGGCCCGCCACTTATACCACATCGGTACCACCACTACCACCAGCAGTACCTTTACATAGGTCCGCCAAAAAGCACTACCATAATGTCGCAACGAGTTTACACACCTGAGGAGGCATATGCCCTTCTTACCATGTTGGATGATGAGAGCAGCGGGGAGCTCCCATCATCTGATTCTGGTTCGGAATATGAGCCAGTGGAGGATAGTGGATCGGAGTCCGAGTCCTCAAAGGAAACCGTCCCTCCCAAAAGAATGAGATCAGGACCGAGATCAGGACCAAGATCAGGACCAAGATCAGGAGATCTGTCCACCACCAGCAGCGCCAGACCCAAGGAAGAAGAGCCCAGTACAAGTACTGTAATCACACGCCCAACCCGAAGAACCCAGCCCCAGTCCTACCTTCCCGATGCCCTGGCAAACCCCTTATGGTTGCCTGCCAACTCAGGATCCGCTATCATCCCCCCTTTCACTGCACAGCCAGTTGTGCAGCCCGACACTATAAATTTTTCTCGATTTGATTATTTTTGTTTATTTTTCCCACAAGTTTGCTGCAGAATATGGTGGATCATACTAACCTGTAAGCATCCTAATTTTTTGCTGCCAACCCCAATTCTTCCTATGCCCGCATGTTCCAGTGGCGACTCCTAACACTGGACGAATTTAAATTGTTTTTGGGCCTTACATTTAATATGGGTCTTACAAAAAAGAACGAAGTCCATGCATATTGGTCCACCAACCCCATCCACCACATGCCCATATATTCCGCTGTCATGTCCAGGACAAGATACGACATGATTATGCGTTTTCTCCACTTCAATGACAATTCACAGTGCCCTCCCCGAGATCATCCCAACCACAACAAATTGTACAAGATACGCCCCCTAATCAATTCCTTTTCGCAGCGATTTAGAGACGTTTTTATCCCAGACCAAAAAATTTCTGTGGACGAGTCCCTCATACATTTCACTGGCCGACTGCACTTCAAGCAGTATATACCAAGCAAGAGAGCCAGGTATGGGCTGAAATTAAATAAATTATGTGATTGAGCCACTGGATATGTCTTCACATTCCGGATCTATGAAGGCAAAGACTCCCAGCTCCAGCCCCATGATTGCCCCACATATATTGGAAACAGTGGGAAAATTGTCTGGAAGCTGGCATACCCCCTGTTCAACAAAGGATACCATTTATATGTCGACAACTATTATACCAGCCTGCCCCTATTTCATCACCTTTATAGTAAAAAAACCCCGGCCTGCGGTACTTTAAAAAAAAACAAACGGAAGGGATTCCCACAAAATCTGTTGACAAAAAAATTGCAAAGCGGAGAATCGGCATTCATGAGGAACGAGGAGGTGTTGGCCATGAAGTGGAGGGACAAGAAAGATGTCCACATCCTCTCTACCATCCACAATGACACAGTGGTGGAGATCCAAAGAAGAGACGGCCCCATTGTAAAGCCCGAATGTGTCCACAATTACAATATGTACATGGGGGGGTGGATATAAACATTCAGATGCTACAGCCCTATTTATCAACCAGAAAGTCCTGTTATTGGTACAAGAAAGTTGCGTTTCACCTGTTTCATATGGCCCTTTTTAATTTGTTTGTCTGCTACCAAAAAGCAACTCAAAACCAACAAATCACCTACCTCAAGTATATTGAGGATATCGTCACTGCCCTCATTTACCAACAATGTCCCACCCCAGGAAGCATTTGCTCTGATAGCGTGAGCGACTTCACGAGCAACACTTTCCCTATCACATTCCCCCCACAGAATCTGGAAGAAGACGCCGAAAGAAATGCCGTGTATGCAGCAGAGGAGGAGTAAGAAGAGATACCAGCTATTATTGTCCCCCAATGTCCCTCCCAACCTGGCCTGTGCATCGAAGATTGCTCAAAAATTATCATCCATCCAATATTAGTTCCCCTTATTATTAACAGACTGCCATTTCCCCATTTGCCTGCTACCATGTTAACCACATCCTGAACGGGCCATAGCCGAAAGACGGCTACAGCGCGGCTGGATTATTCTCGGTGGGCGTCCATGGATGTCCTTCCAGAATCCCGCTCTCACGTGCCCCCTGGGGCGCGCACCCCGAGAACATCCGTGACCGCCGGGTCCTCCGCATCACGGATCATGTTAAACGGCCACTGATTACGGCCGTTTACCATGTGATCGCTTGGTCAAATGACGGAACGATTACATGTAAACAAACCGGCGTCATGAGATTCCTCCCTCCCCTCTCTGTACCGATTGGAACAGTGTGAGAGGAGAGGGGGAGGGATCGGATGGCAGCAGCGCTGTGGGCTGGATGTGTAGTGCCCACAGCGCTGCTCTGTGACAATTGCAGTCACATCCATCCATCCATGCATGCTCAGCCATCCCTCCATACTCTAATACCCCACAATGCCCTGCAATACTCTGCAATACCCTGCACTACTCTGCAATACTCTGCAATACCCCGCAATACCCCGCAATACTCTGCAATACCCCGCAATACTCTGCAATACCCCGCAATACTCCGCAATACCCCGCAATACTCTTCAATACCCCGCAATACTCTGCAATACCCCACAATACCCCGCAATACTCTGCAGTACCCCGCAATAATCTGCAATACTCCGCAATACTCTGCAATACCCTGCAATATATAATGAAAAAAACTAGTTGCGCTGACCCCAAAAATATAGAAATGTGAACAAGTGAAAAATAGCAGCTAGCACGCAAACAAACCAAGTTCCATAAATATAAAGAGCATAAGTGCAGCGCTAAAAAGTGAGTGTATCTTAGCATACAGTCAAGTGACTGAAACCAAATATGGAGTAAAATAAAACTATATATTAATAAACACTGGTGAGGTGCATGTAAATGTCCAAACACAAAAGTGAAAATTATAAAAAAATGTCCAATAACACTATGTTGTGCTCCACAGACTGCAATCAAAGGCTGAAGTCAGTGCATACAAAAAGTCTTCTCATACAGCTGAAGTGCTTGGACCCATGGTGTAGACTAGAGACTTGGAAAGTACATCAATCATGGACAGCACGGCAAAACATCTAGAGTAAAATACTCTTACCAGAGCGAGTGGGACGTGTCAGCCTTATAGCTGTACGTCTATCAGGGCTTGTGGAGGTAGCCTCCCATATAGTCTTCTCCAAGAGTTCTCCCTTCGGTCACGATCTCCGATCGACCAGGATGTTCCTAGAGTCACGGTCACTGGTAACCAATACAGTAAGGTGGGGGTGGACCGTCCTCTCACACTTTCTCAGGTTCCAGATAGATTCAAAGGGACCAATCAAGGACAAAAACATGAGGGAGAAAAAGGAAAAAGGGGGCTCCACATGGCGCAGGTCAAAAAATAAAGGGATTTATTGAATAAAAACCTTACAGATTAAAAGTGATCACAAGATAAAAAATAGTTGGCAATGTGGAAAGCTGAACGCCCTACGCGTTTCGACTAAAAAGCCTTCAACTGGGGCATGTTGCATGCACCTCACCAGTGTTTATTAATATATAGTTTTATTTTACTCCATATTTGGTTTCAGTCACTTGATTGTATGCTCAGATACACTCACTTTTTAGCGCTGCACTTATGCTCTTTATATTAATACCCTGCAATACTCTGCAATACTCTGCAATACCCCGCAATACTCTGCAATACCCTGCCATACTCTGCCATACTCTGCAATACCCAGCCATACTCTGCAATACTCGGTGATACCCAGCCATACTCTGCAATACTCGGTGATACCCAGCCATATTCTGCAATGCTCGGTGATATCCAGCCATACTCTGCCATACCCAGTCATACTCGGCAATACCCTGCCATACCCAGCCATGCTCTGCCATGCTCAGCCATACTCGGCTGTACTTGGCCTCTGTATGTGGCCAGGCTGTGGAAGTCTCACACATGTGGTATCGCCGTACTCAGGAGGAGTAGGAGAATCTATTTTGGGGTGTCATTTTTGGTATGTACATGCTATGTGTTAGAAATATTGTATAAATGGACAACTTTGATTTAAAAAAAATACGTTTTAACCACTTCCCGCCCGCCGGCCGTCATATGACATCCTTGACTTTGTGCGGGGATATCTGAATGATGCCTGCAGCTACAGGCATCCTTCAGATATTAGCTTTTTCAGCGGGCGATTCCCTACACCATAAGAATGATCATAGTGGCTGTTCCACTGCTTGATCGTTCTTACGGGAGGCGAGAGGGGATGTCCCCCCCTCCAGTGCTTCTACCGACTCACCGCTACGATTGAAGCAAGGATCTTTTTTTTTTTTTTTTTGATTTCAGGCTTCCCAGCCTAGAGGTGACATGTGGGGTCTTATTAACCCCATATCTCAATGTAAAGAGGACCTGTCATGCCATATTATTATTACAAGGGATGTTTACATTCCTTGTAATAGGAATAAAAGTGATCAAAAATTTTTTTGGGGGAAAAAAATGTCAAACTAAAATAAATAAAGCAAAATGAACTATAAAAAATAAAAATAAAAAAAATTAAAGCGCCCCTGTCCATGTGCTTGCATGCAGAAGTGAACGCATATGTAAGTCCCGCCCACATATGAAAACGGTGTTCAAACCACACATGTGAGGTATCGCTGCGAACGTTAGAGCGAGAGCAATAATTTTGGCCCTAGACCTCTTTTGTAACTCAAAACATGTAACCAGTTTCTTTCCAAAATGGGGTCATTTTGTGGACAATTCCATTGTCCTGGTGCTCCAGGGCCTTCAAAAATGTAATAGGTGGTTTTGAAAGGATATGTGCAATTTATGCTTGTAGAACGCCTGAAAGTGCTACTTCAATTTTGGGCCTTTGTATGTGGCCAGGCTGTGTAAAAGTCTCACACATGTGGTATCGCCATACTCAGGAGGAGTAGCGGAATGCATTTTGGGGTGTCATTTTTGCTATGTACATGCTATGTGTTAGAAATATCTTATAAATGGACAACTTTGTGTAAAAAAAATGCATTTTCATTTTTTCCCCACATTTTCCAAAACCTTCTGGAAAAAAATGAACTGTTCAAAAGACTCATTATGCCTCACATTATACGTTGGGGTGTGTGCTTTCCAAAACGGGGTCATTTTGTGAACAATTCCATTGTCCTGGTGCTCCAGGGCCTTCAAAAGTATAATAGGTGGTTGAGAAAGGATATGTGCATTTTATGCTTGTAGAACGCCTGAAGGTACTACTTCAATGTTGAGCCTCTGTATGTGGCCAGGTTGTGTAAAAGTCTCACAAATGTGGTATTGCCATACTCGGGTGGAGTATCAGAATGTATTTTGTAGTGCAGTTGCAATTATGCATATGCTATGTGAGAGAAATAACCTGTTAATATGACCAGTTTTTGTAAAAAAAGACAAAACTTAATTTTCCCAAGAATTGTGTGAAACAATTACAACTTCAAAAAACTCACCATGCCTCTTAGTAAATACCTTGGACTGTCTACTTTCCAAAAAGGCGTCATTTGGGGGGTATTTGTACTTTCCTGGCTTGTTATTGTCTCAAGAAATGAGATAGGCATTCAGTACATCAGGTGTGATCAGATGTGATCAATTTTCAGTGATTGGCACCATAGTTTGTAGACTCTATAACTTTCACAAATACCAAATAATATACATTAATTTGGGTTGTTTTTACCAAACATATGTAGCAGTATAAATTTTGCCACAAATTTATGAAGAAAAATGACTTATTTGCAAAATTTTACAATAGAAACTAAAATAAGTGTGTTTTTTTTCACAATTTTCACAGTTTTTTCGCTTATATCGCAAAATAAAAAAAGGAGATTAAATACCACCAAAAGAAATCTCTATCTAAATGCATGGGTATGCGTGGCATACCCATGCATTTATCTTTGCGACGTGTTATGATGATATTTAATACATTTTGATATTTTATCTATACCTTTGAGTAATTCTCTTTGCCCATTGGGATTATAGTGGCAGCCTTGAAAGTTCGCTTTTCAATTTCTTCTTTTTTTGTTCAAATTCCGGACGTAACCAAAGCTGTTGGAAACACCAATTATTTGTTATGTGTACACGTGCATGTGCGTCTCAGAGCCCTGACATTGTCAGTGTAAACACAGTTTCCATATCGTTCAAATTCAGAGACCATTGACATTGCACTTAGCCGTGCTAGGCAGCTTCATGTTTACGGCTTCCTGGCACACTATGTATGATTAATATACTAAAGCAAACTGAGATTAATGAATTTTTATTTTAAAACTGTGTTTTAATTAGTATTTTCTCCTGACTGGCATGTGAGTACAAAATGACTGTTCATTGTGCAGATGGATGTTAGAAAACGCAGAGGAAGACATTTGCTGAAGTGGCTCAGCATCAGATATCTGCGCAGATGTTGCAAAAAAAACAACAAAAAGGATTGTTGGAGGGCCTTGTGCACCACATGGTATAAGACAAGTAGAGTACACAATGCTGAATTCACATAATGTGCTTAGCTATTGTCAATGTACTAGTGGAGTCTTAGGCTGGCCTTAAATGGATATAAAATTGTTTGGAAAAAAAACATTGGATTTCCAATGGTGTATCAAACATGCATGCGATAAGACCATCATTGTTTCGATAAATATCAACATATTATCGATCAATAACAACATAAACGGTACATTTTTCTCCAATTAATTACACAATCCGGGGTTACATTTTAAAACATGCATGCGCTGTAGATTTTTTCAAATTGTTTTCAATCAATTCCACTACTAATATTTCGAAAATCGATAATTTACATAACGGTAGTTTTTTTGCCATTTCGATAATCAAAATTAGATAGTACTCAAGGCCAGCTTCATTTCTAATCCTATCAAAGGCCAGATTTTGGCTTTATCAGTGTTTTTTCAATGGCTACTTCACACTCTCTGATTCATAACTTTTTTAAGGGGATAACGCGGATTAATCCTCCAGCTCCGTCACCCCTGAACCCTTGGGACTTAAATTTAGTCCTGTCGGCTTTACAGAAGCAGGCTTTTGATCCAATACGAGATGTTCCCTTGGTCCTCTTGACGGGGAAAAATAATTTTCTTGGTTGCCATATCTTCTGCAGGAAGAGTATCAGAGTTGGCTGCTCTTTCTTGTAAAGAGCCATATTGGTTTATTGATCCTGAATTCCTACCGAAGGTCCTTCTCTCGCAAGGTCTGGTATTCAATCCTACCTTACAAATGCTAAATTTAGCGGTTTGGCTATTGAGACCCACATTCTAAAAGATCGTGGGCTGTTAGCTTCAGTAGTTTCTACTTTGGTTAATGCTAGGAAGCCGGCCTCCGGAGTCATATACTAAAGAATCTGGAAGGCATATGTCTCCTGGTGTGAATCCTGGTCCTTGATGACGCCCTGAGTGAGGGCGAATGAATTGACATAATTTCCTTTCTCGATTGATGTCACTTCCGGCCCATGGAACGTATGCTATCAACGGCTGCTTCCTGTATATACAGCCTTATATCTATGCCTGTTTTTATTTGTGTCTTGTAAGTACCGATCCCTATGCACATTAAATTTACTTTTATAACAGTACTTCACTATAAGTCCATTCTCTTTTTATTTCTGGGTGCCTGCATATCCTGTTGAGAGCCTCCTATTGGAAATCTATCATCTGATGTTCACACTGATCCATCATCTGATGTTTTAACACCAATCCACGTGTGTGGGATACCATTAACAAGCCTGAAGTGACCCCTGGACTGCAAAGCTGGGGGTCGTCCTGTTCTGGTGACTGGGGATGCAAAAGGGGGTGTCACTGTACTCCTGCAAGTTTGTGAAGCATTTTGTGCACCTACTTCATTGTGAATGAACACTTCAACTACATTTATTTGCCTTTTTTGTTTATTTCACTTATATTGTGTGTTGTGAGCGCTGTACTTTTTTTATCTACATTATTCAAGTGGTTAGCACCTTGTTTACAGCAGCTGCATTTTACCATCACCGAGTTGTTTCCATCAGCGCAAGTTTATATTTAGTTATATATTTTCACGATAATCAAAATTAGCCCACCAATGTATGGCCAGCTTTAGTAGGTATAATGATAAGGAGCCCTGAAAGTATTCACTGGCACAGTTAGCTCCACACAAGCTGTGTCCATTACTTTGTAGAACATAAGATAATGCTCCTGTTACTACTGCTATTTCTGATTTTTAATATATTTTAATACATGTTTTATTTATATGTACTACTTGGTGACTCTAACATAAAGCTAGTAACAGATATATCCAGAAATCACAAAATATTTCTTTAACCTTCCACAAATGCTCTGTCTCCTGGACTTTTTTTTTTTTTTTGAAAATTCTTTTTGTTGGGTTTCAAGTTTAGATACAAAACAGAGCCTATTGGGCTTACAAACAGTATACAAATAAAATCTTAACAGTAGTGCTGCTATTGGCACTAAAACAGGACTACATGCTAACTTCTGAGATTGTTAGAATATTGTAGATATCAGCTACTCAGTATTAAGCCACATTTAATAAGATGGAAGTCACAATTATTAGACATATGGATTGGACACAGGTTCAAATAAATATACATGTCCATCTGGTCGTTTGTAAGGTTATCTACTAATTAGGAGATTCAGGATCAGTATTAGTAGACAGGTCCTCTACCCAAATGTCCCAAACCTTGTGGAATGTTTTAGGGCATCCTCTCGCTAAATAGCTGGTATTGTATAGAAAAATTTTCCTTGCGTAGAACAATAGTAATCCTATCAGCGTCCTGGAGGCCGAAGATGAGCCAGGGTGTCCACCAAACCCAGCAAACAGACTTCCACTGTCTGGGGCACATGAATAGTGATCACAGAGTGTATGACCGAGACCACCCCTTCCCAGAAAATTTGAATAATAGGGCATTGCCAAAATACGTGAATAAAGTCTGCTGAGTCCGCTGCACACTGCCAACATTCTGCAGGAACAGAGGGATATATTCTGTGTAAACATGCAGGTGTGAGGTAGATCCTATGTAGGAGTTTGCACCGAATCAACCTGCCCCTTGCAGAAACCAGCTGTAGAAAGGCTGTCTCCTGGACTTTACATACAAGTATGTAAACAGTAAAAAAGGGAGGACAGACCATATTGGCCCCATAAAGAATGAGGAAGGACATCTGGTTACAAAGGATGTGGAGATGGCGAAGGTATTGAATTTATTCTTCTCCTCAGTCTTCACAAGGGAATTGGGGGGCTTCAGTAACCAAAATTGCAGTGTTTATCCTCATGACACATCACAGGAAGCACCTCCATGGTTAACAGAGGACAGAATTAAAATTAGACTTGGGAAACTTAACATTAATAAATCACCAGGACCAGATGGCTTGCACCCGAAGGTACTTAGGGAACTCAGTCAAGTAATTGCCAGACCATTGTTCCTAATTTTTACTGACAGTCTACTGACTGGAATGGTACCAGCTGATTGGAGAAAAGTCAATGTAGCACCAATATTTAAAAAGGGCCCAAAATACATCCCTGGGAATTACAGACCAGTTAGCCTAATATCAATAGTATGTAAACTCTTGGAGGGGATGATAAGGGACTATATACAAGATTTTAATAATGAGAACGGTATCATTAGCAGTAATCAGCATGGATTCATGAAGAGTCGTTCTTGCCAAACCAATCTATTAACCTTTTATGAGGAGGTGAGTTGTCATCTAGATAAAGGAAGGCCCGTAGACGTGGTGTATCTGGATTTTGCAAAAGCATTTGACACAGTTCCCCATAAACGTTTACTGTACAAAATAAGGTCCGTTGGCATGGACCATAGGGTGAGTAGATGGATTGAAAACTGGCTACAGGGGCGAGTTCAGAGGGTGATGATACTCGGAATGGTCAGGGGTGGGTAGTGGGGTCCCCCAGGGTTCTGTGATTGTACCAAACCTTTTTAATTTGTTCATAAACGACCTGGAGGATGGGGTAAACAGTTCAATCTCTGTATTTGCGGACAATACTAAGCTAAGCAGGGCAATAACTTCTCCGCAGGATGTGGAAACCTTGCAAAAAGATCTGAACAAATTAATGGTGTGGGCAACTACATGGCAAATGAGGTTCAATGTAGAAAAATTTAAAATAATGCATTTGGGTGGCAAAAATATGAATACAATCTATACACTGGGGGGGAGAACCTCTGGGGGAATCTAGGATGGAAAAGGACCTCTGGGTCCTAGTAGATGATAGGCTCAGCAATGGCATGCGATGCCAAGCTGCTGCTAACAAAGCAAACAGAATTTTGGCATGCATTAAAAAGGGGATCAACTCCTGAGATAAAACGATAATTCTTCCGCTCTACAAGACTCTGATCCAGCCACATCTAGATTATGCTGTCCAGTTCTGTGCACCAGTCCTCAGGAAGGATGTACTGGAAATGGAGTGAGTACAAAGAAGGGCAACAAAGCTAATAAAGGGTCTGGAGGATATTAGTTATGAAGAAAGGTTCGAGCACTGAGCTTATTCTCTCTGAAGAAGAGACGCTTGAGAGAGGATATGATTTCAATATACAAATACCATACTGGTGACCCCACAATAGGGATAAAACTTTTTCGCAGAAGGGAGTTTAACAAGACTCGTGGCCACTCATTAAAATTAGAATAAAGAGGTTTAACCTTAAACAACGTAGAGGGTTCTTTACTGTAAGAGCGGCAAGGATGTGGAATCCCCTTCCACAGGAAGTGGTCTCAGCAGGGGGCATTGATAGTTTCAAGAAACTATTAGATAAGCACCTGAACGACCGCAACATACAGGGATATACAATGTAATACTGACATATAATCACACACATAGGTTGGACTTGATGGACTTGTGTCTTTTTTCAACCTCACCTACTATGTAACTATGTAATAAATTCCATCTACTGTTCAATAGTACATCACATAATAATAATATTAATAATAATATACATAGAAATGTGTAGTGCTATCACTTTAAAATCACAGCAAATATAATCAAACCAAAAATGTGCAAAACAGTGCAACTAATGTTTTTTATACATAAACAGTCCAACATAGATAGAGAAGAAATTATGTGCAGCTGCTTCCACAAACACGGTGTATGATGCAGCAAGTTGACACTCTTATCCAGCACAGATCATGTGCTTCTTGCCAGAGGATGAGACCCCTTAATTATAAGGGGTCAGATGCGCTTGCCCCACGTCAATGAATACGTTGTAAAAGGCAGTGGACACCCACAAACAGACTTTCTACTCCTCAAAATGACTCCACAACATCGATGTGATACATGACCGGTTTAAGGAAAAAGACAAACTGTACATAGCTAAAATAAATGATTGAAACAATGGTGCGCTTATTCCATCAAAAAACAAAAACATGACATAATGAACGTAATTGAACAAAGTCCCATAAATGAATAAATAAATAAAATAAATAAATCTGTGCATATAGAGTCCTCTTAATTGGTTAATAATGACTTCTTAAAGTGTCCATCCAGTGCTCCTCAAACACAGGAAACTTTATTGTGATAAGTGCCATCACTTCCACCAACGGGTGCAATGCCCGCTCACCTTAAAAAGCGACCCCACTGGGTCAAATCGTGCCTTCAAGATATAGAATCTAAGACAGTCCAGACAGGAGCGTGCTGCTGTTAGAGGGAATTATCCAGAATATCCTCTAATATATAGACACCCGCGGTTTTCTCCTCTGCCGCCACTTCCAGCAATGTCTCCTCTCTACTTGAGGAAGTAGAGAGTAGACATTTATTTATTTATTTTATTTATTCATTCATTCATTTATAGGACTTTGTGTAATTATGTTTATTGTGTTATGTTTTTTTTTTTTTCTTGGAATAGGCGCACTATTGTTTCAATCATTTATTTTATCTAATGTTTAAGACCATTTTAAGGTGCAGCTGTTCTGTTTGGATTTAACACTGTTCACTTTACACACATAGCAGCACTTTAGTATTATATCACAAAACTATACATAGCATAACACTGCAAAAAAAGGTTCAAATTTATTCAGTAAGGCATATATTCAAAAAGGTACACAGTAAACAGTATGTACATTGTATCATGCAGCTTAGCATGCACGCCAGATGATATCAGATCACATGCTTCTCCCTGCGCATTTCATCATGACTGACGTCTTCAGAAGTCCCAGGGACTCTTCTGCAGCTGCACGTTTTGTACAAATGGTATGCCCAACCCTTCTCCCTTTTCCCTTTTGTTTTTGGATAAAGCCAGTAAGAGTTAAAATTGTCAGATTTTAATTTATGTCTCTGACTCCACTGGTGAGATTTTATCTTACTTCCTGCCCCTGTGGCACCCATGCAAAAAATGGGGTAAGTTCAATGTCTTGCAGACAGGAAGGAACAGAGCAAACAGCGATAAAAACATTGTCAATGTGGAATGGAGATAAGGGGAAATCTTACCATCAGGGACAAAAATACCAATAAAAACCTGACACTTTGGGTTTTAACCCTTCCTTGCTCCATTAAAATAAAAAAAACACAAAGTTTTGGCTGGGTGGGGCTTCAAATCAAACCCTCACTTATGAACAGCATCCTCTCCCTCTTACACAGTTGGATCTTTTATAAACATTAAAACGTTTCTTATTTTTATTTTTTATTGAGCCTAGGGGAGGATAACATGGTCCAGCCACTTGCCTCCACTTAAGATGTCTACATTACATCCTATAAGTAAACATTCAGTAATACTGAAGTGTTTCAGCAAACTATCTGTGTGGACTCCTAGTAGTATTAGTATTTGTGAACTGTGTGTCTACAAATGTGCGAAATTCCCCACACATGCACAAAACCACCACAGGTCACTAACAGTTTATGAGAACTGACAGTGATCTGCGGCTAGCTGCACTGAGATCTGGTGACTATGGAGGCCATTGGAGTACAATGAACTCATTATTATGTTCATGAAACCAGTTTTAGATGATTTGAGCTTTGTGACATATTGCATTATCCTGCTGGAAGTAGCCATCAGAAGATGGGTACACTGTAGTCATAAAGGGATGGACATGGTCAGCAACAATACTCAGGTAGATGTGGCATTTAAACGATACTCAATTGGTACTAGGGGGCCCAAAGTGTACCAAGAAAATATCCCCCACACTATTACACACCAGCCTGGACCATTAATACAAGTCAGGATGCCAAAATGCATTGAGTTGCTGCCATGTGATTGACTGATTAGCAATTGGTGTTACCAAGCAATTGAACAGGTGTACCTGATAAAGTGGCCAGTGAGTGTACCGGGACAATTATCATGAAGTAGAAATGTAATTCTAGCTTGGTAGGGGGAAGTTCCTGTTTAAGGTCCTATGGCAAGAAAATAACATAAATAAGCTTAGTGTTCTCTGCAGTGGTGGCTGGTGATTTTTTTTGGGGGGCCGCAAACAATCCACCCGTCACCCCCCCCAGTCGGGTCACAGAAGGCACAAAAGCTCCCTCCTCTCCATCAGCCAGCCGGGTCGTGGGGGTCACGGGCGGCACCCCCTATCGGTTAGTCAGTCAGGGCCCCATACTTACCCCATCTCATGGGCAGTGTTCCGGGCGGCAGTAGCTTCTCTTCGGTGACTTTAATGCCCTGTACACACGTTGGATGTGGGCTTGTTGGCGGAAAGTCCGACCTTGTGTATGCTCCATCGAACATTTATTGTTGTACTTTCCGCCAAAAAATGTTGGTTAGCAGGTTCTCAAATTTTCCGGCAACAAATGTTTGTTGTCGGACTTTCCGATTGTGTGTAAACAAGTCCGTCGGACAAAAGTCAGCGCATGCTCGGAATCAAGTACGAGCCGGAGATATAACTAGTGTTCGTAATGGAGATATCATGTACGTCTTGTTACGTCACTACATTCGTAATCGTTGGCCAACATTTGTGTGACCGTGTGTATGCAAGACAAGTTGGAGCCAACATCCTTCGAACAAACATCCTTCGAACAAGAATTGTTGTCCGAAAGTCCGATCGTGTGTACGGGGCATTAGGCTGGGTTCAGACTGGAGCATGGAGCGCAGGGGCGGATCCAGGGGGGGGGGGCAACAGGGCAATTGCCCCCCCCCCCGAAATAGTTGCACTGACAATCTCCCATCATGTCATTGCTGCCTCTGCCCGCAGCCCGAGTCTCTCTCTCACATCAGCCGATCAACGGCAACGAGAGAGAGACCCGTCTAATGTAGTTGCGGCCGCACTGACAGTGACTGACTAGGAGGAGGGGTGGGTGGAGCCTCTTCCCTGCACTCGTTGCTAACGCCGGGGCCGCCCGGCGTCTAGCAACGAGTGACGTCAGAGTCACGTTGGCAGTGGCGTTTCTGGGGTATGGCAGCCATGGGCGCCATGGGAGCGCAGTAAAAAGCCACCCCCGCACTAAAAAACCTTCACCTGTCCTCCCGCGGCCGCCTCCCGCAACCATGTAGCTTCCGGCACCGCGGCCGGCCTGCAGGAGCACGGCGCCGGCACAGCAATTGTTTCTTGGCCTGGGGAGGCGAGTGACAGGCGCCTTCATTATGGATTACGGCCGATGACTGGCCAGACCGGATCCACGTAGGTAGGGTAACAGTGTCCCTCTGCACGGCATCATCTTCTCCACGGAGGAGCGGGGAATGTGGCATGAGGAGAAGGAATGGTTGAGGGCAGGACGGAAAACCCCCAGCAGCAGCACCAAGGATAGCAGCGTTAGTGTTGGCTCCAGTGACTGGGCAGGCAGCAGGGAGATTACATTATCTCTCTGCTGCCTGACTCTGGGACACAGCAAGAGACAACCAAACCACCTTAGCAGGCAAGTGGCAATCCGCAAGGTGTGGCAGGTGACGTGGCAAGTGGCAATCTGCAAGGTGTGGCAGGTGACGTGGCAAGTGGCAATCCGCAAGGTGTGGCAGGTGACGTGGCAAGTGGCAATCCGCAAGGTGTGGCAGGTGACCTGGCAAGTGGCAATCCGCAAGGTGTGGCAGGTGACGTGGCAAGTGGCAATCCGCAAGGTGTGGCAGGTGACGTGGCAAGTGGCAATCCGCAAGGTGTCGCAGGTGACGTGGCAAGTGGCAATCCGCAAGGTGTGGCAGGTGACCTGGCAGGTGAAGTGGCAATCCACAAGGTGTGGCAGGTGACGTGGCAATCCGCAAGGTGTGGCAGGTGACGTGGCAATCAGCAAGGTGTGGCAGGTGACGTGGCAAGTGGCAATCTGCATCTGGTGGCAGGCAAGTGACAATCCGCAACGTGTAGCAGGTAACGTGGCAAGTGACAAACTCAGGTCTCCCACTGATTCTGCATTATGGTGAGTTGAACTATTTCATTTTATATTACAATGTAATTATAGAAAAAATGTGCTTCAATCATCCTGACACTGGTGCCGGGATGATTGAAGCGCAAACACCAGCCGTTTCCCCGATAAATTGCCCACAAAAAAAACGGATTTTCTGGCAGTGCCCCTCCCGAGACAAGACTCTGGATCCGCCCCTGATGGAGCAGCTCCCAGCAGGGGTCCAGTGCATCTCCATTTACCATTTCAGGGCTGATTTCAGCCTGAATTTTCAGCTGAATTCGGACCTGAAACTGACCAAAAGATGCACCGGACCCCTGCTGTGAATGGCTCTGTGCTCCAGTCTGAACCCAGCCTTAAAGTTTTGGAGTTCAGTTTGCAACAGGCTCATTATTATCTATGTACTGTACATAATGTAGGGCTGTCATATTTTGGGGTATTATGGGGTTATTATGCTCCATTATGTGGTTATTATGATGTCCTACCCGGGGAAAATATTGCGAGAGCATTGTGGCAGCATATTTATGCAACAGGTGTTTTAGCATTATAATTACCATGCATCATGCATGCCCTGAACAAACTGAAATCATCTATTACTATTAATATGTATGTATGCATATGCAGCACTGAAAGAATAATTCTTTATGATACTTGTTCTCTCTAAACATTGCCTGTAATAAAGGTTTATGTTCCCTTTCTAAGCAAACCTGCTAACTATAAATATAGATAGTAGATAGCACTCAGCGGACCAATTTAGATTACTGCCTGAATTCTGAGTTACAGCCTGATTGGGAAGTGAAGGCTTGCTCTCTTTTTATACACCGGCTAAGCAAAACTTGAGAAAAACTAGAGATAATGCACATTCTATATGTTTGTCTGTGTTTTATTGAAAAGGAACGAACCTAAACAGCTAAATAAAAAAATTAAATACATGTATGTGAACACTTTTACCTTCTAAAAAATGTGTTCTGCTCAGGTTGTCCTGTGACTTGGGCATGCACGCCAGATAGCATACCCTGATTGGTGTCCTCACTGTTTCACTTTAATTACCAGAAAAGCCTGGTACACACACCACTATTTTTTTTTTTTTGGTTCAGCCCAGCGGGTTGAACGAAATAAAACTGACATCTCCAGTTGGAGCCTCTGTACTAACGATCTGACATTAGTAAAGCGATCTCCCCTGCTGAGCTATTGTGTTCTAACAAGGGATGGAACCCTCAACCAGAACACTCTGGTCAACTCTTTCTGCCACTGGCTGATAGTGCTGATCGGGAGCCAGCTGGCTGCTATTTTTCCAACATGCTTGTGTGACAGAAGCTGGCCAAACTGTGCTTCTGCTGGGCCAGCTGCCATGGGCCCCTTTCGTACACATGGGCATACCTTCATACACATAGGCCCAATTTTGGAGCCTAGTACACACAGGCCCAAGTTCGGGCGACATTGGCTGGTTCAATAAAAGCCGGCTGAATGTCGGCCATTATTTATTGAACCAGCCGATGTTGCCCGAAATTGGGCCCATGTGTACTAGGCTCCTAAAACCTGAACCCACCCTAATGAATACATAACTCTATTAACCACTTGACCTGCAGAAGGTTTTACCCCCTTCCTGACCAGGCCATTTTTTTGCTATTGCTACTTTAACTGACAATTGCACAGTCATGCAACTCTGTACGCAAATTAAATCTATAAAATTTTTTCAAGTAGAGCTTTCTTTTGGTTGTATTTGATCACCACTGTTTTTTTGCTATATAAACAAAAGATGGCCGAACATTTTGAAAAGCAACCCAGTATTTTCTACTTTCTGTTATAAAACATATCCAATAACACCAAATTTCTTCATAAATTTAGGCCAAAATGTATTCTGCTACATGTCTGGTAAAAAAAGAAAAAAAAACACAAAGTGTATATTATAGGTTTGTGTGAAAGTTATACAAACTATGGAATATATATTTGGAAATTGACCAATCCTGAGCTACTGATGGTCTATTTCATTTTTTGAGTCCCTTAAAATGCCAGGACATTACAAATACTCCCCAAATTACCATTTTTGGAAAATAGACCGTCTGAGGTATTTAGTATGAGGCACGGCGAGTGGTAATTCTTTGTCACAATTTTTTGGAAAATTAAGAAATTAAATATTTTTTTTCCACTATGGTGACACTGAACTACTTTGGTTAAAATATGTTTAAAAAATAGTAAAAAAAATGTTAAAAAATTGAATAAAAAATTATTTAGATTTTTTTTTTTTAACATTCTGTCACCAGTCAATATCCCTGATCACCGCCAAACATATGATAACACTGTACTGCACTGATGACATTTTCCAAAAAATTGTGACAAAAAAAATTACAACTTCAAAAAACACACCAATACCTCAGACTGTCTACTTTCCAAAAAGGGTTCATTTGGGGGGTATTTTTACTATCCTGGCATTTTAAGGGCCTCAAGAAATGAGATAGGCCATCAGTACGTCAGGATTGATCCATTTTCAAATATAAATACCATAGTTTGTAGACACTAAAACTTTCACACAAACCAATTAACATACATTTAGTGTGATTTTTTTTTTACCAAGCAGAAAGCATATTGGCCTAAATTTATGAAGAAGTTAGATTTTTTTGCACAGGAGTGACGTCACGCGGCTCCGGCCAGTTACACAGCCAAAGTCCGCGGCCCAGGAAAGAAGACGGGCGAAGATGAATGTGGCCTTCAGCAGGGATGACGCAGGCTTCGTTTGCAGGTAATTGTCACATAATGTGCTAGTATGCAATGCATACTAGCACATTATGCCTTTACTTTGCAGGGAAGAAAAAAAATCGGAGTTTATGTCCTCTTCAAAGTAGCACAGTACTGAATAGCAAAGAATGGCCTGGTGATGAAGGGGGTGAAACCTTTGGGAAGTCAAGTGTTGTGGAAAAGATAGAAGTAGGCTGTGATGGAACCTGTCTTCAGGTCTGAAGCAGATGCAGTATGTTCTCACTACTAGCCAGGAAGCTAAACAACTTTCTGTTGGAGTTTTGGACTGTGATTGTTATCCATGCAAGGGAACCTCTTGTTTTTGGTTGTGCTTGTTGCAATGATGACTAGTAAACGCACACAGGAAGTCCTTAAACCCACTTAGCATTTGCATTAACTCTCTGCAAGCTCTTTGCTTGAAGCTGAACCCCACACCCAACACAAGCTCTATTCCTTCCACACTCTATCTAAAACTCTAATCCAAAAAACAAAACAAAAAATGTTTTTGGCTTTACATTCACTTTAATGATGTGATAATGAATACAGAGCTGCATTAATTTTATTGTTCATATCTGTCTGGAGTTCAACTTTAAACTAACTCTACGCTACAGGGTTGAAAATAAACCCCAATGCAGCATGCTCATGCATTCCAGTGTTGTGAAAAATATACTTCCCTACCTTCAATTCATCAATGGTCTTGCTGTAATCATTTGGTCAACTTTTCTTTTGAAAAATATTTATCGATCATCAACAAAACTTTTTACTGAATCAGTGTATTCTGACAGCTGCAGATGCCGCTGTCAGAATACAAGGTCCCGGTGAGGTGGATTCCACTGGCTGAAGGAAAAAAACAGTATAACTAGCGTTACTCTTCCACTGGTCCTAACAATCTAATCCCCCCCCTTTTTTTTCCTTCACCCCTCATCCTGGTTCCTTCTATCTAGCATGCCCCACTCCCACCCAAACCCCCTTCCAAAACCTGGCCCACTGGTATATACAGTTTTCCTTCTTTTCCCCCACACCCCTATGTTCCTTACCTTACCTTGCCATTCGCAATGCAACTTCATGCACTTATTCTTACCCACTTCCCTATTTAGGCAAAAAAAATAAAAAAATATCTCCAGGATCCATTCAAAATCATCTCTACTAAATCTCAGTGGCCCATCTTCTATCGCTAAAAGATACTATAGCTTAAGCTGGCTACACATTATACAATTTTCTTGTTCAATTTAATTTAGATTTACCTTCAACTAAGTAGTACAAGGGAATGCCTGTTTGCTTACAAACTGAAAGTGTTTAGGTTTGACCTTATTATATGGTTTTTGGTAAATCTAAAGGAAAATTGTACACGAAAATTGTATAACGTGTAGCCAGCTTAAGCTTCACCTTCACTGCTGTTGCCAATGCTATTGCTCAGAATTCTGCTGTATTGTCTCTACTCCACAACTTCCTACATTAGGCATTGTACTGTTTCTTGATGTTTTTTAAAATCAAAAAATGCATAAAAAAATACAACAAACCCATCCTGCTTTGTGCTTTTCTTTTTCTGGTGGCTAGTGTTAAAACTCTTTAGGCCACTTTCACACTGATGCGCTTTTCAGGCATTTTAGCGCTAAAAATAGCATCTGTAAAGCGAATGAAAAGCGCTTACCATGCATCTCAATGGATGCTTTCACACTGGGGCGTTGCACTGGCTGGGCATTGAGAAAAGTCCTGCAAGCAGCATTTTTGGAGCATGTTTGGGGCGCACTAAAAAGCGATTCAAAAATGGCCCTGTCCATAGAAATGAATGGGAAGTGCTTTAAAAGCGCCTGGAACCCATCCTGAAGCTGTGGGAAGGTCACATGACTGCAGTTCAGTGTAGGATGCTGGGATACAGGAAATCCTATTGAGAGGTGGAGAAGAGAGTGGAAAGCATGGTTGCTGCAGATAACCCAGAAATGCAGGACAGTGCTGAACATGTGGCAAGACCATCTAGATCAAATGCAGCAGCAATTGAACCAGATGAGTTCATTCACTCAATGTGGGCCCACCCAGAATTTTGGGACTTAAAAAATCCATGGTATGCCAACCGCAGAAAGAAGACATTAGGATGGCATGTCATTGCTCAACAGCATATTCCGGACTGGAGTGACCTCCCTAGAAAACAAAAATCCAGCAAAAGTGAGTACTAATCCCATAATCCCAGTCAGACTAGTCCCAAACCGCTAACCCTATCCATAATCCCAGTCAGACTAGTGCCAAACCCCTAACCCTAATCCCAGTCAGACTAGTCCCAAACCGCTAACCCTAACCATAATCCCAGTCAGACTAGTCCCAAACCCCTAACCCTAATCCCAGTCAGACTAGTCCCAAACCCCTAACCCTAATCCCACTCCCACTAGTCCCAAACCCCTAATCCCAGTCAGACTAGTCCCAAACCCCTAACCCTAATCCCAGTCAGACTAGTCCCAAACCCCTAACCCTAATCCCACTTCCACTGGTCCCAAACCCCTAACACTAATTCCAGTCAGACTAGTCCCAAACCCCTAACCCTAATCCCAGTCAGACTAGTCCCAAACCCCTAATCCCACTCCCACTAGTCCCAAACCCCTAACCCTAATCCGAGTCAGGCTAGTCCCAAACCCCTAACCCTAATTCCAGTGAGACTAGTCTCAAATCCCTAACCCTGATCCCAATCAGGCTAGTCCCAAACCCCTAACCCTAACCTTAATCCCAGTCAGACTAGTTCAATTTGTTGGCAAGAATGCCAAAGGAACTTTCAACTAGCCTACGTGCCCGACAGAGACAATGATTGAAGATTCTTATCTGGGTGTCAAAATTCCTCTGTGAGTAGGGCTTCATTAGATGTTCATTGATAGCGAATGCCTCATCAGCCACGAAAAACAAATGGCATATCTGGACTTTCTGTCCTGGGTAATGGTCGGTTTTCATGCAAATCGAGTTGATTAGCTACAAGACGCTTTCCAAATGTAGAATTCTGGAAAACAGTAGAGTCTGCAGAAATCCCAAATGCTCCTACATCAATAAAGAAAAATTTATAGTCTGCATCAACCACAGCCATTAGCACAGCAGAAAAATATTTATTGTAGTTATAATATTGGCTACCACTGTGACAGGGTTTTATTAGCCTAACATTCTGCTTCGTGTTATTGAACTGTTGTATAACACTAGTCAGACAGCTTAACAATAATTCAGAAGTCAAGAAACGTGAGACATCAGATCTGTATGTATTCTTTATCCCAAATAACTTTGTAAAACTACAACATATGCATAAACAAAACATATGTGTCAGTACTTTAAACATTATACAACAGCCTCACTCTGTCAGTGAGAGTACTCACAGACAATTCCATCATTAGTCCAGGAATAGTTTAAGAGCTCTTCTGCATGCAGTCTGTTAGATCCAGGAGCAGTAATGAAATGAAGGGAACACAGTTCCAGTTTAAAGGTTACTGCCTTTACTATGAGGAGAATCCTACTTCCTTTCAAGCTCTGGCAAAATAATAACCAACTCTGACCACTAGATGGCAACAACATAAAACTAACATTACAGTATAAACTGTAAAAGCACATAGCACATATTACTATGAACAATATGGGCAGAACACTCCCTGTCTGGCATAATTTATTATGTCATTACCTAAATAACTACTGCTATGCAGAAAAACATATAAACAGGAAAATGGAATCCTAACTAGTCCGAGATCAAAACTATAATGTCAGTTATAGGTCTGAGATAAATTCTGGCAGTCTCATTTTTTACAGTTTTGACCTCCACCTTTCTAACCTTGCCATCCCTGCTTGGTAGAGCATTGACAATAAGTCCTACGGGCCACTCGTTCCTGCCCTCTTGGCTGTCCTTCAACAGAACAACATCACCCACTTTTATGTTTGGGTGATCCTCAGTCCATTTCCTACAGCGTTGCAGATTTGACAGATACTCTCTCTTCCATCTTTTCCAAAAGGTGTCTGCCAAGCATTGTACTTGCTTCCATTGTTTCGCATGAACTTGTGTTGTACTTATGGCCCCAGATGGAGCAGACAAAGAGTTCACCTTTTGAGTCAACAACATTGCAGGGGTAAGGACCATAGGTGTATATGGGTCTGAGGACACAGGAACTATAGGCCTGGCATTCATACTAGCCGTAACCTCTGCCATAAAGGTGCTTAAAGTCTCATGGGTCAAGTGAGCAGGTTTGGTTTGTAGCAACATAGCGTTCAAGATTCGCCTGGCAATACCTATAAGTCCCTCCCAGACACCACCCATATGTGAGGAGTGTGGAGGATTAAAGACCCATGTACATCCTCTGTCTTGGAGAAAGTCTTGCAGTTGTAATTCGCTGTCACAAATGTTAAGTTTGTTGCAGGCTCCCACAAAGTTTGTCCCTCTGTCAGCACGGAGCAGTTTTTCTGGGCCACGAATAGAGAAGAATCTCCTCAAGGCATTAATAAAGCTTGATGTTGACATGGCTTCAAGTAGCTCTATGTGTACAGCTCAGGTGGACAAACAAGTGAAAAGGACAGCCCATCGTTTATGCTGCCTCCTCTAGTGCGACGGGTTAAAACAGACCATGGACCAAATACATCTAGGCCCACATTGGTGAAAGGTGGTTGAGAAATTACTCTGTCCTCTGGTAGCTCTGCCATCTTTTCACTTTGTAACCTTCCTCGCAGTTTGCGACAGATGACACATTTGTGTATAACAGCTGATACCAAGCGTTTGCCACCAAGAATCCAGAGACCTGCGGATCTAATTGCACCTTCTGTGATGTGTCGCCCTTGGTGAACTACTTGTTCATGATAGTACCTAACAAGCAGTGTCGCAACGTGGTGATCATAAGGTATAATGACAGGCTGTTTCTCTTCCTCTGAAAGTTCAGCAAGAGACAAACGTCCACCTACTCTCAACAACTTGTCTAAAAAGGGGCTCAGCCTCCTAAGACGGCTTTGTTTTTGGAATTTCTTTTGTTTTTTGATGCAGTCAATTTCCTTCAGGAAATTATAACATACTTTGCCTGAGCAAGTTCTACTAGATTGACCTGTTCATGGAAACTTTTCCACCTCCTGACCTGATCGCTATTGGTTTCTCTCCGGAAGGTTTTAGCGACGTGAATGAGTCTGGCTAGGGTCTTAACTAATATCTTCCAGCAAGAAAATCTATCAAAGCAATGTGAGTGAAGTGTGGCTTCAGAAGCTTTGGTACTGAAACTCGTAATTTCCGATCTGATTTCAGGGTCAGCTTCGGGCTCTATGAGTGGATAAACATTAGCAGTGTCTATCTGCTCACAGTGTGGTTGGTACAGAAAGGATGGGCTTGAGAACCATACAGAGTTCTGAAGACATGTTGCTAGAGTAGGTCTAGTGGCATAATCTGCAGGGTTTTGCTCTGTAGATACATAGAACCACTGATCTGGGTGTGAAGATTGCCTGATTCTATTCACTCTGTTGGAGACATACAGATAGAACCTCCTAGTGGTGCTGCAAATGTACCCTAGGACAGTCTTGCTATCAGTGAAGAATTTCACAGCATCAAAGTCAATGTCTAGCATCCCTTTAATGAATTCAATGAAATCTCTTTTCACTTCTGGCTTTCTCTGCAGAGTTTTGCTGAATGAATGCAAACGCTTCATGGCTTGTTCCCTGTTACTAGGCAAAACACGTCTGGGTGTGCGAAAGGGGAGAGGGGCCACCCAACTGTGATTGTCATCTTGGTAAGCCTCTCTATCCATAATCTGCAAGAAGGTCTGATCCTCTATAGAGAGGGCCTCTTTAGTTTTCTGGAACACTGTAATCCCTAGATTGTCTGTCTCAATGTTGGAATTGACTTCTTCTTTACCATATAGAGTAGAAGAGTCACAGTGTTGTGTTGACCTGCCAAAGTTTTCCTTGACAATAAAGCTGTTGTGACAGGGACTGAGAAGGGATGTGCGTCAATTTGTTAACACAGACGTCTTCAAAGTGCTAATATTGTCAGGCTGGTGCACTGTCCCCAGGCAAACTTCTCCTACAATGACCCACCCCAGGTCCAGTCTCTGTGCATAGGGGGCATTATAAGGTCCATTGATTTGCTGGCGCACCTTGTGTACCTGGAGGATGTCTCTCCCAAGAAGTAGAAGGATAGAAACATCTGGCTCAACAGCTGGGATAAGGTGAGTAATTGAGCGGAGTTGAGGGTGGTGATGGGCTACTTCTGGAGAGGGAATGTCAGTTTTGTCGTCAGGTATCATGCCACACTCTATTAGGGTAGGAAGTGGGAACTGCACTTTCTTATTGAAGGATTCAATGGTAAAGACAGAAGCTCTTCTCCCTGTGGTTTCCCCACACATGTCCTTAGAGTGTATGGAACTGCACTTGCCTTAAGATTAAAGATATCAAAGAAGTCTGACTTTGCAAGGGATCTGTTGCTCTGTTCATCTAGCACTGCATACACTTTCACTGCCCTTTCTCTCTTGCCAGTGGAATATACAGTCACTAAACAGATTTTAGAGCATGAACGTGCACTCTTGCCTTGTCCACATACTTCAGTGCAATTAGACATTATTAAGGAGAGTGGGATCTCTTGTTGCTCCCTGCCCTGATCTTTCCTGGGTTCTACAGTCTCTAGTGGGGCAGGAGCAGGGCCTGGGTGCAAAACTGCAATATGTCTCTCACTGCTACATTCTGTACATTCTACTGGTATTTTGCAGTCTTTAGCATTGTGATAAGTAGATCCGCAACACTTGAAACAGATGCCATTTTGTTTAAGAAAGGACATCCGCTCTGCAATAGGTTTGCTTCTAAAGCCTTTGCATTTATTTAGTGGATGTGGTTTTTTGTGTATTGGGCAATGTCTATCAGGGTTTTCTATGGTGTGTACCTTGTGGGTGCTTTGATAGTCTGTGACTTCTGGAGGTACAGCTGTTTTGTGTGTGGATACAGAGGTCTTACTGTGAGGTCTGTGAGGTTTTTCAGGTCTGTGTGATTGATTGCCGCTGGTGGTGAAGGCGAAACTGGGATCACTTCGGATTTTTGCCTGCTGACGGACAAACTTTGAAAACACAGAGAAAGGGGGGAAAGCGACTCCATAATCTTCTTTGAATTAACCTCCCACAGACATCCACTTGTCTTGCAGATTTGAGGGTAGTTTATCTACTATTGGATTAGTGCCTCTAGCTGTATCTAGGTATGAAAGTCCTGGCAAGTAGCCATCCTCTTTGGCGTATTCTATCTCTAGTAGAAGATCACTTAGTTCTTGTAGCCGCACGTTGTCTCTGTAGCCCACCTTGGGAAAGACTTCAAGTTTTTTCAACAGTGCTCCTTCTATTACCTCTGGGGAGCCATACGTTTCTTCTAGTCTTTTCCAGGTCATGTTGAGTCCTGCTGCAGGGTTGAACAGGTTTGCTCTTCTCATCCTCTTAGCATGCTGTGCTGACTCGGTACCAAGCCATTTTATAATTAATAAAGCATTTCTGCTGGTGAAAAGTTCAGACCTTCAGTGGCATTCAGAAAGGAAGATTTCCATGCCCAATAGTTTTCAGGACAGTCATCAAATTGGAGAAAGCCTGAGCTTACCATTTTTTTGCGGATGAGATATTTGGTGACATCTACTGCACATTGTTGTTCACACATGTAATCTATAGGTTGAGGTGATGGGAACACTTGTTTTTTGTTCTTAGGGGTTTCTGGTGCTTCATTCTTGATTTGCTGGCAGCCGTTGACCTCATGTGGTTGATTGGGCCTGCTCAGGGGGCTTGTTGATTTCGGCCTGAATTCTTTTCCTTCAGGTTTAAGAGACTGTTCCTTTGCATGCGCAGTAGTAAGGTTCTGGATGTACTCACTTGTACAATCTGCAGAGAATAGAGATTTTTTTGGAACCTCTGAGTCTTTATATGATTTTTCACTTCCAGACCAACTTGTTCCCATGTAGGCAGCAGCCTCTGCTTCAGCAGCTGCAGCAGCAGTCTGTTGCTGCAGGATGAGCAATTTTGATTCCAATTCCGCTTCTTCTTGTGCTATGGCAGCTTTCTTTGCTGCTAACTCCTGCATCATCATGGCTTCTTTTTCTGCATACTGTAGCTGGATGCGGGCAGCTTCTGCCTTGGCACGGGCTTTAAGGGAACACAGTTCCAGTTTAAAGGTTACTGCCTTTACTATGAGGAGAATCCTACTTCCTTTCAAGCTCTGGCAAAATAATAACAAACTCTGACCACTAGATGGCAACAACATAAAACTAACATTACAGTATAAACTATAACAGCACATACAAAGTGGTTCTGGTGGTAAGACAAAGGGTCGTATTTATTATCACTATGAGGAGCTCCAGTTCCTGAAACCCGTCATAGAGATGAGACCGTAAGTATAACAACATGTATTAAAAAATGTTTAATTATATCAAATTGTCTAATATTTATTTTTTATTTTTTAGGAGTGCAAGGTATAACAACATGTTTATATAATTATTTCAAATTGTCAAATTATTAATTTTTGTAGGACTGAGAGTAACATGGAATCTGACACTGATGAGGACCCTGAGGATACCGACATGAATGAGGAAGTTGATCCTGTAGATCAGGGGTGCGCAACCTTTTGAGGAGCGAGGGCCACTTTATCGACTTGGTAACCGGTCGAGGGCCACAATGAGCATAAAGGGGATGGCAGGTCTGTGTCCACTCTGCATATGTAGAGCAGACACGGATGCAACCTGCTCTACCCTAAGGGCCCTCCGATCCACCCAGACAGAAGGACACATGTGGCCCACGGGCCAGTGGTTGGGCACCCCTGCTGTGGATGATCCTCAAATTAACGAGACAGAACTAGAAACATCTGAGCCACCATTGGCCAGGAACAAGGAGAAGAGCAGCAAACCATCCAAGCAGCAGCTGTCTGAGGATTTGTTAGACAAAAAACATTTTAATAAACAAAAAAAGAAGGAGAAATAGAAGCATGGGTCCTCAGATGGCAAAAGTTTCATCTGAGTACCAGTGTGAGATTCGCTCTGAACTCATGTGTCTAATAAATTACTACCAACGATCTACACCAAATAGAGAAACACATTCCCAATCAATTTTTTGGGAGGTATGATGGCACAGTTTTACCTGGAACTTCATATGACCAACGCTCACACCCATACCCACCTGCTGCTGGGTCAAGATTTTACAACATGTCGCAACGTTCTAATCAACCCTGTTTTCAGAGAGGGGCATATGAGATGCCATCATATCGTCAACGCGCCCAATCTCCCCCTCCCCCCTCTAGAGGAGGCACACTATCTTCCTCCCTCATATCATGATCTTTAAGTTCCAGTTTAAGTTCCATGTTTATTGAATTTGAAAAGTGTACCATTGGTTTATAACATAAACTCTTTTCTAAATAATGTACATAGTGTAATTATGTTGTAAGATATTTTGTATTATGCACATGTTGTGCAGTTTTGTTAAGATATATATGTATATATATATATATATATATATATATATATATAGTGGGGACAGAAAGTATTTAGACCCCCTTAAATGTTTCACTCTTTGTTATATTGCAGCCATTTGCTAAAATCATTTAAGTTCATTTTTTCCCTCATTAATGTACACACAGCACCCCATATTGACAGAAAAACACAGAATTGTTGACATTTTTGCAGATTTATTAAAAAAGAAAAACTGAAATATCACATGGTCCTAAGTATTCAGACCCTTTGCTCAGTATTTAGTAGAAGCACCCTTTTGATCTAATACAGCCATGAGTCTTTTTGGGAAAGATGCAACAAGTTTTTCACACCTGGATTTGGGGATCCTCTGCCATTCCTCCTTGCAGATCTTCTCCAGTTCTGTCAGGTTGGATGATAAGCATTGGTGGACAGCCATTTTTAGGTCTCTCCGGAGATTCTCAATTGGGTTTAAGTCAAGGCTTTGGCTGGGCCATTCAAGAACAGTCACGGGGGTTGTTGTGAAGCCACTCCTTTGTTATTTTAGCTGTGTGCTTGGGGTCATTGTCTTGTTGGAAGGTAAACCTTCGGCCCAGTCTGAGGTCCTGAGCACTTTGGAGAAGGTTTTCGTCCAGGATATCCCTGCACTTGGCCGCATTCATCTTTCCCTCGATTGCAACCAGTTGTCCTGTCCCTGCAGCTGAAAAACACCCTCACAGTATGATGCTGCCACCACCATGTTTCACTGTTGGGACTGTATTGAACAGGTGATGAGCAGTGCCTGGTTTTCTCCACACATACCGCTTAGAATTAAGACCAAAAAGTTCTATCCTGGTCTCATCAGAACAAAGAATCTTATTTCTCACCATCTTGAAGTCATTCAGGTGTTTTTTAGCAAATACCATGCGGGCTTTGTGTCTTGCACTGAGGAGAGGCTTCCGTCAGGCCACTCTGCCATAAAGCCCTGACTGGTGGGGGGCTGCAGCGATGGTTGACTTTCTACAACTTTCTCCCATGTCCTGACTGCATCTCTGGAGCTTAGCCACAATGATCTTTGGGTTCTTCTTTACGTCTCTCACCAAGGCTCTTCTCCCTCGATAACAGTTTGGCCGGGCGGCCAGCTCTAGGAAGGGTTCTGGTCATCCCAAACGTCTTCCATTTAAGGATTATGGAGGCCACTGTGCTCTTAGGAACCCTAAGTGCAGAAGAAATTTTTTTGGAACCTTGGCCAGATCTGTGCCTTGCCACAATTCTGTCTCTGAGCTCTACAGGCAGTTCCTTTGACCTCGTGATTCTCATTTGCTCCGACGTGCGCTGTGAGCTGTAAGGTCTTATATAGACAGGTGTGTGGCTTTCCTAATCAAGTCCAATCAGTATAATCAAACACAGCTGGACTCAAATGAAGGTGAAGAACCATCTCAAGGATGATCAGAAGGAATGGACAGCACCTGAGTTAAATATATGAGTGTCACAGCAAAGGGTCTGAATACTTAGAACCATGTGATATTTCAGTTTTTCTTTTTTAATAAACCTGCAAAAATGTCAATTCTGTGTTTTTCTGTCAATATGGGTTGTTGTGTGTACATTAATGAGGAAAAAAATGAACTTAAATGATTTTAGCAAATGGCTGCAATATAACAAAGAGTCAAAAAATTTAAGGGGGTCTGAATACTTTCTGTCCCCACTGTATATATGCAATAATAAATGTAAGCATTTTGCAAAATATTGTTTTTGGGATTTTATTAAATGTGGACATATCAATTCTTCATATACACCTACCTTAACATTATGAGTAAACGTTCACATGGTGATACTGCAACCCTGCAATTTGTATCCTGTCTCACCAAGGCAGGCGTTAACATTTCGAAAAGAAAGTCAAATCTGGTGAAGGAAATAGGTAAATCGTTAACAATACATAACCATGAGCAAATGCTAAACAAAACCCTCTGCTAACCATAACCCAACCCTAACCCTGTGTTAACCAGAACCCTATGCTAATCCTACCCCTAACCCTATACTAATCCTAACTCAACCATAAACCTATGCTAACTCTAACCCTATGCTAACCCAATACTAATCCTAACTGAACCATAAGCCTATGCTAAGCCTAATCCTAAGTTTACCCTATGCTCCTATGCTAATCCTAACGCAACCCGCCTTTGCTAAACCTAACCTAATATCTATGCTAACCCAAACTCCAAACACTATGGGATGAGTCTGACTGGGATTAGGGTTAGGAGTTTGGGACTATTCTGACTGGGATTAGGGTTAGGGTTAGGGGTTTGGGACTAGTCTGGCTGGGATTAGGGTTAGGGGGTTGGGAGTATTTTGACTGGGATTAGGGTTAGGGTTAAGAATAGGGCTTTGGGACTATTTTGACTGGGATTAAAGTTAGGGGTTTGGGACTAGTTTGACTGGGATTAGGGTTAGGGTTAGGGGTTTGGGATTAGTCTGACTGGCATTAGGGTTAGGGGTTTGGGACTAGTCTGACTGGGATTAGTACAGAAAAGGGGGATGAGAATGGGAAGATAGAACAGTTGCTGAAGCTGGTCATAAATCTAATCCCAAACTCAAAAAATTGTGATGGACTATCTCGGTAGTAATAACAAACAATATGAATGATATAAAAACTATTTATTACATAAAAAAATGACATACAGGGTACATTAAAACAACAATTAGGAAACAATTATATTTCAAAAAGTAAATACTCAGGGTTCCCCCGAAGAGTATCTGCTGTTGAAGCAATTCTCAAAATTGATTTTATTCTCTACTAGTTTCGCGGGTGACCGCTTCTTCAGGAGAAATAATCTATAAAATAGATATTAAAGTAAAGCACAAATCAAATACATAATATTCAAAGTTGTAAACAGTTAGGTTCAGCAGGTTATACATTAGAAGATAGAAATAATCATCAACAAATTGCTCACCAGGCTGTAAAATGGCCATATGTGAAACCACAGGCCCGAACTGACTGGGATTAGTGTTGGGGTTAGAGGATTAGGACTAGTGGGACTGGGATATTATCACTAGAAGAATGGAAGAGTGGCTCACCCACCTATTTGCCTCCTGAGGAAGCAGGCATCAATTCCTGCGAAACATATTGAGCAACAACGTGTACTACTAAAGTGGACAGTATATTTTTCGATGGGATTTATTACCCCATACTGGAAACCATCCGTGTGTCTAAAAAAGTATGCAGTATAAAGTGGGCATGTCATTTAAGTAATTTTAGTCTCTTTTATGTATTTGTAGATTGGTCTATGTCTAGATTTAACCATTTGTACTAATAGAATTGCAATAGGGGAGAGTACTTTTTTACCCCTGAATTTGTAACATTGTATTTGTGTGGCTTTTTTCTGGGGCACCTCAAAAGTTCATTTTGTGTTTAAAACACCAGGTTTCTTTAGTATTATTCAGGATGTGGTGACCCCATTAAGAGGACTGGGGCCTACCAGATTTATTTAAATTTAGTCTATTTTTTTAATATTCACATGCAAATTTAACAAGATATAAAGATCAAATTTGAACGTTAAAGTGCATTAATCCAGAGCCACCAAAAAGATATTAAATTATCAAGTTAGATCACTGAAAAGCTTGTTCCGATTGACTGCTCTGGGTTTCTGTATTTACCCTTTTACCCTTTTCTGTTTCCTTCACAAATTGCAAAGAGCATGCATATGGATTCTAGGGTAGGGTAACACACCAGGATAGTACGAGAGCAATATTACACACTGTCAAGTCATGTGACAGGTTCTTCCTTCTTTCACCGCTATCCCCCAAAGATTCATAATGCTGTACTTTATGAATGTATCTGAGTGACCATACTGCTGCTTTTTATACAAGCCCCTTAGTGTGAATAGTCACCACTGTCAGTGTCAGTATATGAAATACAATACGAATCCAGCTTCTAATCAAGAGCATTGTAAACATAAATGCCATTTCCTTTCTCTACCTTTTGACATCCAGAACTGGTACTCCAATTTTTTTCTCAATATTAAAATTCAGCTGGTGTGAAAGGGGTCATATATATATATATATATATATTTTTTCACATATATAACATGCAAGGGCCTGTAGTTCATTGTCCTTATTGGAAAAAACCCTATGTTTTAAAATGAGTTTGCCTATTCAACACTAGAATTTTTCTAGATATTTGGCAAGTAATATATGATATCTCATTTTGGGTTTATTGTCCTCTTTAAATAAAGAAACATTAAAATCTACAGAATATGGATTTCTTTCTGTTACCAAAGCATGTACGGTTCACAGGAACAATCAATCCATTATGGCATGATAACAAAGTTAGAGGACCAAAGATGGCCGAAGATTGATTCGGCACTACAGTGTTGGGAAATATATAACAGTGGAGAAACTGAAAGGTGATGACCAAGTGCTGCACAATATTCCTGGAGCCAAAAAGACAATAAATTATCTGACTCAGAAATAAGGAACACTGAGATTTATATGTGCAATTGGCTGCTTTTATACTTGTGCTGTGTCCGTTCTTGAAAACTGTAGAAATCATAAGCCACCATATCATGATCATTAATGTCAGCAAGGCCAGACCGAAGAATTGGCTCATACTGCACAAAACAGACAGGAATAACCCTAAGTTTAAAGGAAAGATTTCTCAAAGGGGTTTGTCAGTGGTGAGTTAAAACTATCATGGGCACTGAATGAAGAGAAGCCATGAACCTCAATTTTTATAAATTGAAATCACCTGCTGGAATAATCATAATCCATATTTCAAGTTAACCTGATATATAACTTGCCTCAAATAAAAGAAAAATAAATCACATATTAAAGATATATATCTAAAAGTTTCCACAACTAATAACTGAATTCTTGCAGAGAAACGCCACTGATCACACTACAGGCAGCCTCAGATAATCCTTCTTGTGCCCAAAATGACTGATATTTATAGAATATTTAGCATTGCAATGTATCTCCACTTCTGTATGTAAGTGGGAACCTCTACATTTATTTAGATTAATATTACTTTATAATAATATAATATATATATTTATAATATAATAACTACTAACTGCCAAACTACTAAACTATTAAAATACAGCCACTACTCCATGCTCTTAATACTAGACATCGGTTAAATTGATGATAGGCAACCCCTATCCTCATATTGATTAGTGGTTCCAAATTAATAATAACTACTGCAGTAGGGAACAGACACAAAAGATACGCTCAGCATCTTTCCAAATTACTGTTCTGCTTTATTATGACGCAATTGAAGGTTTTTATGCACATGATTACGTAGGTATCACATTAATATTACAATTGTACGTTTATGGTAACAAGGGGCGTTACATAGGCAGGCTAATTCTAATCAGGACTCGAAAGAATGTAAACATTTACTGAAAACATTATTAGTGCTGTGTGCACAGTGAGGGCAATGTGCAATACATACAAAATACAATACAATTATATACAGAACTTACAAATTTCCATTACAGTCTCCCCTCTTTTGATCAATATTTTGATCACTAACCATACCTGCTATCACCTTTAACCTGGAACCTCCACACGGTTAGGTGGAGGTAGTCCTGGCCAAAGAGGCAAAAAAAAAAACTCCATTGTGGAGAAAATAATAGCTGAGCAACTTTTTTCATTACCAAATGACTTTTCATTGTGAAAAACAAATGATTGATAAGACATATTTACAGAGTACTGACTGTACACTCCTGTGGCCAGAATGGCCTTCTAGCTGAATTGTGGACATGCTCACTTATAAGCATATGTAAACACAGACAATTCTACATAAAATGGAAGACATACAGAAGACAAATATGACTTCAACATGGCTAAACTATTTTTCAAATATATATATATATCCCTTACAATTAAAGTATTTGTTTAAAAAAGTACCCTAGACTGTGATGACAAGAGGGAAACAAATCAAACACAGAGATTTCTTTAATTAAGTCATTTTTGCAGTGTCTGGTGTGGATCCAGGTGACTTTTCCTTCAAGTTTTGCAAAAGCTGTAAATGAAATAGATGCTGTATTGAGTCTCCAAACATTTCCTTATATATAAATGTCTCTTAACAATCCAAAAGTCACCTGGCTTTAGTTTTAGATCCTTCCAAACTTTTAGGATCTGGAATTGGGGAGAAAACACATAAATGAGTTTGTCAAAAACCTTAAAAGATCAGCAACATTCTCTGTGAGATCCGAATGGAGGACTTCAGCTGCTGAGACAAAATATAAGCAAGTGAGTAACACTCACAAACAAAATCCTATAGGGAGAGAGTCCAACATCCCCCTTAGGGGCTTGATCAAATATAATAAACATTCAGGCAAAAGTTTTCTAGTTTCTTACTCTACTTTTTCCACTACATTGTAGACAGTAGGGGGTGTAAAAGTAAAACCTCAAAACTTCTAGTAAGGACTCTCCTATAAAAATAATTTCCCCTGTTACTCTCTGTAGATTCTGGCACTCTGTACTTACAAACTACTTCTGATAACACTTTTTACTGTGGCCTTTGCAGTAGCATTTGCCACTGGACATCCAAAAAACATGTCCATACAGACAAAATGCATATTTGTAAGATCCTGACTTGGGCATCTGGATATATCTTTTTTGTAATCTCTGGAAGGGATGTTCAGCTTTTGGTAACACCTTTGGTAACAGGTAAAACAAGAAGTGGTATGTTAGTAAAACAACTGTGGAGAAACCCTGGCTCTATCCCATGCTCATTTACTAAGGCAGCCATAACTGCTTGTGACTGATGACACGGTCCATGTGTCAAGCTGGAGGGAAAAGAGTGGCTGGCAGACATAAATGATCACCTTTTCCAAAGTCCTGTTTCATAAGAAGTTGCCACCTGTGGACCACTTGTTCTTCTCGTTCTGGGGTCCTTAAAGTTGAATTATTAATCCCAGCTATACTGGGCCAGAACTAGGGTGGAATCTGTGAGTTGCACAGACCCATCAAGTGTCCGGGGCTGTTATGCAGCATCCTTAGTCACCTGGTCTGCTTCCATGTGTGAAAGTTAATATGGCTACCTCAGCAAGAAGCTGGAAGGCTGAAAACAGCCAATCAAATTAACTTGGCATGCTTTATTGGTTTACCTGCCGAAGTAAAAACAAACTTCTGGCCCTTCAAATGGAACCAAAAGCTCTCTATATCTCGACTATCTATATAAATATACACTCTTTTTATAGCTCACAGGCTTTGCTAAAACATGGAGCTCTGCTTCTTGAGCTGGGGAAAAAGGATCCAATGACTTTGAATACAGAGTATCCTTCTGGGTGATAAACTGCATACTCAAATCTACAAACAATTAAATATCTGGGTCTTCAGGGAGTGTGTCCCGCACTGGGCTCACAGCAGCTGATTCCTACGTCATCAATTTAACATGTGTCTTTTCCTTTCTTTTGAATAAATGTACGCATTTTTCATTCTTAGATTTGTACATAAACAAACTCATATTTTAAACCTTTCATTAGACAAACATTTAGTTACCGTATATACTCGAGTATAAGTCGAGTTTTTCAGCACATTTTTTTTTGCTGAAAGTACCCCCCTCAACTTATACTCGAGTCAAGCACTTTTCTGCAGCAAAAAATTTCATTTTCTGAACCGACTTTGGGGCCCCGTATCTCAGGGCCACTTGATGCTAGGAACCCCAAATGTGGTGTGCTAACCCAGTTGAACTGGGTTGATAACATATCCAAAGCTGGAGTTCCTAGCACTAAGTAGCCCCGAGATACGGGGCCCCAAATTAGGTTCGGAAAATGTCATTCTCTGCTGCAGAAAAGTGCTTGACATTTTCTGAACCGATTTTTGGGGCCCTGTATCTCGGGGCCACTTATTGCTAGAAACCCCAGCTTTGGATATTTTATGGTGCTAGTGCCACTGGGTTTGCTCACCAAATTTGGCGTTCCTAGCACTAAGTGGCCCAGAGATATGGGGCCATAAAATTGGTCAACTGTATCCATCTGCAGCAATGTCATTTCGGGACCCTTTGGGTTCAGAGACCCCAAATTTTGGCTGCAGCTAGGGGGCATCTAGGAACCCTTAACTACCGAGTTTGAAGTTCGGGGGACCTATGGCTGCAAATGGGCACAGTGAGGCTGCAAATGGGCATTGTTGACCCTCTTTTCCACTTACAGTAGCTGTGCATTTCTCACCCTCGTCTTATACTCGGGTCAATAAGTTTTTCCCATTTTTTTGTGGTACATTAGGGCCTCGACTTATACTCGGAACGACTTATACTCGAGTATATACGGTAGCTGTATATTTGCTGCACAGAATGTCGGACCATTAAAAATTAAATGTTTGACCAAAACAATATCTAACTTTGTCTAAAAGCACCTTTGCATAAAAGCTGCAGCTCTGATATATCGGAGTGAACCCTTCATTACTGGGTCCAGCTTGCATAAATATATTACAATGGCTTGTTTTCTATCATGCTGTTTGTGTAAGAACTCCAGTTTCATGTTTCAAAAGACAACTTTTTTCCTGGCAATATTATATTAAACGATAACATACCCTGAGGTCATGCAGAGATGCCCATAAATTCAAAATATTCTTCTGCTTATACCACTGTACCTACAAGGAAAAGGGGCACATCATTTCACAATCCACACATTCTGCTTTGGATTTCAAAAATAAAAATAAATAAAACAAAAGGATCAAGAACCTGTATGATGGACCAGAAAGCATCAAAAACTAAAAAACAACTGGCTGCAGGTGGCATCTATCCTAACAGGGTGTGTGGACTTGATGTGATGGGTCGGTTATATTTAAATTTTATTTATTATAACTCTCACATCATGGGACACACATCAAGTTATTATCAAGAACCTTAAAATTTCATTTTTGTAGAAAAACTTCTTATGTATCCCATCCATCTTGGCTTTGTTAAATATTATGGCAGCTGTATTCCAAATAACAACCTCATCCTAATCTATTTTTCTCTCAATAAGGGCTTATTGTATAAATGTAAAATTACAAAATTGTTATCTTAATCTAAACTAATCCCATTTTTACAAATTTCCCCAATAACCTGGATTTCATTTCCAACCAAAGGTTGTCTAAACCAGTTTCAATGTATCTATATTATTAATAAAATTGTTAAACTCATATTAGAAATGAATACTCATTATTACTTAATTTTACTTAATTTCCCTTTTTAAATGCACTGTTTCCACTATCAAAGGATATTCAATTTGTGTAATACACGGGTAAATGTAACCTTCATTTTACCATGTCTGGAAAAGATTCAAAAAATAATTGTGATCACATTGTTTACCATTAGATTCATTAACCCGGCACATTTTGTTATAAATGTTTTGTCTAAAAAACTGGAATTGGCATGGTGTCCTTCCAGCTTATCACTGACCTCTCATCTCAGCCACATTCTTTCATGAGAGCACAAAGGAGGGGGTCACATCTGCGTACATGACACACACAAGCAATAGAACTAAAGCTCCCAGCATTCACACATACACCAATATCTCTCTAAAATCGCTTACATTTTTCCCATTTGTGCACAACACATGCATATTATTCTCTCACTTTCTTTTAACTCTTTAATTTTTCCCTGCCTTAAATTCTGCATTCCTTATTTTGTTCAGATATCTTTTATATCTAGCTTCTATGATCAGACGGGCAGCCAGAGTGCTCATCCCATCTTCCCTCTCTGACAACATATAAAGTATTCTGTTTTACCTCTCATTTCTCTGTTTCTGATTTTACTAGTTGTAGTGCCTGACCCCAAATTCATGCCACACCTTAACATGAAAATGTCCCTTTCTGTCTAGTGTTAATGTCACCCTTGATCCATCCTGCTCACATAGATAACTGTTTCTCTAGCTGTTTACTCTGCATGATTCTTAGTCCCTGTGGACCTTGGTGGTAACCCAGTTACCCATTGTGGATCCCTGTCCACTTTAATCAATAATCTAGGGGCTCAGTATAGGCGGAACCGCATCTTCGGTTCATATATAGCGCTCCTCTTGCGCTGGGCATTTTTGAGGGTCTCTTATCCTTCATTCCCTTACTTAATTCACTGCCCATAATGACTGGCCAGTCTTCTCTACATGTGCCTATACCCTCTTGCCTCTAAACTACTTTATCTAGCAGATGTACTACATATACCTGTGAACAGCACTATTCTTCCCTTTCTTATCTATAACACTCCAATGGACAATAGACAGGGACAAACATAACATATAACCACCAATCAATACAGTTCGATTAAGGGGAGTAAAATAGGTATCCTTTGTCCCGAAAATGCCTTACCGATCAAGGAAGTCTGATAACTCAAATGTAAGCAAAAGGCTTACCTCAGGCGGCTGATTATCAGAAATTCCTGGATCGTCTCAAGCTCCTCGTTTCGGATACTCAGGGTCACCTGTAATCCCCTCCTAAGGCAAAGCTCGCCATGCTGACTTGGTTAAATTGATGATAGGCAACCCCTATCCTCATACTGATTAGTGGTTCCAAATTAATAATAACTACTGCAGTAGGGAACAGACACAAAAGATACGCTCAGCATCTTTCCAAATTACTGTTCTGCTTTATTATGACGCAATTGAAGGTTTTTATGCACATGATTACGTAGGTATCACATTAATATTACAATTGTACGTTTATGGTAACAAGGGGCATTACATAGGCAGGCTAATTCTAATCAGGTCTCGAAAGAATGTAAACATTTACTGAAAACATTATTAGTGCTGTGTGCACAGTGAGGGCAATGTGCAATACATACAAAATACAATACAATTATATACAGAACTTACAAATTTCCATTACAAGCCTTTGATACTGTTGACCACCCATTCGTTCTCAAAAAATCCACCCCCTCTGGTCTCCAAGATTCTGCTATTCTTCTAGTGGTTCTCCTCCTATCTTTCACAACACTCCTTCAGCGTTACTTACTGTATAACTCTGTCTCCTCTTATCCACTTCCTTTTACTGTAGGGGTCCCCCAAGGCTCTGTTCTTGGACCCCTTCTCTTCTCTATCTACACCTCTTCTTTTGATCACTTGATAACCTCCCACGGCTTCCTAGACCATCTCTAGGCTGATGACACCCAAATCTATCTGTCGACTTCTCACCTCACTCCTTCAGTCCCCTCTCACATTACTAACTTACTAACTGACATATCAACATGGATACCGCACCACTTTCACAAATGAAATCTTTCTAAAACTGGCCTGATAATCCACCCCCCTTGTGCCCTCCTCCCTGACTTCTGCATCAAGATCAATAATATAGCTATCAGTCCCTCCCCTCACACCAGGGTACTAGATGCAATCCTAGACTCTGTCCTGTCCTCTCAGCACCAAATCCAATCACTGTCGAATGCTTGTAGACTTCACCTCCGTAACATCGCTAAAATTTGCCGCTTTTTAACTAATGAAACCACCAAGCTACTCATTCTCTCCCTTGTTATCTCTCGCCTTGACTATTACAACTCTCTTCTTATAGGCCTACCTCTCTATAGGCTATCCCCTCTTCAGTCCACCATAAATGCTGATGCCAGACTCATCTACCTTACCAACCATTTAGTGTCTCCCATCCCTCTCTACCAACACCTCCACTGGCTTTTGAATGCCCATCGAATTGCCCATCAATACATTTAAAACACTAACAACAACATGCAAAGCCATTCACAACTCTGCCCCAAGCTCTCCAGAACTTCTCCAGAGCCTCTCCCATCCTCTGGAACTCTCTACCTCAATCTGTCCAGCTATTTCCTACTCTGGACACCTTTAGGTGATCCCTTAAAACCCATCCCTTTGGGAAAGCTTATCATGCCTACAGACTGACAGAGCGGGTCAGCCAGGAACCAGCGCAGATCCCATATGCGCACATAATTAGCTCTTCAGTAGCATATGGCTAGGTCCCTAGGGTCTCCATCACGCAGATCTGGTCCCGGTTGCTGGGGCATCGACCGCTTCCTTCATGCATGAAACCCATCACCCACGCCGATACCACTCTCCCGCTGTCTGGCTGTCATAGCATTCTCCACTTGTGCTTGCGGCCCCTGGCAACAGCTTGTGACCACTTCACCTCTTTTGTGCATTGCAGTTCTGTTCTTCTATACGCTATTACCATCATGCACCCCTTTAAGTAACTTAAGATCAGCCATGGACAAACTTTCAAGCATTTTACTTTACAACAACTCAACAATAAGTGCAGTCTTTTTCTAGCATGCCTAGTCCCTAATTACAGGCTTGTGTCTTCCTCCAACATACCTGCTTAGGTAAGAGTCCATTGCTGACATCTTCTGGAAGGACTAAAAGTCCCAGCAATCCTGCTACATGTGGAAGACTCCAGGACACAGCTTTGCTGAAAATAGGAATAGAAGCACTCTCCTCCATTTTGCTGGCTGCCCGTGCCTTTCCCTCCCAAGCAGCAGGTCGTGTGTTGTGGGACAACAGGTCTCAGCAGACTCAGTCTGAAGGTGGCTGAAGCCGAGCAGAGTCCCCACGGGCTGATGGTGTGCTGGAGGATCGGGATACATTGCAGCAGTTAGCCTTTCTCTTTCTCCCATGCAGCTGGACTTAATCCAGGCAAAACTCTTTCCTATTTTATATGCATAGGAAAGGGGCAGAGTGTACCAAGAAAGGCCTGGGAAATAAGTTGACCCTTTCCCACCCTTCCGGCAGCAGTTAACCAGCAGTTTCTACAGTGCAGACAGGTCTAAAATACTCACAGGCACCCTGTCAGCACCTGCTTACAAGCTCACCCCCACAGTTGTTCTTTTTTGTACCATTTGCCCCACCCTATTAGATTTTAAGCTCTTATGAGCAGGGCCCTCCTAACCATCTTGTATTTTATTGTATTGTCACTGTACTGTCTACCTGTAAAGTGCTGTGCAAACTGTTGGCCTTATAAAAATCCTGTACTGTATAATAATAGTAATAATAATAATTATCCAATTCAAAGCTGCTTTTAGGTTAGATGGGCACTTAAAATGTAAAAAATATAATAGATTCCCAGCAAATACAATATATAAACATTGACTGGAATATATTGAAGTCCTTACTTGTGTTTAAACTACTAATTTGGTACAGGGCTATTCCCCATCGAGCTTTGGGATCCATGTTTTTACCTAATCATCCTTTTTATGAACTCCAATCACCCAGCAGGATCCATTAGAGATTTGATTTTGGACAGCAACTGTTTATAAGATTAAGAATCCCCCCCCACCCCAAATAAAGTATATCAAAGGGCAATTTTTATTTTAATTTTGGATAGAATAGACGGGGAATATGCTGTCGTTTTACCCATCCTGTAACTTCACCTTTCTAGCTTGAGCCTGGGTGCATAGCCAATAAAGACATTACGCAAATCCATAGGAACAACTAGCCAGCACACCAAAAAGAGAAACTCAAATTGTGATTGTTGTCACAAGAAGGTAAGTCTGAAATTTTGGGCTTACATTGTAACTGGAATATACATAATTTTCCAATGGGGAAGCTAGTTCTGGTAACCCTGCTCAGATCCCAGGATTCCCTGTTGTGGCTATGGGACATCTCAACATCTCCCCAATGGGACACAGATGGCAATGAAACTGACATGGGTTATAACCCTCCCTTACGCTATCTAAAATGAAAATAAAAAGTTTTATCTTTAGTTCCACTTTAAAATGGTTCTAAATGCAGAACATTTTTTACCTGGATGCATTCCCTGCATCCAGGTAAAAAAATGTTCCTGGCGGAAGTATTACACCCTTATCCCACCCTATACTTGCCTTAGCCAGCTCTCTATCCAGCGCTGTGCGCATTTACAGCTGTGCTGGTTTCTCTCTCTCCTCATGGGACATGAGTGGCAGCAGTGGGAACCATTGGCTCCTGCTGCTGTCAATCAGATCCTGTGAGGAGGGATTTGGGGCGGAGCTGAGCTGGGCTGTGTATGTCAATGGACACACGCAGCCCAATTCAGGAGCGAGCCCGCAGGTGTGCCACCATAGGAAGCCACTTCCTTTGGTGGCACACAGAAAAGAGGATAATCCTGGTGCGCCAGCGAGAGACCCCAGAAGAGGAGGTTTGGGGCTGCTCTGTGCAATACGATTGCACAGAGCAGGTATGTATAGCAAGTTAATTATTTTTACAAAAAAATAACAAAATAAAGCCTTTACAAACACTTTAAGCCTAATGAAGAAGCTAATGTACCAAGCTACTATCATTCTGATAAATAATGTAGCTGGGTGCAGCCACCTTTGTGAATTTTCGCACCCCCTCCCTCTCCTCCCCTGCTGGGATCTGTGTTAAAGAATGACTCTGTGTGATCTCTCACTTGCTCTTCTCTCCTCCATTCCTCCTGCAGTGCAAAATTGGATAAAATCAGAGGGTGTAAAAAAAGAGCCCATGGAAGCATCAAGAAAGGACTGCTGTGCAGACTAGGGGAATTGTAGTTCTGAAAGGGATGCTGTACAATACTTGCTTATGAAGGCTAACAGCTGTGGACTTAAATCCCCACAAGTCTCTGTACCTGGAGGAGGAGAGCTTCACTGAGCAAACTGATCTAGATCAGGGCAGTCAAGAAAGGAGAGCTAAGGGGTACAGACCTACTGTCAGGGACTGTGCCGTGAGGGACCAGAGTCATCAGGAGAGGAGCTAAGTGGACCGGTTGCTGTGTCTGTTTATTCACATCAGAGAGAGAAAATGGACCTGCTTCCGAGTCTGCCAAGCTGAACAGAGACTGAGCTAGAGAGAGAGAAAGAGAGAGTCACTACATTTTCAGGTCCAGAGCTGAGAGACTGCACTCTGTGTGAGGATCTGGATCAAAAGACTGAGCCTCCAGGACCCGTCTTCTGAAACCTATTGACAACCAGGCCTTTGTGACCATACTATTCATTTGCCAGGAGGGGTGAGTTGAACTACAGCTCTTAAACTCTCGACAGACACTCGAGACTGCTGTTACCCAGCTGCTAATCTACATTCACCACTAATACTCCTAAACAGACAGTGCACCACCTAGAGAAGGGCCCCATTGGAAGCAATGTGAACTAGTAGGTCCCAGGTACTTTTTTACCATCTTAAAGAAACTACTCTCACCCACTGCTGGGGTTGTAGTGTAACGGTCACAGCCAAATAATCAGACCAGTGGTGATGTGCAATCTCTATTTTACTTAACAGTGAAGTTCAACATAAATTGTACCGTAAATCTTGTGAAACTGGGTATACAGTACAGAACATTAACATGAAGCATAAAGGAAGAGGATATAGCAATTTCACTGCCTTTCAACTAATGTCCATAAGGTGGCAGCAGCGTGTTCTGAGTCCAATCTACAGAAATGAAAACTTAAGAATCTCACGTGTTCCAACATAGTAATCGTTCATTCCACAGTCTGTGAGCTGAGTGGAGCTCCTGCTGACACAAACTTCACGCTGGCACTGCTTTCTACTTGCTTTGGTCAGGGGGTTCTGGTGGCTGGAGATAGGGCCAACTTACTTCATGGACAGCTTCCACCAATGGACTGTAACAGAGTCCTCTCCAGTGACTGGGGCTTGGAAAGATACTGCGTGCTCTTGTGCTCACTGCTGGTGGCCCGCACACCAGACTTAACAGGGGAGGACCCAGCGCCTGGGAACAGCTCACTTGCCCAGTCACTGCTGTCCCATCAGGCAGGATCTCTCTGAGCACAGGAAGCTGGGTGGAGCTGACTTTTATATCCCCCGGGCTCAGAGGATTGTGGGGAGCTGAGTTAAAGGGACCTGCACCAGAATCTGGACAAAAGGGCATCCCACTACACTCCACCCCGCTTGAACTTGCGATTCCAGGCAAGTTTACCGACCAGACAAAGTCCTCCTGTGCAAAACATTCAGGTGGTTTCCCAAAGTTGTGTCTCTGAGAGCATCTCAAGGGTTGAGGTTCAGGCTCCTCTTCAGGAGCAGGCAAAGGTACATCTTCACTTTCAGGCATCTCAGTGGACAGTGGGTCAGAGGGCTCCACAGCAGGAGTAGGAATCCGAGCTGGGCAATCATTGGGCTGCCTGGCATTGTCTGTATCTGTAATCTCTCTTTGGAGATTTGGAGGCAACAGTGAAGGGACAGGGAGTAACTACCACTGATTCTCTGCTGGGACTGCTACGGGTGGCTTGGAAACCTGTTCCTCCAGCTCTCTAGATAAGCTTTCAGGCACCTCTACGTAATTTCTAATAGGTTTGAGGAGCCGGCGGTGTAGCCTCCTTGGCCTATCTTGTGTATTTTCCTTCTGGACGTCATAGACTGGCACTCCTGGAATTGGTTGCTGTAGCACCACCCTGGCCACTTCCTCCCATGGAGTTTGTAGCTTGCCCTGCTGATGTGCACCTTTGCACCTGATCAAGACCCTGTCTCCCGGCTTCAGGTCATAGACCTCCGTTCCTGACTCTTCTTGTTCCACCCAAGTTCGCTCCTTTACAAACTGTTGGACTTCTGACAGGCGTCGCCTCCACTCTCGAATCCAGGTTGCTGGAGTATACTCCATATCTTCAGTGGTCACTGCTGTCCCATCAGGCAGGATCTCTCTGAGCACAGAAAGCTGGGTGGAGCTGACTTTTATATACCCCGGGCTCAGAGGATTGTGGGGAGTTGAGTTAAAGGGACCTGCACCAGAATCTGGACAAAAGGGCATCCCACTACAGGGTTATATGCATTGTGTGGACACATGGACCCTTATTCTTCTGAGATAGTTGATGCAGTTCTGGGGAATCTAATAGCATATGTTGGGGTTCGATTTAACTTTACAATAGTCTTTTGAGCGCCTATTAGTGAGTCTTCAACTGTTCACACTTCATAGTGCCCTTAAGTCTGTGTAATTACATGTTTATTGATTTACCCCTTGTTTGCATTGCTTTTGCTACATTTGATAAATTTACCTACAAGTTGCTGTGTCATTTCTGTGCATTATTATAGAGGGGTGGCTCACTGACTCTTAAAGCACACTAATGTAAACAGTTTTTAGTCTACAACCAAGTGTGTGTCAAAGGAGATTGAGCAATTAAGGGAGTTATGGCAGAAGAGAGGACCCACCATCATTAGCGGCTCCGGCAAGGGTAAGCGCTACAGAAATAGATTGCTTCTTTATACAGACAGGGGTGTCAGACAGAGATCATTACCGGCATGCTCTGAACAGGAGGCAATCTTAATGTTTTAAATGGCCCTAATCTGAGCCTGTGGAAATGCAGGGCAAGTGTGTTTCATGGTCTCAGCTCTCACTATTTTGTTAGACCCCTTTCACACTGGAGCGCTAAAGCACAGCACGTTTTAGCAGCGCTTTAGCTCTGTTTAAACTGAGCTTTTTGGCTGCTAGCGGGGCGCTTTAAAACCCAACAAAGGGGTTAAAAGCGCCATGTTGCAGCGCTTCTGAATTTCTTTTCAGGTGCGTTAGAAGCGCTGCCTATGCATTTAAATGGGCAGGGTGTTTTGGGAGCGCTGTATACAGCACTCCCAAACCACCAAAAAGATGCCGCTTGCAGGACTTTTCCTAATGTCCCGCAAGCGCACTGCCTCAGTGTGAAAAGACACACTGAAATGAATGGGGGCGGTTTTCAGGCGCTATTTAGAGCCTGTTTCTAGAGCTAAAACACCTGAAAACCGCCTCAGTGTGAAAGGGGTCTAAGCCCACTGTGGTCTCAGCCCCATTTAAAAGCATGTAACAAAATACTGCAGTCATGTACAGAAGCCATGTAAACGCCTGTTGAATTTGATATGGTCAAATGTTTTTAAAAGATATAAACTGAGGAACTTGCTCACTTTAAAACAGCTGCAGTGTTTCAGAGCAACAATACTTAATTGATCAGTTTTACTTACTGTTTACTGTTGATTTGTAAAGCTGAAATACAAGAACATAATTTATTCCAATTTAAGATCAATTTTTAAAATATATTTTACATACATCTAACAAAACTGCTTGAATTATTTTTAATATCAGCCACTTGTCCTCTGTACAGCAACACTTAACCAGCAGAAAGGAACGGAAACCATGTAATGACTATCAGATTGCACTGCATTGCAAATTGTTAATAGTGTGACACCCTCCTAGCATAGCTTGCTAAGCAAATTTAGCTTTGGCTCCTTCTGCAATCAAGAGAACAGGAATTGTTTTCTCTGGCTTGTTCAGGGTCTTGCAGGTTGGGAGAGTGATTGCTTCTCCCTGCCTCTGGAAGCTTCCAGAGATTCAAATCAACTGGCTTTAATATTTATCAGGCTGCAGCCTATCCCTGGAGGTGAAGTGTCCAGCAGGGGAATAGAGGGTACATAAATAGCCTGAGACACTAAAGAGCAGGGTTCCTTCTCCCTATGGTTCCAGAGGGGCGGAGGCTGCTGCTGTCAGGCAGCCAATGGACTGAACATCTCCTCTAGAAGGCCTAGAAAAGGCCAGGAATAAAGGCTCAGAACTGACTGATGAGCCACACCACAAGGGATCTGGTCTTAAGAGGCGGTATCTTACTCACTGTTTTGGGGTCCAGTGGAAGCTGGAATGTGGCAGCTGTCCTGGGGAAGTGTGAATAGTAACCTTCAGTTGATCCCTGAGACTGTTTGCATTGGGTACCAATAATTGCACATTGGTGAAGGGTAACCAGGTGCCCAAAGACTTGCCCTTGGTCTTCAGCTATAGGGCATTGGACTGTTCACTGTTACCTACTACTGCTACTACTAGAAATACTGACCTCTGTTCACCAATCATTGCAAAGTGTTTTGAGGTATCCCATGCCCTAATCCCCATCCTGCTCTCAAGTTTACCAACAATAAACCACAAAATGACAACCCATAAACTTTTTATTGGAGCTGGAGTGAATAGACTGTTACTCTGGTGGCAGGTAGCTTCTGTACTGTTTAGGGTAGAACCAGCTAAAGTCAGCGGCTCCTACGAGCATAACGCTACAATAGCTTAAATACAGGAGGCAAACGCAGATTGATAATCTCATCTGTGTACTGCTGCTTCTTTATTGTCCAATCAAAGGCAAAGGGGGGTGACAGACCAAAATGTCAACTCCAGCGTAGTTTCTAGATAGGTCTAGAGGTATGTAGGGGTATGCAGAACCTGTTTGTGCTCTTTGGCTTGAATGCCTAAATCACAAGCTAGACTGAATGGATTTGCAATTTTTTGGCAGGTGAAACTATTTATTTATAATATTATGTGTTACAACTGTATTTAGCTGTGGTGTTTCATTGTAAATTAAAACCCATTATTATTTATTTTCATACAAATGCATTGAACAAAAATGATCCCTCTTGCAGAGAAATACTTGCTGGCTTAACATCAAGAGCCAATTGAGGTTAGCATGTGCTTAGCTGAGTCATAGCATGGTATACATACCACTTAACGAGGATCATTTCACTTTAAATCTGTAAATAACATTACTTCCTATCAGAATTAATACAGACAACTTCTTATAAACAACCCCTTTTTGGCATTGCAGATAAAAAACGAGATTAACTCTCATTTGCATGATTGCTTTCTTTGACAAATCTAGGTCATAATAAGATTAAACACTTAACAATAGTGTAACACTGTCTCGTTGGCATGTATATATAATGCAATCAATACCAGAGATAAAGGCTTGATCATGCAAAGGAAATCACAAGATATCTTTTTATGTGTGTCCTAATTAAAAAAAAAAGCTAAATAATAATATATTTACCATTAAAATTCCAGGCCTTCCATATTAAAGTCATGTAGTGAGGCTTTTGTTACATTAAATATTGAACACATCATTTGCATTTGGATTTCAGCTTGGTGTGTTTGGCTGGTAGAGCGCTGTGTGCTTGCCAGAGCTTTAGGCGCTGCTTTAAAATCCAAGGTCAGTCTTCAACTCTCAGCCTTACATTCAGGATTAATGCATGCTCTATGATTCATGGTGAATGTTCTGGAAATGATTTACAGAAAGATTCCATATGGCTTCACTGTGTTTTTGCTTGGAGTGTGAATGACTTTCAATGCCTAAAATATATGACAAAATGTGTTCAGATTCATACAGTATAATGACCCTTGTGGATGTAAAGGTCTGGATTTTGTGACTTGGGCTTCTATCATAGAGGTAGCCAGCTCATAACAGACACACATGAATTATCAAGGTCTGCTGGGCACATCTGAAATAACTGACTTTTGAAGCAGGCACATTCTGTGCACTTAAAGTATAACTAAAGTAAAAACGTATTTTGTTTTGTTTTGGATAGAGTGGAGAGGAATTAGAACATTTGACAGTTTTTATTGCTGTCTGTGTCCCGTTAGGGGGATATACCCTTTTTATTTGTCCTGTTTACCATTATCATTGAAAGTGAAATTTTGGGTTGTCCCCAGAAAAGTAATAGAGGGGAATTCTTTCAATGGGTACACTAGTTCTGGTGACCTGGGGGTCCCCAAGATAATCTCTTAATTTTCAGGAATTTCCTCTCACTTCCTGTTTTGGCTATGGGACAGGAAGTGAAAGTAAATCTCCCCATGGGACACAGCTGGCAAAAATAAACCTTACAGGTGTTATAAACCTTGCTTACTCTATCCAAAATGAAAAAAATATATATTTTTCAAGGTTCTTTTTCTTTAGTTTTACTTTAGTTTTTTTCCAAAGTGCACGCTTTATGTTACTAGGTGGCTACATCACCCCTCCACTGTATCTATGAAGGGAGCCATGGTTGTCACCCTGGGCTGCTCTTCTGATATGGACAACAAACATCTCTCCATCTTCATCCTTATCTGCCCATCTCCGTTGCAGGAAGGAAGATTACATTTGGTACAGCTCACAAGGACACTGCATTTCTGGCAAGATTAACAGATGTTTTTATACTTGCTGAAAATCTTGGAAAAAATAAATTGAATGCAGGCAACACATGTAAGGACTGTACACTGCAATATATTATATTTATTTTTGTTATTGGGTTTATATATCCTTTAAAGATGAACTCCGGACAGACATAAAAGACACATAATGCAGCTCAGTAATCATTAATCCTTCTGTAGCACCCCTCTGACACCCCAAAGGCAGGATAGTACATCAAGAGCCCAGAGGCAGGCTAGCATTTCACTTCAGGGCTGATTCTATGGCTAAAATAGCTAAAATGGCACGTTCCCAAATTTCAGTGTGTCCTTTCAAGTGAGTCACCAGGCCCTCCTGAGAGACCAGCCTCCTTCCTGGCTCTGCCCAGCAAGGGGTCTACCCTGGGTCTACTCCTTGGTACAGCTTCTTCCAAAACAGGGAGGACAGCTTCAGGACCACTTCAGTACGTTAGGCCCCATAACAGGCTCTTGGGCCTAACAGCAAGGTTTCATTGAGCAACACCTCCCTAGGCCTCAGACCAGGGGATGGCCCAAATATTTATATCCCCCCTAGCATGCACCAGTAACATAAAGCTCCTACTGGATTGGCTGAAGAAAATATAAATGTTCATAACTTTTTTTGTTTGTGAAATGTCATACTACCTCTTGCAGTCCCTGTACAGCAGGGCTCAGAGGGGGGGGGGGAGATTCAGAACAAAGAGCCAATTAGGAATGTGTAGTGCAAGGAGTTCATCAACATGCTGCTTCTTCTTTCTCTGTCACAGGCTGGTGGTGGGAAGGAGATCTGAAAGTGAAAGCAAAAATGCTGCAAAGAAAAATCAGGTCTTTTGCCCTGCCAGGCAGGACTGTGCAATGTGGCAAAGCTGTGTAAATCTCAAGACTGGATAGACAGAAATACCAATCCTGTGGTAGGTAAAAGAGCTTTCAAATATGTATTTCTTCTCTTAATTTAGCAGTTTGCCTGGAGTTTAGTTTTAAACACGAAATTAACAGAGCATAGTATAACTTCTCTTTTTTTAAAGTGATAATACATAATCTGCAAAGAAGCAAGGTTTTTATGACAGATACTCTACTGATCTTTTCTGTCATAAAAGCTTCCTCCCATCTGTCAGTCATCATAATTATGTGCATGCGCAGCTCAGTGGACATGTTTGGCACCCGATCTGTGCTGCGATGACATGACTACCATGCACATGTGTGGGAGTGATGTCATTGCTGCCCAGCCATTTAAATAGAACAGCAGGAACTTGGAAGATCGAGCAAAGATGGAAGCGCCTAAGATAGCACAACACAGGAGAGCAGATTTTGACAGAAAAGTCTGTCATAATGTGCTAATATGTGGTGCATGCTAGCACATTGTGGTATAACCATCCTGGAGGCCCATATAGTAAATAAAAAGAAAAGACTTTACTACCACTTTGAGGGCTGGTTCATACCAGAATTGCACAGGAAGAAGTGGTGGTCGCTCCATTAGGGGCGCAGGGGCGCCGCCCCTAATCCATGTGCCCGGCCACTAATCTACATGCAGGGCGCCAGACGCATGGATTTCAATGGAGGTTTTTTTTTGAAGCACATGATTAGAGCCCGAGGCTCTAATTGGCTTCAAAAAAGTATGGGCTTGGGTCACAAAGCACTAAGCCCTGAGCCTACCTAGTTGTGTGACATTAGCAAAATAATATTTGCTAATGTCTTCTTGCTTCTCCTCCCGGCCGATCAGGAAGTTTGGGTTTGATGGTGGCGTTATGTGCGAGTGAGGGGGGCAGGTTTGTTTGCCGCTCCCCCAAAATATTGAGCACCAGCCGCCACTAGCATGAGCACTGTCTGTGTTCCTGTGTGATTACTGTGCATTCCCCTGCAGTGTAATTTTGCATCCAATTCATGTGAATGCGCTAAAAATCACACTGGAATGCACAAAAAGTAGTACATGTCCTACTTTTGAAAGACATGCTTCACCAAATCGCATGGTACTGCAGTACCATGTGATCTGGTGCCCACAAATGCACCGCGTTTGTGATCTTCACTTGGGGTATTGCTAACAATGTATTGGTACCCGCAGCAGATTGCAAAGGTAGTGCGTTTTGAACGTGGTACAGAAAACGCGCCTTTCCGGCTCCGCATACTGGTGTGCACCGGCCCTAAATGCATTTGAAAGTGTAAACCTTGACAATAATATTAAAGATCTTAAAATATAGTATGACTACATCAAGAACAAGTAACAGGAGAGTTGTCAGAACAGTCAGTACACTACTATAGACAAATGCTTTGGATATGATGTGCCAGAGAAGAGGGGGCAGCAGTGCAGGGAATCTCATTTTAACCATTTACCCTCCTTTATGCACACATATTTATGTAACCTGAACTGTATCTGATAACTGCTGCAGAACTACTTCCTTTATTGCTGCTGTATTATTCTTCTGCAGTGTGGATTGGGTTAAACTGAATATTCATTAATGCAGAAGTACAGCAGCCATCTTTAAAGAGAAGACTTGGCAATGCTCATCTATAGATTGTCTCTAGTGCAGGAGGCAGTTATATTGGCTGGATCTGATTCAATCCTAGAAGATGGTGATTGGCTGATGCAATAAAGCAAGAAGAAGTGGCTGAGCAAGCGACTGAGGAAAGAGGAGGTCAATATTCCCATTGCACACATTGCTGGATATGGGCTTGTCAGTTGTGGGTGCTGCAGCGATCACCAGCTGGAAACTGGACTCACTAGAGATCAATGTATATATTTGCCAGCACGCCAGCACACCATGTCATCCAAAACTTTTATTGCAAGAAGATCACATTACAAAGGATCAAGTGCAACATTTCAGAGCCACACAGGATCCCTTTGTCAGGCATGTAACAAAGCTTCATGAGGAGGCTAGAGTGCGAAACGCGTTGACACGAGTCAGCTGTGGTCAGTTCCAGGATCCTCAGTGATGTCACTTCCAGCCGGCAGACATTTCTGTCTGTGGAACACACGCTGGCTATACGGCCTAAGAGCGGTGGTGTGCTCCCCTTCTGAATACTACAGGCTGTTTGCATTGACACTGTTCCGGCACCTATACATGTGAGTGTATTGGCATTTTGTTTTATTTTTGTGGGTTCATTCAATAAAACCACTACACCATAAGAATTTCTTTGCATGGTATTTGGTACCACCATCTATAATGGAGAAGGGCTTCTGTTGCTCGGGGTATTGTTGGAGTGGCTGATGTTCCTTACAATCATATCTCGGAAGGTTTAGAGGACTGGGCTTTATTCCCTCTGTTGTGGAACTATAAGTCATATAAAGCACTCTGACAGACACAAACATGACTCTCAGAGGTATGAGACACCACAAGAGCTGGAGAGCCAAAGTTTGTCTACCTCTGCTTTAAACAAATTATGCTTGCTTTACAGGGGAAGCAAGGGACAGAGGTGACTAACAATGATTTAAAAAACTCCAATGTATCTGATGTTATCTCTCCAATTCAGGAGACTTCACAGTGCACCATTGAAAGTGTGAGCTATTGAATACAGAAATTTACCAACGCATTTTAAAATATTGATGCAAATATTTTTCTTCTTTACGAGGAATAACTGTGATGAAAATGGTTTTTGGAGGAAAGGTAAAAAAGGTTTTACTATGCATGTGCCATTATATATCAGTTGTATTGCATATAGAGGGTCATGGTACTTTAGGATGTCAAGACAATATTTGTGAAAATCTATAGTTAAAATGAATACTATTATGCTAAACAATTTCATACTTTTATTGTAAAATTCAATTTAAACCAATCCAACAGGAATGTTGCTGCAGAAGAACCATAATCGGTATTTACACTCTGACACACTGCATTCCTTGGCACAAGTAACAAAAGATTTAGAAGTTGACCGTATGTTACTTCAAACCTTATGCGACTTTGTAAAGAATTTTCAAGCATATTTTTTCACATTTATCCATCAACACCTATCCAATAAACCTTCCAAAAGTACCTGGTTTCCGCTCTTTTGAAAACAATGAATTCCTTTATTAGTATGATCAGGTTTTAGATAAACATTTTATTATTTCCATGTCTTTTCATTTTCAACATTTCCGTACATTAATCTTGCTTCCCTCTTTTATTTATGTACTTGGCTGAACCACCAAACAGCTCTTAAAGAAACAAAAATTTGTAGTATGCGGATAATTTTAATGTCAACTATATTATCACAGAGACAGGATGTGTCTTCAAACTGAAAACACATGCCTGTTTTAAACTGCCAGCTAGGGGTGGCCTAACTCTCTCCAACTGGAACTCAAGTTAAATTATATTGATTCAATTAGTGTGGATACCTGCAACATTTAGGTGGTTGGCTCCAAAAAAGTTTAAGAAATGTCAACACCTGGTCATTTTCAGCAGGCTAACCTTAAAGGCGTTGTAAACCCTTGTGTTTTTTCACCTTAATGCATCCTATGCATTAAGGTGAAAAAACTTCTCTCACTGAGCAGCCCCACAGCCCCCGTTTTACTCACCTGAGCCTGTTCGTTCCCCCGCCGGAGACATGCTCTACCTCTTTGGTCGGGGTTTTCGGCTCTTGATTGGATAGATTGATAGCAGCACACTCATTGGATCCCACTGCTTTCAATCAAATCCAATGAGGTGGGCGCTGGGGGGCGGGACTGAGTATGGCATTTTGTGTCTATGGATGCAAATGCTGGACCCAGGAGCACGCCTGCTTGGTAACTCCCAGGGAGAGCGCTTCTCCTAGGGGGTTTACAGATGCAGGGAGGAGCCGCAAGTGCCATTGGGGGAACTCAGAAGACGATCATCTCGGCTACTCTGTGCAAAACTAACCGCACAGTGGAGGTAAGTATGATATGTTTGTTATTAAAAAAACAAGGGTTTACAACCCCTTTAAGGCTGGGTTCACACTAGAGCACGGATCAGCTCACAGCAGGGGGTCCATCTCCATTCACTGGTTCAGGTCTGATTGAGCCCAAATTTTTGGCAGAATTCAGGCCTGAAACGGATCAAAAGACATACAGGACTCCTGTGCAATTGACACCGAAGCCACTCTAGTGATGTGTGAATCGGCTCCACAGAGACTGGGTCACAATCTCCTGCTATGCAAATTTCTCCGCATCCAATTCGCATTAGTGTGAACCCAGCCTAAAGCCTTGCATTTATTTGGTATTTTTTTAATTGGCCACAAACTTGAAAAATCTGCATGCATTTATTCAGAAGAATATGCAAATTATCCTATATACTTATAGGGGATCAGACAAACAACAATGTGCAACTTGAAGTTTATTGTATGAATGAAAGATAAAGTGATAATGCCAAAAAAATGGTAAAAGGGGTGTCAAGCATAAGACAATGTATACTAGGCAGTGCAACTGTTGCAGTACTGGTCTACCTAGGGGTAGTTCCCACAAAGACAACTAGGTGGCAAGTGGCAGCACAATACAGAATAGAGGTATCTTAGAAAACAGAGTATAAGAAGAAATCTGTAAGTTATAAACAGCACAATACAGGTCGATCATGTGCAAGGTACTTGCTGTTCACTTGGGGTTACACTTCTCTCACAAGGAGGCTGGCTGTAGTTACCCAGGTGATAGACCACTGGGATCTCTGGACAGGCACCACGGTGGGAAAGTGGAAAGAGTCTCTGGTTTGGATGTATAGGCCCCAGTGATTGACTAGCCTCTTCCTCCTCCTCCAATTACCCATTAATAGTCCATAATAGAGTGTCTGAACAATAAACATATAGAATATTCACTCTACAGCATCTGTTCTTAGTGTACTTTGTATTACTGGAAAATCTATCTTTCATATTTTCTGCAAGGTACTGTTGACCTGTACTCAGTATGGATTTAGCTTGAGATATAAATATTTAACAACTATCAGTTCTCTGATGGGTTTAGCCCAGTAGCTTCTGGAATAACCTTTTGTTATTTTCCTTCAGGGTAAGATGTAATCTAGACTAATATAAATTGTAAAGGTGCATCTAGTTTCAGAAAAGCTGAAACTCGATACACAGGAGGCCACAGAGGCTCATAAATATTACTTAAACCCTTCACCCTCTTCCACTACTTTCCTCCACTCCCCCCCATCCACTATACGTCTCTGGCTAAATTTAATTTTTTACCTTTTTTTAAGCAAAAATGTCTGGGCTCGCATCCCCATGCATGTCATTCCCCTTAGGCAGCATGCTATGGGGGCACCTGAGCCGAGCCACAGCTTCCTGTGTCCATTCCGACACGGAGCCACGACCTGGCCCCACCCCCTTGCTCTCCTCATTGGCTGAGTGACTTCTATTGACAGCATTGGGAGCCAATGGCACTGTACTGCTGTCTCAGCCATTGAGGAGGGAAGGCCCGGGCAGCCGAGACACTCCTGCAACATCACTGGATCTAGATGGAGCTCAGGTAAGTATTAGGGGGGCTGAGGGGGGACTGCTGAACACAGAAGGTTTTTTTTTATCTTAATGCAGGGATGTCCAAACTACGGCCCTCCAGCTGTTGCGGAACTACACTTCCCATGAGGCATTGTAAAACTCTGACATTCACAGACATGACTAGGCATGATGGGAGTTGTAGTTCCTTAACAACTGGAGGGCCATAGTTTGGACACCACTGTCTTAATGCGTAGAATGCATTAAGATAAAAAACCTTCTGCCTTTACAACCACTTTAAGTGGTGCACTATATAGTTAGTAAATTATTATACAAAAGGAGGCCAAACACATTATCAGTGCTGTCAAAGCACAGAAAGAGGAGGAAATTGCTAAATATTTTAAAAAAGGAGATAAAACCTTTTTTTTTTTAGGTACATCAGCGATAGAAGGAAAAAATACAATGGGATCACTAAAATGAAAACTGTGCACAAGACTTATATTAAGGGAGACTTGGAAATAGTAAACCATTTAAAGTATAAGTTTACCTTTACAAAAAATCTGTAAGGTGAACTTACACTGGACCCCCTGCCCATCGCAATTGGTCCCGCTGACCTGGAGTCCCACGATCACCCACTCTGACACATCAGATAGCTGCTTTAGCAGTCCAGGGATTTGAAATCCTCACGGCTTTCTCTCCTCTTCTCCAGCGCTGAGATGACCGGCTATATGGGCTCTGATTGGTCGACGCTGCCCATGTGGCGGCACCAACCAATTAGAATGGCTCCTATGCGTACCTTTACGAGGTACGTTTAGGAGATTAAGCCGAGGGGATTTCTAATCCCTGGACCGGTAAAGCGGCTATCCAATGTGTCAGAGCTGGTGATTGCCAGACTCCAGGTCAGCGGGACCAGGAGGGGTGGGGAGGGGTCCAGTGTAAATTCACCTTACAGATTTTTCTGTAAAGGTGAACTTATCCTTTAAACAATGTACTGTACTTCTGTTCAGTCTTCTCAGAAATAAATTGTACTATTGGTTCTAGTAATGACGGTTAATTTTTAGGATTTCTGGAGACAGAGGTAGCAGAGGAATTGGCTTGGTTAACCACTTCAGCCCTGGAAGTGGTTTTTATTTTTTGCTCTATAAATGAAAAAAGACAGAACATTTTGAAAAAAAATTATATATTATATTTTTTATAAAAAAAAATACAATAAACTCAATTTTAGCCATACATTTAGGCCAAAATGCATTTAGCCACATGTCTCGGATAAAAAAAATCCAATAAGCGGATATTTATTGGTTTGCGCAAAAGTTATAGCGTCTACAAACTAGGGCACATTTTCTGGAATTTACGCAACTTTTAGTTTATAACTGCCTATCTCATTTCTTGAGGTGCTATAATGGCAGGGCAGTACAAACCCCCCTCCCCCCCAAATGACCCTATTTTGAAAAGTAGACACCCCAAGGAATTTGCTGAGAGGCCTGTTGAGCACATTGAATATTTTATTTTTTTGTCACAAGTGATTAAAAAAAAAACAAATTACACAAAGTTGTCACTGAAATGATATATTGCTCAAACATGCCATGAGCATACTGTATGTCAAATTACACCCCAAAATACATTCTGCTGCTTCTCCTGAGTACAGGCATACCACATGTGTGAGACTTTTTGAGAGCCTAGCCATGTACAGGACCCCGAAAACCAAGCACCGCCTTCAGGCTTTCTAAGGGCGTAAAATGGGGATTTCACTCCTCGCTACCTATTACCATTTTGGAGGCCCTGAAATGTCAAGATAGCACAAAATCCCCCCCAAATGACCCAATTTTGGAAAGTAGACACCCCAAGCTATTTGCTGAGAGGCATGTTGAGTATTTTTCAGGTTATTTGGGGGGGTTTGAACTGTCCTGGTATTTTATGCACAACATTAAAAGCTTATGCCACACATCACCCAATCTTCTAACCACTTGAAGACAAAGCCCTTTCTGACACTTTTTGTTTACATGAAAAAAAAAAATATTTTTTTTGCTAGAAAATTACTTTGAACCCCCAAACATTATGTATTTCTTTTAAAGCAAAGGCCCTACAGATTAAAATAGTGGGTGTTGCAATTTTTTTTTTCACACAGTATTTGCGCAGTGATTTTTCAAACGCAATTTTTTGGGAAAAAAACACTTTTTGAATTTTTATGCACTAAAACACACTATATTGCCCAAATGTATGGTAAAATATAAAAGATGATCTTATGCCGTAAGCGGGGACAAACTTTACAGGTTACCACTTTAGATCTGAAGTTCACGGTGATACCTCACATGCATGGTGCAATTGCTGTTTAAATATAACACCAGATCGACACTTGCGTTCGCCTTTGTGCACGAGCACGGGGGGACGGGGTGCTTATTTTTAATTATTATTATTTGTTTTGCCTTTTTATTTTATTGTTACACTGTTCCTTTCTTTTCTTTTTTTTAAATCATTTTTATTGTTATCACAGGGAATGTAAATATCCTCTATAATAGCAATGGGTAGTGACAGGTACTCTTTAAAAAAATTTGGGGTCTATTGACTCTAGATCTCTCCTCTGCCCTCAAAACATCTGACCACACCAAGATCGGTGTGATAAGATGCTTTCCCAATTTCCCAAACTATATGTATACTATACTATATGTATAGCCTGTTGCCCTGTCACAGAGCTTATACAACTTGACCCCATATCTGGCACTCTTGCTGGGAAGATACTCTTTGAAAGACAAGCAGCCAGAAAACGTAATCAGGAACTCACCAACTCAGACAACTTGATCGGGTGTAAAAAAGGCTGCAAACTGTTGGTTGAAGTGGTTTACGAGGGGCCGGATTTTGTAGAGCCGATCAAATCCAGGGCCACCCCGAAGACAACAGAGTTCATTGTCGTTGAAGTGCATAAATCGCAAGATCTGCTCGTATCTAGCCCTGGTCATGGATGCAGAGAACACGGGCATATGGTGAATTGGGTCAGTGGACCAATATGACCGTAACTTACTCTTTTCAGTTATGCCCATTAAGAGGGATAGGCCCAGAAAGGTCTTAAATTCAGAAACTGTAATAGGTTTCCAATCTCTGGCAAGGGTCGACTAGGGATTAGGGGCGATGAATTGACCAGCATACAAATTGCTTTGGTCCACAAAGTGATGTCAAATCAACTGTTTCCAATTGAATTTCGGGTTGGCCAGTGAATGGAGGAAGTACGGGTGCTGCAGAAGTGGTGGGCTCCCAATTAGGATTGGCAAATGCAGCAGGAAGGGCACTATGGGCTCGACAGGCCTGTGTTTGTCTTTTTGGTGGCTGCAGGACACTACTTGTGCTAGCCACCGCGCCAGCTTGAACTGCACTGGGACTCGCCACATCACCATGTGATACTATAGTGCTGGTTTGACTATGATCAGGAGCCGATGAGAGCCCTGCGGATCTTGCTCCTCAACAACAGAGGAAGAACGTGATCAGGTACGCCTTCGACGCCGCAAACAGCATTATCATCGACGTTGACTTAACGTCTTTTTTCCATCCTTAGCCATGCACGAGATGGTGGCTCTTCCATATGCAACTGGGAATCCCCTCCCCACCTCTCTTGTGCAGATTGGCCAATCAGGCATGACATTGACGGGACCCCTCCCTGGGAATGGGAGTATATAGTAGCCTTGGAGCAGCTGATGGTTCATTTGCTTGACTCAATCACAAGGAAGCACACACTGACACAGGTTACCCTCTTCGCTGGGAGATCAGCCACCCTCTTTTGGTATGTTTTTTTCTTCCCTCTACTTGGTTTTATTTCACATACACCCCCTCATGTAGTTCCCTTGTGGGAACACAGACATTTTGTCACATTATCTTTACACTTTTACACATTTAATTAATCCCTTTTTGACACATTTTTTCTAGGAACACTATGCGCTTTTCGTGCACACATAGTCTATTGGATCATGCTGTGACCACTGTGTTTGGCTCTGGGTGCTGTTCTCCGTCCCTGGAGGGTTCCCCCGTCTCAACCCTGGGGGAGACATCATGCCTGTTACGCCCGTCTTCCTTGGCGGATACCGGACCTGGCCTTGAGGCTGTGTAGTAAGTATCCCAATCTATCTCCAGCTTGTTGGGATATGATCCCTCTGTCCTCCCTTATTCTAAGGGCATTATCATTAACCCCTGTTCATTTATTTCCCAGTATATTGCTTCATAACACTCCTAATGAATGGCTGTAATGCCAGGAAACGCATTGAGTGCCACTAGATGCCAACAGTTACTTGTCTCTATTACATATGTTTTTCAATCGATTTATTATATCATGTATATTTGCCATGTCTATTTTTTATCTGCATTGCATGCTATGAGCAACATATTTAGTGTAAGTCTTGTGACTACCTATCTATTTGATACAAAATATCTGGTATGTATTCTAGATTGTAGTAAATAAATCATGCACTGTAACTTCATTTCTATGTTGTTATTTTCTCCTGACATGGCGTTCCCTTATTTAAAGTCCCACAAAATCTTCCTTTCTACCTACATTTTCAGAACATGTCTCAGAACAGGTATTTTCTAAATAAGATTTCTCACTATTACTACTTTTAGGGCATATTAACACTGTTCTACATATGATGTGCAGTATGTTTTTAGTGTGTCAAAGCACATCAGGCTGCATTAACGCATTCTTTTTCTATGGGTCCTCTGTATACGTCCAAAGACCAAAAAACTTACCTGACTTATTTTCTGATACCACAGTGCACAGAAGCCCATGTGAACTCATATCTTTGTAGTGCATTAAAATGATTGTAAACTATCACTTTGTAAAACAACCCATTCAGTTTAAAATAGAAATGAAAGGCAAAACATTTGTGTATAGATATAAAAAAAATCTTAAAACATCTCTCTTCTCAGCTGCATAGGAGCTGGGGCAAGAGAAGCAGCAGCATAATGAGCTTCCCAGTGAAATAGATTTCACACAAAGGATGCAATACAAAGAGAGCAGGATACTTTTTCATACAAGTACATGGTACAGCAGGCACATATCAGGAATATGAAATGTTGGGTTCACATATTCTTTAAAGAATGAGGTGTGTTTATGGAGTTCACAAGCATTGGGGGACAAATTAGAAGTAAATGTGATGCCTTTTAAGGGAAAAGTTTTTTTTTTTTTTTTTTTAATTTATTATCTATTGAATGACTCAGGAATGTAGTAATTCTTAGATAAATAGTTATACCACCTCCTTCAGGAGGTTTATACACTGGCAAACCAAAAACAAAAAATGTTAAAGGAGCCCCCATATAACTCCATCTCCTTTTAAATATCTCAGTTATTTACTAGTGTCCATTTGCTGGACATCTTTTCCTCAGCTCTTCTAAATAAAACGTTTTTATAGCCTTCTAATTTTTTATCAACCAAGATACTTCCTAGATATTTTGACTTCAGTGACTTCAATCAAGTCTTCAAAATACGCTGCTTGATCTAGCCTCTACACAGTACCAAAATTAATTGCCGAATTTCTAGCAACAGCTTTAGGGGCCATATCCAGATCCTGCTGGACTAAAAAAAGATTGCAGGGTTAGCTTGGAATGTGTCTTTAGGGCACTGGAAGTATAGACTTCCCATCTGCTGCCAGAAGAATATTGTTTGTTTTGGGCTAAGCACTTTAACAAACATACTAACCAAAGAGTTGATGATGTTCTTACTTTTAAGGATTTCATGGACAGACAGTTGGGTTCCCTACTTGGGTCTCAATTGGAGATACAGTATTTTCAACTACCCTTCCCTTAGTGGTTATTCAGCTTTGTAAAACCATGTCATAATGAATTAAACCTCTTAAAATAGACCCCTCCATTTCAAGGACAAACTCTTGTGTCCTAGAGCTTTTAAATAAAATGTCTAGAGTCAGCTGTGGTTATCTTTTGCAAGCATCTAATTTTGTGTCTCGCATTAACATCATGTTTGTTCAGATGTGTGGGGTGCTTTGGCTTTGTGTCTGGCACTGTGATGATACCCTTAAGGAACACTTGATTTATCTACCCTAAGGTTAGGCATCTTTTTGCCCTACTCTTGCCACTTTTACTCCTGATGCTTCTGGACCTTGGGTTGTGCATCTGATTTAGTACAAGAGATCTTCTGATGGGGTGCAGAAGCCCCATTCTTTATTTGCTACAACAGTAGCTCCTCATAGACAACCACAGTCTGCCTCCTACTCAAACAACAAATCTCAAGGTCTGTCCTTAGTATCAGGTCTGGCACACCTAATCATAGTAGCAGGCCTGAATTTGTAAAAGAAAACAAGTGCAAAAATCCCTAAAAGGTATTATATCCTACTAATCCCAACAACTATGATACCAGAAAGAAGGCATTGGACTTGAATATGCAATGCAGAGAAATATGCTTTTTATTAAATGTAGTAAAAGGTGCTATATACACACAGATTGCAAAAATACAATAACATACAAAAGTATGCAACATGCATTAAGAGTGTTAGTCATATGCCTTTCTTCTCTACATAAGAGGCACTCCTCCATTATTTGGTCCTGCTGGATTCCTTACTGATATGTTTTCTGACAGTTTAGATCAGGGGTGTCAAACTCAATTTCATTGTGGGCAGCATTTGCAGTATGGTTGCCTTCAAAGGACCAGCTGTATCTGGGTTTACTCTATGTACAGAGTGCAGGGTTCAGGCGTGCACTATGTACAGGGTGCATGGTTTAGGGGTGCGCTATGTACTGAGTGCAGGGTTCAGGAGTGTGCTACATACAGAGTGCAGAGTTTAGGGGTGCACTGTGTACAAAGTGCAGGGTTTGGGGGTGCACTATGCACAGTGTGGAACCCCAACCCACCCTCCCAAAGCTTGTTCGTATGTCTATCTCCTACCTGACCTGGCTCTAATACCTCCCTTTGTTGGCCACTCTGCCTCGTCTTGCAGGGAGATCAGTCTCCCTCTCAGATTCTGGAGATCTGTCCCCACCATGCCCTGCCATGAGTGCTTGCAGGGATTTGTTCGTTTCTGAGAGCAAAGCTGGCCCTTGTAAACACAGAAGGCTTCTGTGTTTTCAAGTGACAGTGGGGAGCTGGAGCAGAGTGTAAGTGTCGAAGTGGTGGCTTGGAGGGCCACTCTAAATCTTTGGTCTGGACATGAATTTAGGCTGCCCCTTGTGGCAGGTCTGATTCCTACCCTGGTAAAAGTCTATCTTGAGAATGGTATATCACCTCCAAAAGTCCTATCCCTCTCTTGAGGGATTATGTAAACTGAAAGATTGACTGGGATAAGTTCCTACCATTTTTTCCTTAAAAACCTGACTCTTCATTGTACTCTGGTAATTTTGCACCCCACCCATGGCACCAACTGTTATGTCAACCTAGTGCTCTTTTTTCCTGCCATCACCTTCAAAGAATGCTTATGATACCTTTTCTACAAGATTAACGTTGTTCCTGCTTAACCAAGGTTCATGTAATCTACATTCCTTGAGTATAATTGATCCTTTGCCATTTACTAATTTTAGACCTAGTGAGATTGTTGGGGAAGTCTGTGTCACATAGTTCCCTTCTTATGCTGTTCCTCAGCACTTTTTGATTCTTGTATTTAATCAGAGAGTCTGGAATTTGAGCAACACACAAAAGCAGTCTTTTAGAGCAAAATGTTTTACTAACTGTTTGCCTGATTCTGGTCAGCTTGGGAATGACTCCTATTCCCCCCTTCTCTCATACTGAGAGTATTCTCTTAATGGATGTATCTACTTTCCCTACGTTGTAGTTTCCTAAGGTATTGGGGGACCTCTCTGTTGGCCAATATTTTAATCTGTCCTCCACTGAACTTCATCTGCAGATCGTACTTCTTCACCTTTGGAAAAATTGAGAACTGATTCCTACTGTATTAAATTGTAATGTCTGCTCATATGTTGTCATAATAATATTAATAATAACTGCCTCTGTATTTGACATAGTGACTAACTCCTTACATTTGGTAATGTTGGGTGTGCTATTCCTGTCCCCATTGTTTTCTTCCTACATTCAAAGTATTGCTTCCAAATCCCTTCATCTAATGTTCCTCACTTTAAACAGTGAGTGTCCTGCATACAAGTGTGCCTCTTTATTCCCTATAAGGAAGTTTCCATCCTAATCCTATCCATCCTAATACGATCCTAATAAGCATGCAGAACACTCTATTACCTGATGGCAGAGTGGGATATTGTAAGTCTGGAGGCCTTTGTTGATGATAGCTCCTCTCCCTACTCTTGGTCTGATTAATTATTTCTTGTAAATTAAAACTTTTAGCTCCCTTGTGTGGAATTCTACCCTTTAAATGGCTTACTTTACTGAGTCAAAGAATCATATGTTTAATGTTTCATCAAGTAGACTGTGTAACTACCATGTTTCTAAAACACCTTTGGGTATGAGCTGAAAGAACCCCTAGCCATTCTAAAGTCCTTGCATGGCATTATTACATAGCCTTTACCTACCCTTTCTAATTTTTATGAACAGTCTACTGACTGGTATGGTACCAGCTGATTGGAGAAAATCCAATGTAGCACCAATCTTTAAAAAAGGACCAAGATATATCCCTGGGAATTACAGACCAGTTAGCCTAACATCAATAGTAAGCTCTTGGAAGGGATGATAAGGGACTATATACAAGATTTTAATAATGAAAACCGTATCATTAGCAGTAATCAGCATGGATGTATGAAAAATCATTCTTGCCAAACAAATCTATTAACTTTCTAGGAGGAGGAGGCGAGGTACCATCTAGATGAAGAAAGGCCTGTAGACATAGTGTATCTGAATTTTGCAAAGGCATTTGATACAGTTCCTCACAAAGGTTTACTATACAAGCTAAGGTCTGACGGCATGGACCATATGGTGAGTACCTGGATTGAAAACTGGCTACAGGGGCGAGTTCAGAGGGTAGTGATAAATGGAATTACTCGGAATGGTCCAATGTGGAAAGTGGGGATCCTCACGGTTCTGTCCTGGGACCAATCATATTTAATTTATTCATAAATGATCTGGAGGATGGGATAAACAGCTCAATCTCAGTGTTTGCGGGCGATAGTAAGCTAAGCAGGGCAATAGCTTCTCCGCAGGATGTGGAAACCTTACAAGAAGATCTGAACAAATTAATGGGGTGGGCAACTACATGGCAAATGAGGTTTAATGTAGAAACGTTTACAATTATGCATTTAGGTGGCAAAAACATGAATGAAATCTACTCACTAGGGGGAGAACCTCTGGGGGAATCTAGGATGGAAAAGGACCTGGGGGTCCTAGTAGATGACAGGCTCAGCAACGGCATGCAATGCCCAGCTGCTGCAAAGCCAATAGAATATTGGCATGCAATTAAAAGGGAATTAACTTCAGAGATAAAACGATCATTCTCCCACTCTACAAGACTCTGGTCTGGCCGCACCTGGAGTATGCCGTCCAGTTCTGGCCTCCAGTCCTCAGGAAGGATGTGCTGGAAATGGAGAGAGTACAGAGAAGGGCAACAAAGCTAATAAAGGGACTGGAGGACCTCAGTTATGAGGAAAGATTACAAGCACCGAACTTATTCTCTCTGGAGAAGAGACGCTTGAGAGGGGATATGATTTCAATGTGCAAATACTGTGCTGGTGACCCCACAATAGGGATAAAACTTTTCCATGAAAGGACATTTAAAAAGACTCGCGGCCATTCACTTAATTTAGAGGAAAAGCGATTTAACCCGGAAACTGTGTAGAGGGTTCTTTACGGTAAGAGCGGTAAGAATGTGGAATTCTCTTCCACAAGCAGTGGTTTCAGCATAGATAATTTAAAAAAAAACTATTAGATAGGCACCTAAACGACCACAACATACAAGGATATAAAATGTAATATTGACATAAAAGCGCATACACAGGTTGGACTTGATGGACTTGTGTCTTTTTTCAGCTTTACTAACTATGTAACCATGTAACCCTTACATTTTAGGATATTAACCTTCTTTGTTCCAGCCAAAGGTTTCCTTACCTTTTACCAATTAGACTGCTGCTGAGAAGGTTGTCATATATCTTAGAAAGATGTGTTACCCATCAAGTAATATCCTCCATATTATAGATCTCCTTTTCCATGCAGCCAAGGGATAAGCTGTTTCTATTTAAACCTCAGCCTGTTAACTGGTCTGGTACACCAAAATTACCCTTGGTATCCTTCCTTTGCTATAGCAATTTTAAGGTTTCCATTAACCCATCTTCATTCAGACTTAATTTTGGTGTTGATCCCTTCAGATACTCTTATGCCGTGTACAGACGATCAGACATTCCAACAACTAAACCATGGATTTTTTTTCTATAGATATTGGCTTAAACTTGTCTAAATGTTGGAAATTCCGAACGTCAAGAACGCGGTGACATACAACACGTACGATGAGCCGAGAAAAATGAAGTTCAATAGCCAGTGCGGCTCTTCTGCTTGATTCCGAGCATGCGTGGAATTTTTTGCATCGGAATTGTGTGCACACGCTCGGAATTTCCGACAGCAAATGTCCGATAGAGCATACACACGGTCGGATTTTCCGACAACAAGCTCACATCAAACATTTGTTGTTGGAAATTCCGACCGTGTGTACGCAGCATTATAGTACGATTTCCATATTTATTGGATACTTCAGTGGCTATAGCCCACCCCTCAGTTGAGCTGCTTTTGGTCTTCACCTCAGTGAACGATAAAGAAAATATGTTTTTGTACTTACCATAAAAACTTTATCTTGAAGTTCATTAAGGGACACCTGTCCCAACACTTTGCGTGATTAACCTTATGTACTGCTTGCTGAGGTGTGAGGGATGGAAGTGTGGATATATGAGAGCCGCTTTAAAATGTTTTGTTTGCCAGTGTCCAAACATCCTGAGGATGGCAGTGTAACCCAAAAACCAGAGAATTAATACATTCCTATGAACCTCAATGAACTTCAAAAAAAGATTTTACATTAAGTACAAAAATATTTTTTTGGCAAAAGAAACTTTTCATGTTTATTCTGCCGAAAAACTCTACTGCCTCGTTATTCTTTTAGTTTAAAGGGCTTTAGTTTCACTTTAATACCCTGAAATGAGCAAGGAGATGCATCAGGTGTTGAGACATCCTGAGACTAATTACATAATGACAGGAGAAATAAACATGACAAATGTAGCATATAAAATTACTAGTATATTAATACTGGAATTCACCACTGTACTACAGAGGAGGGGTACAAACCAGTACATTTAACACAAAATATCTTGTCTAATTAAATTTCTCAGCTTAGTTATATTTACTATGCTTGTGTACAGCAAAATAAAAATGCGTCTTGGGGATAGTTTTCTTTTAAACAGACACTGCCTGTGCGGATTGTTCCTATATCATAACACTTACTCAGAGTTTATGTTTATCAGGCAAACTAGAAGGCAGTGATGAAACTACATAAAAGTTATTAAAAAAATAACGTACAGCTTTTGTTCGCACTGTTACAAAATAAAATGATCGCAACTACAAACAAATTCTGCGTTTTCCTATCTCTCTTTCTTCTCTGTTTATTTTAAATCCTGCCAAACTCCGGGATCTCACACTGTGTTTGGTTTGTGTTTATACTTTTTAATTAGAGCATTATAGATGGATGTCTTCCTGGGAATTTTCATTGTGAGTTCACTTGACATATTATACTCAATGAAGAACTGCAGTTGAACATTTCATCTCTTTCATTTGTCATATCATGTCAGCTTATGCTCTTCAGCATTTTACCAGTGCGCCTGTAAACAGGAATAAATGTCAATATGATCTCCAAGATATCTAAAATCCAGCGTAATCCACTGGGCATGCTAGTGACTAATAAACTCTAAAGAGAATTGCACGTCATGTCTTGAAACGATTTCTGTTTGTTGACTGTATCTCTCGCTGATATTTAACGTAAAGACACAAATTCACTGCAGATTACACTGATCAACGCAAGAATTTTTCTTAAAGAATGTCAGGGCCAAGTAATTTTTCACATTGCAATTTTTACATAAGATATCATCAGTCAATATCTAGAAATGCACATGGTTGCCTGGGAAAATTCAGCTTAGCCTGGTAAATAGATTCATTTGAGAACTCATGTTTTAGCCAGCGTAGGGTCAAAAGAGGTCATTTGATAATTCAATATCTGAAGAGAGATATTGGAGCTGCCATTGCTGATTAGGTGCATGCTCAACCAGGGTTTCTTAAGGTTTCTTCAGGGGTGCCCTTGTCAAAATGCCCAAAAAATTGGCCAAACGTATACAAGTTCGCTGGTGTGACAAGCCTATCTTTTAGTTACACAGAACCACAGCTTTTTATTGTGCACCATTACAACCTTCTAGCCGCTGGCACGCTTACAACCAATGACATCATCAGTTGAAAGGAGGATGTTGAGTGCCTCCACAGCATCTTTGTTTGTCCCTCTCCTGCCGCTCTCAGCAGTGGGGTCACATTAGCTGAATGCAGGAAAGAAACCGAGGGAGAAGAGGAACATTGGATTACTAGTCAGCAGTGGCGACCCGTCCATAAGGGGCGGAGGAGCGCCGCCCCTTAATCCATGCGCCCGGCCCCTAAGCTACATGCAGGGTGCTGGAGACATTGATTTCAATGTTTTTTTTAAGCACATGATTAGAGCCTGAGGCTCTTATTGGCTTCAAAAAGGTAAGCTCGGGAGATTAACCGAGATTGACCTACAGGGGGAGCCCCTACTCGTGGGGATTGATGTGGAGTCACTCTACACGTCGATTTCCCACCAGTGGGGAATTAAAGCTATACAGACCTTTCTTGAGAAACACTTTCCTAACTGTGGACCCCAAAATGAGTTCCTTGTGGACCTTCTCACCTTTGCCCTGAATAATAATTGTTTCCAATTTTTATCAAATTATTACCAACAAATCAACGGTACCTCCATGGGAGCACCATGGGCCCCGGCATATGCGTGCCTGCACCTGGGGCTATGGGAGGAGGACCTGGTTTATACGTCGCCAATGTACCTGAGCCATGTGCACACGTGGCTCAGGTACATTAATGACGTATTGGCTATATGGAAGGGTGGTTAGGAATCGCTCCAGGAATTCATTGAGATTCTTAATTCCAACGATCGCAATATCAAATTGACTTTTGTCTGTGATCGTAAAAGAATTTCTTTTTTGGACTTGTCTATAGGTATTGGTGACCTCTCCCTGGTAACCCATACCTATCGCAAAGAGACTGTGGCCATTACCCTACTGTGGGCGGATAGTCATCACTCACGATGGTTGAAAGATGGCATCCCAGTGGGTCAGTTTCTCCGCTTTAAGCGGAACTGTACCAACGCAGAGGACTACAGACGGGAAAGCGATGATTTATATAGACGCTTTTGCGAACGTGGGTATTCCCACAAACAGATCAGAAGGGCGAAGCGAAAGGCAGCAGGCCGGGAATGCTCTGCCCTCCTACAAAAACCAGAGAAGAACACCCCCATCCCCCCCTCCATCCAATGACCAAGGTCCTGTTAGGATCATTACTTAGTTTGGTACCCAGCGGGACACTGTAAGATCTATATTACAGAAACACTGGGGGATCCTCACAAATACCCCTTACCTAGCACAGATAGTGGGACCTTCCCCCAAAATGGTGGCAAGGAGAGCACGTAACTTGGGTGACAGCCTCATTCATTCTGAACACATTAGAAACATGGACACCACTTGGTTGTCCCAGTTCCCAAGAAGTAAGGGGATGTTCCCCTGTGGGCACTGCCAAGTATGCCCATATGTGCACAGAACAGCAGTCTTTAGTGACTCCCAGAACTAAACTGAGTCCCATATAAAGAACCTTGACAACTGTGCCACAACGAGGGTAATTTATATGATCACCTGCCCATGCAACAAGATGTACATAGGTAAAACGAAACGACAGCTTAGAATTCGCCTTGGTGAGCATATGAGAGAAATAGGGGGAAAAAATCCGGACAAACCGGTGGCCAGGCGTTTTGCCCAGTTCCATCAGGGCAAACTGTCTGGCATGCGAGTCAAAGGTATCTATGTTCTTAATCTCTCCTCTAGAAGAGGAGATTTTGACCACGTACTTCAGCAGAAGGAAAAATGGTGGATTTTCCGGTTGGGCTCTCTTGTGCCCATGGGCCTCAACACAGAACTAAATCTACAACCTTTCCTGGCAACCTAGACTAGTGTTTCCTGGAGACTTTACCAAATGACATGGTGGCATAGTCCACCATGCCAACTTTGGTCTATGCATTTTTTTTCCGCAGTCTTTGTATGTTTAGAGGTGAATGTGTAAGTATTCAGGTTAATTCCGGTTTTACTCATCCTCCTGTGGTCTGTCCTGTATATGTCCTTATGTCTTTTTTTTCCCCCCTCCCCTCCCCCTCCCCCCCTCTCCTACCCCTCCCCCTTTCCTTTTTGATTGAAATGACAAAGCCTTTTATGCACGATGGAGGATCACCTTGTCCACTGTCGCTTTATATATATATATATTTCTAGGCGTCCTATTGTCATCAAACACCTTGCCAGGATCTCCAACCACCCTATGATAATGGCAGGTTTGGATATGAACAACACATAAAATTGAAAAGACTTAACAATATCCCAAATAAACAAGGTCAAAACAAATCACAGCTTTCTGGTGATTACACAGTTCAGGGGTAGTTCCTCCTTTCAGCAATTAACGTCCTCTGGTGGGCATATACGAGGAGCGAACGCTATTCATAAGGAGCCCTCGTACACCACCAATTACGTCCAGATGAAGCTACACACCCCCAAATGTGAAACGCGTTGACGTCATGTCCGCCCGGACGCCACGCCTTGACGCTATCCCCCATTGGTGCTTGTGAGCTCGCTAATTCGTGGGAGGAGGTTGGTCACATGACCGCTCGGCACTCATGGAGATCTATAAGATACACAGACAAGGCTCTACATAGAGATGTCTGACTCATCCATGCTTCCCAATATACATCAGCGTACCTGTACCCCGTATGAAGGGCTCCTCTACCAGATACCAGATGAGGATCTGAGACCGAATTTCGGCAGGACATCGATACAGAAAGGCACTTACTTTGGAAACAGACGACGGCATCTGTCTATATCCGGGGGCGGTAATGTACTGTGTTTCTATTTCAGATCAATCTTTAGATGCCAGTTGTGCACTTTATTACAGCTCATCACCACTGGTTGTCTGAAAACATACTCAGACTGCGACATCCCGGACTCCAGGCTACCCACAGCAACATTGCTTTGACTGTGGCACTTACTCATACAGCTTTGAACTTTGCCACTCTGCCCATACTCCCATGCTGTCCGGCTCCTATAGACTGTAGATGTCAATCGGACACCCCCACCAGCCGGTGTCCACATTGAGCCCCCCTTATACACTGCGATTTTTTCATGGTCTTTTCCCTTTTCCGATCCTCCATCCCTTTTTGACCATCACCTACCCACCCGGGGGATTGATGTCAGCCTTGTAGCCTTACCCAGCAATTTCTGGAGATTCCCCACGGTGGACAACAAGGCTGACACCAATTTCACTTGCGTCCAGACACTGGTTGTGCTTAATGTTTATGTTTCATGTTGTCTTGTTCCCCCTGTTTTTCTGTGTTTGCGACAGATCAACCTATCTAGGTGGTCGGCAATTTTATATCAGGAACAGTACACCACTGGGTCCTTACCCTTTTATCTGTAATTTATGTATAGGCCAATTCATTAATACATTTCTATTTTTTGAGATAATCATCTGTTCATTGTTGGTGGGCGGAAGAGCGAACGACGGGGTGGGGAGATTGACTGACCGAACGGTGTGTGTGGGGGACCCCCTCCAAAAAAATGGAGCACCAACCGCCACTGCTAGTCAGTACCAGTGTGCAAAGCTGTGTTTGCCTTGGAAAAATACATCACCTTTAATGCTGGGTGTCCTACATGTGTGGATGTTGCTGTGTTATGTAAAACTATAGTTTTTTTTTAACATTTTAGGCCCCTTTCACACTTATACGACTTCAAAGTCGCACGATTTTACCGCGATTTTGCCGCTATTTTACTGCGATTTGGGAGCAGTACTACTTTGCCACGTTTTTGGCATTAACAAATTAAAACATACAGTAGTTGGTATGAATCATAAGGGGAAACTCCACGCCAAGTTTTAAATAAAAAAACTGGCGTGGGTTCCCCCCCAGGGACATACCAGGCCCTTAGGTCTGGTATGAATTGTAAGAGGAACCCCCTACGCCGAAAAATCGGCGTGGGGGTCCCCCCAAAATCCATACCAGACCCTTATCCGAGCACGCAGCCCGGCCGGTCAGGAATGGGGGTGGGGACGAGCTAGCGGCCCCCCCCCTCCTGGACCGTACCAGGCCGCATGCCCTCAACATGGGGGGGTGGGTGCTTTAGGGCATGGGGGGCACCCTGCGGCCCCCCCACCCCAAAGCACCTTGTCCCCATGTTGATGAGGACAAGGGCCTCTTCCCGACAACCCTGGCCGTTGGTTGTCGGGGTCTGCGGGCGGGGGGCTTATCGGAATCTGGGAGCCCCCTTTAATAAGGGGGCCCCCAGATCCCGGCCCCCCACCCTATGTGAATGAGTATGGGGTACATGGTACCCCTACCCATTCACCTAGGGAAAAAAAGCATCAATAAAAAACACACTACACAGGTTTTTAAAATAATTTATTAGGCAGCTCTGGGATCTTCTTCCGACTTCGGGGGTCCTCTTCTGACTTCGGGGGTCTCTCCGGCGTCCGCATCTTCTGCCGGCTCCACCGCTATCTTCTGGCGCTCTTTTGCCAGCGGTGGTCCGGACCTCTGGATCGTCTTCTTCCCTCTTCTCTTCCAGAGATGTTGACACGACGCTCTCTCCAGCCAGAATGGTCTCTGTGCGCTCCGCAACTGACTTATATAGGCGGTGGCCCCGCCCCCCTATGAGGTCACTGTCCCGGGGCATGCTGGGACTGTGCCGTCATAAGGGGGCGTGGTCCTCACCCAGTGACCACGCCTCCTAAAACGTCACAGTCCCAGCATGCCCAGGGACTGTGACGGCATAAGGGGGCGGGGCCACCGCCTATATAAGTCAGTTGCGGAGCGCACAGAGACCATTCTGGCTGGAGAGAGCGTCGTGTCAACATCGCTGGAAGAGAAGAGGGAAGAAGACGATCCAGAGGTCCGGACCACCGCTGGCAAAAGAGCGCCAGAAGATAGCGGTGGAGCCGGCAGAAGATGCGGACGCCGGAGAGACCCCCCGAAGTCAGAAGAGGACCCCCGAAGTCGGAAGAAGATCCCGGAGCTGCCTAATAAATTATTTTAAAAACCTGTGTAGTGTGTTTTTTATTGATGCTTTTTTTCCCTAGGTGAATGGGTAGGGGTACCATGTACCCCATACTCATTCACATAGGGTGGGGGGGCGGGATCTGGGGGCCCCATTATTAAAGGGGGCTCCCAGATTCCGATAAGCTCCCCGCCCGCAGACCCCGACAACCAACGGCCAGGGTTGTCGGGAAGAGGCCCTTGTCCTCATCAACATGGGGACAAGGTGCTTTGGGGTGGGGGGGGCCCGCAGGGTGCCCCCCATGCCCCAAAGCACCCACCCCCCCATGTTGAGGGCATGCGGCCTGGTACGGTCCAGGAGGGGGGGGCCGCCAGCTCGTCCCCACCCCCCATTCCTGACCGGCCGGGCTGCGTGCTCGGATAAGGGTCTGGTATGGATTTTGGGGGGGGACCCCACGCCGATTTTTCAGCGTAGGGGGTTCCCCTTAGATCCATACCAGACCTAAGGGCCTGGTATGCCCCTGGGGGGGAACCCACGCCGGTTTTTTCATTTAAAACTTGGCGCAGCGTTCCCCCTCTGGATTCATACCAGACAGCTGTCAGCACTGCCTGTCGCTCATCGGGAAAGGAAAGAAAAGTTTTCCTTTCCCGAATAGCGAGGCCAGGCTTGTGCTTACAAAGTCGTGCTGAAGTCGTGTCTATATAATATTCAGGCACGACTTGCATGCTACTTCAGGGTTTAACATTGAGGTCTATGGAGTACAACTCGCATAGAAGTTGGACCAAAGTAGTGCAGGGACTACTTTCAAGTCGGCACGACTTAAAGTCGTGCCAATATGAATGGTAGTCATTGAAAATCATGGAGAATGACTTGTCATACGATTTTGCAGTACAAAATCGTGGGACAAGTCGTATAAGTGTGAAAGGGGCCTAAGAATGGGGTGCTTTAAGATTGTGCAGAATTTTAAAGGGTACCTTGACTGAAAAAAAAAAGGTTGAGAAACACTGCTCTAGGGCCATCATTCTGACGCAGTCTTCGCTACCTAGTTAGTTTCTGACATGCAAAAGTAATGACTGATAGGACCCATGGTATAATTTTTTTCTTAGTCAATGAGTCACTAGACAGTAAGTCAGGATCACGTGGTGCCTGTAACTAAAGAGGAAGTAAACCCTGATGGGTTTTACTTCCTCTTTTTTCCCCTGCAATGTAAAAGCATTATGGGCTAGTATTCATCGCATGTTGCACTTACATGAAAATGAAGCCTGCAATGTCCATGAGGTCCCTGCTGGTGGCCACGTCCATCTTCACTCCTCTTCCTTCTGGGGCCGTGGACTCTGGCTCTGCGACTGGCCAGATTCTTGTGACGTCACTCCCGCACATGCTCCCAATCTTTCATTGATGTACCTCAAGGTTACTAGTGTAGAGTGAGCAGTGTCTCACATGCTCCACTCTATATGTACTACAATTCCCATAGAGCTGAAAGTGTCTGTATGTAGATGTGTTGTCCATCTTGGGAACAAGGAGGAGAGGGTAGATATGTTCACATACACAAGGAGAGACATGGAGAGAAAACAAGAACAGGAAGTCTGAGAATAGCAGAAAAAAGCTTGTATTTGAGAGGTGAAACATAGAAGAGAGAGAGATACATTCTACTTATATTCAAACATATTGCATGTATTTTATTTTATAAAAAATGTGAGTTTACTGTCACTTTAACCTGGTTTAGGATATTACTGTGCAAAGCAGCTTATAACAGATGACCATATTTCTATTGATGATGGCAAAAAAATTGCGAGGAACATAACTACATAGAAAGGTCATCTCTTTGCCTTTGTTATCCACTCTTACGACTCCTATGTTATGAATAAAAAGAATGACACTAAATGTGACAAATGCACTGTAATATTTTTTACGGAATCTCCTGAACATTTTTTCAGTGAATTTTCATTTTCAAAAACTGCATGCCACCCAAGCCAGCCCCCCTCCCCCAAACCTTGTAACTTGTAAAAGGAAAAAGAAGCTTTAAAAAAAGAGACCCGAGGCTAAAGGAAAGAGTAACAATTAAAGAAAGTTATCCTCCCGTTTTGTCGCAACAAAAATATTACGTTTTTTTCCACCTTAGTGGTTATTATGTGATCCTAAAAAGGAAACATTAATAGTTATCTTTCAGTTCTGCAACAAGCATGTTACCACAACACACATTACATGGATTGATGCATTGCGGTACCATTAACTTTGAATAGCACTGCACATGTGTTGAAATGCACTGCAAGGTACCACAGTGCCCTGTGGCAAATATTTGATGGCATGTCCCATAACTGGGATGTTTTTGTGCATCTGAAGCCCATAGATTTCAATAGACTGACTTTTTTTAACGCAAGTTAATGAGTGGCAACATGTACAGTAAAGTTTTACTAAAGTGTTACTAAACCCAGGAGCCTGCATTCACAGCATGTGCAGATCTTTCAGGAGATGGATTGTGAAAGAAGGGGAGGATCAGAGAAGGCAGGTTCAAACAGCCTTTTTACACAATGTGGAGGATTAACCCCTTAGCTACCACAGTGAGTAAAACAAGCATGCTTTACTGCATTAACAGACAATCTTTTTGTTGTTTTGGGTTTAGTAACACTTTAACATAGTGCACACATGTAAATCAGCTCTTTTAGCTTTTAAACTCATGTTCTCTTGATTATAAAAAGTTTTCTTGTTCAGTCATAGAGGTAATATTATTATTATTATTATTCAGGATTTATATAGCGCCAACAGTTTACGCAGCGCTTTACAATATAAAAGGGAGACAATACAGTTATAATATAATACAATACAATACAATAGGATTAAGAGGGCCCTGCTCAGAAGAGCTTACAATCTAATAGAGGTCCCCTCCCCCCCTAATATTAAGTTAACAGATGCACATGAATGCTACTACATTTGTTTTGGATAGCTAGGCTTCAATGAACCCTGGTCATGAAGGCAGTAAACACTGTATGCTGCTTTACAGAGCATAACGGGCATCCTCACTGGCCAATAGCAAGACAAGGAGAGCAAGAACTGGCAAACACATTAACCAGTGTACTGTCACAGATGCCAGGTTTAGGGCTCATTCACACTATTGCACTGTGTTAGAGCATGTATGTGAATTAGGGTAGCACATTAATTTTAACATAATTCATTCATCTTGCATAAAAAATATGCATGTAGCAATTTTGTCAGCACGTGTTAGTGTGTATGTTAGTGTGTTGCCAAGCATTGCACTGTGCTGCAATGCACATCTGTTGGTAAAGTGGACTGTGTTTTGGTAACACCAGTGGTAATGTGCGCATCACTCACAGCTCAATAGTGTGTAAAGGCCCAAACATTTTTAGAACGTTTCTGTCAGAAACCATAATTCAGACTGGGACAGAAGTACAGCTAAATCAAACTTGTTTAATAATAATTAAAAAAAGGTAAACAGAGTAAACGTAGAAAGCCAGAGTTCAGGAACCTGAATGGATAGTCAGACAAGCCAAAACGTCAGGGAGCCAGAGATGAACATAGTAGAACAGCAAGCAGGATCTGGGGCCAGAAGGAATGTCAGCCAAGCAAGTTTTTAACAGGAACACAGGAGAGTGTCTCTAGAGATGTGACCAAGGCGAAGGCAGAGAACATCTGGACTGGACGGCTTAAATAGGCAGGACTGATGAGCAGGATATCATCAACAGGTTAATCACTGTGGAGAGATAGGAGCTGGCAATTAGCTGACAGCTGAGTGACCAGCTTTGAGAAGGAAGGGCTGAGCCCAGCCCTGACAGTTTCATGGTATGTTCCATTGTACCTCTTGGGGTTGATTTACCTCATTTACTGAGCTCTGGATCAACTGCATTTGCAAAGTGCAAAGTCCATTTGCCATTAGTAAATCAACCCTCTTGTGTTTTGAAACAAATTGGTTTAGTGCAATTCCACCACTGCCAGCCTCCTCATACTGGTTAGTTACACTAGCTCCAGCCAAATAGAAAATCATATGCCTTAGAGCACTGAATGTGCTTTTTCCTTGAAAATGTTTTTTTACTAACACAGTTTTGAAGCTGAATGTTTTTCTACCCACGAGAAACTCAGAAAGAATTATTTTTTTTATGCTGGATTAAACTACTCTGGATTATACATCTGCTTTGTAAGTTAAACTGCCTGTGGATTGTGTCAAATCAGCAGGCCACAATATTCTATAGACAGGGTCTCAGGGGGTATGTAGTTTGCATAAAGTGGCATTTCAGACAAAACAATCAGTAAGAGACCTGGTCATTTTTTACTTTAATATAGGTAAGTGGGTTACTTCACTGCTGACAATGCATTCAAGTGCAAGAGGTGTCTATACCATTATGCTGCACACAGATGCCTGTGGCTGAACTAACTTGCTACAAATGTTGGTTGAGAAGGTCAAATGACCCTATAAGAAATGTGCAATTGTCAGTCATTTATAGTTCCTCTTTTGACATGTACTGTTGTGCTAGTAGTCTAGCAGTCATTTGCTTCCACAGACCTATGCAGGTTTTTTTTTCTTTGAAAGATCGAAGCTCTGGTAATGTTTCTTCATATCTTAGTGAGCTGTCTCAATAAATATTATGATGAAAACATATCAGTCTACTTTTGTTTGAGTGTTATTACTACAGACAGACAGACATTAAATTTAAATTAGTGCAATAAAACAGGGCATTAAGCATAAAAAATGCATCTTTTTGACACTGTACATGCATCACTGTAATTATAAGCTACAAATCTTTTCTTAGCTGGAACTAAGGCTTGTTAAAATCAGATTGTTTAGTCTGCAAAATAACATTAAAACAGCAAGGTGCAATTATATTGGTATTCAAATAAGCACATTTGACTTTTTATTAAAGGAACGCTTAGGGGTCTTTCTATCAATCTCACAGAGCTGCCATTTTACTGTTAAATTGATTCTGATTTGAAAAGAAACCATGAAACCTGCATTAACAGTGCAAAAGAAAAAAAGCATGCAAAAAAAAAATGTGATATTAATGTTATTTAGTTTGGCAAAATATCAGGCAATATATGGGAGAAGACACTTGCCTGCTGGTTGGTTGCTTTCTCTGTAGCACTATGCCCAAAAGGGTCAACTGGATTTGAGAACAGGTTCTTTCTCTAGTCAGTGCAGAGCAGCGAGGCTCACAACTGTCATCCATCCATTCTGGCTCAGTAAACAGTATAGAGGTGTCTTTTTGTAAATGTATTGTTGGTAGAACTGGGGAGGGGATCAGAGACTGATGCAGGATACACCCAAACGGAACAGACTGCTAATCGAGGACAAGTCTATCTTGCTTGTAGCACCAGTAGTTCCCAAGAGAATGATAATCAGCTAGGACAGTCTATATGTGCACAGTTGAGGACAATGCACCAAAAATGTAGGCACAAGTTGTGGAAGACTGAGGAAGTTTACATTTGACCGCCTGAGAAGAAAACCCCAGCTCAAGAGAGGAGGCTTTTGTCATAGAGTCCCAAAATGTACACAGTCCATAGGCATTACCCCCCGAAGGAGAAGTCCAGCATCCAGCCCAGGAGTGCTCCAGGGCAAGCAGCCACTGGAGCTCACCGATCAATTCCTACATAGGGGAGAAAGAGTCTCATCTACACACCAGCCTATTTAACAGAAGCCCACCCACCATCTGAGCACACCTCCCTAGGGATTGTATACGCCCTATTAGTGAAGATTGCAGCAGCAGTGGACAGAGGGTCTGCACTGTGTGTGGTCAGACCCTTACAGTATATTCAGGGACCAGGTATATAATATATAATAAAACACACAGCTAAATGGTTCTGATGATTTATTACATATTACAAGCTAGGAGGAAATTAGACAGTTAATGCACATAATTGAAAATGCTAGGCAGCATTGAAGTAAATGTATCTATACATGCAAGTAACTTCTACTTTACAACTTACCTTGTATTTTCAGAAAATAGTTTACATGTGCTTTAAAGCATCATGTGTAAACAAAATAAAGGAAAAAAGTGGGGTACGTGGTGCTACCCTATTGTGCCAAGTGGTGTAAAAAGTAACCTCCCACCAGTGGAGGCAAAAATACCTATGCTGTTGGAGCTAGGTTTATTTAAATATATCCATATGTGGTGGATATAAAAGTGTAGTGTGGCAAAAACCGTGCCAAGTGAAAAGAAAAAGGGTGCCTATATAAACAAATATGTATATTCTGTCAAACAAGGATGTGGAAAAATATGTAGTTTAACCAATTCAGCCCCGGAAGGATTTACCCCCTTCCTGACCAGAGCACTTTTTACAATTTGGCACTGCGTCGCTTTAACTGCTAATTGCGCGGTCATGCAATGTACCCAAACGAAATTTGCATCCTTTTCTTCCCACAAATAGAGCTTTCTTTTGATGGTATTTGATCACATCTGGGGTTTTTATTTTTTGTGCTTTAAACGGAAAAAGACCGAAAATTTTGAAAAAAAATTATATTTTCTACTTTTTGTTATAAAAAAATCCAATAAACTCAATTTTAGTCATACATTTAGGCCAAAATGTATTCGGCCACATGTCTTTGGTAAAAAAAATGTCAATAAGCCTATATTTATTGGTTTGCGCAAAAGTTATAGTGTCTACAAACTACGGGTACACTTTCAGAAATTTACACAGCTTTTAGTTTATGACTGCCTATGTCATTTCTTGAGGTGCTAAAATGGCAGGGCAGTACAAAACCCCCCAAATGACCCCATTTTGGAAAGTAGACACCCCAAGGAAATTGCTGAGAGGCATGTTGAGCCCATTGAATATTAATTTTTTTGTCCCAAGTGATTGAATAATGACAAAAAAAAAAAAATTACAAAAAGTTGTTACTAAATGATATATTGCTCACACAGGCCATGGGCATATGTGGAATTGCACCCCAAAATATATTTAGCTGCTTCTCCTGAATATGGGGATACCACATGTGTGGGACAAAAGTTTTGATTTCACTCCTCACTACCTATCACAGTTTAGGAGGACATAAAATGCCAAGATGGCACAAACCCCCTCCAAATTACCCCATTTTGGAAAGTAGACACCCCAAGCTATTTGCTGAGAGGCATGTTAAGTTCATGGAATATTTTATATTTTGACACAAGTTGCGGGAAAGTTACAATTTTTTTTTTTGCACAAAGTTGTCACTAAATGATATATTGCTCACACAGGCCATGGGCATATGTGGAAATGCACCCCAAAATACATTTAGCTGCTTCTCCTAAGTATGGGGATACCACATGTGTGGGACTTTTTGGGAGCCTAGCCATGTACGGGGCCCCAAAAACCAAGCACCGCCTTCAGGATTTCTAAGGGCGTAAATTTTTGATTTCACTCCTCACTACCTATCACAGTTTTGAAGGCCATAAAATGCCAAGATGGCACAACCCTACCCCAAATGACCCCATTTTGGAAAGTAGACACCCCAAGCTATTTGCTAAAAGGCATGTTGAGTCCATGGAATATTTTATATTTTGACGCAAGTTGAGGGAAAGTGACAATTTTTTTTTTGTTTTGCACAAAGTTGTCACTAAATGATATAGTGCTCAAACATGCAATGGGCATATGTGGAATTACACCCCAAAATACATTCTGCTGCTTCTCCTGAGTACGGGGATACCACATGTGTGGGACTTTTTGGGAGCCTAGCCGCGTACGGGGCCCCGAAACCAAGCACCACCTTCAGGATTTCTAAGGGCGTAAATTTTTTATTTCACTCCTCACTACCTATCACAGTTTTGAAGGCCATAAGATGCCAATATGGCACAAACCTCCCCAAATGATCCCATTTTGGAAAGTAGACACCCCAAGCTATTTGCTGAGAGGCATGTTGAGTCCATGGAATATTTTATATTTTGCCACAAGTTGCAGGAAAATGACAAACTTTTTTTTTTTTGCACAAAGTTGTCACCAAATGATATATTGCTCACACAGGCCATGGGCATATGTGGAATTGCACCCCAAAATACATTCTGCTGATTCTCCTGAGTACGGGGATACCACATGTGTGGGACTTTTTGGGAGCCTAGCCGCGTACGGGGCCCCGAAATCCAAGCACTGCCTTCAGGATTTCTAAGGGCGTAAAGTTTTTATTTCACTCCTCACTACCTATCAGTTTTGAAGGCCATAAAATGCCCAGATGGCACAAACCCCCCCAAATGACCCCATTTTGGAAAGTAGACATCCCAAGCTATTTGCTGAGAGGCATGTTGAGTCCATGGAATATTTTATATTTTGCCACAAGTTGCAGGAAAATGACATTTTTTTTTTTTTGCACAAAGTTGTCACTAAATGATATATTGCTCAAACATGCCTAGGGGAATATGTGGAATTACACCCCAAAATACATTCTGCTGCTTCTCCTGAGTACGGGGATACCACATGTGTGGGACTTTTGGGAGCTTAGCTGTATACGAGGCCCCGAAAACCAATCACCGCCTTCAGGATTTCTAAGGGCGTAAATTTTTGATTCACTCCTCACTACCTATCACAGTTTCGAAGGCCATAAAATGCCAAGATAGCACAAATCCCCCCAAATGACCCCATTTTGGAAAGTAGACGCCCCAAGCTATTTGCTGAGAGGCATGGTGAGTATTTTGCAGCTCTCATTTGTTTTTGAAAATGAAGAAAGACAAGAAAAATTTTTTTTTTCTTTTTTCAATTTTCAAAACTTTGTGACAAAAAGCGAGGTCTGCAAAATACTCACTATACCTCTCAGCAAATAGCTTGGGGTGTCTACTTTCCAAAATAGGGCCATTTGGGGGTTTTGTGCCACCTGGGCATTCCATGGCCTCCGAAACTGTGATAGGCAGTGAAGAGTGAAATCAAAGATTTACGCCCTTAGAAAGCCTGAAGGCGGTGCTTGGTTTTCGGGGTCCCGTATGCAGCTAGGCTCCCAAAAAGTCTCACACATGTGGTATCCTCGTACTCAGGAGAATGTATTTTGGGGTGTAATTTCACATATTCCCATGGCATGTTTGAGCAATATATCATTTATTGACAACTTTGTGCAAAAAAAAAAAATTGTCTTTTTCCCGCAACTTGTGTCACAATATAAAATATTCCATGGACTCTACATGCCTCTCAGCAAATAGCTTGGGGTGTCTACTTTCCAAAATGGGGTCATTTGGGGGGGTTTTGAACTGTCCTGGCATTTTATGCACAACATTTAGAAGCTTATGTCACACATCACCCTGCAGAGATAAAACGATAATTCTCCCGCTCTACAAGACTCTGGTCCGGCCGCACCTGGAGTATGCTGTCCAGTTCTGGGCACCAGTCCTCAGGAGGGACGTACTGGAAATGGAGCGAGTACAAAGAAGGGCAACAAAGCTGGAGGATCTTAGTTATGAGGAAAGGTTGTGAGCACTGAACTTATTCTCTCTGGAGAAGAGACGCTTGAGAGGGGATACGATTTCAATTTACAAATACTGTACTGGTGACCCCACAATAGGGATAAAACTTTTTCGCAGAAGAGAGTTTAATAAGACTCGTGGCCACTCATTACAATTAGAAGAAAAGAGGTTTAACCTTAAACTACGTAGAGGGTTCTTTACTGTAAGAGCGGCAAGGATGTGGAATTCCCTTCCACAGGTGGTGGTCTCAGCGGGGAGCATTGATAGCTTCAAGAAACTATTAGATAATCACCTGAATGACCGCAATATACAGGGATATGTAATGTAATACTGACACATAATCACACACATAGGTTGGACTTGATGGACTTGTGTCTTTTTTCAACCTCACCTACTATGTAACTATATCATCCACTCTTCTAACCACTTGAAGACAAAGCCCTTTCTGACACTTTTTGTTTACATAAAAAAAAATTATTTTTTTTTGCAAGAAAATTACTTTGAACCCCCAAACATTATATATTTTTTTAAACCAAATGCTCTACAGATTAAAATGGTGGGTGTTTCATTTTTTTCACACAGTATTTGCGCAGCGATTTTTCAAACGCATTTTTTTGGGAAAAAACACACTTTTTAAATTTTAATGCACTAAAACACACTATATTGCCCAAATGTTTGATGAAATAAAAAAGATGATCTTAGGCGGAGTACATGGATACCAAACATGACATGCTTTAAAATTGCGCACAAACGTGCAGTGGCGACAAACTAAATACATTTTTAAAAGCCTTTAAAAGCCTTTACAGGTTACCACTTTAGATTTACAGAGGAGGTCTACTGCTAAAATTACTGCCCTCGATCTGACCTTTGCGGTGATACCTCACATGCATGGTGCAATTGCCTTTTACATTTGACGCCAGACCGACGCTTGCGTTCGCCATTGCGCGAGAGCAGGGGGTGACAGGGGTGCTTTTTTTTCTTTATTATTATTTTGCTTTTTTATCTTATTTTTAAACTTTTCCTTTCATTTTTTTAAATCATTTTTATTGTTATCTCAGGGAATGTAAATATCCCCTATGATAGCAATAGGTAGTGACAGGTACTCTTTTTTGAAAAAAAAAGGGTCTATTAGACCCTAGATCTCTCCTTTGCCCTGAAAGCATCTGACCACACCAAGATCGGTGTGATAAAATGCTTTCCCAATTTCCTAATGGCGCTGTTTTCATCCAGCGAAATCTAAGTCATGAAATGCTCATAGCTTCCGGTTTCTTAGGCCATAAAGATGTTTGGAGCCACTCTGGTCTCTGATCAGCTCTATGGTCAGCTGGCTGAATCACCGGCTGCATTCTCAGGTTCCCTGTTGGGACAGGAGAGCCAGAGAAAAACATGGAAGACAGTGGGGGGATTCCCTCCCACTGCTTGTAAAAGCAGTCTAGAGGCTAATTAGCCACTAGGATTGCTTTTACATGAAAGTCGACCGCTGGCTGAAAAGAATGATACCAAGATGATACCTAAACATCATTCTGGTATAACCACTCAAAGTCCAGCAACATACCAGTACGTTGCTGGTCCTTGTTGGGCATATATTGTAAACTTTTTTTTCATGCAGAATGTGGGCTGAACGAAAAAAAGAGATTGATCGGTGGGTATGCCCACCATTAGAATACCTCCCTTCATCCACCCACTTCTAATGATGGGCATACATGCACCGTATATATATGCCGAAGCATGGGGGCATCCTCCCGCAAAAGTTAGGAGCAAATCGCTCCTCCGCCCTCTGCTGCCCCCACGCTTCGGCATATATGCTGAAGTATGTAACTGTGGTGGTGAAATCACCTCCGACAGTGCTGGAGTCACGGCTTTATGTATCGTGGGAGCAAACGCTGTTGCTGTCAAGATGAATAAATCCGGGCTGCAACTGAATGGCGTACCTGCTAAGCACATGATGGTTAACAATAAAACAAAGTAACATTACAGTATAACAGTAAGACTTACCATACCTGCGAAGCAAATATAAAAAAAACATAGTAAAAAATAAAACATTTAACGCAACCTGTGCCTAAAATATATATGCCGAAGCATGGGGGCATCCTTCCACAAAAGGCAGGAGCAAATCGCTCCTCCACCAACTGCTGCCCCCACGCTTCGGCATATATGCTGAAGTATGTAACTGTGGTGGTGAAATCACCTCCGACAGCGCTGGAGTCATGGCTTTATGTATCGTGGGAGCAAACGCTGTTGCTGTCAAGATAAATAAATCCGCTCTGCAGCTGAATGGCGTACCTGAAAACAAAAAAATGGTTACCGATAAAACACAGTAAACAGTAAAGTATAAAAAAATTGGTCGCTGGTTCGAATCCCAACCACGACACTACCTGCCTAGAGTTTGCATGTTCTCCCTGTGCCTGCGTGGGTTTCCTCCGGGTACTCCGGTTTCCTCCCACACTCCAAAGACATGCTGGTAGGTTAATTGGATCCTGTCTAAATTGTCCCTAGTATGTATGAATGTGAGTTAGGGACCTTAGATTGTAAGCTCTTTGAGGGTAGGGACTGATGTGAATGTAAAATGTATATGTAAAGCGCTGCGTAAATTGACGGCGCTATATAAGTACCTGAAATAAATAAAATAAAAAAAAATAAATAAAAATCTGAAAAGCAAACATGGTAAAACATAACAACAATAAAACATTGCAGAATAGAATACAGTAAAAAAAGAGCAGAACAATAGAGAGAGAATAGAGAGAGAGAGAACAATAAAATGACAACTATTTTTGTTTTTTTTTTATTTTATATTTTTTTGTGTTTTTATTTTTTTTATTTTATTTATTTATTTATTTATTTTTACACTTTTTTTAGTAACTTTAATTTTTGTAACTGGTACCAGGTTTGGGTCTCTCAAAATGCGATGGCATCTTGGGAGACCCTGTGAAAGTGTGTCCTAGTCTGTGCAGTGCCTATGCTAATACTCAACTAGTGAATGGTAGCGTTCAAAACATTCACCAATGCATAGACCAGGATTGTCAGGACAGGAGGGACAATAATACCGGGTGTCACGCCTATATCAGCGCTTGCTGCAGACAGGACATCTTCTTTGGGGGGCTCGTTGGGTAGGGGTACTCGGGAGGACATAAGGAAAATGCCTCTCATGCAGCTGGCTTACTGCATTTGGTTGGGGAAGGTGAGGTGGAGCACCGTCTGGAAACAGAAGGGCTCTGACGATCTCTTGCTGGAATTTAAGGAAGGATCCAGTCTGTCCTGAAGCTCTGTATAGCACATGAGCGTTCACCAAAGCCAATTGAAATAAATAAACAGACACTTTTTTGTACCAGCGTCTGGCCTTACGGGCAACTAGGTACGGCGCCAACAACTGGTCAGTGAGATCCACCCCTCCCATATTTTGGTTATATTCGTGGACACAGAGGGGTTTCTCCACAACACCAGTCGCCGTAGTAATTTGGACCGTCGTGTCTGCATGAAGGGAGGTAAGAACGAAAACATTCTTATTATCCCTCCACTTCATAGCGAGCAAGTTGTTACACTGCAAGCAGGCTCTCTCCCCCAGCCTAAAACGGGAATCTACAAGCCGCTGGGGAAAGCCCCGGCGATTAGGTCCGATGCCCGATGTAAGAGCTTTCATTAGAACTTCCAGTGTTCCCGGGGCTCACGCCACATAGCTCCACCTTTTGGCCTGGTGCCTTTGATAGACAGAACGCCGATCCAATGCGGGACATGTGACGTCATCAAAGGCGTCGGGCCAAGAGGTGGGGCTATGTGACGATGAGCCCCGGCAAGACAGGAAATTCAAATGAAAGCTATTACAGCGGGCAATCCCGCTCTCTGCTGATCAGGGTGGCTTGCCTCTTCCTCTGCATAGGTGGGGCTGTATGGGGCACAGGCAGACCAGGCTGTATTGGGCACAGGTCACGCTGTATGGGGCAAAGGTCACGCTGTATTGGGCACAGGTCACGCTGCATTGGGCACAGGTCACGCTGTATGTGACACAGGTCACGCTGCATTGGGCACAGGTCACGCTGTATGTGGCACAGGTCACGCTGCATTGACACTAGGGCAGCTGTGGGGGGGGGGGGCTGTTTGCAGAGGGGCCCCATACATCATTTTGCTATGGGGCCCTGCTATTTCTAGTTACGCCCCTGCATCTATCCCAAAGCGCTTGTTGACTTTTATTCATTTAGAGGTCACTGGAGTGACGGTGAGGGCGCACTTCTCACTGTGGTGGTGGTCCTTGGTGTTTTATTGGAAGATTGTTCACCAGAATATTAAAGATTAAATATACTACATGGTGTGGGGATTATTGCACCCGTTTATGGACTTATTATTTGACTTATTATAACATTTTATTACATTTTATAAAATTATGGTTGTATTAGCGCCTTATCCTTTTGGTTCACTTTTTATAGTTTTCCACTATAAAGGAGAGCAGCCTCATTGCTTACAATAAAAAAAAAATGCCCACAATTTAATAACAGGATTTGTACCCCTTAACAGCACTAAAGTGATATTAAAGGCAACTTAAGAAAAAAAAACAAAAACAAACATGTTATACTCATCTGCTCTGTGCAGCGGTTTTGCACAGAGAAACTCTGATCCTCCTCTTCTTGGGTCCCACGCTGGCACTCCTGGCCCCTCCCTCCCGCTGAGTGCCCCCAAAGTAAGCAGCTTGCAATGGGGGGTCACAAGCAGGCTCGCTCCTGAGCCTCTGCTCTGCACGTCCATTCACACACAGAGCTGTGGCTCACCCCTGCCCCCTCTCTCTCCTCATTGACTCAATGATTGTGATTGACAGCAGCACAAGCCAATGGCTTTGTCCCAGCCAATGTAGAGGGAGAGTCCCCAAAGGAGGGGCTGGGGGGCTGCTGCACACAGGTTTTTAACCTTCATGCATAGAATGCATGAAGATAAAAGACTTTTAGCCTTTAGAACCACTTTAAGTGGAGTTTGCTGCTAAGTTCAGGTTTACCGAACTTCACACATGATTCGCCAAACCATTGGGTTCACTATCCTTATGATTGATCTCTGTTTTCCCTGTAGAAACACTGCACAGTGCTGCAGGTTATACTTTTTCATACATGCACACTTAAACTGCATATATTACATGATATTTATTATGAACTTTTGCACATGCCATACTTGTGGTTTGCAAACTCTGCAACCTTATTCCCCACCTGTTTGCCCACTGACCTATTCTAAAGCATCATTTGCAGGGAAGGGGCAACATGCTGCAACAGAAAGCAATGTTCTCCTGGGCTGTTTAAAGGGGACACTTGTAAGCAGGTGGTTCTAAAAGGGGATTTTCTGTGTTAAATGTTTTACTGTTGTTTATTTTTTTGAGTTCTAACTTCTGTATATTTTCTTGTTGGTGCATTGCAATCTAAGATGAGTGTTATGTTAATTGGGGTGGCTCTGTTGGGGTAGAGGGACCTGAAAGGCAAGGGTTAATGCTGTTGGACAGGTTTTCCCAAGATTTTCAACAGAACACCACCCTCCTGGTCCCATCATATAAATAAGGGGCACCTTGAGTCCCAGGAAGTTTCAGGAGGTCAAGATGTAGCTATCCCTTTGTCGCTCATCACCTCTTGCGGGAGCCAAGTCAGGGTCCACTAAGAGCTAGAATTTATACGGATTTATGCTATTAGATTATGGATTATTGCTGCCAGTTATGGATTTTCTGCCACAAATGGACCGTTGCCTTGCAAAGTACCTTTAATGGACTTTACAACCTAAACAATGTATGACTATCTCATGGGGCACTATCACAAGGGTACTTAGAGAACTTTGTCAGGGAAATGTGTTTAAGATGTCTGGAAGAACTATATCTTTGTTACCTTCAAGTACTTTAGGAAAAAATAACTATATTGTCCTGTTTAACTGCCTGGTTGGAAAGTCATTAAAGGGGTACATGAATGGAGTATCAAAGAACAGGACTTATTCAAGGGGACCAGAAAAGTCGGATAAGATACAGTACAAAGGTTGAACAAGCAGAGAAGCTGTCCTAAGGAGGCTATATTGCAGTTGCTAATGACTACTGTACTTGTGTACAGTGCTTTAGCATCCAACCAGCCAGAAAGCAGGTGACATGGCATGGGAGACGCAGACTCTGGTAGTGAAGAGGTTTGGTGCTTGGTTGCTTTACCGGTGACCAGTTCATACTGTGACTGTTCTCGCAGCATAGAATACCTAGGGGCCTTGCCTGGGAGTCACAAGAGATACAGTGAGGCCTCAGGAGGAGAACAAGCAATGGTTTAGGAATAGTGTGATTCCTGTATCCAACAGTAACATACAGATCGTGGTCACTGGTTGTGAGGTGACAGGACTGCTGGGTTGATGGAGACTGGTACATGCTCCATGGTACCTGCTCAGAAATGCTGCCCACCTGGGGAGAGGTAAAGTAAAATAGAAGTTGTGTCCTTAGTGTATAAGTGTCCTGAGTTTAGAAGTTTGGTCACAGATTACATAAGGGTTAACCATGTTCTCGCAATGGAGTCTTGCTTTTAAATTAAAGTGCTGCCTTAATGCTGATTTCATGTGATCGCAGCCTCAGTCAGCCATTGGGGCACTAGCGAAACCTCGCTCCTGGTTTCCCAACTGGGCACATTAAGCCCCGCCCAAACACTGGTCAGACTACGGAGAGGCCAGGTTCTTTTTTAACGCTATTTATTGAACTCAAACAGTTATACATTAGTATAAAGGTGCATAAACATTCACAATTGCAATAATCACATAAACATTTACAATTGCAATAATCACATAAACATTTGAGTACAAATATGCTTGATCAAATAAATAACTGTTACAGTGACAGTCTGTTGTGTGCTTTTGTTACAAACAAACATTTTAAAACACACTGTGAGTATAATAATACAATAGGTCCCAAATTTTATAAAATTTTAGTGGCCAGTTAATTTTCCCATATATTTTTTCCTAAGGGATAATCTGATTACCTAATGGATTCCACTGGAGTACAGTAGGGTAGGATGAACACATCAATTGAAAAGCTATAGCTTTGTGTGAAATAAAGACAGTTTTTCCAAATAGTAATCTAGTATAGTGGGGCCATTATTCTTTGCTTAGTTTACCAAATGTATTAGGGGTACAGGGAAGAGGAATTTGCAACAAGGTGGAGAACACAGAAACCACTTGGGGCCAGTAGTCAAACCTGACAACCCCAAAATTAGGTGTAAAAAATTGCCTGGGATTGATAACATTGTGGCACTACATCCCAAGTTGAAAAGGAGATAGGTATGTGTGGTATATCATATACATATGAATTAATATATTATTAATTGCTGGTAAAACCAGCATAGGAGCGAAGCATAGCATTCCATTCATCTGTAGGCATAGTAGGTAATAGGATATGCCATTCAGTTTTAATAGCCAGTGAAGTTTTACTCAGATTAGTGTGTAGCAATTGGGAATAGAGAGTGGTTATTAAACCTTTGGTGCCTTGCAACTTTTAAATGTCCTCAAGAGTCACAATACCATAGGATTTCCTTAATGCAGTATCTGGACTCACACTACGTTGTGCTAACAGAACGTTGTCCCATAAGGACACACTATCTAAAAGGTCCTGAAATGCGGGAAAAGTGAGGTGTTTAACGTCAATTCACACCGATTTAACCAGTTTTACGATGAGTCAAATATAATGCTGTGTACACACAGTCCGACTTGCCAACGGGATAACCTTGGCATTTCCGATGGAAAAATTTAGAACATGTTCTCTATCTAAGTCCGTCGGAAATGCCGACAGAAAAAGTCGAAAATTCTGACCGTGTATATGGGGCATAAGGCTATATTTACCTTAGAGCATTTGTTGGCTTGTCCCTAGGGCAGCAGGATTAGAGAGGGAAGACAATAGCAGGCTTTAACCACTTGCCTACTGCCTACTGCACATTTACTGTGGCGTGTCGGCTCTATTGCGCGAAATCACGTACCTGTACGTCATTTCGTGCAATAGCCACTGGGTGGCGTACATGAGCTGTCGGAGGCGCGATTGCATGCTTATTGGACACAGGGGATGTCAATCAGCGGGTCCAGCATACCTGATTTCCGCCGCCTACCCGAGATCGTTCCCCAGAGAGGCAGAACGGCGATCTGCCTATGTAAACAAGACAGACTGCAGTTCTGACAGGGAAGAAGATGGAGATCTTGTGTTCCTGCTAAGCAGGAACACCGATCTCTGTCTTGATCCAGTCAGACCATCTCCCACACAGTTAGCAAGCACCAGCTAGGAGCACACTTAACCCTTTGATCGCCCCTGATGTTAACCCCTTCCCTGCCAGTGTCATTAGTACAGTAAAAGTGCATATTTTTAGCATTGATCACTGTAATAATGTCACTGGTTCCCAAAAAAGTGTCAAAAGTGTCAGCTAAGTGTCCGATTTGTCTGCCGCAATGTCACAGTCCAACTAAAAACCTCTGATCGCCATTACTAGTAAAAAGAAAAAAAATGGCATAAAGATATTACATAGTTTGTAGACACAATAAGTTCTTTTGCGCAAACCAATCAATATACGCTTATTGAGGATTTTTTTTACCAAAAATATGTAGCTGAATACATATTGGCCTAAATTGATTGAGAAATTTAATTTTGGATATGTTTTATAGCAGAAAGTAAAAAATTTTGTTTTGTTTTTTTTTTTCAAAATTGTCGCTCTGTTTTTGTTTATAGCGCAAAAAAAAACAAAAACGCTGAGGTGATCAAATACCACCAAAAGAAAGCTCTATTTGTGGGAAAAAAGGCATCGATTTTATTTAGGTACAGCGTTGCATGACCGCGCAGTTGTAACTTAAAGTAATGCAGTGCTGTATTGCAAAAAATGGGCTGTCAATTAAGGAGGTAAAGCCTTCCTGGGCTGAAGTGGTTAAAATGTATAACTGATGGCTCAATATTTTGTTTTCCTTGTCTATCTCTGGACATTTTGAGCTTCAGGTAGAGGGAAGCAGTGAAAGGAGGAGAACAGTGGGTACTAGAAGGAGCCAGGAAGCTTTCCATGACATTAGAACACAGGAAACCATCTTTTTGTTTAACTTGTATCAGTTGTATGGCAGTCTGTGCAGTTAAAAATTAGGCCTGCAATTTAAAAAAATTATACCTGTACAGAAAATTAGAAATAAGTCCTCTGCAGGTTAGAACAAGTTTCTTAGATGTGATCTGCACATATTTTATATATAGATATAGATAACATTTAGTTTGCTAAAGCACTGAGCACCTGCCATGTTTTATCATCATAAAATACTGTTTTCATCTTCTTTTTATCCAAAATTATATCTCATCGATGATGATCTCTTCCAGCCTTCTTCAGTCACTTTCTGTCTATATGTACTTGTTCCAGGGTCAGCTACACATCATTGTTCTAGAACGGCTTCCTGAGAGTGACAACAGTGGACCATGCCTGTGCAGAGTATGTTGGTATGCCTGCTTATGCCCCGTACACACGATAGGATTTTCCGAAGGAAAATGTTTGATAGGAGCTTGTTGTCGGAAATACTGACCGTGTATAGGCTCCATCGGACATTTTCCATTGGAATTTCCGTCACACAAAATTTGAGAACTGGTTCTCAAATTTTCCAACAACAAAATCCGTTGTCGGAAATTCCGATCGTGTGTACACAATTCCGAAGCACAAAGTTCCACGCATGCTCGGAATCAAGCAGAAGAGCAGCACTGGCTAATAAACTTCATATTTCTCGGCTCGTCGTACGTGTTGTACGTCACCATGTTCTTGACATTTGGAATTTCCGACCAACTTTGTGCGACCGTGTGTATGCAAGACAAGTTTAAGCTCACATCCGTCGGAAAAAAAACATGGATTTTGTTGTCGCAAAATCTGGAAAATATGGAAACTCTGATGCCCTGTACACCAGGGCATCAGAGTTTCCATCAGAGCCACATGTGGCTGGATGACAATGCAGGAGCACAGAAGGGAGACAATTACCAACCTATAACAGGGTTCATGAGAGTAACATATTGTATTGATCAAACCTGCAGATTTAAAAAATTGAAAACACCTTTTAAATAGATCTGTAGCACCCTGGTGTTTAGGCAGGGTTGCTCACACATTTAGTTTGCCAGATAGTAAATGTTCTGGTTAAGTGTTAGAAGATCCACTGATCCCTCTCTAATTCTGGAGTTGCTGCACATTTTCTCGTCTGTCACTGGGTTGCACTGTTGCTGGTGATATTAGATGGATAGGACATAACAAGGTCAGATTACGAATGGATGGGGTGTCTCAGACAATTGGCAGGGGTTTCTTTAGTCCCTTGGCTTGCTGGGAGAGCCTATTTATTTGGGTGGAGTCAGGTGATCGGGGTTCCGTGCACCTGGATGGCTGTCTGGGTGGACGTGTGCTATGTTGTCCCAGGTTGCTAGGCCAGAAATCTGCATCCTATCCCAGGGTCACCTGGCTGCTAGGCTGCCTGAGGCCTATCCAGGAACAGGAGAAGCAGCGTAGGGTTGGGACTACAGGATTGGAGTCCAACCGAGTTACAGAGGTTCAGTCAGGCGGGGAACCAGTCGTGGTCGGAGGTAAAGGGGAACCAGTCGCCACTAAGGGACCATCCACCTTATTACCAGAGACTACAGTGAGTAAGCCTGAAGAAGTACCAGAGCAGTTTTCTCACCAGCCGAGGATGGTGAAAAAGTGGGAAAGCTTCAGCGAGTGCCAAACCAGGGACCCTGTGGGTTAGCAGGGGTGACGCTAGGGAAGTGTACAGCAAACTTTGGAAACTGTTAAAAACTTAGTTGCCATAGGAGGCAGTGGTCCTGCCAATACAGAAGTTGTATCTGGCTAGAGGCTTTGAACTGTTTAGCTGTCTACCTATTGTGTCTCGGAGACTGCTAATTGTCATTGCATCTACCTAAGGGTGTCGTGGCTCTAAACCCCTCTCCCACAGTTCTTGTTAAGAGACAATAAATCTCTTTTTTTTGCAATCAAAAAGTGACTGGCTCTCATCATTTCATGTTGCATTACATCCACTCTGCAAAGAAGGATGTCAGCTCTCCCTGACCCTGGAGGTCACCATTAGGCCTCTAGGGGCCATTGCCACAGATCTACTTTAACGTAGGATCCCCCCTTAAACTGGAGCCCTCCGGCACTATATATATATATAGAGTGCTTGAAAAAGTATTCACACCCCTTGAAATTTTCCACATGTTATCATGTTACAACCAAAAATGTAAATTTATTTTATTGGGATTTTATGTGATAGACCAACACAAAGTGGCACATAATTGTGAAGTGGAAGGAAATATTTTATATTATTTACAAATAAATTTGAGAAAAGTATGACGTGAATTTGCATTCAGCCCCCTGAGTCAATACTTTGTAGAACCACCTTTCGCTGCAATTACAGCTTTTTGGGGACATCTCTACCAGCTTTGCATATCTAGAGAGTAAAATTTTGCCCATTCTTCTTTGCAATATAGCTCAAGCTCTGTCAGATTAGATGGAGAGCATCTCTGAACAGCAATTTTCAAGTCTTGCCACAGATTCTCAATTAGATTTAGGTCTGGACTTTGACTGGGCCATTCTAACACATGAATATTCTTTGATCTAAACCATTCCATTGTAGCTCTGGCTGTATGTTTAGGGTTGTTGTCCTGCTGGAAGGGGAACCTCCACCCCAGTTGCAGACTCTAACAGGTTTTCTTCTAAGATTGTCCTGTATTTGGCTTCATCCATCTTACCATTAACTTTGACCAGCTTCCCTGCCCCTGCTGAAGAAAAGCATCACCACAATATGATGCTGCCACCACCATGTTTCACGGTGGGAATGATTTGTTCAGGGTGATGTGCAGTGTTAGTTTTCCACCACACATAGCGTTTTGCTTTTAGGCCAAAAAGTTTGGTCTCATCTGACCAGAGCACCTTCTTAAACATGTTTGCTGTGTCCCCCATATGGCTTTCTTTCAGCAATGTTTTTCTTCTTGCCACGTCCATGAAGGCCAGATTTGTGGAGTGCACGACTAATAGTTGCCCTGTGGACAGATTCTCCCACCTGAGCTGTGGATCTCTGCAGCTCCTCCAGAGTTACCATGGGCCTCTTGGCTGCTTCTCTGATTAATGCTCTTCTTGCCCAGCCTGTCAGTTTAGGTGGAGGGCCATGTCTTGGTAGGTTTGCAGTTGTGTCATACTCTTTCCATTTTCAGATGATGGATTGAACAGTGCTCCGTGAGTTGTTCAAAGCTTGGGATATTTTTTTATAACCTAACCCTGCTTTAAAATTCTCCACAACTTTATCTCTAACCTGTCTGGTGTGTTCCTTGGCCTTCATGATGCCGTTTGTTCACTGAGGTTCTCTTACAAACCTCTAAGGGTGTTTCATAGAACAGCTGTATTTATACTGAGATTAAATTACATACAGGTGGACTCTATTTACTAATTAGGTGACTTCTGAAGGCAATTGGTATCACTAGATTTCAGTTATGGGTATCAGAGTAAATGGGGCTGAATATAAATGCACGCCACACTTTTCACATATTTATTTGTAAGAACTTTTGAAATTCATTTATCATATTCCTTCCACTTCGCAATTATGTGGCACTTTGTATTGTGTTGGTTTATCACATAAAATCCCAATAAAATGCATTTATGCTTTTGGCTGTAACATGATAAAATGCAGAAAGTTTCAGGGGGTATGAATGCTTTTTTAAGGCACTGTATATATATATATATATATATATATATATATATATATATATATATGCATTTTATATGTATACACTAACCGGGCACTTTCTTAGGTATACCTGTTCAATTGCTTGGCAGCACAAACTGCTAATCAGCCAATCAACACATGGCAGCTACTCAATGCATTTAGGCATCTAGACGTAGCAAAGACAATTGGTTGAAGTTCAAACTGAGCATCAGAATGTGGAAGAAATAAGATTTAAGTGACTTTGAACGTCGCATGGTTGTTGGTGCCAGGTGGGCTGGCCTGAGTATTTAAAAAAACTGCTGGTAAAGAGAGCCGTTCAGCGGCATCTCCACACAGGGGGACATCTAGGAATGTAATCAGGGCACTGATCATCAGTGCCCTGATTACAATATTGCAAATAGTTTCACAAATCAGTACCCACCATTGCCCACCAGTGGCAGCAATCAGTGCCCACCAGTGGCAGCAATCAGTGCCCACCACTGCCCACATGTGGCACCAATCAGTGCCCATTAGTGTTGCCAGTCAGTGCTGGCAATCAGTGCCGCCTATCAGTGCTGCCCATCAATGCCCATCACTGCTGCCAATCAATGTCCATCAGTAATGCCCATCAGTGTTGCCCATCAGTGCCACCCATCAATGCCCATCAGTGCCCATCAGTACCGCCTATCCGTGCTGCCTATCAGTGCCCACCAGTGCTGCCTATCAGTGCCAACCAGTGCCGCCTATTAGTGCCCATCAGTGCCACCTAACAGTGTCCATCAGTGCCGCCTATCAGTGCTCATCAGTGCCACATATCAGTGTCACCTATCATTGCCCAAAAGTGCTGCATATTAGTGCCTCCTCATCAGTGCCACCTAATCAGTGCCCATAAGTGCCGCCTCATAAGTGCCCATAAGTGCCACCTCATCAATGCCCACCAGTCCAGCCTATCAGTGCCCATCAGTGCCGCCTCATCAGCGCACAACAGTGAAGGCGAAAAATTACTTACAAAATTTACTGACAGAAAGAAAGTATTTTTTCTAAATTTTTGGTCTTTTTTTTTTTTTGTTGTAAAAAATAAAAAACCCAGCAGTGATTAAATACCACCAAAAGAAAGCTCTATTTGTGTAAAGAAAATGATAACAAATTTGTTTGGGTATAGTGTAGCACGACCGTGCAATTGTTATTCAAAGTGCGACAGCACTGAAAGCTGAAAAATGGCTTGGGCAGGAAGGGGGTGTAAGTGCCCGGTAGGCAAGTGGTTAAACCATTCTTGAACAATTTTTGAAGTGTGGCAGGGTACCTTATTCTGCTGAAAGAGGCCACTACCATCAGGGAATACTGTTTCCATGAAGGGGTGTACTTGGTCAGCAACAATGTTTAGGTGGGTGGTACATGTAAAGTAACATCCACATGAATGGCAGGATCCAAAGTTTCCAGGCATAACATTAGCCAAAGAATCACATCGTCTATGCTTGCCTTATTCTCATGTGCATCCTGGTGTCATCTCTTCCCCAGGTAAGCGACACACATGCACCAGGCCATCCATCTGATGTAAAAGAAAATGTGATTTATCAGACCAGGCCATCTTCTGTCTCTGCTCCATGTTCCAGTTCTGATGTTCACATGCCCATTGTAGGCACTTTTGACTGTGGACACAAGTGAGCATGGACACCCTGACCAGTCTATACACTACAAACTGCGGTTTTCTGCTTTCAACACACCAATGTCAGGGACAACATGTTTACTTGCTGCCTAATATATTCCATCCACTTTCAGGTGCCGTTGTAATGAGATAATCAATGTTATTCACTTAACCTGTAATTGGTCATAAAGTTAGTTGATAGTTTTTTCCAGCAGTGTACGGTCCAGTCAAGTCATGTCACAGTTCCTGATTCTCTTCTTTCAGTGGTGGATGGGAGTTTTTTTTGAGACATTGCACAGCTCTCTGTAGCATTCTCCTGTGAACCCAAGCTACTGTGGTGACATGACCCAAGGTGCCAGATCCATGACAGCCTGGGTTCAAGGGGAGTGGGTTATTGACACTGGGTGACATTCAACCTGGAAGACAAGTAGTGTTGGACTTCATAGAGGACAGCACCAGAAAGCAGGTACCGTAATTATTGCAGAAAATTTAAATTGATTAAAATAATATTTTCAGAGCTGGAGTTCCGCTTTAAATAGAATACGCAATCAGACTGTATAACCGCGTGTGTAGCTAACTTTAGAGATGAGATCTTTGATTGTCAAGGAGAGTTTATACTATGCATTGGTTGAATCATGAGCAAGTAACTATACATGTACAGCAATTCTTTAAATTTCATCTATGCAGTGTGAATTACTGGAGTACAGCACTTGTTTTTTATGCTTTCAGCTCAGGGCACATAAAGGGCATCACAGCATGGGGCGAAACATTTCTTTGTTATTTGTCTATCCAAAGTAATTAGTACAATTCCAATAAGAAAGTTCTGATTTACAGTACTTATATGTTTTCATTCATCCCTCTTGCATTATCAAAATAACTGAAATGGCGGTTGTTGAGAGGGATTAAAATTCTGTCGTAAAACTAGACTTGCATGAATGCCGAGTCTTGTTAATCTTGCAAAGCTAATTTTAAAGAAAAATGTCTGCTTCCATTGTTAATTGACATCATAAATGACTGCGTTGAAAAACCAAATAATTACTTCACAACGGCTGCTGAAAACCAGCAATGGAAATTTGCTTGAGAGGAAAGCTCTATTATGCTTATTAGAAATACTTATCTCGTAGCAAGAAAATCTCAGAACAGAGAGCTAATAAAGAGAAAGTATCTACGTGACCACAATAAACTTATCGCACAACGGTACTGAGAGATGGGTCATCTGATGTGGTGTTGGGATTAGGAAATTCTATAAATATGACCTAAATGAACTAAAAGGTTAGTGAACCTAAAAATCATCTTAATTAATATCAAAAATAATAAAATTACTTCTACAGTAATTTAAATTATGTATGATTGAAGGGCAGAAGCTATTCTACACAAACTCATGACTCTTGTTAACTATAGCATCAAAGGACATTGCAAACAGTCTCAGATTAGGTTTTCTTAGCCTAGTATAGTAAATAGTTTACAACAGAAGGATACCTGTAAGTAAGTGCTAAAATCTATTCATTATTAAATCCGTACAGTGCCTGTGACATTTTGCAAACATTTCAGAGCTATTTAAAGGACAACTATTCTTCCTTACCATGTTAGGCTTTTATAGTCACCATTCACCATTGCCAGCGGCAGAGTCACTGACATTTCTCACTGGCCAGGAATAATGCAGAATTTCACTTGCCAACCTGAGAGCAACAAAAGGGTAACATTTCATTATTCATTCCAGCAAGTGCTCCATGCATAAAGTTAAGTAGCCTGCCAATGATCTTGTCACTGGAGGGCCAGTGGCAGGATCATCATCTAACATGGCCCCCAGTACTTGTAGGCAGGTTTAAATGCATTAATACTAGTAAATTATTTGCTGGACCAAACTGGAGGAAAGGGTAACTGTTGCAAGCTCAGTTCCTGGGCTTTTTGGTCCTAGCCAGCCCACCTGTGATAAAAAAGGGTAAGTCTGAGGTCCAGTGGTGCTGGGACTGCTGCACCTTGCAGTCCACTAAAGACACCAGGACTTTTGCCGATGTTCAAGCCATGGACTATGCCATAATGGAATCTTGTCTCACAGAGGTATGCCTGGGCAGCCACACCACTATAGTTGTGTTACGGAGATCTACTGCCTGGTTGGGAGGTACTGGAAGAGAAGGAGTTAACAGGTGCTTGCATAAGGTACACCCTTTGTGCGCGGCGGGACCCCACTCTGTTACTAGGAGTGAGGTAGCAGAGGTACGCTGACATGGGACAAGACACTTTTCAGAGGGGCTCTGTGCTTTTTAATTCCTGCACACAGAGAAGACTCTTCTCTAAGGTCTAAGGGACCTGCCTTAATGTTGGATTCTTCACATGACTACAGTCTCCGTCTGGTCCCAGGCATTGATGAGCATGGTCCAAGTAAAAGGTAACACTCGCAGGGTGAGTAGGCTCCGCCCACGTACTCATTTGCCTTCTCTCCTTCCAGATGTTCACTCTTTGGCCTGCAAGCACAGATGAGTATAAGACTTTAGGTCAGTTAAAGAAAAACATAACTAAAAGGTGCAACCTCTAATTAGTATGCACAAACAGAGTTTTGTGAAATGTTCCTCACCCTTATACTGCACACTTGTATTTAGAATGGAAGTAAAAACCCATCTCTTGAGAATATGTATAATCCACAATTTAAAGAAAACACTGTGCATTTCATAGTGAAAATTATAGAAATGTAACATACTCTGAAGCTTCCTCCAACTGACCCTTTAGGGGATTATATTATTATTATTATTATACAGTATTTATATAGCGCCAACAGTTTACGTAGCACTTTACAACTTGAGGGTAGACAGTACAAATACAATACAATTTGATACAGTAGGAATCAGAGGGCCCTGCTCCTTAAAGCTTACAATCTAAGAGGGAAGGTCAAGAGATACAAGAGGTAATAACTATGGGTGATGTGCTGATTGAGAAGATAAATGTACAGTTGTTAGGTGGGGGCCAGATAGGCTTCTCTGAAGAGAAGAGTTTTCAGGGATCGTCTGAAAGTGGATAAAGTAGGAGAAAATCGGACGGATTGAGGTAGAGCATTCCAGAGGATGGGGGAGGCTCTGGAGAAGTCCTGAAGGCAAGCATGGGATGAGGTGACAAGGGAGTTTGAGAGCAGGAGGTCTTGGGAGAAGCGAAGAGAACAATTAGGTTGGTATATTATATTTATGCCATTAACAATAGGAGCAACTTCTGGCCTATTCACTAAACCTATGTAAGAAGAATCTAACAGACAGGCAGGGTGGAGCTGCCCACTGACTCTCTGGTCAGTGCAATATTAGGTGTTGCCTTTGCAGGTCAAGGTTAAAGAATAAGTACACCTTTCGTAACATGTTACATGTTACACCTACACCCCCCCTGCTCACAATTTTAAACATTTCATTTGATTCTGAAGTGAGAGAAAATGTTTCAGGGTAGGTATTAAATTATACATTACCAACAATGTTATTTGTGATGGGGTGGAGAACCACACCCCGGCAATTGCAAGGCTGCTTCTGTAATGACCTGTACAGGATGTGCAGAAAGCTTTCAAAGAGATGTTAAAACTAGATATACAGTGCATCCTGAAAGTATTCATAGCGCTTCACTTTTTCCACATTTTGTTATGTTACAGCCTTATTCCAAAAGAGATTAAATTCATTATTTTCCTCAAAATTCTACAAACAATACCCCATAATGACAACGTGAAAGAAGTTTGAAATCTTTGCAAAATCTTTTAAATTTATTAAAAATAAAAAATGAAAAAATCATATGTATATAAGTATTTACAACCTTTGCTTAATACTTTGTTGAAGCACCTTTGGCACCAATTACAGCCTCAAGTCATTTTGAGTATGATGCCACAAGCTTGGCTCACCTATTTTTGGGCAATTTCTCCCATTCTTCTTTGCAGGACCTCTCCAGCTCCATCAGGTTGGATGGGAGCGTCAGTGCACAGCCATTTTCAGATCTCTCCAGAGATGTTCAATTTAGTTCAAGTCTTGGCTCTGGCTGGGCCACTCAAGGGCATTCACAGAGTTGTCCCATAGTTACTCCTTTGTTATCTTAACGGTGTGCTTAGGGTCGTTGTCCTGTTGAAAGATGAACCTTCATCCCAGTCTGAAGTCCAGAGCGCTCTGGAGCAAGTTTTCATCAAGGGTGTCTCTGTACATAGCTGCATTCATCTTTCCCTCGACCCTGACTAGTCTCCCAGTTCCCTGACTAGTCTGCTGCTTCACTGTACGGATGGTATTGGCCAGGTGATGAGTGGTGCCTGGTTTCCTTCAGACATGACACTTGCCATTCAGGCAAAAGAGTTCAATCTTTGTTTCATCATACCAGAGAATTTTGTTTCTTATGAGAGTCCTTCAGATGCCTTTTTGAAAACTCATGTGCCTTTTACTGAGCAGTGGCCTCCGTCTGGCCACACTACCATACAGACCTGATTGGTGGAGTGCTGCAGGGATGGTTGTTCTTCTGGAAGGTTCTCCTCTCTCCACAGGAAAACACTGGTGCACTGTCAGAGTGACAATCAGGTTCTTGGTCACCTCCCAGACTAGGTCCCTACTATCCTGATCGCTCATTTTGGCTGGCGGCCCACTCTAGGAAGAGTCCTGGTGGTTCCAAACTTCTTCCATTTACAGATGATGGAAGCCACTGTGCTCATTGGGACCTTCAATGCTGTAGACATTTTTCTGTACCATTCTCCAAATCTGTGCCTCAGTACAATCCTGTCTCGGAGGTCTACAGTCAATTCCTTGGACTTCATGGCTTGGTTGGGGCTCTGACATGCACTGTTAACTGTGGGACCTTATATAGACAGGTGTGTGCCTTTGCAAATCATGTCCAATCAATTGAATTTACCACTGGTGGACTCCAATCAAGTTGTAGAAAAATTGCAAAGATGTCTTTCATGTTGTCATAGGGTGTATAGGGTATTGTTTGTAGAATTTGAAAAAAAAATGAATTTAGTTAATTTTGGAATAAGGCTGAACAAAAATATGGAAAAAGTGAAGTGCTGTGAATACTTTACGGATGCAGTGTATTATCCTCATAATAGTAGGAATGGATGCTTTTCACGGTGTTTATTTGTGATCTTACTCTTTAATCTTTCTTCATTTTAATAATGTGATATTTGCTAAAGATGTGTTATTTATCCATGGATCAATTTTGAGGTATTAATTATTAAGTCTCAAAGGATATCACATTATCATTTCCATCTCACTTCCAAATCATTAAATCATAATAGTCTCTTATTTTTAAGTAGTAAAAATATACATATACAGTATCTTACAAGTACACTCCTCACATTTTTGTAAATATTTTAGTATATCTTTTCATGTGACAACACCGAAGAAATGACACTTTGCTCTCCCCTCAAAATAACTCAACACACAGCCATTAATGTCTAAACCACTGGAAACAAAAGTGAGTACACCCCTAAGTGAAAATGTCCAAATTGGGCCCAAAGTGTCTCAATATTTTGTGTGGCCACCATTATTTTCCAGCACTGCCTTAACCCTCTTGAGCATGGAGTTCACCAGAGCTTCACAGATTGAAACTGGAGTCCTCTTCCACTCCTCCATGATGACATCACAGAGCTGGTGGATGTTAGAGACCTTGCGCTCCTCCACATTCTGTTTGAGGATGCCCCACAGATGCTCAATAGGCTTTGGGTCTGGAGATATACTTGGCCAGTCCATCCCCTTTACCCTCAGCTTCTTTAGCAAGGCAATGGTCATCTTGGAGGTGTGTTTGGGGTCGTTAACATGTTGGAATACTACCCCAGTCTCTGAAGGGAGGGGATCATGCTCTGCCTCAGTATGTCACAGTACATGTTGGTATTCATGGTTCCCTTAATGAACTGTAGCTCCCCAGTGCCGGCAGCACTCATGCAGCCCCAGACCATGACACTCCTACCACCATGCTTGACTGTAGGTAAGACACACTTGTCTTTGTACTCCTCACCTTTTGTTGCCAGGGATTTAGACATTATTGGCTGTGTGTTGAGTTATTTTGAGGGGACAGCAAATTTACACTGTTATACAAGCTGTGCACTCACAACTTTACATTGTAGAAAAGTGTAATTTCTTCAGTGTTGTCACATTAAAAGATATAATAAAATATTTTCACAAATGTGAGGGGTGTACTCACTTTTGTGAGATACTGTATATATAGTAACATAATTCTTGCCATCATTAAGTCCTTTCAGATAGTATGATGAACTGTATATAAATAAATTGCAAAGTATTTAATCACTTTATAGTTATTATTTTCTCAATTTCAATGATGTCCATAAGGTCTAAAATAGTTTTGTTTTGGAATATAGTGGAATAAATCTCGTTCACTCTCTGTTGACCTCTCTCTGGATTTCTAGTTCATACTAGAAAGGTACCATAAGGTTGTACTTCGTTAATGACTTTTGATGTACTGTACACTTCAATTTGTTAGCAATTCCCAACACTCGGACAATGCAGGAAGCTGACACTATGCAAAAGGCGTTGTTTCCCACCAGCTGGATAAACAGACTGTGTTTCCCTAGTGATAAACTGGTGGCTTTCGGTTTGAATATCCCATCTATACATTGTTCTTTAGCTTTGAGAGTCCTTGATGCAATTGCCTATCTGAATGTCTTTGGAAATCAACACTTCAAAGACACTATTATTATTCCATATTATTTGTAATTTGATTTCAGAAAAATCCTGACAAAACAGAGGTAGTGTAAGGAAACCACTGGAAACCGTCTGGCGCACACGGGTGACTGCAAATGCCCATAGGCACATGCACGTGCACGGCGGACAGCACACGCAGGAGCACATCCCTAGTGCCACCAGATGGCCTACTTAAAGGGTGCCCTAACCACTGATCAGTGCTGACTGGTCTTCAGCTGTGCTCCTGATACCTTGAATCCTGTGTTTATCCTGTTTGATACCCATTGCTGAACTTGACTTCCCTTGACCCTGCCTCTGGACTCTGCTATACTTGATCACTGGCTCCTGATCCCGGCTTCCCATTTGACCCTGCTTCTGGACTCTGTTATACCTGATTACTGGCTCCTGATCCCGGCTTCCCATTTGGGCTTGCTTCTGCCTGAAGCCTTGGTACCTTGCAGCCCATCTGCTACTGAAACCAGCAATCCTTGTGACCTTGCTCCTGTTCCCTGCTTTGCTCAACACCGCGAGTGTCTGCGATTACGGTCCTGCGACCAGCTGCGACTTCCTGCTACAAGCTTCCGGGTCTTCATCTGCAGGCACTCGTGTTCCTCCTGTCCCTCAGCTTCTTCTGTTCGACCCTCAGCGGGACCTGGGCTGGAGATACAAGAGGCCGACCTCCTCATTTCAGACTCCCTTCAGGTACGAGACAGTACCAGTCAGCCAATGATGGAGTCTGAAAGGGAGGTCTCTCTGCTGTCAAACCTCTGCCGGACTGTTACTGCACTTTCTCATGTAGTGCAAGGGTTGCATATGGACTTTGCTCAAATTCATAATTAACTGCAGCTTGCATCCAGCCTGGCCTCCACCTCTGAGTATTCAAGAGTCAAGGATTCCGCTGCTCAAACCATGACCTGTGCCCAAGTTGAACTATCTTATCCTCCTGAGCCCAGAGTACCATTGCCTGAAGGTTTTCATGGGGACCATAGGAAATTCAGGACTTTTCAGAATGCCTGTGAACTTTATTTTTCTTTGCTGCCTCGAACATTTTCTACAGAGGAAGTGAAGGTGGGGTTCCTCATCTCTCTGCTACTGGAGGAACCCCAGGCCTGGGCACATCAGCTGCGGGAGCAACATGACCCTATCCTGGCTTCAGTCAAATCCTTTTTTACTGCCATGGCTCAACTGTATGCTGATGCTTTCCATCACCAGACTACTGAAACCACGCTGAGCCACTGACAACAGGGCTCCAGGCCTGTAGAGGATTATGTTTCAGACTTTCGTTTGTAAAGTGCTAATACCAAGTGGAATAACTCAGCATTACATTTCCAGTTTCGCCTCGGCCTATCTGAAGCTATCAAAGATGAGCTTGCCAGGGTGGAAGCACCCACCTCCCTGAATGACTTAATTCATCTCTGTATACAGATTGGCAGCTTCCTGCGTGAAAGACAGTTCGAAAGAGCCGGAAACTTCCACTTAATGCCTGCCAGCTCCAATGCCCCATCACCTGCCTCCTTCTCAACCATGCCTCAGAACGCCACCGACGTCAAGAAGGTTCCACATGTCAGCTTCCCTAGGTCCCCTCTGTCCAAACAAGAATGATCTCGACATCGCTGCAACAACCTTTGTCTCTACTGTGGTGATGAAGGACACTTTCTGCGGACTTGTCCCCGAAGACATCATAGGAGACCCTCTCCTCCACCTCTTACAGTTGCTTCACTAAATCCCAGCCAAAACCACACCTTGCTGCCAGTCTCCTTTCCTTTCCGCCATTGTGGACTCTGGGGCCTGTAGTTGTTTTGTGGATTCTTCCTTTGCAGCCATGCATGGACTGCCCCTGTGTGCCAAAAGAAACAGCTTCTCGGTCCACCTGGCGGATGGTTTAGGTATCAAATCTGGACCTGTCACTCTAGAGACTGCACCTATCCTGTGTCTTACAGTTTCTGGGCACCAAGAGCTCTTACATTTGGATGTCATTACATCCCCTCTGTTCCCTGTTATCCTTGGGCAACCCTGGTTGAAGGCACATAACCCCCTCATCAATTGAGCCATGGGAGAGGTGACCTTTCCTTCCAATTATTGCAGAGAATTCTGTTTTCCTCCTACACCCAGTCTTGGAGAGCCACTCCTCTGCATCAATGTGGACTCTGAAACTGTTAAACTTGTGCCTTCTGTTTACCATGACTTTCTGGAAGTTTTCAATAAAAAGAATGCTGACACGCTTCCCCCTCACAGACCTTACGATTGTCCTATCAAACTTTTACCTGGTGCAGAAATCCCCTTTGGCAGGATCTACCCACTCTCTGAACCTGAACTAGAGGAGTTGCGGAAGTATATCGATGAAAATCCTAACAAGGGGTTTATGCGGCCATCTTCATCTCCTGCTGGAGCGGGAATAGTCTTCGCTGAGAAGACGGATCACACACTCCGGCCTTGTATTGACTATCGGGACTTAAATAAAGTAACCATTAAAAATCGGTACCCTTTACCACTCATCCCTGAATTGTTCCAGAGACTACAAGAAGCACGTATATTCTCCAAGTTAGATTTAAGGGGAGCTTATAACCTGATCAGAATAAGAGAGGGTGATAAATGGAAGATGGCCTTTAGGTCTCGTTTTGGGCACTTTGAGTACCTGGTGATGCCCTTTGGACTCTGTAACGCACCAGCCACCTTCCAGCATTTTGTGAACGATGTGTTTCGGGACTTTCTTGATTTGTTCACTATTGTCTATTTGGATGACATTCAAACGTTTTCTACTTCTCTAGAGTCCCATCGGGTTCATGTGAAGAAGGTGTTAAGCAGACTGAGGGAACATCATCTCTATGCCAAGGTGGAGAAGTGTGAGTTCGAGAAGCTCACCATCCAGTTCTTGGGTCTCATTATCTCTGCAGTTGGGATTGCCATTGATCCACAGAAGGTATCTGCAGTACTCAATTGGCCTGCCCCTACTGATAAGAAATCTGTGCAGCGGTTTGTGGGGTTTGCCAATTTTTACAGGAAATTCATTAAGGACTTTTTTGGTATCATATCCCCTATCACTCAGCTAACAAGACTACGCACAAACTTCACATGGACCTCGGAAGCTCAAACTGCATTTGAGAGACTAAAGGGCCTTTTTACATCTGCGCCCATTCTGACACACCCAGACCCTGCTTTACCTTATGTTCTCGAGGTTGATACCTCTGAAATTGCTGTAGGAGCCATACTATCCAACGACAGGGGACAAAATCCGTACTTCACCCTACCGCTTTTTTCTCCAGAAAACTAAGTGTCCCAGAAAGGAACTAGGATGTTGGTGATCAAGAGTTACTTGCTATCAAATCAGCCCTGGAGGAATGGCGTTATCTGCTTGAAGGGGCCGCACACCCTATTCTTGTTTTCACTGATCACAAGAATCTTGAATATTTGAGAGCAGCAAAAAGATTAAGACCCCGCCAGGCCAGATGGGCCCTCTTTTTTGCAAGATCCTGCTTCCATATTACCTACCGGCCCGGATCCAAGAATGGGAAGCCTGATGCTCTTTCACTTATGTTTCAAGTTACTGAAGTATCCCCTGAACCTGATACCATTTTACCCACTAAAAACTTTCTTTTGTTACAGACCGATCTCATCTCTCAAATCAAGACAGCAGTCCTAAATCATCCTCCTTCTCAAGAACTTCACCTTCAAATAAAAGAGGGTCTCTATTTTCATGGTGAACAGATCTTTGTTCCGGAACAGTTGCGGACAGCAGTTCTCTACATGTGCCATGATCACCCCTTGGCAGGGCATTTTGGAGTACATAAAACTTCAAAACTAGTTCTTCGCTCTTTCTGTTGGCCAGACTTGGTACAAAATTGCAGGGACTGTGTTAAATCTTGCACAACATGTTTACGGAACAAGTCTGATAGCTAAGAATTGGGGTCTGTTGGAACCTCTTCCGGTACCTGATAAGTTATGGAGCTTGATCACTATGGACTTTATTGTCGAGTTACCCCCATCCGAGGGATTTACTACCATTTTCGTAATTGTGGATCATTTATCCAAGATGGCCCACTTTGTGCCCCTAAAGGGTACCGCTTCCACTACAGAAACTGCCTCTTCTTATATCAAGGAAGTAGAACGTCTACATGGTATTCCTGTTAACATCACTTCGGACCATGGGGTACAATTTACTTCCAGATTCTGGAAATCCTTATGTGAAGTTTTGGGCATTAAACACTGTTTATCATCTGCTTATCACCCTCAGACTAATGGTCAAACGGAGAGAACAAACCAGACCGTGGAGCAATATCTGCGTTGTTTCTCTTCATTTGCACAAGACGACTGGGCATCTCTTTTTCCATTAGCGGAGTTTGCCTATAATAACTCAATACATTCTTCTATCATACAAACACCCTTCTTTGCTAACTATAGGTTTCACCCACCCTTCTTGCCTGATGTCCCCCAAGAATCTCCGGCACCAGCAGTATAGGATCGTCTGGAGTTCTGGAGATCTAAAAACCAGTTCTTGCAAGAAGTTATCATCAAATCCCAGGCAAATAATAAAAGGTTCTATGATAAGAAGAGGAGGGGTAATCTAGACCTGAAACCTGGGGATTAGGTTTGCTATCTACTGCAAACCTAAAGCTGGCTTGCCCTCAAAGAAATTAGGACCAAGGTACATTGGCCCATTCCCTGTAAAGAAGACGATTAATGCTGTAGTCTTCAAGCTAAGTTTGCCAGAGAGTCTAAGAATTCATCCAGTGTTTCACATGTCCGTCTTGAAACAGTCTTTGGCTGATCCTTTTCCTGATTGAGAACCTGAGACTCCTGCTTCACTGCTTATTGAAGGAAATGAGGAATTTGGGGATGAAGCTGTCCTGGATTGCAGGAAGAGAAGGGGCCAAACTCAGTTCCTCATTAAGTGGAAGGGCTATGGCCCTGAAGATAATTCATGGGAACCTTCCTCCAATATGCACACTCCACGATTGGTTCAAGCCTATCTTCACCTCCTGAGAAGAGTTCCATAGCGGGCATCTGGAGGCTGCCCATAAGGGGGGGGCGATGTAAGGAAACCATTGGAAACCGTCTGGTGCACACTCGCGTGCATGCGCACGCTCACGGGCGAATGCAAATGCCCATAGGCGCTTATGCGCATACGTGGTGGACATCAGGCATGCGCAGGAGCACGTCCCTAGTGCCAATTGGCGCCATACGGCCTACTTAAAGGGTGCCCTAACCACTGATCAGTGCTGACTGGTCTTCAACTGTGCCCTGATTAGGGATGAGCCGAACACCCCTCGGTTCGGTTCACACCAGAACCTGCGAACGGACTGAAAATTTGCACGAACTTTAGAACCCCATTGACGTCTTTGGGACTCGAACGTTCAAAATCAAAAGTGCTCATTTTAAAGGCTAATTTGCATGGTATTGTCCTAAAAAGGGTTTGGGGACCCGGGTCCTGCCCCAGGGGACATGTATCAATGCAAAAAAAACTTTTAAAAACGGCCGTTTTGTTCGGGAGCAGTGATTTTAATGATGCTTAAAGTAAAAAAAAAAGTGAAATATTCCTTTAAATATCGTACCTGGGGGGTGTCTATAGTAGTCCCTGCACAAAATGTAATTTTTAAAGGAAAAAAAGTCATTTAAAACTACTTGCGGATTTAATGTAATGTCGGGTCCTGGCAATATGGATGAAAATCAGTGAGACAAATGGCATGGGTACCCCTAAGTCCATTATCAGGTCCTTTGGGTCTTATATGGATATTAAGGGGAACCCCGCACCCAAATTAAAAAAGGAAAGGTGTGGGGCCCCCAGGCCCTATATACTCTGAACAGCAGTATACAGGCGGTTCAAATAAGACAGGGACTGTAGGTTTGTTGTTAAGTAGAATCTGTTTGTAATTTTGAACTGGTACATTTTTAACGTGTTAAACTCCAGCCAAAAAATCTATTTTAAGCTTTTTGGAAAACCTAGGGAAGGGTTATCACCCCTGTGACATTTGTTTTGCTGTCTGTGCTCCTTCTCAGAAGATTTCACCTCACTTTTTGTCCCAATGACAAATGTTTTTTGAAAATTTGGGTTTTTTTGTGAAACAAGGATTGGTGATAAAGCATCAGTGGAAAGGAGAACAGTTTTTCCCATATTAACTCTTACAGGAGAGAATTTCCCTTCCTAGGGGTAGATTTCATCTCACTTCCTGTTGTCTCCTTCCGTTTGCAAGTAGGAGTCGTTTGTAAGTTGGATGTTTGAAAGTAGGGGCCTGCCCTATATACTCAGCAGAAATTTGGGCCTTAGGTGTTGTTGTGGCCACAACACTGTAAGCCCTCACAGGGCCCTGCTGTGAAATATTAGATCAAGAATTGTAATTACATGCCCCTGTTGAACAGGGGCAGAAAAATTGAGCCTTTGGTGGTAGTGGTGGTGCTAGTGCCACAACACTGTAAGTCCTCACAGATACTCTTGGTGGGTGCAGAAACGGGCCCTGCTGTGAAATATTAGATCAAGAATTCTAATTACATGTCCCTGTTGAACAGGGGCCGAAAAATTGGGCCTTGGGTACTGGTGCTGGTGCCACAACACTGGAACCCCTTACAGATACTCTAGTTGGAGCGCAGGAACTAGCCCTGCTGCAAAGAATTGCATCAAAAATTGTAATTACACACCCCTGTTAAACAGGGGCTGAAAAATTGGGCCTTAGGCACTGGTGCTGGTGCCACAACACTGCAACCCCTCACAGATACTCTAGTTGGAGCGCAGGAACTAGCCCTGCTGCAAAGAATTGCACCAAAAATTGTAATTACACACCCCTGTTAAACAGGGGCTGAAAAATTGGGCCTTAGGCACTGGTGCTGGTGCCACAACACTGCAAGCCCTCACAGATACTCTAGTTGGAGTGCAGGAACTAGCCCTGCTGCAAAGAATTGCATCAAAAATTGTAATTACACGCCCCTGTTAAACAGGGGCTGAAAAATTGAACCTTAGGCACTGGTGCTGGTGCCACAACACTGCAACCCCTCACTGATACTCTAGTTGGAGCACAGGAACTAGCCCTGCTGCAAAGAATTACATCAAAAATTTTAATTACATGCCCCTGTTAAACAGGGGCTGAAAAATTGGGCCTTAGGCACTGGTGCTGGTGCCACAACACTGCAACCCCTCACAGATACTCTAGTTGGAGCGCAGGAACTAGCCCTGCTGCAAAGAATTGCATCAAAAATTGTAATTACACGCCCCTGTTAAACAGGGGCTGAAAAATTGGGCCTTAGGCACTGTTGCTGGTGCCACAACACTGCAACCCCTCACAGATACTCTAGTTGGAGTGCAGGAACTAGCCCTGCTGCAAAGAATTGCAACAAAAATTGTAATTACACGCCCCTGTTAAACAGGGGCTGAAAAATTGGGCCTTAGGCACTGGTGGCACCCAGAACCAAAAATGTTCTTACAAGCTATGATCATGATCATTGAGGAGGAAGAGGATAATTACTCAGTATAACAGTATAGTCACTCAGCATCAGCACCCATATTAACTCTTACAGGAGAGAATTTCCCTTCCTAGGGGTACATTTCATCTCACTTCCTGTTGTCTCCTTCCGTTTGCAAGTAGGAGTCGTTTGTAAGTTGGATGTTTGAAAGTAGGGGCCTGCCCTATATACTCAGCAGAAATTTGGGCCTAAGGTGTTGTTGTGGCCACAACACTGTAAGCCCTCACAGGGCCCTGCTGTGAAATATTAGATCAAGAATTGTAATTACATGCCCCTGTTGAACACGGGCAGAAAAATTGAGCCTTTGGTGGTAGTGGTGGTGCTAGTGCCACAACACTGTAAGTCCTCACAGATACTCTTGGTGGGTGCAGAAACGGGCCCTGCTGTGAAATATTAGATCAAGAATTCTAATTACATGTCCCCGTCGAACAGGGGCCGAAAAATTGGGCCTTGGGTACTGGTGCTGGTGCCACAACACTGCAACCCCTCACAGATACTCTAGTTGGAGCACAGAAACTAGCCCTGTTGCAAAGAATTGCATCAAAAATTGTAATTACACGCCCCTGTTAAACAGGAGCTGAAAAATTGGGCCTTAGGCACTGTTGCTGGTGCCACAACACTGCAGCCCCTCACAGATACTCTAGTTAGAGCGCAGGAACTAGCCCTGCTGCAAAGAATTGCATCAAAAATTGTAATTACATGCCTCTGTTAAACAGGGGCTGAAAAATTGGGCCTTAGGCACTGGTGGCGGGACTGGCGGCACCCAGAACCAAAAATGTTCTTACAAGCTATCATCATGATCATTGAGGAGGAAGAGGATAATTACTCAGTATAACAGTATAGTCACTCAGCATCAGCATAGGCAGTCTTTGAAGGGATCTGACATTTCAAAAAAATGTATTCGGTTACATCAGCATCAGGTGCTTGGTAGCTGGTGGTGGTCCAAGACTGATTAATTTTTATGAAGGTCAGTCGATCGACTGAGTCGGTGGACAGACGCACCCTGTGATCGGTTACAAAGCCTCCAGCAGCACTGAATGTGCGTTCCGAAAGAACGCTGGATGCAGGACAGGCCAGTAGCTCAATTGCATACTGTGCAAGCTCTGGCCAGTGACCCATCCTCAAGACCCAGTAACCTAGAGGATTTTCGGTGGGAAAGGTGTCCAAGTCAGATCTTGCCCCTAGGTATTCCTGCACCATGTAAAACAGACCCTGGCGTTGGTTGCTGCAACCGATCATACCTTGGCTCTGCGGACTAAAAAATTGTCTGAACGCATCGGTCAGACGGCCACCTTCTCCACCGCTCCTGCTTTGACTGACCAAAGCCTCAGCAACACGTTGTCCAGAAACAGGAGTTTGTAACCTCCCAGTCTCTGGGAACGCATTGCACAGACCTTTCTGCAAGGCCTCCCGAAGATGTTTCATCCTCTGCTCCCTCTGCGATGGCAAGATAAGGTCTGTAACCTTACCCTTGTAACATGGATCAAGGAGGGTTGCCAGCCAGTATTGTTCCTTCTCCTTGATACCACGAATACGAGGATCCTTCCGCAGGCTTTGCAGGATCAGGGAGGCCATGCAGCATAGGTTTGCTGAGGCATTTGGTCTGAAGTCCTCTGGGTCACTAAGGACGACATGATCCGCAGCCACCTCCTCCCAGCCACGTACAAGTCCATGTGTTTCTTGGGACTGTAAATGATCCCTTAAAGACTGCTGCTGTTGCTGAGTGCCAGGCTCTACCTCCATACTGACACAATCCTCCTCCTCCTCGTCCTCTTCCTGTGTGATCGGCAGGCATGCAGGAACACTGTCTGGATAAAGGGGGCCTTGAGAGCTAAGGAAGTCCTCCTCTTCCTGCCTCTGTTCTGCCTCAAGTGCCCTGTCCATTATTCCATGCAGCGTGTGCCCCAACAGGTGGACAAGGGGGACAGTGTCACTGATGCATGCACTGTCACTGCTCACCATCCTCGTGGCCTCCTCATATGGTGACAGGACAATGCATGCATCCCTGATTATGGCCCACTGGCGTGGGGAAAAAACTAAGCTCCCCTGACCCTGTCCTGGTGCCATAGTCGCACAGGTACTCATTGATGGCCCTCTGCTGCGTGTGCAGCCGCTGCAGCATGGCCAACATTGAGTTCCACCTGGTGGGCATTCACAGATTAGGCGGTTCTTGAGCAGATTAAATTCCTTTTGGAGGTCTGCTAGCCGAGCACTGGCATTATATGATGGTGGAAATGCACACAGATTTTCCTGGCCTGCCTCAGGACATCCTGTAAGCCCGGGTACCTGCCCAAGTACCGCTGAACCACCAAGTTAAAGACGTGAGCCAAACAGGGCACATGGGTCATTTCTCTCTGTCGGAGGGCGGAGAGGAGGTTGGTGCCATTGTCGCAAACCACCATTCCTGCCTTAAGTTGGCGTGGCGTCAACCACCTCTGAACCTGCCCCTGCAGAGCTGACAGAACCTCTGCCCCAGTGTGGCTCCCCCAAGCACACCAGCTCAAGCACCGCATGGCACCTTTTGGCCTGCATACTTGAGTAGCCCCTTGAACGCCTACGGAGCACCGCTGGTTCCGAGGACAAAGCACAGGAAGAGGCCATGGAGGAAGAAGAAGAGGAGGGGGTGTAGGAGAGAGGTGTGTCAGAATCATTAGTAGTGGCATTTTGGAGGCGTGGTGGCGGAACAACCTCCAACACTACTGCACCTTGTCCTGCATCCTTCCCAGCTGCCAGCAGTCACCCAATGCGCCGTGAAACTTAGGTAACGTCCCTGTCCATGCCTGCTGGACCATGAGTCAGCGGTAATATGCACCTTACCACTGACTGCCCTGTCCAGCGAGGCATGGACATTGCCTTCCACATGCCGGTAGAGAGCTGGAATCGCCTTCCGTGAGAAAAAGTGGCGTTTGGGTACCTGCCACTGAGGAACCGCACATTCCACAAACTCACAGAAGGGGGCAGAGTCTACCAACTGAAAAGGTAGCAGTTGAAGTGCTACCAATTTTGCCAAGCTAGCATTCAACCGCTGGGCATGTGGATGGCTGGGAGAGAACTTCTTTCAGTGGTGCAGCAGCTGGGGCAGGGAAATTTGCCTGGTACAATCTGACATCGGTGTACCAAAAGCAAATTGCCCACAAATACTTGGCTGTGACACACCTAGTTCTACACCTTCATTCCTCTCAGTGCAGGTCTCAGAGAGGACTGAAGGTATAGTGGGGTTGGAGATCTCAGCTGATGAGGAGCAAGGAGAGGTCCTCTTTGTTCTTTGGTGTGGGTCTTTTAGATACGCTTGCCAATGAACTGCATGGCAGGTCAACATATGTCTGGTCAAGCATGTGGTGCCTGTGACAGACCTAGCTAGGAGAGAGACTTTTGGAGGGGACTGAATTCTAGCCTCTTGCCGATCGATCGTGGGCCCTGGCATTTGGGGGAACGGTGCTCTTTGTGAGCTGTATGCCTGGGGACCCTTGAGGTGGTATTACTGTGGATTCGGGTCCTGGTCCCCCAGGACACACAGACTCTGGGGACCCTGGATTTGCCATATTGGAATAGTGACTGATTCATACCGTTGGGACTCCTACTGTTAAATGCTAATGTCATCAATTCAATTCCAGCTACCTGTCTGTTGTCTGCTAAAATGTGTATTGTAAATAAGTCTCTAGTATGGGATCTAAGAGTCATTAGATCCCCATTGTTGTTTGTGTTTAATTAACTGGATTTTCTGAACTACAAGACGGCCAGTCTGGCCTAAAGGTCATGTTTGAGTCATCTAGGCTGTCTAAAGGGATTAGTTAATTAGCTCATGGTAATTAGGTTAATTAGGTTACAGCTGTATTGTTAGAGTAATATGAGTAGGAGGTCTGCACCTCCTCTTTTATTGTATAAATAAGACTGTATTCCTGTCAATAAAGAGAGATTCCTGGTTGAACTTACATACAGCCTGCCTAGTGTTTGTTCTGAGCTATCACAACTGGGTTAGAACGGCACATAGCTGTAGTTCTAATCCCGGAGCATCGGATGACCAAACAATCAGATGTTGCAATCTGCAGAGGAGTGTCGGGGGAGTGGAACCGAGCGAGCAAGGGGCTCGTTACATTGGTTGGCAGCCGTGGGATTTGCTCTCCAGTTACTGGGACACTCCAAACCAGCCTGCAGGCGAGCCACGCTGAAATACTTACTTGAGAGCCGTGGAGGGAATGATGGGATTGTGCTTCCTTGCCGTGAACACATCCAAACCATCACCTGGTTTCAAGGTCCAGATAGCAGGAGAGGAGAGATACCAGCCACCATGGATGAGGAATTCAGAAGGAGGTTGCGAGAGATGCAGATACAGCACAGAGGACCAGTATCAGAGCAGGTCCTGCTAGAATGGTTTGATTCTATCCGCTGTGAACTCTGGAAGGAAGCGCTAGCCCGTGAGCAGCGACACCAGGGAAAGGTTCTCCCCTCCATCCATGTAAGGTACTGGTCGCAGTATGAAGTACGATTGCTGTTATTGGGGGAACAGCCGAACCAGGAGTGGACAGCTGAGTCAAGCAGGCTGATCCGGGCAGAAATGCGGTTGGACGAGAGCTACAGAGCCCTCCAGTGGTATGTAGCCCAAGTGTGCCCGTGGACAGCAGATGACAGCCCCATGGAAGGCTTTGACTATGATGGCCTGGGATTGTTGTACTGGAGGCTGTCCAGGGACCCTGACTTTGGGAGTGATCGGGAGTGGCGTTTGACAGAAATAATGGAGCACAGAGAGCGGAGACTGAATATCTTAGAAGTGCACTGGGCACAGGAAGATTTGGAGTTTCTGGCCGTTCAGGAATGGGAGCTGGAAATCGCCTACAAACAGCTGTTAGACTCTGCTCAGCAGCAGGGTGGTGCTCCCTTTGCCTGGGACTATCAGGAAATACCAGTTGACAACTCTGAAATCCTGGCTGAAGAGTTGACAATGTGGCAGAGTAACAGTGTGCTTTGCCAACCTGCTCCCACAGCTATGGAGGCGGAGGTCTTATGGCAGATGCAGCAAGTGCTGACTGACCTTGATGAACCTGTTTCTGCATTGGATGATCTTGGATGGAGGAATGTGCCTGTCCAGCAGAATGCCAGAGAATCGGCAGTGGAAAATCTAAAGATTGCCGTCCCCAAACCTGAAGTGCTGACAACAGGGCAGAGCTCTGCTAACCTCTGCCCAGCACTGATAGCATCTTCTGGTTTCCACGGAGAGGAGATGGTGAACCTTTATCCCCAGACAGCAGTTGCAGAGACAGGGGATTTGATAGACTTTTCTGATGAGGAAGAACAACCTGGTGAGCCTCCAGCAGAAGAAGAGCTGTTATTTGGGCCAAACTTCACTGTGCTCTGCCCAGCACCAACAGAAGTATCTGTGAAGTTACAAGGAACTTCCCCAGCTGAAGCGCTGGCAACCAGACAGAGAGTCCAAGATCTCTGCCCTACACCTGCGGCGGTTCCAGAGGCTCAGGGTGAGAAGGAGGTGGTCACTTCCCAGCAGCAGATCAGGATACAGGGGGAGAAGGGAAAGGAGGTGTTCGTCGTCCCTCTCCAACAGTTGGCCAGGGTGGAGGAAGTGGTCTTTCCTCCCCAGCAAAGATCCGTGCACCTGGGAGACAGTACCATAGACATATCATCCCAACATCCAGATGAGGGAATGGAAAAGGAAGCAGCCGGCTCACCTCCCCAATGGCAGCTACACAGTTTGGGAGTGGAGGAAGCCAGCCTCCTGCCCCAACGGTTAGCTGGAGCGAAGGATGCGGAGTCCCCAGCAGAAGTTCTGGCAACAGGGCAGAGTGCTACCAACCTCTGCCCAGCACCGGCAACAACTACAGAGTTCCAGGGAGGTGGGGCAGTCGGCCTCCCTCCCCAACAGTTAGCCGGAGCAGATGGTGTGGGGTTTCCAGCAGAAGGGCTGGCAACAGGGCCGAGTACTGCTGGCCTCTGCCCTCAACTAACAGAGGATGGATTTCCTGTGAAGGTGGATGGGACTTCAGTCTCCACCTATATACCCCAGGGATGCTGGGCATTCGGCCCAGGTCCCCAACAGCATGACGGAGTGAGCCCAGACACCCTGTCTTCTCTCCAGCGGCAGAAATGACTCCAGGGAGAAGGGCCAGTCCAGACCTCTCTCCAGCGGCAGATATGTTCTCTGAGAGAGGCAGAGGTTGGCTGGGTGAGTAATGCTTTGTTTGGAACAATTTGTTTGGGGTACTGTGTGGGTACAGGCATTAGAGGACTGGAACTATTGACTAACTTCGGAGTCAACCCGTCTGGGGTCTCCTCCTGTGTTAGTCTCCCGCCGAAAGGGGAGAAATGTGACAGACCTAGCCAGGAGAGAGACTTTTGGAGGGGACTGAATGCTAGCCTCTTGCCGTTGATCGTGGGCCCTGGCATTTGGGGGAACAGTGCTCTTTGTGAGCTGTATGCCTGTGGACCCTTGAGGTGGTATTACTGTGGATTCGGGTCCTGGTCCCCCAGGACACACAGACTCTGGGGACCCTCATACCATTGGGACTCCTACTGTTAAATGCTAATGTCATCAATTCCAGCTACCTGTCTGTTGTCTGCTAAAATGTATATTGTAAATAAGTCTCTAGTATGGGATCTAAGAGTCATTAGATCCCCATTGTTGTTTGTGTTTAAATAACTCTGCTATTGTGATAATGTTGATTGGATTTTCTGAACTACAAGACGGCCAGTCTGGCCTAAAAGTCATGTCTGAGTCATCTAGGCTGTTAATTAGTTAATTAGCTCATGTTATTAGGTTAATTAGGTTACAGCTGTATTGTTAGAGTAATATGAGCAGGAGGTCTGCACCTCCTCTTTTATTGTATAAATAAAACTGTATTCCTGTCAATAAAGAGAGATTCTTTGTTGAACTTACATACAGCCTGCCTGGTGTTTGTTCTGAGCTATCACAACTGGGTTAGAATGGCACATAGCTGTAGTTCTAATCCCGGGGCATCGGATGACCGAACAATCAGATGTTGCGGTCTGCAATCTGATTCTATAGCTGCAGAGGAGTGTCGGGAGAGTGGAACTGAGCGAGCAAGGGGCTCGTTACAGTGCCCAAGCGGGAGATGTTTGGGCCACGCGAGATACGCTTGAGACATATGTTGCAAATAGCAGCAGTGCGATCTGATGCACTCATCTCAATAAAGGCCCACACCAAAGAACTTTTACAATAACGCGCAGAGACAGCAGCGCCCTACACATGCAGAGCTTTTTGGTGTGATGCAGTCAGTGTGCTGCCCTTAGACTGGCCCCTGGAGGGCATCCTGCCTCGTTGGTGATGTGCCTCCTCCTTCTCCTCCTCTCTCCTATAAGGCACCCACGTTGAGTCAGTGACCTCATCATCCCCTCCCTCCTCATCACTGGAACAAACCTGGCAGTAGGCTGCAGCAGGGGGAGCATGACTGCCAGATTGCTGTCCTACTTGTGCACCCCCTCTGTCCGTGCTCACGTTACTGCATTCATCCAGCTCAGTATCATCATCAGAGCCTTCTAAACGCTGGGCATCCTCCTGGAGCATGTACCCAACACTGTGGTCAAACAGTTCGAGGGACTCCTCAGGAGGACATGGGAAGGAGTCACTGATGCCATTGAGCCGAGGGAAGAGGCCGCGTTGGCAGCTGCTTTGCCAGACAAAGTACCCTGAGCATGGGTGAGAGAGGATGAGGAGGATGAGGACGGCTTGGTCATCCACTCGACCAAGTCTTCCACATGTTGCGGCTCAACACGGCCAGCTGCTGAAAAAAAGGCCCATGGCCACGTGCTGATGAGGATGCACTGTGTCCACGACCAGCACTGTTGCCTCTAGACACAGAGCCTGCTTGCCCTCTTTAATTGGCTTGTGACTGTCTGCCTCTCCTTGTTGGCCTTCCAGACATACTAATGGCCTGCAGTGAGCTGCACTAAGCTGGGATATATATATATATATATATATATATATATATACACTGTGCAGAGGTCGCACTACACTATCTTGTAGCTTTAGCTGAACACTGTGCAGAGGACGCACTACACCAACGTTAAAATAATGTAGCTGCCTGCGGTAGTGATAGGATCAGGAAAACACCACCAACCTTCTACAGGTAGCTTTAGCTGAACACTGTGAAAAGGATGCACTACACTAATGTTAAAATAATGTAGCTGCCTGCGGTAGTGATAGGATCAGGAAAACACCACCAACCTTCTACAGATAGCTTTAGCTGAACATTGTGCAGAGGATGCACTACACTAACGTTAAAATAATGTAGCTGCCTGCGGTAGTGATAGGATAAGGAAAACACCACCAACCTTCTACAGGTAACTTTAGCTGAACACTGTGCAGAGGTTGCACTACACTAACGTGTAAATAATGTAGCTGCCTGCGGTAGTGATAGGATCAGGAAAACACCACCAACCTTCTACAGGTAGCTTTAGCTGAACACTGTGCAGAGGTTGCACTACACTAACATGTAAATAATGTAGCTGCCTGCGGTAGTGATAGGATCAGGAAAACAGCACCAACCTTCTACAGGTAGATTTAGCTGAACACTGTGAAGAGGACGCACTACACTAACGTTAAAATAATGTAGCTGCCTGCGGTAGTGATAGGATCAGGAAAACACCACCAACCTTCTACAGGTAGCTTTAGCTGAACACTGTGCAGAGGTCGCACTACACTAACTTGTAGCTTTAGCTGAACACTGTTCAGAGGACGCACTACACTAACTTGTAGCTTTAGCTGAACACTGTGAGGAGGACGCACTACACTAACTTGTAACTTTAGCTGAACACTGTGCACTACACTAACTTGTAGCTTTAGCTGAACACTGTTCAGAGGATGCACTACACTAACTTGTAGCTTTAGCTGAACACTGTGAGGAGGACGCACTACACTAACTTGTAACTTTAGCTGAACACTGTGTACTACACTAACTTGTAGCTTTAGCTGAACACTGTTCAGAGCATGCACTACACTAACTTGTAGCTTTAGTTGAACACTGTGCAGAGGTCGCACTACACTAACTTGTAGCTTTAGCTGATCACTGTGAGGAGGACGCACTGCCCTAACTTGTAGCTTTAGCTGAACACTATGCAGAGGTCGTACTACACTAACTTGTAGCTTTAGCTGAACACTGTTCAGAGGACGCACTACACTATCTTGTAGCTTTAGCTGAACACTGTGCACTACACAAACTTGTAGCTTTAGCTGAACACTGTTCAGAGGACGCACTACACTAACTTGTAGCTTTAGCTGAACACTGTGCAGAGGTCGCACTACACCAGGGGCGTTGCTAGGTCTACAAAAGATTTGGGGCTAGAGCCCATAGCAGTGTAGTAAAGAAAGTCATACGCTTGGGCGGGCATACACATGTATATACAGTAATATACGTGTGTGTGTGTGTGTATATCCCCAGAGAGCCTCCCACTTAAATCAGGGTCCCCAGAGATCCTCCACTTACATCAGGGTCCCCAGAGAGCCCCCACTTACATCAGGGTCCCCAGAGAGCCCCCCACTTACATCAGGGTCCCCAGAGAGCCTCCCCTCCCCTTGGGGACCCCTGCAGAGACTCGGGGCTATGGGCCCCAGATTCGGGGCTATAGCCCCAAAAGCCACCCCTAGCAATGCCACTGCACTACACTAACTTGTAGCTTTATCTGAACACTGTGCACTACACTAACTTGTAGCTTTAGCTGAACACTGTTCAGAGGACGCACTACACTAACTCGTAGCTTTAGCTGGACACTGTGCAGAGGTCACACTACACTAATTTGTAGCTTTAGATGAAAACTGTGCAGAGGTCGCACTACACTAACTTGTAGCTTTAGCTGAACACTTTTCAGAGGACACACTACACTAACTTGTAGCTTTAGCTGAACACTGTGCAGAGGTTGCACTACACTAACTTGTAGCTTTAGCTGAACACTGTGAGGAGGACGCACTACACTAACTTGTAGTTTTAGTTGAACACTGTGCACTACACAATCTTGTAGCTTTAGCTGAACACTGTTCAGAGGATGCACTACACTAACTTGTAGCTTTAGCTGAGCACTGTGCAGAGGTCGCACTACACTAAATTGTAGCTTTAGCTGAACACTGTGAGGAGGACGCACTACACTAACTTGTAGATTTATCTGAACACTGTGCACTACACTAACTTGTAGCTTTAGCTGAACACTGTGAGGAGGACGCACTACACTAACTTGTAGCTTTAGCTGAACACTGTGCAGAGGTCGCACTACACTAACTTGTAGCTTTAGCTGAACATTGTGCAGAGGTCGCACTACACTAACTTGAAGCTTTAGCTGAACACTGTGCAGAGGTCACACTAAACTAAGTTGTAGCTTTAGCTGAACACTGTGAGGAGGACGCACTACACTAACTGTAAATAGTCTAGCTACCTGACTGTGGTACTAATAGGATCAGAAGAACACCAGCAATTTTCTTCAGGTAGTTGTAAATACTGTAACAACACAAGCCTGCCTGTCAGTAGGAAGATAATAACAGGAACGATCTAGCTAAACTGAATACAGTGTATATATATATATATATATATATATATATATATATATATATACACACAACACCTGGGATGCATATATATACACAGTACACTGTAAGTGCAGCTAACTGACTGACTGTCCTGCCTAATCTATCTAACTTAAATCAAATGACACTGTCTCTCTGTCTCTGTCTCTCAACGCCTGAACTCACTACACAGGGCCGCCGTGCAGGCGGCCTTATATAGTGTGGGGCGTGTACTAAACCCCCTGAGCCATAATTGGCCAAAGCCACCCTGGTTTGATAACCGTCTCTGGACTCTGCTATACTTGATCAATGGCTCCTGATCCCGGTTTCCCATTTGACCCTGCTTCTGGACTCTGTTATACTTGATTACTGGCTCCTGATCCCGGCTTCCCATTTGACCTTGCTTCTGCCTGATGCCTTGGTACCTTGCTGCCTGTCTGCTACCAAACCCGGCTATCCTTGTGATCTTGCTCCTGTTCCCTGCTTGGCTCAACACTGCCATCCGAGTGTCTGCGACTACGGTCCTGCATACCAGCTGCGACTTCCTGCTACAAGCTTCCGGGTCTTCATCTGCAGGCACTCGTGTTCCTCCTGTCCCTTGGCTCCTTCTGTTCCACCCTCAGCGGAACTTGGGCTGTAGATACAAGAGAGGCCGACCTCGTAATTTTAGTCTCCCTTCAGGTACGTGACAGATAGAGAGTTATTATAGCGCTGCACTATATTGTCTATATTGTAGGATTTCAGTGATGTGTGTAACAGATTTTTCTTCCATAAACACTTTATTGAGACATTACAGTTATACAGATCAAAGGATCAAATATGAGACATACAATGAGAGGTAGTACAGTAAGTACAGAAAGAAAACGCCAAAGGTTCTCTTTTGGGCCCCAAGGTGAGTATTTCTTTTGGCACATTTATCAAAGAGGCAAGCTGTTTGCATCAGCAACACTTTCTCACTTTCTCCTCAGCTGGATAAAATAGGGTCAAACACATACTCATTAGAAGCGGGGGTACACAATGGTACGTTAAGATAAAATAGCTAGGCAGTTTCATCAAGTTCTGTATTAATGAAGGTAAACCAAGAAGCACAAAGAAAAAAAGGAGGAAGGAAGGATAGGGAAAAAAGGAAAGGGGTAGAGGGGGGTAGGGGAGTGTTCACACCTCACTCCCCCCACCCCTCGGCCCACACCTAGTTTGCCAAAGCCTGTGTCATAGAATAAGAAGGCAGTGCAAGGGCAGCAGGGCAGGACCTAAAATTATCCCATCTCCATACAACTGTCTCCAAAGGTCCACTACTTAAAGCGGAGTTCCTTCGAAAAAAAAAAAATTAAGTCAACAGCTACAAATACTGCAGCTGCTGACTTTTAATATAAGCACACTTACCTGTCCAGAGTGCCCGCGATGTCCTCACCCAAAGCCGACCTGTCCCTCGGCTGCCGGGTGCAGGCGCCGGCAACTTCAGCAAGGGAATCAGGAAGTGAAGCCTTGCGGCTTCACAGCCTGGTTCCCTACTGCGCATGCGCGAGTCACGCTGTGCATTCTGAGTGTTTCCTGCTGTCTTCTGGGACCTGTGTGTCCCCCAGAAGACAGCGGGGGGGACAAAGGAGGGGCCGGGCATGGCGTAGATCACCGCGGATACTGCGGCGATCTTTCGCAAGAAGTGGGAGCAAATACCTGTATTAAACAGGTATCTTCTCCCCCCTCCCCCCTGAAAGGTGCCAAATGTGACACTGGAGGGGGGAGGAATCCGGACAGCGGAAGTTCCATTTTTGGGTGGAACTCCGCTTTAATTATGGGGCTCAGTAAGTGTCAGCTGCCATGATTTTTTCGTGTATTTAGAGATCTTGTCTTACGAGATATGAATCAGTTCTTCCATCTACGCTATGCATGTGATTTGTAGGAGCCTTTCTTTAATGGAAGGAATGGTTTGGAACACACAGTCTGACCACATTAATCATGTGCATTGCTAATGATTTATGAGCTGGAGAGTGTGCAACAAATTCTTAAGGGCTTGCAGTGGTAGCACAGAAGTTTCTTGAAATATTTTATATATCTAGACAATTACCCTCCTAATGTGGCTATGCTTAACTTTGGATATATTGACCAATGTTCAGTAAATTTGAGTGCATTATTTTCCACTATGGATTATAACAAAAATAGGGGATCTAAATAGTAGTGTTGGGAGAGCAGTTCGAACTGAGCATAAGTTCGTCCCAAACATCATCTGTTCGGCAAACACCCGAATTTGCGGGGGGGCTTGGCGGGATGTTTGCTCGCTGGGTGCCCCACCATGCACTGCACTCTGCACAGTGCATTCTAGGGCCCTAATTGGATAAAGCAATGCACCTGACCACTGGTCAGGTGCAAGGCTTTGCCCAATCAAGGAACAGAGCACTGTCAGAGCCCTGATTGGACAAAGTCATGATGACTTTGCCCAATCATGGCTCAGTGCTCATAGTCCCACCCCACACTATAAAAGGTTCCTTCCCACCGGAACCTTTTGCAGTGTGTTGATGGATATAGATAGAGCAGGGCTCAGTGTAAGCTATTTAGTGTGTTATTGTAGAGTGTCAGTGTAGTGTTAGTGTAGTGTGAGTATAGTGTAGTGTTAGTATAGTATAAGTGTAGTGCAGTGTTTAACGGCATTACATTACATTTAGTGCTGTATACACATTTTTTTTTGGTTGCTTTGGGTCCTTTGGGTCCGGTATGGATTTTCAGGGGAACCCCGAGCCAAAATTTTAAAAAGGTGTGGGCCCCCCCCCCTGAAATCCATACCAGACCCTTAGGTCTGGTTTGGAGTTTGAGGGGAACCCCCACACTAAAATAAAAAAAAAATAGTGTGGGGTCCCCCCAAAATCCATACCAAACACTTATCTGAGCATGTAGCCTGGCAGGCCAGAAAAGTGGGGGGGGGGGGACAAGCAAGCGCCCCCCTCCTGAACTCATGCCCTCAACATGGGGGGTTGCTTTGGGGTAGGGGGGCTCTACATCGAGGGACATTGTTTTTTCTTTTTTAATAAAGGAATTGTCAAAAACTGTGTGTTTTTAGCCCCCTACCCACAGACCCCCACAACCACCACCCAGGAAAAAAAAAATCTCTAAAGATCACCCCATCTACAATACTTTTTTCTCAAGTGAAGGTAAAAATGATTTGCCCAGAAACCGATGGGAATAAAGAAAAAGAAAATATATAAAGACAATAATCCTTAGAATTGTGATGGTACTTTGCATATAGAAACATACACTTGGCACTGTGATGCTGAATACAGCATATTTTCTGTCATAAAGCATAAATATATTGTCAGAATCTGTAATGCATCCTATATGGAACAGCTAAATAAAACATTACTTTAATGGAATTGCTACTAGAATGCAATATTTTATTGATGCCTACATGACCTCTATATACGATAATGTAACGATGCAAGTACTTCACACTTTTTCCCATAGTAACAAATGTGCATTAATAATTTTATAATACAACAATATAGGAAAGTGTGGAAGCATTCTGTTGGTAAAATCAGCCTAAAACTATACAGAGTGAAAGTGGGTCTAAGCAGACAAGAAAAGCAAACAATAACAGGGGAGGAAGAGAAAGTGATGTAGAAAAGTCCCTATTCATCCACCTTGTTCAGCAGTGGGTGCAGGCCATTTAATGTAATCTTCTACTTTAATTCCTTTTCCCTAATCCCCTGGCTTGCCACAATACCTAAGACTCATAGACATTCTCAGGGGATATAAATTCCACTGTTTCAGGGAGATTGCACCTAATTTGACAGCAGTGACTGCGCCCATTATCTGTCACCAGGTGAGAAGCTCTCTGTCCTTGTCCTTGCATGCAGGCCACTGGATGAGAGCATGTAATGTTAGGTCATGGTGTGACAGGGTTTGTGCCATGTCCTCCATGTTTCCTTCCTCATTGGGCACCAAGCAAGGGTCACATGAGAGGCCTAGCTCGGGGTGGGTTCTTCTGGACTATGCTAGGAACCCTAACAGGGTCCCTTGCCTTGCACCCTTACTTTTGTACTAAGCACTGTGTACATGTAAGCATATGACTGTAGCTTAGTTAACTCTCTCATCCTGTGTCGATGGACACTGTCACGCCCACATTTTGGAAAGACCCGCATGTAGGTGGATAGTACATTCTCCATGTTCCTCTTCTCATTGGAAGCCAAGTATGGGTCACATAGGAGGCCTACCGTGGGGTGGGTTCTTCTGGGCTATTTTAGGCACTTTGTACAGCGTCATTACCATACACATGGGGTACCTTTACTTGAGCCACGCTCATGACCCAGTAGATGACAAACATGAACAGACTCTAGTAAACTCCCTTGATGTCATGTACACCCACATGGTCACTGTGCATTTAGGAGGGATGCGTAGAGCCTATGCCCTCTCCACCTATCCAGCAAATCATTGCTATCTCACTCCTCTTAACAGTATGGGGATCTTCTGTGGCTTAGCGCAGACTCCATGCGTGCACTTCACATAACTCTTTACTCCTCTGTAACTATGTACAGGCTACGGGCTTTCATTGCTATGGAACATGGATTGCGGCTGAAGGAGTGCTGGTAATATCTCTTTTACTGGAAGAGACCTGCCACATGTACATGCTTAACGACAAGCTGCATGTGAAACGTTCGTAATACCTTGTGTCTCCACACAGTAACTCTTTATACTGATGTCTTCATACATATATGCCAGTTACTTGCATTGCACCCCTTTAGTAACTTCAGACTAGGCAATGGTAAAGGTCCAAAAGCTTTATTTCAAGAATAAATTAATATGATGACAATCATGGGCAACAGCTCGGAAAAAAGTGCAGACATTTCCCTAACATCCATAGTCCCTAGATCAGGGTTGAGGCTGCCCCAGCATACCTGCATAGGTAAGAGTCCATCTTTGGCCAAGTCCATACTTGACAGAATCCAAATATTGCCATCTTCAGGTAGGACTGCAAGTTCCAACAACCCTCCTACATCTTGCTGGCTGCTTGTGTCTTTCCTCCCATGCAGACTGTGTATGTGACTTCTTTTCTGTCAACAACAGACCCTGTAGATCTGTGAAGTGGCTGGAGACTACATGTTGAATCTTGTCTGTGCCCTTTTTTCCTATTCAGGCTGTCTGTGTGAGGGCAGAACCCTCATCCCTTTTATTTACAGCACAGGGAGAGAAACATATTCCTAACATGCTTCTTTCCTAATTTGGTTCATAATTGGATGAGTCCATAGTGGGTTTAATCCCGATTTCGCCAATTCTCTGGTCTTCCAAAACAGTGTATTAACAGTGTATCAGCATTCCAACCCCTGCATTCCCAGGTTCCATCCGACTCCAGCTGTTCCTTGTTCATTATTTACTTTTTTCCATCATGGGCATGGTTCATTTTATAACACATTGAACCAGTGGGCCAGACCCAGTAAAGCCCGCCAAGCAGAAAACCAGGGAACACACTTAACTCTTAGCTTCCTGACAGCGGCAGTGTTAAGGAACAGCTGCAACCTCTACCTGCCTACAAGCGCAAGAGCATGCATTTCCAACTTAAGCCCCAGTCAATGTGGTTGGCACTGTGCTAGCTGGTCCTAGAATACTGCCTTTCCAGAGCTGTGCCTTTGTATCTCCAGCTGCCATCGAGTACACTTATCCCTGGCACTTCTGCTGCTATCTGGACCTTCAGAAAATAGACTCCTTCCACCTCCCCTCCCCTCTAAAGAACCTGTCTGCAGAACAGCTCAGCCATGCTACATTTCTGCTTTGTGGCTTAAAAGTTAAAAGTTAGTTGTTTTTTTTTAGTTCAAATACTCTTTCTTTTTTCCTTTTTACACAACACATACATACAATTCATTAAACAAAACACTTGTCTCCAGCGATCTTAATAGTTAGACTTTCATTAACAAAAGTTAGGTTTACTATCAAAGCAGAACTAAATTACTCCCAGGAGCTATTGCCATTATATTCAAGTATGTTCAGCATACGCACATTACGGCACTCTTGACTTGCAAAGCTCACCCTATTGAAAAGTGTAGTTCTTACTGCCTGGGATGGAGTGGAGTCCTAAAGGGAATAATGTTCCCCTGCAGCCTCTGTAGGTGTCACTAGGGAAAGCAATACACTTTTTGTGTGCGCCAAAGTGCATTGTGCTGCAGCAGCATGCAGTTTGGTGAGTTTGTAAAAAAGAGGTCACAGACTTCTTTCCCCAAGTTTCAGGAAGGAAAGCCCACTGAAATTAATAGGCTGCCCTACATGCAGCAACACAAATGTGAACTGAGACTAAAGCCTCCTACACACAATCGGATTTTCTGCAGACAAAGCCTCGGACTTTTGTCCGAAGGGCGTTGGCCAAAAGCTTGTCTTGCAGTCAAACGGCAAGCAATTGTCGGCCAACAAAGTCGAATGTAATGACGTACTAGACATACTATGAGATGATAAAAAGGAAGTTTAATCGTCATGCGCCACCCTTTGGGCTCCTTCTGCTAATTTCGTGTTAGTAGAAGTTTGGTGAGTGTTAATTTGCACTTTTCATTTTGTGCTTTTCATTTTGTGCTTTTCAGTTAGTTTCTGAATGGCCATTCGTCAACCAGCCATGTTGCGGAATCGGAGGAGATAACGTGTTATTTATTATTGGCCTTGGAGTTATTGCTTTGACCCAAGTCCAGTCCAGGAACAGGAGAAGGAGGATTCTTGGACCAAAAATTGGTTGCTTTATTAATCGTGACCAATTATGTCATATGCCTTTGCTGCAGGAGCTCCAGGAGAATAATCCGGATGATTTTTGGAATTATCTCCAGATGACAGACCCCTGCTTTCACCAACTCTTGGCATTGTTGACCCCCTATATTAAGAAGCAGAACACATGCATGAGGCTTTTATTTTATTTTTTGGTTGAATAATGATTTAATTTGGTATATTTTTAATATTTTTACATGCATAGAATGCACTTTTTGGTTAAGTTCTATTGGATAGCATGTCTAATTTTATTTGTTTTCTTTGTTTAATGCACAATAAAAAAAATGTGTAGACTAATACTTGGCTATGTGTTTTACTTCAAATGACAGTTTGGGAGTAGGCAGTTACATTTTAAAAAATACAATATAAAATTAACAAGGGACACCAACATAGTTGTATCTTTGATCTTAAAAACTACGGGATAATGGTGTTGTGGTAACTTGTCCAAAAAAACAACAAAAGCATAATAATATTATTCTTGATATCACTAGAAAAAAAAGCCTTTGAAAATAAGTTTGGCAAAACTCCATCAGTATCACCAGCAAAGCAGCTTCATTATTATCACATTAAAAAAGAAGAGAATTGTGCACTGCATTTCTAGATTTCAGAATTTCGCGAATGTTAATTCTCCATTACGAACACCGGTTTACAAGACCGGCCGCTTACGGCTTGTCCTTGCTTCCGAGCACACGTGTTTGTACTTTGGACTTTTGTCCGACGGACTTGTGTATACACGCTCGGAAAAGCCAACAACAGACATTTGTCCGCGGAAAATTTAAAAACCTGACATCCAACATTTGTCCACGGAAAGTTGGCCAACAATTGTCCGATGGACCATACAAACGGTCGGATTTTCCGCCAACAGCCTGTCATCACACAATTCCCGTCGGAAAATCTGATCGTGTGTATGAGGCTTTAGACTGCATTCTGATGCACAGGGGGCTATAAGAGGCTAATATGGCCTCTTGTAATCCCCTGTTCTGATTCAGGTACTTATAATGGCTGTTTTGGATACAATGATAATAGCATAGAACTTCTGTCCCATTGGAGAGAGTTCCCCTCGGCTTCTATACTATTAGACCACAAAGAAAGTAGAAGAATCTCCTCAATAGGGACACAAACAGCAAAAGCAACAGCAACAGCAAAAGCAACTTTCTACTAAAGAAACTGTTTTTATTAAGAAAATACTTATTCATTTTCTGTTCTGGTGACCAAACAGGAGTTAAAGGAAAATATCAATGGGGCCATAGACATTTATAAAAGAAATATATATTTCTTATTTCTTCTCCATTTAAATTAATGAAACACTAAAATAGAGCATTAAGGCCACTCCAATGCCCCCCTCTTCTTTATTTAGTCCAGTCATCGATTTAGATACTTTATATTATATCCCATCAGAACAAGCTCTCTTTCTTTACACGCTGTGAATGTTATTACAATTTTGATGTATTTTGCAAAATAATATAGCTATAAAATGTTTGTAGTGAAATATGATAAATTAAACCATAACATAATAGCACCTTAAAATATAAGATTATACATTATAATGCTTTACCAACTGTTGTGACTTACATGCCTTTCTCATTTAAACACACTGTTGCATATTTATACTAAAGTATTGTTTGCTCCATGCATACCAAACAATATGCAAAACGCTAATTTTGATTTACAGTTAGTGAATTTATAAACAGGTTTTCTTTTTATATTTTAATGCTGGCTTTCACTCACTAAAGGGAGTTTGTTTCCTTTCAACTCTCCCCCTCTCCACAATCTGAAACGTGTTTTTCCCTGGTTCTGCACTCTCCTGGGATACCATGGCACATCTCTCAGGAGGCTGCAGGACCACGGACACAAAGCAGACCAGCATTTGTAAATGGGGACTAGCTGCCTGAACACAGAAGAGGCAGAGAGCTCCCACCAGTTAGGAGGACCAAGATGATGGCACAGGACCCAGGATATGTCATCTGAACAGCAGATGCTGGATTTGCTGGGTGGCCAAGCATGTGGTTGAAAGAGAATTCCATGATACATGTAAGAGGAGGAAAAAAAAGAAACATTGGGGAAATTAGGTTCCTCTTTATTTGTTCATATGCTTAATATTCATAGATAATCTAGATGATGTCACCATACTTATTAAAACAAGCTGAAAATAGCTTATTAAAATAAATTGTAACATTGGTTTTGGAATTAATTCATCTTTTTACATTGTGGCTACTTTTGTATTTCTGTGTTATTTCTACTTTAGTATTTCAGCAATAGACAAAAATACAAACAATAAAACACAGAAGCATACCTGGAATTTACAGGACCACAGTAAAATATTTCATGTGCCTCCTTTATGTCAGTGGTTAGTAAAGATAAATGCCCCCTGTTATATTGTTGGTTAGTAAAAAGAAAAAAAATGAAAAAATTGCCAACTTTGTACATTGATGGTCAGTGAAAATTACTCCCTTAAATACATTGGCGGTCATTGAAAAATGGGCAGTATCAAAGTGGCTTAGAAAAGTTCTGGTCTGGTGTGGTGCTTGTGTGATACTAAAGCTCATATTGTCACCTGGTCAGGCCTGAAATTCTTCACCAGTTCAGGTGCCTAATAGAAATTGGTTTCACCACTCCTGTCATGCTGCACATCAGCCAGAGCTACACTGAACTACTGAAGACAGTCTACAGAGAGGTAGTCCACTCTTCTAAAGCCCAGGCCAAGGCATTTTTGACATGAGGGAAGGGATGTTAAAATAGGGCAAGTATTTAATAAATTGCTATCTACTGCAAACTCTGGTCTTTCCATTACCCCAGTCCTTGACCTAAATGCATGTGCTATGGTGGAAGCAACACCACTGATAATAAATATACAACTGACCCAAAAAATATATACATAAGTCACAAAATGAAAATAATAAAATGTAGGTACTGTTCAAAGTTGCATTTATTACTATTTTCTGTAGTAGTAGTATGTTGATCTTGGAATGAAGAAACTTGTACATCTTTTGTTCATTAATCTAAAAGTGTAAGGAAGTAGACCATTTGATACAGGAACAAAAAATATGCCCATCCTTGGATTCTTTGTCGTGGTACAAAGATGCTGTGAAGGTCATCACTTCATTCTATCACAGTGAGTGATTGATTCAACCAGAAGTTCATACCGAACCAAACACTTTCCAAAATGATTCATGTTAATGATATGTCTTAGGGGATTGATGCTGAATGGAAGCTAAAGCTTAAAGAAATGATTTAACTCTATGAAAGTCGACAGACTAGATTCTACGTAAACACGACTGATGGAAAACATAAAAGAATAAATACTACTAAAAGTCATAAAATGGGAAGGACAATAAATCTGACAGTTCAAGACCTTTAGGGCTTGAATCATGAAAAATAAAATTACTTACGCAACCCTTCCTTGCTTTTGAAATGCATCATTTACAAGGCACAAGTCGAGTAAATGTGCGTGCTAACAGATACAAGTCCTGATCACCAGGCTCTCACGCTACAGACATATTTTTTCAGCCTAATTACTTACTGAAAAAAATTATTAGCAGAGATCATGTGAATTCTGTTGAGTGCTTACTGTCCATTCAGCAATGATGCTGTATATTCAATTTCTTGCTGCGAAAACATTTCATAAACCAATTTCATGTGTTTAACATGTTCAAATGATGACTAAAAAATAATGCCTTTCCAAATTATCGAATAAATGTATGTAATAAATGTTCAAATCTTAATAGTGTGATATAAATTAGGTTAAAGAGAATCTGTCATCTACAGTACAATTGACATTTGGTGCAATTAGCTAATTAGAAAAAAGTATTTTTAGAAGGTATTTTCATAGAGTCTGTCAGTGTTTGCATCGAAGCGGAACTTCTGCAAACAGCTAAATGCAGTTCAGATACATGTGAACTGTGAACTGTTTTACCCGCTAAAGTATTTATATTTCAGCTGGGCAAGTCTTGTGATTAGTTCTGAGACTATATTCTCTGCCAAACAGGTGAGGATGCCAAAATGTGCCCCCTTCCTGAACTGAGGCAAACGATGCTTGCACATCTGCTTGTACAGTGGCTGGTTCATTGCAGAAATAATATCGTCTGTCCATCAGTCCTATGATTTGGTCAAGGAAAACCAAACTGGATGGGGGAGATGTTGCAATGTGGTTAGCCTAGTGTGAATAAGTTACAGTGATTGTGCTAAACAGAGCCAGGTTTCCATTAACATTTTTGTAACTAAAATTGTTCTTCTATCTGGAAACTAACTATACCTCAACAAAATGCAAATGTATTCTTCGATTTGTCCCTTTTACAATGGCACTAGAATTAGCACAAAGCGTTTTTGAATTCAGAGCTACAAAAATGAACAAACAGAAATATAAAAAATAAATAAAAAAGCAACAACAGAGGTAATAAAAACTAGTTGGGGTGACTAAAGATTCATGTGATTCTGAAATATTTTAAACTTTATGCATAGAACTAAAGCCTACAGTCTCTACAGGACAGGGAGTGAATGAAAATTCCCCTCATCGGCGGAACCTCATCACCAGATAAATGGTGAGGGGATTTGAGGAGGTCTAATGAGTCAAATAGGTTGACATTTATCTTATGTTGACATATATAGTCAAAGGTTTTGTTCTTATTGGGGGGTCTTTCTTTTCTTCGGAGGCCCTGTTCCATGAAGAACATGTTCAAGTAGTTCACACCCTGTCACGGAGCCATGTAAATTATGGCTCAGCTATCTGACCTCATAATGGGTTACTTATGGGTTTTATGCTACTGATTGATAATATCTGATCCTGATCTCCTATATTGATTTGTATTGTAAGTGTACTGTCTGCCCTCATGTTGTAAAGCGCTGCGTAAACTGTTGGCGCTATATAAATCCTGTATAATAAAATATTATCTTTTGTAACCAGTACTGTACGCTGCAATGAACCAAATAAAATTATTGCACTGTTTTTTTTTTTTCTTTTTTTCTCGTTTAAAGTTTTTATTGAAGTTTCATAGAAAAGACACCAGACTTACAATACTCAATGAGAGAACATCAGCAATGGTGTAATTAGGTACAGGAAATATACATGATCGGTTGGAATCGAGTGCTGTACCTGTAATGGCTAAAGTGTGATAGGGAATTCTGTAGGAAATAGGGAGGAAAGGGAATCCGTGAGATCAAACATGTGTGATCTTAAGGGATGTCAAAAGAGGTCTCACTCTACCTGTCCACCTCTAATAGGAACATGCTGTGGACATATTGCACTGTTTTTTACTTACCTGTTTTCTTGAAAATGTCAATAAAAATTATTGAAAAGAAAATCCCCCTCATGGAACATAGATAGCAAAAAAAGTGGTTTGGTTAAAGGTATAAGAAGTCTAAAATAGCAATTTTTATTCATACAATAATCCAGAGCAGTGCTGGGCTGTAACATGCTAAGCATAGTTTTCCTTTTGTAATCTGTGGAGCTTCAATGGCATTTGTACTGCCATGCTTTGTGAGGTGTTTATGAGTGCCCTAATTTTATTTAGCCACTTAAGGACCAGCCTTGTTTTGGATTTTAGGTGTTTACATGTTTAAAACAGGTTTTTCTGCTAGAAAATTACTTAGAACCCCCAAACATTATATATGGTTTTTCTTTTAACACCCTAGAGAATAAAATGGCGGTCATTGCAATACTTTTTTTTGCACCGTATTTGCGCAGCCGTCCTAAAAGCGCACTTTTTTTGGAAAAAATTCACTTTTTTGAATAAAAAAATAAGACAACAGTAAAGTTAGCCCAATTTTTTTTTATATTGTGAAATATAATGTTACGTCAAGTAAATTGATACCCAACATGTCACGCTTGAAAATTGCGCCCGCTCGTGGAATGGCGTCAAACTTTTACCCTCAAAAATCTCCATAGGCGACGTTTAAAAAATTCTACAGGTTGCATATTTTGCGGTACAGAGGAGGCCTAGGGCTAGAATTATTGCTCTCGCTCTACCGGTCGCTGCAATACCTCACATGTGTGGTTTGACCACCGTTTTCATATGCGGGCGCTACTCGCGTATGCATTCGCTTCTGCGCGAGAGCTCGTCGGGACAGGGGAGTTTAAAAAAAAAATTTTTTTTTTTTTTTATTATTTATTTTACAATATTTTATTTATTTTTACACTGTTTTTAAAAAAAAAATGGTGTCACTTTTATTCCTATTACAAGGAATGTAAACATCCCTTGTAATAGAAAAAAGCATGACAGGACCTCTTAAATATGAGATCTGGGGTCAAAAAGACCTCAGATCTCATATTTACACTAAAATGCAATAAAAAAAAAAAAAAAAGTCATTTAGAAAGATGACATTTGAAAAAATGTGCCTTTTAGAGGCGTGGACGGAAGTGATGTTTTGACGTCGCTTCCGCCCAGCAGGGTCATGGAGACGAGTGAGCGCCATCTTAGCCTCACTCGTCTCCAGACACACCACGGAGGAGGACGCGATCGCCTCCGCCGCTACCGACGGCTCCGGTAAGGAGCGGAGGGCACCGGATCGCGGCGGGAGGGGGGGGCCCTCTCCCGCCACCGATAAAAGTGATCTTGCGGCGAATCCGCTGCAGGGATCACTTTTATCTGAAAGCCGGCCGCCACACGAAAACAGGGATACCGGGGTTATGGCAGCTAGCTGCTGCCATAACAACGATATTCCCGTTCAAAGTTTGGACGTACATCGTCGTGCGGCGGTCTTGAAGTGGTTAGTTTCAGACTCCTGTACAGCAGTGCTCAGATAGGGGGAGCAAGAAGCATCACAAAGAGCATTTGAGTGTGTTGCAATGTGAGGAGCATGATGATAGGAGGTGAAAGCAGAGCGACAGAGTGAAGAGCTCAGTGTACTAATGCTCCTTTCACTGCTCAGTTATAGGGTAAAGAGTGTGTGTGTGTTGGGTGTAAGTGAAAGAAAAACTGCAGCAAAGAAATTTGAGGTCCCTTCTCTTGACAGGCAGGACTGTGCTGTATGGAAGAGTTGAATAAATCTTAGGGGTGGCCAAAAATACAACTCCCTTTGTTAGGAGAGATGGAAAGGTAAATAGTAACAACAGCACAAAACAGCAATACAAGAAATCACAGACTACATTGGGCATAACAATGTCTAATGGAAAACCTGACTACATGCAATAAGTCCTGTCTAAACCTTTACACTAATTGGAGTTTTGATGGCAATGAGACCCTTGTGTTGGAGCACTCAATGCAGAAGAAACAAAGGGTGGCCACACAACTGATGACTTCAGTTCTTGTCCCAAGCAGTCCCTCAGTGGCAAATGAAAGGGTCCTACCTCCCTTGCCAGCTCTCTGCAGCTTTAACTTTCAGTTATAGCTGGAACACTGGAACATCAGAAAACTGGATACTCTGGAATAACTGGAAACTGCAGCATTAACACTGCTCAGAGGCATGCAGCTCTGGGGTCCTTCAAATACACTCACAGCCATGTGCTCTTGGCAGCAAAATTTCAGTAAAAAACACACTAACGTGAATTTTAGGGCAAACAAATGCAATATATTACCCAAATTTTTAGTAAAATGTAAACAATGAGGCTGTGCCGAGTAAATAGACACCCAACATGCCAAATCTTAAATTTTTGTGCGCCCGTGAAATGGCGGCAAACTTCAGTACCCTACATTTCCTATAGGTGACACTTCAAAAGCCCCCTGTAGGTATCAGTTTAGTGTTAAGGAGGAGGTCTGGTGTTAGAATTATTGCGCTCACTCCAGAGTGCTCGGCAATATGTAACATGTGTATCGCAATTAACGTTTTCATGCGTAGGCATCCCGACGCATGCGTTTACGTTCGTGCGTGTGTCTATTTGGGGGTGGGGGGGCCTAAATTTTTTTGGGGGGGATTTTATGTGCTTGGGTGTAACTTTGTGGAAGGATTAAACCCAAAACCAAATATGTAACATATTGCAGCCTACCAATCCTGAGATGTTGTGGCTGCAGTAGTTTTCTTTTTTAGACTTTTCCACTCGGTTATCTCCTGGTGATCAAACCAGTAAAAGACCTCCTGTATTAGTGTGCCCCCATTCTGGATGAAGGAGCACAGAGACACTTTTGGACAGCAACATTGTCAGTCTGGGGGAGGGGAGTGTTAGATGTTCTAACAGATTTAGGTACACTAACAAATTGAAGCCAAACTCCCGCTCAAACTTAATAAGCAATTACAGCAACAGTTTTATTTATTTAGGGATAAAGGTTTTACATGGATAAATAAAAGCTGATTATTGTTAGCATCCCTGTCAGTGGTAAATCATTTGTCTCAACTACTAACTACTACATTTGAAGGAGAGCTTGTTCTGTTGAAAAACAATAGATTAACTTGCCAGATCACCAGATGAAAATAAAATAAATAAAGCCTTAAAAAGAAAAATAATACAGCCATCACATCTAAGAATTAGTAAGCTGCAATATATTACTTGTTTGCTGTTTTTTTTTTTTTTTTTTAATTATTCCTCCTCTGTGTATTTTCATGTTTTTTGTTTTCAATTCACTGTCTTAGGAGCATTCAGTAAAGTTTCAAAGATTACGTTTTTTTTTTCTTAAGAAAGCCTTAATGAAGATCCATTTGATAGAATCACATTACAAAGTAGATTGCAAGCTTCTTACATCATCCCACAGTATCATAAGATTGATGGTACAATACAAATTTAATGCACAAATGTCTGTCTGGAGTTTGCATGTTCTCCCTGTGCCTGCGTTGGTCTCCTCCGGGTACTCCGGTTTCCTCCCACACTCCAAAGACATGCTGGTAGGTTAATCGGATCCTGTATAAATTGGCCCTACTATGTATGAATGTGTGTTAGGGACCTTAGATTGTAAGCTCCTTGAGAGCAGGGACTGATGTGTATGTATAATGTATATGTAAAGCTCTGTGTAAATTGACAGCCCTATATAAGTACCTGAAATTAATTAATTAATTAAGAATTGACCTTTACTAGATCATAGTCAGCCATAGTCAGCCTTACTATCTTGCAACCCAACCAGAATGCCATACAGTGTAGAGAAACATAATACCCCTCCTACCAACAGTGCATTAAGAATGATGACATTGTATATAAGGATATACTAAATAAGGCCTGCTTGTGAAGTCCAGTGAGCACATATCCATGGCTACAGTAGGGTACCCCAGATGTATACACCTAATATGTATTTACCCTGAACCTCCCAAACATACAGTATGTTCTGAACGAATGAAACTGATCTGGAGAAAATTTGGCCGGTTGGCCATTTATTATTAAATGAACCAATTAACATTTCTCTTAAAACAGAACCAATACATAATCCAGTACCCGTAAAATAAAGTTTGCCGGTCTTGGGAAGCGTCAAACAAACAAATTCAGATTGGGCATCAGCGTTAATACTTAACAATCCCCAGGCGCGCAACACCGGTTTGGGGACAAATACACTTCACCACAGATACCTCCTTGTTACCACTTCCCTGTTAATCCACCATTAACTGGGATCCCATAGAGGACCCTATACCTTAGATGGGTCACCCTATGAACTGTTCCAAAAATATTAATGCCTCTAAAGACCCCAACTGCCAAAAACCTTTTCTTTTTTTTTATAAACAAATAAAACAACAATCAAAACCAAACAATCCAGGGCGGGAGGAAAGGGATCCAGTTCATCCGTTGCTCCAAAAAGAAGGTCTGCCGTGATATTAGATCTTCTCCTTGTATCCCCCCTAATAACAACCCACCTACCTAAATAACCAACCTATCCCAGTAAGTGACATCCCCGTGATACCAGTGTTGATATTAACCCTATTCTGCTTAGTATACCCTGTCTCCCCTATCATGAGGCCTTGTGCCTATTTTTAATTTTTTTTGCTCCGGGCCTGTCTGAGTATCAAGCCTTAAGATTTAAATCTTTTCAAATTTAGTACAACAACCCCTGTGCTGAAATATGTTACCCTCCAATACTAAGGTTATATTCACATTCTATACCCATTCTGTCGCTAAAGGGAGATCCAAAGATTTCTAGTTTTGTAGAATCAGCTTCCTTGCTTTAGATAGGGATATCATCACAGCTGTTCTGGTAGCCCCATTAATATTCAAATCCCCCAGGACCCCAAAACACAAACTATGGGATCTAGGAGTAATGTAATTGAAATATGGAATTAAGCATGGTACCTACTGATGGTATCCTTCCTATCTTATCCTACCCTTCCTTATCAATGCAATTTTGGGCATCGTCAAAGCAAATGGATGAGATCTACATGGTCCCTTTCGCATCTAGTGCATTTGGGTCTGCCAGGTTTGAAAAAATTTAGATGGGTATAGTGGATTCTAAACACAATGTAGAGTTGTGTTAGCCTTAAAGTGTTACCAAACCCACAACAGTAAAATCAGTCTGTATATGCAGTAAAGCATGCTTGTTATACTTACTATGGAACCTAAGGGGTTAATCCTCTGCATTGTTTAAAAAGGCTGTTGGATCCTATCTTCTCTGTTTCTCTCCTTCTTCCACAGTCCCCAATCTATCTCCTGATAGAACAGAGGCTAGGGGACACATGCTCAGTTTGGAGTGTATTGCTAAAGAGTTTTCTTTTTGTCCAGACAGAGGTTCAGGGGTCATGCAGCCTGATAGGACAGTCTGAGCAGAATGAAAACTCCTCCTACAAGCTTTAACCAGACACTGATAGAAGCCACAAGACTGCTATATAAGGCTGATGAAAAAAAGGTATTTAGCATTTTTTATTTCCTAAAACTATTACATTTCCATGTTTTGTGTACTGTGGGAGACCAGACATAGTGAATGCAGGGTCCTGGGTTTAGTAACATTTTAAGTGACTGAGTCTATTACAAGTTCTTATTATTCTTATTGTTCCCCATCAAAAGACCCAACATTTTGTTCTCATTTCAAATGTTTTACAGGAAAAAATGTTTAAGGTATTCATTAAAGTGGTTCTAAAGTTAAAATTTTTTTTACTTTAAAGCAGTAGTAAACTTAGCTTTTTTTGTATACCTACAAGTAAGCCTATACGTTATAAGGTTTACCTGTAGATACAATAAATATCCCCTAAATGTACGCAGTTTAGGAGATATTTACATGTGTAGCACCCAGTGACTTCACCGGCGCATGCTCACTACGTTCTCAATGGACAGCATGTCATCTATTGAGAGAGCTGTGCTGCGGCAGTGACTCCCGCATGCATGCACGGGAGTGACATTATCGTGGTTTGGCCGTTCAAATGGCAGGAGCCTGCGAACCCAGAAGGAAGACCGGGTGAAGATGGAAGCCTTGTCAGCAGTGACAGCGGGCCACTGGAGGGCTTCCTGCAAGGGTCCTATTTTTTTTTTGTGCGGCTTTCTACTGCTTTAAGGCATTTCATGCATTAAAGTGGATGTAAACCGGATTCATGAAATTTTACCTGGGCACATATATCTGTATTGTTTACTTATCTCTCCCCAAAGCCTTAAGCCCCATGTCTTTATGCTGCTCCGTTCTTCTGTTATCAGCATGATAACTTCTGACAAGTTCTCCAAGATAGGAGATAAAAGCAGCTGAAAATTTGTGCCGGGGAGGGTGCTACAAATAGATTAGTAGAGAGCTGGTCTATTCACAGCACAGCTCTGCAAGTATCTTCGTTCCTCTGCCTATGTGGACGGGGTGTGCCTTTCCCCCAATCAGCTCTCACATAGTGTATGCCAAGACTCCACTCCCACAGCTGAAACAGGAAGAAAAAAAATCTAACACTATGTATACTTTCTAAACAGTATATAAAGCTGAAGACAGCAGATTTACAAATAAAACTTATATAGGGAGATTTGTTTTTATCTCTGTGTATCATCTGAGGCTAGTCACTTCACTGGGTATAGGAGAGGGTTTACATCCAATTTATGGTAAAAAAAATTCCCCTTGCTGTGCACCCCCTCCCTTACCAAAACACTTACCTGACACCACTCTTGATGCAGCGCTGTCCCTGCCAGCAGCTTTGCTCTCCTCTCCTCTCTTCTTACATTCACAGGGTTTCACTAAGCACAGCAGGAGCCATTGGTAACTGCTGCTGTCAGTCAAATCCTGTGAGGACGGGGGTGTCCAAGCTGCTCTGTGAGTGTCTATGGATGCACACAGCCCAGTTCAGGAGTGCACTTACATGTGCTCCTATAGCACACAGCTTGCTATGGGGGCACACACAGAAGAGAAGGAGCGGGGGCCCCAGAAAAAGATGAATGGGGCTACCTATAACAATAGCAATTACCACCATGCAATGAAACAAAGAAGAGATATCTAAGGTGTTTTTTTCTACTATTGTGGTGCATTAACACACTTTTTTTACGTGTTATTAGTTATTGTGTTAAGACAGCCCATTAATTTTGAATTGGCTATCAGTGCATCTCAGGGCAAGGAAAGCAATACCTACACTATTTTGGGCAATGGGTTGCACCACAACACATGGCCCTTTGAGAGTGTGTACCATAGTGCAGGTGTATTTTGCTTACTGGGTATGTTGAGGTGCCATTCAAAATGAATAGCAGCAAACCTCAAAACACGCATACTCCTTAGTTAATGTGAGCTTTAATAAGTTGTGGATATGATTTACATGCAGCATAAAGGAAGAGATTGAGGAAGAAAGACGTATACTGTAGATACGTTTAGGATGATACAGATTAAATTGTCTATATGTATGTTTTTCTGCATGTGCTCCTGTCTATCTTCTTCTTCAGCTTGATCAGGAAAAAAGTTCTCATTGCGTAAATGGGATGAAATTTCCTAAAAAAAGATCCTAAAAAAAAGACCTATTATTATGACAATACAGTGATGATTGGCGGTATAGAGTACATAATGTACAGAAGTCTTCTTACTGGAGTATTATGAAGTAAACAATGTGCAGCGCAGTGTACAGAATGGAATAGTTCAGAGTATGTTATATATTCCATAACAGGCTGTGTATGATATCTGTAGCCTATTGTTATTAACTCCCCAATTCTTACACCACTGACAAATGTATGTATTTTTCCTTATAGCGATCAGGGTGACTCTGCTAAGCAATATGGATTAGTGATATGTGATTATTATAATTTATTTTGGCTGTTGTTGTTTTTTTTTTTTTTATTCTGGAGTCGATTGAAATGTAGCCATCCTGCCCTAAGCATGTATGTCTGTTTAAATTTAGTGGTTCTATGCTGCAACCAGTTTAGCTGAATTGACAGTTTAGCTTTCTTAGGTCTCTCCTAGGCTCTGCTTACTGTTAGTTTCTGTCTGCTACCAGTAGGTGTCACTGGTGCCTCTGGCAATAGTACGATAGGCTGCACTAATCAGAGCTGCAAATATTTATCTCTTTGCCTTTTTAAGGGCTGGTCTGTTCGGGGATTAGCTGCTGGATTGGTATATATTAGATATTAAATATTAGATATTTTGAGACACGGATAACGAAGCCCTGAAGAAGCGGCCTGTGCCGCGAAACATGTTGGCAGCTTATGTGTGACAAGTGCTATAGTCTGTATGATGCAAGTATATGTGTCCTTTTTTATATATATATATATATGTGGGTTTATAGTTGCCCCTACGTTTTTGATATGATATATTGCATGTATTAATAAAGATCTTTTTAGATTTTATAAACAGTCAGGTCCATAAATATTGGGACATCAACACAATTCTAATCTTTTTGGCTCTATACACCATCACAATGGATTTGAAATGAAACAAACAAGATGTGCTTTAACTGCAGACTTGCAGCTTTAATTTGAGGGTATTTACATCCAACTCAGGTGAACAGTGTAGGAATTACAACAGTTTGTATATGTGCCTCCCACTTTTTAAGGGACCAAAAGTAATGAGACAGATTAACAATCATCCATCAAACTTTCACTTTTTTAATACTCGGTTGCAAATCCTTTGCAGTCAATTACAGCCTGAAGTCTGGAACGCATAGACATCACCAGACGCTGGGTTTCATCCCTGGTGATGCTCTGCCAGGCCTCTACTGCAACTGTCTTCAGTTCCTGCTTGTTCTTGGGGCATTTTCCCTTCAGTTTTGTCTTCAGCTGTCACTATCAGTGAAGCAAGCCATTATTAGGCTGAAAAAACAAACCCATCAGAGAGATAACAAAAACATTAGGTGTGGCCAAATCAACTCTTTGGAACATCCTTAAAAAGAAAGAACGCACTGGTGAGCTCAGCAACACTAAAAGACCCGGAAGACTACGGAAAACAACTGTGGTGGATGACCGAAGAATTCTTTCCCTGGTGAAGAAAACACCCTTCACAACAGTTGGCCAGATGAAGAATATTCTCCAGGAGGTAGGTGTATGTGTATCAAAGTCAACAATCAAGAGAAGACTTCACCAGAGTGAATACAGAGGGTTCACCACAAAATGTAAACCATTGGAGAGCCTCAAAAACAGGAAGGCCAGATTAGAGTTTGCCAAACAACACCTAAAAAAGCCTTCACAGTTCTGGAACAACATCCTATGGACAGATGAGACCAAGATAAACTTGTACCAGAGTGATGGGAAGAGAAGAGTATGGAGAAGGAAAGGAACTGCTCATGATCCAAAGCATACCACCTCATCAGTGAAGCATGGTGCTGGTAGTGTCATGGTGTGGGCATGTATGGCTGCCAATGGAACTCTCTTGTATTTATTGATGATGTGACTGCTGACAAAAGCAGCAGGATAAATTCTGAAGTGTTTCGGGCAATATTATCTACTCATATCCAGCAAAATAGTTCAGAAATCCTTGGACGGTGCTTCACAGTGCAGATGGACAATGACCCAAAGCATACTGCAAAAGCAACCAAAGAGTTTTTTAAGGGAAAGAAGTGGAATGTTATGCAATGACCAAGTCAATCACCTGACCTGAATCCGATTGAGCATGCATTTCACTTGCTGAAGACAAAACTGAAGGGAAAATGCCCCAAGAACAAGCAGGAACTGAAGACAGTTGCAGTAGAGGCCTGGCCGAGCATCACCAGGGATGAAACCCAGCATCTGGTGATATCTATGCGTTCCAGACTTCAGGCTGTAATTGACTGCAAAGGATTTGCAACCAAGTATTAAAAAGTGAAAATTTGATGGATGATTGTTAATCTGTCCTATTACTTGTGGCCCCTAAAAAGTGGGAGGCACATATACAAACTGTTGTAATTCCTACACTGTTCACCTGAGTTTGATGTAAATACCCTCAAATTAAAGCTGCAAGTCTGCAGTTAAAGCACATCTTGTTCATTTCATTTCAAATCCATTGTGATGGTGTATAGAGCCAAAAAGATTAGAATTGTGTCGATGTCCCAATATTTATGGACCTGACTGTAGATGGCAGAATGTCAGAAAGAACAGAACCCTCATACAGAGAGGGGAGGATAAATCAGAGAGTTAACTTTCCGATCATTCATCTGTGTCATCAGCTTTTTCGTTTCGGGGACTATCTCACTCGAGGGGTGGCAGATCTGGTAGTCATACATGTGGAAGTCGGGGTAGAACTGGTGGTGGTGAGTCACGTGGTGATTATAATCATACTCCTGTTCCTTCGGGGGATGGACATCCAGATTGATCTCACAAGCATTTAGGTGTTGGTAAAGGTGATGGGTTGGTTAGAAGAAAAGATACATATGATACTAGGGCCCCTCTCCCATAACCTGATTATGCAAACAATGATTTTTAAACCTGCCCCTACCGACAAATCCCATGCCTCCGTGCCTCGTTGTGCTGGGGACAGAGACATTATCCCTTGGTGTGAATCGCAGCAATTATGCGCATGCGCCGGGAGTTTCCTTGTTCCCTGCGCCTGCGCACTGGCCCGTTCCATCCTTGCCAGTAGTTGCCGCCCACCTTCTGTGTCGGCGGCCCATGTCGACGTCTGACATCATTGCGTCATTGACGCGGTGACGCCAGAGGCATTAGCCAGGGAGCCGCTAATGGAGGGTCTCCTATACACAAGTGTATCTGTTACACAGGTGTCTAGATATGACTTTTTAGGCATTAGACGAATCATCAGGCTACACCTTTCTGCTTTTCTAATGTTTTAAATATTTAAACTGCTGGGATTGTTGTTTTTTCTTACCACTCCCACCCCTGGGCTATTTAACATCGGTATGTGCACAACATCATTGCTGCACAGCCGAGGTGGTCACTATCATAGCACGAACCTGAGAGGAATATCTTTGGAGAAAGGTTAGAGACAAACACCTTTTTTTGTCCCTTTTTTTATATACATCACTTACTTACTTTTTGATTTACCCTGTACCTCTAGCTATATGGTTTTATTTCCTTGACTGCCCTAAAGGAATCTTTTTTGATTTTTGATCTTTGATTCTTTATTGACTTTTTGATTTAGTCCTGGGAGATGATCATTTGCTCATATCCCAGCAGCTTTTTGCATACATACATACTTAGTGTATATATCTATAATTATATACAAAAATAATCCTGCGCTGCTCATAAGAAAGAAAAAGCAGCTAACACAACCAACAAAGTATATATGCAAAAAACGACAAAATAGTGTAGCGCTAAACCTTATCATACATAACCCTAAGTGGGTAGGTATACAGTGAAAGGGATCACCAATAGAAAGACCCATATATGGCTGGGAAGTCCCGTTATAGGTGTTTATGGTCAAACAATAAATAACAGTGTTTTAGTCCTTTAGATAAACAATTTATATAGATCCAGTATCCAGTATATTGGGTCACCAAAGGAAGTGGTGTAGATTGAGAAAAGGAGAGGTCCAAGAACAGAACCTTGGGGGACCCCGACGGAAAAAGGAAGAGGAGAGGAGGAAGTAGAGTTGGAACCACCCACGGAATACCTCATCCCCTCCCCCCTGGGACCTACAGAACCATCCATATCCTTTGAACTCCACACACCCTTCAGGACCCGGACACCAGTTGGAGGAATCCAGCAATCTGCGACACCACAGATATCCACAGCTTTCTACCACCCAAGCCTTATCTGACCCAATTTGGCGTATGCCCTGTCGGGTCCACCACATCTGGTAAGCCTTCATTTCTCTCGGTGGTAGTGAGCTGATCTGCTGTTTTGGGATACTGGATCTATATAAATTGTTTATCTAAAGGACTAAAACACTGTTATTTATTGTTTGACCATAAACACCTATAACGGGACTTCCCAGCCATATATGGGTCTTTCTATTGGTGATCCCTTTCACTGTATACCTACCCACTTAGGGTTATGTATGATAAGGTTTAGCGCTACACTTTTTTATATATCTATAATTCTTTCTTTTTTTTTTACCTGTTAGATTCGCACCCTCCATACCTTTTTGGTGGTTCCTGTGAGCCCTGACTTGCCGCTCCACTATAAAGGCAGAGTCCATTCTCAACCTCAAATAGAGATCCGTTCCACACTTGACTTATTTCATATTTAAGACGGTAATGAGACCCCTTTGATTGGGTCACCTCATCGTTGCAATTTAATCCAGTGGACCTCCGGACATGGGATTCCATCTACCTGCAATGATGCTATGCACCATCTCTTTGTAAAGGAACAAGTGATTTGTGAGTACCTAACTGTATAGTGTATACTTTTTATGTATGCCTGCCTTTCTGAAATTAATTTCTATATGTAAAATTTACTGTTCATTTACTGGTTGGATATATATATATATATATATATATATATATATATATATATATATATATATATATATATATATATATATATATATATCTTTTTTGATAGAAATATAACAGCACGCTCTGCCTGAACCCCTGAAGAAGGAAGTACACATACCATAAAAAGAAACAAATCTTTTTGTGTTTTCCGAAACATGTAGGGTTTTTTGCTGAGCGAACTACAGTTTTTTCTTGACCTAAGGTCCTTAGATGTATCGTTTGCTGCAGCATTTAGCAGCTATATTTCTATATTTGTGCTCCTGTTCCCACAAATGTTTTTAGATGTCTATATTGTTATATATCTAATAAAATGTATATTTTTTGATATATTTTGTATCAATTTTCTATCTATCCTGTGTTGGTTCCCAAAGTAGATTTGGCAAAGTAGATTTTGAGGCACTGATGAGGCATGAGGTTCCTGAGGACCTGGCTATATTGGAAAGTGAATCCCCAATATGGCCAGTTAATTACAAAAGCAAGTCAAAGAGATTCCCTACTCAAAATAATCCTAGAGTTTATTTATTTTTACAACTTGTAATGAGAGATTTAGATAAGTTTAATTCTCAAAGGAAGGTTAGATCTTGTCCTGAAAAAGAACATAGAGAAGCTCAGAGAAAATTACAGGAACATCACAATATTGTTATTAGGCCTCCAACAAGGTGGGGAAAATTGTCATCTTAACTCATAGGACTCATAGGAAAAAATCTCCCCTCTAACTACTGCTCAATTTCATGTTTGTAGTTTAGTTGATACGACCTTAAGACGAAGTATTATCACGGAGGATACCAGGGATTTTTGGATTATAAAACACTCTATTATGCCACATTCTACATGCTCCCTAAGGCGCATAAAAATCTTTCGGACCCTCCTGGATGACCCATTGTCTCTGGGGTTGTAAGTATTACCCCCAAGGCTAGTACTATTGTAGATGACCACGTATGGCCACATGTGGAGAGTTTACCTACTTATCTTAAGGACACTATCCATCTACTCAATATTCTTGATAGCCTACATGTGGGTACCAACACACTGCTGGTGTCTATTATTGTTGAAGCTCTATACTCCAGTATACCCCACCACTTGGACCTTGCCATGGTGAAAATGTTCCTAGATGAAAGGAGTAACATCCATCAAGAATATAATATATTTATATTAGAATTACTCAAGTTCATTTCGATGCACAATGCGTTTATGTTCGTCCGCTCCCACTACCTCCAGGTACAGGGGGTGGCTATGGGCACTACCAGTGACCCCTCTTATGCCAACCTGTATATGAGGAGGTGGGAGCAGACGACTCTTGGTTCTGAGGACTTGTCGATGTACCTTCCCCATGTTCTTTTATGGTGGAGGTACATTGACGATATCCTCATATTTTGGACAGGCCCTGACGACTTATTATTGGATTTCCTGGGTATGCTCAACATTAATGATTTCAATTTGCATTTTACATTCAATTTTAATGCAAATTTGCTGCCATTTCTGGACCTCACTATTATCAAGCACCCCCATGGCTCTATAGCTACTAGCCTTTTTAGAAAAACCACAGCAGGAAATTCCCTCCATGCAGAAGTGCACATCCCTGACATCTAATAAGGGGCATACCTGTAAGCCAATACCTACACATCTGAAGGAATTGCAATAGTAATAGTGACTTTAAGATACAAGCTAAATTCCTCAAAGAGAGATTTCTCATGAGGGGCAATAGCCACTAGGCCTTTAAAAGGGTTTACAAAGAGAGAGAGCTAGAGAGTTCATGTGAACTATTACTTTTTCATGGGAAACATAGTCCCGGAAGTTAAGATAAGACCTATCCTAAAATTCAATAAACAGCACAATGGGATAATGACTATCCTGTGAGACCATTGGCACCTGTTGACTCAGGACAGCACTGTTAGCCTCGGTTCACACCTAAACTGGCCGCGGATCGCACAGGAACGCTGTGCATCTCTGCTCTCTATTTCTGGGATGGATCAGGGCCAAATCTTTGCCTGAATTAAGCCCTGAAACAGAGCCAAAGATGCACAGCGATTCTGTGCAGTGCGCTCCTCAGCCACCCCGGAGATATGTAAACTGGCTCCATAGAGAGTCGGTCACATTTTCCTGCTATGTGAATTGGATGCGGATCCGTATCCAATTCGCATAGGTGTGAGCCCAGCCTTAAACATTTTGTTTACATAAGTCCACACATTACATTTAGGAAAAACCTAAGTCCCCCTGGTACTAACCGTTGTGGCCACTGTGAATACTGCCGCTACACACGTATCCATAAAGATCCCATAGTTATTGGATCTACTATAATTAGGCCCAAACATTTCACTAATTGTGAAATGAAGGGCATTGTGTATCTTTTGACGGGTGGGTGTAATGCCTTTTTTATGTGGGGAAAACCAAACACATGTTCTGGCAACGTATTAAAGAAAATGTGGATGATATTCATGATGTATCCCTGAGAGTCCCATTACGAGGCACTTTGAGGAATGTTGTATGTATGACCTGGCCAATATAGTTTTTTTGGCTACTGACAAGATTCACCCCAATTCCCAGGGTGGCGACTTTGATAATGCTATCTTGCATTCTGAAACGCGGTGGATCTTCACCCTTAGGGCAGACCCCCCCTTGGGCTGAACGGGTATGTCATCTATGTTCCCTTTCTCTAAGGTCTGATATGATATTTTATTCCTGAACAACTTTATGTCTGGCAGGTCTCTTCTATGTACGTCTAATACTGAGGTGTTTCTATATTGACTACAGATTGTACACCATATGGCAGTCACAGCGTATTTCCTTCACATTTCCCCTTCTTCCTTTTTTTTTTCGCCCCCCCTTTACAAATAATTGTGTGCGGTTGTTTTCTCCTTTTTTTTTATATGTCGTTACAAGGTCTCATTTGGCCTTACTGTGTTTTTTCTATTGTATTGGGTTATACTCAATTGTAATGGTTGTCTGAATCTTGTTTTATTTTGAGGTTATGTGCTGTTTGTGTTAGTTGGTCATTGTAGGGTTTAGCCTCCGGTATCTGCACTTGGATTTATGCCGTCTTCCCGGCCTGTTATCAGTGCTCATCAGTGCAGCCTATCAGTGCCCATCAGTGCAGCCTCATCAGTGCCCATCAGCACAGCCTCACCGGTGGCCATCAATGCAGCCTCACCAGTGCCCATCAATGCAGCCTCACCAGTGCCCATCATTGCAGCCTCACCAGTGCCCATTAATGTAGCCTGACCTGTGCCTATCAATGCAGCCTGACCTGTGCCCATCAATGCAGCCTGACCAGTGCCCATCAATTCAGCATGACCAGTGCCAATGAATCCAGCATGACCAGTGCCCATCAATGCAGCCTGACCTGTGCCCATCAATGCAGTGTAACCAGTGTCCATCAATGCAGCGTAACCAGTGCCCATCAATGCAGCATGACCTGTGCCCATTAATGCAGTGTAACCAGTGCCCATCAATGCAGTCTCACTTGTGCCCATTAGGGATGAGCTTCATGTTCGAGTTGAACCCATGTTCGACTCCAACATTGTCTGTTCGCCCGTTCGCCGAATTGCGAACGATATGGGCCATTCGCGCCAAATTCGCGTGGCGCGTCACGGCCCATAATTCACTGCGGCAGCGCAGTGCATTGCTGGCTGATGATTGGCTAAGCATACACTATGACCCGCATGCTTTGCCAATCGCAGCACCGTCTGTAGAGAGAGCTGTAATTGGCCAAAGCCAGGGTGGCTTTGGCCAATTATGGCTCAGGGGGTTTAGTACACGCCCCACACTATATAAGGCCGCCTGCACGGCGGCCCTGTGTAGTGTGTGTTCCGGCGTTGAGACAGAGACAGAGGGTGTCATTTGATTTAAGTTAGATAGATTAGGCAGGACAGTCAGTGAGTTAGCTGCACTTACAGTGTATTGTGTATATATGCATCCCAGGTGTTGTGTATATATATATATATATATATATATATATATATATATATATTTACACTGTATTCAGTTTAGCTAGATCCGTTCCTGTTATTATCTTACTGACAGGCAGGCTTGTGTTGTTACAGTATTTACAGCTACCTCAAGAAAATTGCTGGTGTTCTTCTGATCCTATTAGTACCACAGTGAAGCAGCTAGACTATTTACAGTTAGTATAGTGCGTCCTCTTCACAGTGTTCAGCTAAAGCTACAAGTTAGTTTAGTGTGACCTCTGCACAGTGTTCAGCTAAAGCTACAAGTTAGTGTAGTGCGTCCTCTGAACAGTGTTCAGCTTAAGCTACAAGCTAGTGCAGTGCGTCCTCCTCACAGTATTCAGCTAAAGCTACAAGTTAGTGTAATGCGACCTCTGCACAGTGTTCAGCTAAAGCTACAAGTTAGTGTAGTGAGTCCTCTGAACAGTGTTCAGCTAAAGCTACAAGTTAGTGTAGTGCACAGTGTTCAGCTAAAGCTACAAGTTAGTGTAGTGCGTCCTCCTCACAGTGTTCAGCTAAAGCTACAAGTTAGTGTAGTGCGTCCTCCTCACAGTGTTCAGCTAAAGCTACAAGTTAGTGTAGTGCGTCCTCCTCACAGTGTTGAGCTAAAGCTACAAGTTAGTGTAGTGCGACCTCTGCACAGTGTTCAGCTAAAGCTACAAGTTAGTGTAGTGCGTCCTCCTCACAGTGTTCAGCTAAAGCTACAAGTTAGTGTAGTGCGTCCTCTGAACAGTGTTCAGCTAAAGCTACAAGTTAGTGTAGTGCGACCTCTGCACAGTGTTCAGCTAAAGCTCCCGCTTGGGAACCACATGCTTGACCAGACATATGTTAACCTGCCATGCAGTTCGTTGGCAAGCGTATCTAAAAGACCCACACCAAAGAACAAAGAGGACCTCTCCTTGCTCCTCATCAGCTGAGATCTCCAACCCCACTATGCTTCAGTGCTCTCTGAGACCTGCACTGAGAGGAATGAAGGTGTAGAATTAGGTGTGTCACAGCCAAGTACTTGTGGGCAATCTGCTTTTGGTACACCAACGTCAGATTGTACCAGGCAAATTTCCCTGCCCCAGCTGCTGCACCGCCCACAGAAGTTCGCTCCCAGCCATCCACATACCCAGTGGATGAATGCTAGCTTGGCAAAAGTGGTAGCACTTCAACTGCTACCTTTTCAGTTGGTAGACTCTGCCCCTTCCGTGAGTTTGTGGAATGGGCGGTTCCTCAGTGGCCACTTTTTCTCACGGAAGGCGATTCCGGCTCTCTACCGGTATGTGGAAGGCAATGTCCATGCCTCGTTGGACAGGGCGGTCAGCGGTAAGGTGCATATTACCGCTGACTCATGGTCCAGCAGGCATGGACAGGGACGTTACCTAAGTTTCATGGCGCATTGGGTGACTCTGCTGGCAGCTGGGAAGGATGCAGGACAAGGTGCAGTAGGGTTGGAGGTTGTTCTGCCACCACGCCTCCAAAATGCCACTACTAATGATTCTGACACACCTCTCTCCTCCACCCCCTCCTCTTCTTCTTCCTCCATGGCCTCTTCCTGTGCTTTGCCCTCGGAACCAGTGGTGCTCCGTAGGCGTTCAAGGGGCTACGCAAGTATGCAGACCAAAAGATGCCATGCAGTGCTTGAGCTGGTGTGCTTGGGGGACAGGAGCCACACTGGGGCAGAGGTTCTGTCAGCTCTGCAGGGGCAGGTTCAGAGGTGGTTGATGCCACGCCAACTTAAGGCAGGAATGGTGGTTTGCGACAATGGCACCAACCTCCTCTCCGCCCTCTGACAGGGACAACTGACCCATGTGCCCTGTTTGGCTCATGTCCTTAACTTGGTGGTGCAGCGGTTCTTGGGCAGGTACCCGGGCTTACAGGATGTCCTGAGGCAGGCCAGGAAAGACTGTGTGCATTTCTGCCGGTCATATAATGCCAGTGCTCGGCTGGCAGACCTCCAAAAGGAATTTAACCTGCCCAAGAACCGCCTAATCTGTGACATACCCAACAGGTGGAACTCAACGTTGGCCATGCTGCAGCAGCTGCACACGCAGCAGAGGGCCATCAATGAGTTCCTGTGCGACTATGGCACCAGGACAGGGTCAGGGGAGCTTGGTTTTTTTCCCCACGCCAGTGGGCCATGATCAGGGATGCATGCACTGTCCTATCACCATTTGAGCAGGCCACGAGGATGGTGAGCAGTGACAGTGCATGCATCAGTGACACTGTTCCCCTTGTCCACCTGTTGGAGCACACCCTGTGTGGAATAATGGACAGGGCACTTGAGGCAGAACAGAGGCAGGAAGAGGAGGACTTCCTTAGCTCTCAAGGCCCCCTTTATCCAGACAGTGTTCCTGCGTGCCCGCCAATCACACAGGAAGAGGAGGAGGAGGAGGAGGATTGTGTCAGTATGGAGGTGGAGCCTGGCACTCAGCATCAGCAGCAGTCTTTAAGGGATCATTTACAGTCCCAAGAAACACATGGACTTGTACGAGGCTGGGAGGAGGTGGCTGCGGATTATGTCGTCCTTAGTGACCCAAGGGACTCCGGACCGAATGCCTCAGCAAACCTATGCTGCATGGCCTCCCTGATCCTGCAAAGCCTGCATAAGGATCCTCATATTCGTGATATCGAGGAGAAGCAACAATACTGGCTGGCAACCCTCCTTGATCCACATTACAAGGGTAAGTTTGCGGACCTTATCTTGCCGTCGCAGAGGGAGCAGAAGATGAAACATCTTCGAGAGGCCTTGCAGAAAGGTCTGTGCAACGCGTTCCCAGAGACTGGGAGGTTACAAACTCCTGTTTCTGGACAACGTGTTGCTGAGGCTTCGGTCAGTCAAAGAAGGAGCGATGGGGAAGGTGGCCGTCTGACCGATGCGTTCAGACAATTTTTTAGTCCACAGCCCCAAGGTATGATCGGTTCCAGCAACCATCGCCAGCCTCTGTTTTACATGGTGCAGGAATACCTAGGGGCATGATCTGACTTGGACACCTTTCCCACCGAAAATCCTCTGGGTTACTGGGTCTTGAGGATGGATCACTGGCCAGAGCTTGCACAGTATGCAATTGAGCTACTGGCCTGTCCTGCATCCAGCGTTCTTTCGGAACTCACATTCAGTGTTGCTGCAGGCTTTGTAACCGATCACAGGGTGCGTCTGTCCACCGACTCGGTCGATCAACTGACCTTCATAAAAATGAATCAGTCTTGGATCACCACCAGCTACTAAGCACCTGATGCTGATGTAACAAATTTTTTTGAAATGTCAGATCCCTTCAAAGACTGCCTATGCTGATGCTGAGTGACTATCCTGTTATACTGAGTAATTATCCTCTTCCACCTCAATGATCATGATGATAGCTTGTAAGAACATTTTTGGTTCTGGGCGCGGCCAGTCCCGCCACCAGTGCCTAAGGCCCAATTTTTCAGCCCCTGTTTAACAGGGGCATGTAATTACAATTTTTCATGCAATTCTTTGCAGCAGGGCTAGTTCCTGCGCTCCAACTAGAGTATCTGTGAGGGGCTGCAGTGTTGTGGCACCAGCACCAGTGCCTAAGGCCCAATTTTTCAGCCCCTGTTTAACAGGGGCGTGTAATTACAATTTTTGATGTAATTCTTTGCAGCAGGGCTAGTTCCTGCGCTCCAATTAGAGTATCTGTGAGGTGTTGCAGTGTTGTGGCACCAGCGCCAGTGCCTAAGGTCCAATTTTTCAGCCCTTGTTTAACAGGGGCGTGTAATTACATTTTTTGATGCAATTCTTTGCAGCAGGGCTAGTTCCTGCGCTCCAACTAGAGCATCTGTGAGGGGTTCCAGTGTTGTGGCACCACCATCACCACCACCACCAAAGGCCCAATTTTTCTGCCCCTGTTCAACAGGGGCATGTAATTACAATTCTTGATCTAATATTTTACAGCAGGGCCCGTTTCTGCGCCCACCAAGAGTATTTGTGAGGACTTACAGTGTTGTGGCACCAGCACCACCACCACCAAACGCCCAATTTTTCTGCCCCTGTTCAACAGGGGCATGTAATTACAATTTTTGATCTAATATTTCACAGCAGGGCCCTGTGAGGGCTTACAGTGTTGTGGCCACAACAACACCTAAGGCCCAAATTTCTGCTAAGTAAATAGGGCAGGCCCCTACTTTCAAACATCCAACTTACAAACGACTCCTACTTGCAAATGGAAGGAGACAACAGGAAGTGAGATGAAATCTACCCCTAGGAAGGGAAATTCTCTCCTGTAAGAATTAATATGGGAAAAACTTTTCTCCTTTCCACTGATGCTTTATCACCAATCTTTGTTTCACAAAAAAAACCCAAATTTTCAAAAAATATTTGTGATTGGGACAAAAAGCGAGGTGAAATCTTCTGAATCTTCTGAAAATCTTGCTTCACAGACAGCAAAACAAATGTCACAGAGGTGATAACCCTTCCCTAGGTTTTCCAAAAAGCTTAAAATAGATTTTTTGGCTGGAGCTAAACACGTTAAAAATGTACCAGTTCAAAATTACAAAGAGATTCTGCTTAACAAGAAACCTACAGTCCCTGTCTTGTTTAGAGTATATAGGGCCTGGGGGCCCCACACCTTTCCTTTTTTAATTTGGGTGCGGGGTTCCCCTTAATATCAATACAAGACCCAAAGGGCCTAGTAATGGACTTGGGGGTACCCATGCCGTTTGTCTCACTGATTTTCATCCATATTGCCAGGACCCGACATTACATTAAAGCCGCAAGCAGTTTTTTTTAAAGTTTTTGCTTTAAAAATTACATTTTGTGCAGGGACTGTTCTAAGCACGGGAAACATGGGTCACTTTACAGACATACTATAGACACCCCCCAGGTAGGAAGTTTTTTTTACTTTAAGCATCATTAAAATCACTGCTCCCAAAAAAACTGCCGTTTTTATAACTTTTTTTTGCATTGATACATGTCCCCTGAGGCAGGACCCGGGTCCCCAAACCTTTTTTAGGACAATACCATGCAAATTAGCCTTTAAAATGAGCACTTTTGATTTCGAACGTTCGAGTCCCATAGACGTCAATGGGGTTCTAACGTTCGTGCAAATTTTCGATCCTTTCGCACTTTCTGGTGCGAACCGAACCGGGGGGTGTTCAGCTCATCCCTAGTGCCCATCAATGCAGCCTCATCTGTGCCCATTAATGCAGCCTGACCCTTGCCCATTAGTGCAGCGTAACCAGTGCCCATCAATGTAGCCTGACCTGTGCCCATCAATGCATAACCAGTGCCCATCAATGCAGCATATCCAGTGGCCATCAATGTAGCGTGACCTGTGCCCATCAATGCAGCGTAACCAGTGCCCATCAATGCAGCGTGACCTGTGCCCTTCAATGAAACCTCACCTGTGCAAAGGAAGAGGCGAGCTGGCCGGATCATCAGAGAGTGGAGATTGCCCGCTGTAACAGCTTTCATTTAACTTGCCCGGTGTTCCCAGAGCTCACCGTCACACAGTCCCGCCTCCTGGTCCAACGCCCTTGATGACGTCACACATCCCGGCATTGGACCAGTGTTCTGTCTATCAAAGGCGCCGGGCCAGGAGGCAGGACTGTGTGACGCTGAGCTCCGGGAACACCAGGCAATTCAAATTAAAGCTGTTACAGTGGGTAATCCCTGCTCTCGGATGATCCGGCCAGCTTGCCTCTTACTCTCCTCTCTCTTCCCCTGGCTGGGAGAATGGCTCCCATTCAACCCCGCCTGCCAGTGGTGCTCGCCCCCCATCCCCTTCAGAGACAGCCCCACACCCGCCAGCAATCATTTTTCGCTCGCAAAATGTATATATATATATATATATATATATATATATATATATTAATAAAGATCTTTTAATATTTTATATATGTATCTATGTGATCTACTTTAAACATGCCTATGGGAACTACTGTGTGAACGCCCATCCTCTACAAATGATTTTTGTTCTTTTATTACTTTATCAGGCTGGTGCTCCCTATAGTTTGAGTCCCTCGGACCAATAGGCCCTCACTTTCCATCATAACAGTACAAATATTTATTTCTCCCTGGCCAACCACTAGGAGGTATATTGCCCGTGGGACAGGCTAGGAGAGGGTATACAAATTTAGAAAGTGACCGTGAGAGGTCAATTCTCCCCTGGGTCTCCTGCCTAGGGTAGGGATGTTGTTAGCTGTTAAATCCTCTCAGGCCTGCTGCCTGAAGATAGACAATCCTCTCAGGCTGGATAAAGACTTGAGTTTAAAGTGGTTCTAAAGGCAGAAGGTTTTTTTATCTTACTGAATAATATGTATTAATATAAAAAAAACCTTCTGTGTGCAGCAGCTCCCCCCCCCCTCAGTCCCCCTAATACTTACCTCAGCCCAATCTCGATCCAGCAATGTGCAGGACAGCCTCGGCTGTCTGGGACTCTCCCTCCTCATTAGCTGAGGCAGTAGTGGACGCCATTGGCTCCCGCTGTTGTCAATCAAAGTCAGTGAGCCAATGAGGAGAGAGGTGGTGGAGCCAAACCATGGCTCCATGTTTGAATGGACACATAAAGCATTGGCTCGGCTTCGAAATGCCCCTTAGCAAGCTGCTTGCTGTGGCGGCATTCATCAGGAGGGAGGGGCCAGGAGGCCGGCGAGGGACCTGAGAAGAGGAGGATCTGGGCTGTTCTGTGCAAAACCACTGCACATAGCCAGTAAGTATAACATGTTTGGTTTTTTTTGTGTTGTTTTTTTTAAACAAGCCTTTAGTGTCACTTTAAGGCCTGGCTTGTGAAACCTGTGGATCGAAGTGAGATGAAGAAACTTCAGATGGCTTGAGGGGCCAAAGAAGCTGGGAAGACCTCACTGGATGAGGTCCAAGCAAGGTCCATAAAAAGGCCAGTCAAGTTCCTTCACCCCAAAACTCGCTCATCCATGTCTTTATGGCCCTTGCTTTGTGCACTGGTCCAAATCATTTGGCGGAGGGGGGATTATAGTGTGTGATTGTTTTTAAGGGGTTGGGCTTGGCCGCTTAGTTCCAATAAAGCTAACTCTTAAGGCATCAGCATACTAAGACATTTTGGACAATTTCATGCTCCCAACATTGTGGGAACAGTTTGGGGATATGGCCCCTTCCTGTTCCAACATAACTGCGCACTAGTGCACAAAGCAAGGTCCATAAAGGCATGAAAGAGCGAGTTTGGGGTGAAGGAACTTGACCGGTCTGCACAGAATCCTGACCTCAACACGATAGAACACCTTTGGAATGAATTATAGGGCGTACACACGGTTGGACTTTGTTCGGACATTCCGACAACAAAATCCTAGGATTTTTTCCGACGGATGTTGGCTCAAACTTGTTTTGTCTACACACGGTCGCACAAAGTTGTCGGAAAATCCGATCGTTCTAAACGCGGTGACGTAAAACACGTACGTCGGGACTATAAACAGGGCAGTGGCCAATAGCTTTCATCTCTTTATTTATTCTGAGCATGCGTGGCACTTTGTCCGTCGGATTTGTGTACACACGATCGGAATTTCCGACAACGGATTTTGTTGGAAAATTTTATCTCCTGCTCTCCAACTTTGTGTGTCGGAAAATCTGATGGAAAATGTCCGATGGAGCCCACACACGGGGGGAATCACAGCAGAAGAGGTAGTCAAAGCTATAGATGGTCTGGCTATTAAGAAAACCCCTGGGCCAGATGGATTGACGGCTGAATTTTATAAGATTTTCAAATCCAGCTTGGTACCTTATCTTGTGGAGGTATTTAACGGCTGTCTGCAGGAGGGTTCGCTCCCTCCCTCCATGAGACAATCTGCTGTGATTCTGTTGTCAAAAGGCAAGGATCCCTCGATGATTGAGAATTGGCGCCCCATTAGCCTTCTCAATGTCGATAGAAAGATTCTGGCGAAGATAATTTTCTGGCGCTTGTCGTCAGTAGCAGACAGATTGCTTTCTCGTCAGCAGCACTGTTCGGTCCAGGGCAGAAGCACTTTTTCAGCGGTGTTAGCTGTCCGGGAGGCTCTGGAACGTTGCAGGGCTGAAGGTTGGGGAAAGTATTTGCTGGCACTGGATCAGGCGAAGGCTTTTGATCGTGTCAATCATGAGTACCTCTGGCTTCTCCTTGACAAGTATGGCCTGGAGGGTGGGTTTATTGGATGGCTTAAGACTTTATACAGAGAGGCAGAGAGCTTCATGCTTGTTAACGGTTGGGTTGGACAGCCCTTCGGGGTTGGATCGGGGGTGCGCCAGGGGTGTCCGCTGAGCCCTTTGCTATACGTGTTCGCAATCGACCCCTTCATCAGAAGGCTAGAGAGCGGACCGTTGTGCGGGGTGCCGGTGGGCATTACTGGTGAGCCGCCCTTGAGGGTTGTAGCCTATGCTGATGACGTTTCTGTCTTTATCTCTGGGACAGAGGAGGCACAGGAGGTGGTTTCAGTTATAGAGCAGTATTCCGAGGCATCAGGCTCCAAGGTCAACCGTGATAAAAGTGAAGTTTTTTGGATGAGCGAGGGAGGTGAGAGCTTTGCACTTCCGGACACCTTCCCGAGGCCTCAGCAGAAAGTCAAAGTATTAGGCATCGAGTTTGGGCCTGATGATTACAGTAAGTCAAATTGGGAAGCCAGGCTGAATGATGCTGATGTCAAGGTGAAATGCTGGAAAGGGTGGCGGCTCTCCTTGAGGGAAAGGGTGGACTTGATTAAGACCTACCTGATTCCTACCTTTTTGTATGTTAGCTTTGTTTGCATCTTGCCAGAGTCTTGCTATACCAGGATTTATAGTTGTTTCTTCCAATTATTATGGGGGAACAGGCTGAATCTTGTGAAGCGGAATGTGACTTACCTATCTAGGTGGAAGGGTGGCCTAGGGATGGTCAACCCGGTTGTATTCTTCTCTCTGATGTTTTTGAAACATAATTTTGGTAACATGCTAGCAGAGAGACCGCCTGGATGGGTGGGTATTTTCCAGATCTGGTTTAGACCTTTTCTGGGCTGTTGGGAGAGTGGCGGGCCAGTGAAAAGCCTAAGGATCAAGCATGGTAAGCTCCCGGCTTATGTTGCCCTGTGCCTGAAAATTCTTAAACGGTGGCATGTGACAGCAGAGGATATCAGGTCCCTTCCTAGGAGACTCCTGGGGGAGAAGATCGTGGGTACTGTCTTTCATGCGCCACTGGCCTTAAGGGATTGCCCAGGTCATATTATGAGGGAGGGTTAACGTTTAATAAATTCTGAGCGGATTCCCTTGAAATTTAGGGACCAGGCCTGGCTCGCTTTCCACGGTAGGCTCTATGTGAGGGGGAACGTGAAGTGCCGCTCTTTGGACAATCGTGGTTGTCCAAGAGTGGAGTGTCAGGGTGAAGTGGAAACCATGGACCACTTCTTGCTTCAGTGCCCTTTCAATATAGAAGTCTATAAAAAGGTGGGGAGGGCTCTGAATATTCCTTTCCTGCCTTGCATGTCTTATGCTGAGTGGGTGTATGGAGCATTGCAGAATCGCAAGGGATTTGATTTGGACACTCTTTTTCTAGTCAGCTTAGTAGTCCGATATTACACCTGGAATGCACGGTGTCAGGTATCCCTTCGGCAGAAAGTCCTTCCTGTTCCGGTGGTGGTGTGTGAGATTCTTGGTGAGGTAGGGAAAATTCGGGGTCTTGAGAAAGACAGATGGCGGCAAAGGGTCTGGATAAAGGCGTGGAGGAATATCAGGCCTGTAGCTGCTGTTTGTTGATCTCTGGGTGTTGGGTTCTTTCCCTGTTTTCTCTCTGGACACTCCTTTTAGATTTTCAAGGATAAACATAATTTTGAAGAAAGGCTACATACACATGATAATCTATGTTTCTTGGTCTGAATGTTAATTAAGTTGAGTAATGTGTAGAATTGTTGAAGATGTCTGTGCTATTTAGTGATATATGTATACAGTATAATTTAATACAGTGATATTCCTCTTGGTTGAAAAAAAAAAACCCTTTTGTTCATATATTATAGGTTGAAGTAAGCCTTTATTATTAAGTTTAGTCGTATATACAATATGTTATGCATATTTGAAAAAAAAAAGAAAAGAGGAAATATATGTATGTGTGTATATGTATATATGTATGTGTGTATGTATGTATGTATGTATGTATATATATGTATATATGTATAATATTTATTTTTTTATATTTTTGTATTAAAAAAAAGTTGGAATGTGTTTCTTGTTTGCAAGATTCTCAAATAAAAAATTGCCAACTCAATATTAAACCATATGGACTAAGACTGGGATGCCATTAAAATTCATGTGGGTGAAAAGGCAAGCGGCCCAATACTTTTGGTAATATAGTGTATATATATATACACACACACACACACACACACACACACACACACACACACACACACACACACACACACACACACACATATATAAAATATGTGTGTGTATATATATATTACACACATACATACATGTGTATATATAGTATAGGCTTTATTTTTTTAGACTTACATATACAACTCTGTTGTTTTAGGAGAAAATATCATTTTCTTGTGTAGACATTTCTCAACTAATTGCCACTGGAACGTTTGCACAAGCTGTCTTCTATATAATACATTTGAAAAAGAGATACTATTGTTGTATAGTGTTGGGCACACAGTTCAGCCCGAACTCATGCTCGATTTCTTTTTCTTTTTCGGGTTCCGGCTGTGCAGCACGCACGCAGCGCTGCGATCGTGACAGCGCTGTGTTGCTAGGACACGGTGCGACCCCAATCTCTGCAAAGAGCCGCGTACGTGGCTCTTTAACCATGTGATCGGCTGTGTCCAATCACAGCCGGTCACATGTAAACACGGAGATGCCGGTAATCGGCGCTCCTCGCCTCACACTGACAGAGCTGATCGGCGGCATCTCCAAGCAGGGGGACATCTATAGCGCCAACTGTGTCACCAATCAGTGCTCATCATGGCCGCCAGTGCCAGCAATCAGTGCCCACCAGTGTCAGCAATGAGTGCCCACAACTACCCACAAGTGCCACCAATCAGTGTCCATTAGCGATGCCAGTCGGTGCTGGCTATCAGTGCTGCCCATCAATGCCCATTACTACTCATCAGTGTCGCCCACCAAGTGCCCACCAGTGCCGCCTATCAGTGCCACATATCAGTGCCACCTAACAGTGCCCATAGGTTCAGCATATTAGTGCCTCCTCTTCAGTGCCACCTAATCAGTGCCCATAAGTACCGCCTCATCAGTGCCCATAAGTGCCACCTCATCAATGCCCATCAGTTCAGCCTATCAGCGCACATCAGTGAAGAAGAAAAATTACTTAGTTACAAAATTTACTGACAGAAACTAAATGAAACTAAGTAAAAAAAATATTTTTCAAAATTTTTGGTCTTTTTTTTTTTTTTTTTTAGTAAAAAATAAAAAAACCGAGCAGTGATTAAATACCACCAAAAGAAAGATCTATTTGTGTGAAGAAAATTATAAAAAAAATTGTTTGGGTACAGTGTAGCACAAGCTGTCTTCTATATAATACATTTGAAAAAGAGATACTATTGTTGTATAGTGTTGGGCAAACAGTTCAGCCCGAACTCATGCTCAATTTTTTTTCTTTTGTCATTTAAAGTGCACAGCGCTGAAAGCTGAAAAATGTCCAGGGCAGGAAGGGGGTGTAAGTGACCTGTAGGCAAGTGGTTAATAAAGGAATTTTCAAAAACTCTATGTGTTTTTTTTACTTTTTGATACTTGCTCACCCCTCCCCCCCTTCTTTCCTGACCTGCCAGGCTGCATTTTCAGATAAGGGTCTAGTATGGATTTGGAGGGGAACCCATGGTGTTTGTTTGTTTTTTTTTGGTGCAAGGTTCTTCTCAAAATCCATACCAGACCCAAAGGATCTGGTATGGACTGGATGGGGGGGACCCAACGCTTTTTCTTTCTTTCTTTTTTTTTCTTACATAGCGGGGTGATATGTGTTATGGTGAGGGTTGGGGTTTGGGACTACTGGGACTGGGATTATGGTGAGGGTTTGGGGTTTGGGACTACTGGGATTATGATGAGGGTTTTGGGTTTGGGACTAGTTGGACTGGTATTATGGTGAGGGTTGGGGGTTTGGGACTGGGATTATGGTGAGGGTTGGTGGTTGGGACTAGTTGAACTGGGATTAGGGTGAGGGTTGGGTGTTTAGGGCTACTGGGACTGGGATTATGGTGAGGGTTGGGTTTTTGGGACTACTGGGACTGGGATTATGGTTAGAGTTGGGGGTTTGAGACTACTGGGACTGGGATTAGGGTTAGGGTTGGGGTTTGGGACTACCGGGCCGGGAATTGGGGTGAGGGTTGGGGGTTTGAGACTACCGGGACTGGGATTAGGGTGAGGGTTGGGGGTTTGGGGCTAGTTGGACTGGGATTATGGTGAGGGTTGGGGGTTTGGGACTACTGGGACTGGGATTAGGGTGAGGGTTAGGGGTTTGGGACTACCGGGAATAGACCTTTGACCAATCATGGCTCTTACAGCAGAGCGCACTGTGATTGGCCAAAGCATGCATGTCAGGTGCATGCTTTGGCCAATCAGCAGCTGTCAATGCACTGTGATCTTGCAGTGCATTATGGGGCGATTTGCAGTGCTCAAATTTGCTGCGAACGCCCCATGTGTTTGTTCTGAGAACAAACGAACACCCGATGTTAGAGTCGAACTTACGTTTGACTCAAACATCGGGACCATCCCTACTGCTGACTATTATTAAGCACAACAATTATTGGAGCTCCACTTTGCAATGCTCGTCTATGATGTTTTTCCAGTGCAGGGAGTAGACATCTTGGCTGGGTCTAAATCGATCCTGGAGCTGATTGGCTCAGGCAACAAAGTAAGGAGAAGGGGGGTCTGCAGGCTGTGAAGGAAAGTTGAGAGGACTGGATACAAGCAAGAAGGTGTGTGGGGAAAAGCCTGAGCTACAGCAGCTGTCTGAACAGAACCCTGCTATACCTGACTACAATTGGGAGGGAGATCTCAGAGAAGGCACTCAAGTCACAGAACCCTGCCTTACAGACAAGGAAGTTTCTTCCTGGGAGGGTTAATTTGGATACTTGGTGAGATCAATTTTTTTTAGAAAGCACCCCCACTGCTTGTAAGGAGGGAGGGACTGTCTAAGTAGGACTAAAAGAGAGATATTACAGCAACTCCTATCCCTGTCTGCAAAATTTAACTAAACTAGAGCACATGTTCAGAGACCCAAAAGAGGGTGACCTGGGTGTGATAAAGGACTAATGCCCTGTACACACGATAGGATTTTCCGACAACAAAACCGTGGATTTTTTTCCGAAGGATGTTGACTCAAACTTGTCTTGCATACACACGGTCACACAAATGTTGTTGGAAAATCCAAACGTCAAGAACGCGGTGACGTACAACACGTACGACGAGCCGAGAAAAATGAAGTTCAATAGCCTGTGCGGCTCTTCTGCTTGATTCCGAGCATGCACTGACTTTAGTGCGTCGGAATTGTGTACACACGCTCGGAATTTCCGACAACAAGTTTTGTTGTCGGAAAATTTGAGAACCTGCTCTCAAACATTAGTTGGCGGAAATTCCGCCAACAAATGTTCTATGGAGCATACACACTGTCAGACTTTCCGACAACAAGCTCACATCCAACATTTGTTGTCGGAAAATCCGATCTTGTGTACAGGGCATAACAGTTAAAACAGGTAATCCATTGTCTGCTGGAAACTGTTGTGCTTTCTAGAGCCCTAACTTTGCTAGCCAACATTTTTTTTAATTTGCTTTCATCCATTACTTGTCCTGTGTGTTAAAACTGGGATTGTTATAGCAAGTTAGGACTGTCTTTATTTACTGTTGCTAGATAAATGCAGTTCAGAGTAATGTTGTTGTCTTATTGATTGTATGCATAAGTACACTTGCTAAATCGCTCTTCTTTTAGGCTATGCTTGGTGTAATAAATTCTTTGAAGTATCTTAAGGTGTGCCAGTAAGTGCTGGGTGAGCGAGGTGTGTCATTTTCAAGTGTGCAAAGAAATCGCAAAACAATTCAGCAGCTCCTCTGGATGTAGCACTACAATTATAATAAATAAACTGTATGACAAAGACCCGGGCTGAGGTTATCTCTTTCAACTTAACACTACTTGCATAGATGTGCGGCACTGGGGATTCCTTCTCTCTTCTCTTCAACTGTCTTTGACAGACTAGCACAATTACCCCCCCCGCGTGGCACTGCACTAACCCCCCCTCCACCACCGCTGTCCTTACCGTGGATGCGAGCAGTGAAAGCAGCGGTCGGAGCTGCTGTGGCCATCTTCCATCGTGGCGGGCTCCAGTGTGCTCTCCTGGAGTCCTCTCCACAGTGCATCTCCTCTCTGCTCTCCTAGCCCTAGGCATTCAGTAGGATCGCCTGATGTTTTGGCCAATCGAGAAACAGGTTTCATACCTGCTTCCCGATTGGCTAGGAGGAGGATCAGTTTTGCAACAGTGAATATTCATTCGCTGTTGAAACACACACCTGGGTGTGCTCCGGATGCATCCTCTGTGACCCGAGCCCATGCCAATTTGAAGCCTATTAGAGCCTTTGGCTCTAATAAGGTGCTTCAACAAAAACCCTGGCCGCTGTTATTCAAGCGCCCGATGACCCGAAAGGGGCCGGACGCATTAATAGGGGCAGCCGCGGCACCCGTAGATAGATTCATGCTATGCATGAATCTATCCACTGCATATAGGGGGTGGAGAGGAGAGAGGGGGCGGCGCCCGGGTGCCCCTAATGGACAGGCCGCCACTGCTTGATATGTCTCTGACAGAACCAGAAGTGAGAGAAAATCTCCCTAACATCACTGGTCAGATTTGAAAGTTTGTCCCCTACCTATTGTGGGTGTGGATGCGGCAGACTGCCCGCCAGTTCTAGGTAGCGCTTGGTGCTGTTTTGCTTTATTCCCTGCTGCATGTCTTGCTCGTTCATCCTGGTGATTTACCATCTGGTGCTTGGGGTGTTACTTCAGCACTTGCATGCAATTTAACAAGAGATTTATATGTTACCTAGTAGGTGAGTTTGAAAAAAGACACATCCATCAAGTCCAACCTATGTATGTAATTTTATGTCAGTATTACATTGTATATCCTCGTATGTTGTGGTCGTTCAGGTGGTTATCTAATAGTTTTTTGAAACTATCGATGCTCCCTGCTGAGACAACCGCCTGAACCGTTGTGACAACATCCTTGCCGCTCTTACAGTAAAGAACCCTCTATGTAGTTTAAGGTTAAATCTCTTTTCTTCTAATTTTAATGAGTGGCCACGTGTTTTGTTAAACTCTCTTCTGCGAAAAAGTTTTATCCCTATTGTGGGGTCACTAGTATGGTATTTGTAAATCGAAATCATATCCCCTCTCAAGCGTATCTTCTCCAGAGAGAATAAGTTCAGTGCTCGCAACCTTTCTTTATCACTAATATCCTCCAGACCCTTTATTAGCTTTGTTCCCCTTCTTTGCACTCGCTCCATTTGCAGTACATCCTTCCTGAGGACTGGTGCCCAGAACTGGACAGCATACTCTAAGTGCGGCCAGACCAGAGTCTTGTAGAGCGGAAGAATTATCGTTTTATCTCTGGAGTTGATCCCCTTTTTAATGCATGCCAATATTCTGTTTGCTTTGTTAGCAGAAGCTTGGCATTGCATGCCATTGCTGAGCCATTTACTAGGACCCCCAGGTCCTTTTCCATCCTAGATTCCCCCAGAGGTTCTCCCCCCAGTGTATAGATTGCATTCATATTTTTGCTACCCAAATGCATTATTTTACATTTTTCTACATTAAACCTCATTTGCCATGTAGTTGCCCACCCCATTCATTTGTTCAGATATTTTTGCAAGGTTTCCACATCCTGCAGAGAAGTTATTGCCCTGCTTAGCTTAGTATCATCTGTAAATACAGAGATTGAACTGTTTACCCCATCCTCCAGGTCGTTTGTATAAACAAATTAAATAGGATTGGTCCCAGCACAGAACCCTGGGAGACCCCAACTACCCATCCCTGACCATTCCGAGTACTCTCCATTTATCACCACCCTCTGAACTCGCCCTTGTGGCCAGCTTTCAATCCATGTACTCACCCTATGTCCATGCCAATGGACCTTATTTTGTACAGTAAACGTTTATGGGGAAATGTGTCAAATGCTTTTGCAAAATCCAGATACACCACGTCTACGCACCTTCCTTTAGCTAACTGGTCTGTAATTCCTGTTCTGTCTCTGGGACAGTTAGCTAAACCTTCTTATCCCAATAACTTCAGATACCATATTTCTTTGATCTCAGTTTTATTAGAACAAGCCAGGTGAAACGACAAATAACAGAAATAGACTTCAATAAGTATAATATTGCATACAATACAGCATACATTGCATAAACAACGATATACAGTACAAGATGAGATAATAAAAACTTACTTTTTAAGTTCTCTAAGGGGTGATGGCGATAGATTGAGAAAGACATGATTTGCTTCCTGCAATGTGTTGAAAAGAATGGTGGATGGTTCACTTCCTGTTAAGATTCTACCCAGAATCCCCTGCTCACTGACAACTTCCTTTATTACACATACATTAAACAAATAAACAGAGCTGCAGCAATACCAAAAAGGAACGCTAGATGGAGCCTGCACACCACATATGATTGTCTTAAGTAAATTACACATTTTGCATGTAAATTTAACAACACAGGTACAAATAAGGTACAAATAATCATCAAGACATCTGGTGGACAGAACACTCCCTGCCTGACATCAAGTCATGTCACTAACAGAGTCCTCTGTAGAGAGCAACAGAATAAGTTTGGTCACTGGTCTCAAGAATACTTTAACCTCATTCTGTTGAAAGATCTTGACCTCGACCTTACGAACACGATTATCCTTGCTTGGCAGTACTTTGGTGATCAAACCTAAAGGCCACATATTCTATAGTGTCTGGCAATCTTTCATGAGCACAACATCATCAGGTTTAAGATTAGGCTTTTCAGTGTGCCACTTTCTCTTTACTTGTACAGTAGATATATATTGTTCCCTCCACCGGCTCCAGAAGTTATTGCCAAGGATTTGCACTTGTCTCCATTGACGTTTGCAAAGGTCCTTCTCACAAAACTCTCCAGCTGGAGCACCGGCAAGACAAGTCTTTTGCGAGAGTAACATGGCAGGTGTGAGGACCACTGGATCTCCAGAGTAATTTGAAATGGAGGTCAAAGGTCTGGCGTTAATGATAGCTGTAACCTCTGCCATAAATGTCACTAAACATTTTTGAGTAAGCCTTGCAGTTCCTACTTGTAGAAAGATATAGCCAAGAATAGAGGTCGACCGATATGGGTTTTTCTGTGGCCGATGCCGATATTTAGAAATCAGGGCGGCCGATGGTCGATATATGTTGCCGATTTTTGTGGCCGATATTTTAGGCCAATTTTTTTCTTTTTCCTTCATCTCAGAAAATCTAGGGAGGAGATGTGGTGTGGAGGTTATTGTTTAGGGTAGAGAGGTGGGGTGCAGCCTATCAGCGCCAACCATTGCAGCCTATCAGTATCCATCAGTGCCACCTCATTAGTGCCCACCAGTTCAGCCTGTCAGTGTCCATCAGTGCAGCCCATCAGTGCCACCCATTTAGTGTCCACCAGTGCAGCCTATCAGTGTCCATTAGTGCCCACCAGTGCAGCCCATCAGTGCAGACCACTAGTGCCACCTCATTAGTGCCCACCAGTGCAGCCTATCAGTGTCCATCAGTGCCACCTCATTGGTGTCCATCAGTGCCCACCAGTGCAGCCCAGTGCCAACCAGTGTATCTCATGAGTGCCCATCAGTGCCACCTTATCAGTGCCCTTCAGTGCATCCCATCATTGCCCACCAGTGCCAACCAGTGCATCCCATCAGTGCCCACCAGTGCAGCCCATCAGTGCCAACCAGTGCATCCCATCAGTGCAGCCCATCAGTGCCCACCAGTGCATCACATCAGTGCCCACCAGTGCATCACATCAGTGCCAACCAGTGCATCACAGTGTCCACCAGTGCATCACATCAGTGCCCACCAGTGCATCACATCAGTGCCCACTGCCCACCAGTGCATCACATCAGTGCCCACAAGTGCATCACATCAGTGCCCACCAGTGCCAACCAGTGCATCACATCAGTACCCACTAGTGCATCACATCAGTGCCCACAAGTGCCAACCAGTGCATCACATCAGTGCAGCCCATCAGTCCCACCTCATCAGTGCCCACCAGTACAGCTCATCAGTGCCCACCAGTACAGCCTAATAATGTAATTCACTGCCACCTCAGCAGTGCCCACCAGCAGAGCACTCCCAGCTCCGTTCTGTCCCCTCGCCTGCCCGAAGACAGCTCCACTCATCTAACGTGCTGCGCGCCCCGCCTCTCCCTCCAGACTAAAATCCCCAAAATGCAGTGCGGCCGGTATCAGCCAATCGACGGCCGCTGCTGCCGACTTCGTCCACTGATAAAACAAAAAAAAAAGTCAGCAGACAGTGGCCGTGATAGCAGCCGTTTAGAATAGATGGCAGGCGGCCGGGGGGGGGGGGGGATTTCCACCAAGCACACCCCCTGCCTCAGATCCCTCACAATCGGCCTTTTTCCCATAATAATCAGCCAACGCCGATTTCTTTAAAAAGGCGAAATATCGGCCGATAGTCGAGAATTCTGCGGGCTTTGCCTATCATCCTCTCCCGAACACCTTCTATGTGAGAAGAGTGAGGTGGGTTGAAGATCCACGTGCAGTCTTGTTCACTCAAGTATCTTTCTACTCTGAGAACATCCAAATTAGAAGGAATTTGAAGTTCTTTTACTGCAGCACAAAGTTCCAACATGGGTATGGTGTGTTCGGGAAGTGGTGCAAGTTTTTCTTTCCCCATTACAAACCCTATGTGACATTGTCCTCTAGTGTCTATGGTTTTCAGGTAAGCTACAGCAGCAATTGCTTTAACAGAAGGATCCGAAAACACACAAATCTGATCGTCAGCAGATGACAGAGGAGCATATGGTCGTGGAATTTTAAGGTTGGATAGAGCTATTAGTGAGTCCTTCCACTCTAGCCATAGGTTCTTCTTGTCGGTGGGGAGAGGGTGGTCCCAATCTAGCGACTCACAGGTTAAGTCTCTCAGTAGTGCTTTACCCTGGATGGTGACAGGTGCTGCAAAGCCTAAGGGATAATACAGGCTGTTTATGGTAGACAGGACACCTCTACGGGTAAAAGGCTTTTCTTCTGTGTTTACTTGGAAAGTAAACTTGTCAGATCTTAAGTCCCAAAGCAAACCAAGACTGCGTTGCATGGGAAGTGAGTCTGTGCCTAGATCTAAGTCCTATAACTCGTTAGAATGATCTTGGACAGGAAAGGCTTCTAAAACTTCCCTACTGTTGGAAGCAATCTTGTGGAGTCTTAAGTTGGAACAAGCAAGCATTGCTTGAGTTCTTTTGAGGAGACTGATTGCGGCTTCATTTGTGGGTAGTGATTTCAAGCAATCGTCTACATAGAAAACCTTGTCCACAAACTCTCTGACATCTGACCCATACTCTAACTCTCCCACTCTAGCAGAGTGTCTGAGGCCATATAAAGCAAATGCAGGGGAAGGACTGTTGCCAAATATGTGAACACTCATGCTGTATACTGTGATGTCTCCAGAGGGGTTGTTGTCCCTGAACCAGAGAAACCTCAGAAAGTTTTGTTGTTCTTCTTTAACAAGAAAGCAATAGAACATTTGTTGTATGTCTGCCATGAATGCAACTGAATCTTTGCGAAAGCGAAGAAGTACTCCTAATAGTTGTTCAGGTCAGGGCCAGAGAGAAGGACATCATTTAGAGAGACACCCTCATGTTTGGCGCTGGAATCGAACACCACTCTAATCTGTCCTGGCTTCTTAGGGTGATAGACCCCAAATATGGGTAAGTACCAGCATTCCTCTGAGTCTTTGAGGTTTGACCATTCTGGAATATTTTCTCCATGAAGGAAAATAAATGTTCTTTCATCTCTGGTTTCCTTTGAAGATTGTGTCTTAGGGAAGTGAGACGTTTATATGCTAGATCTCTGTTGAAAAGGAAGAAAGAAAAGAAAGAAAAGGCACATATGATTGCCTTAAGTAATTTACACATTTTGCATGTAAATTTAACAACACAGGTACAAATAAGGTACACATAAATCAGCAAGACATCTGGTGGACAGAACAATTCCCAGGGATGCATTTTGAGCCCTTTTTAAATATTGGTACTACATTGGCTTTTCTCCAATCAGCTGGTACCATTCCAGTCAGTAGACTGTCAGCTATAATTAGGAACAATGGTCTGACAATTACTTGACTGAGTTCCCCAAGTACCCTCGGATGCAAGCCATCTGGTCCCGGTGATTTAGTAATTTTATTAATTAAGTAATTGATGTAAGTGTGCTTTGTTTAATTAAAGGTGTTCTTGAAGGGGAAGTTCCGCTTTAAGCATCCCCCCCCCCTCCATGCCGCATTTTGCATGTCATTGTTTTTTGGGGGGGGAGCGGGTAACTCGTTTTCACAGGTACACGCTCCCAATTTTGGTTGGATCACCCCCTCCCTCCCTGCAATCTTCTGGGAAACATCACAGGTCCCAGAAGTTCACCCGACCAATAAGGAGGCACAACGCGACTTGCGCATGTGCAGTGCACACCCAGCTGTAAAGCCGCAAGCTGTCACAGCCGGGTGCCCACATTTGTAATGCCGGCGCTGGCGAGAAGAGAGGGAGAGAATTGAGGGTTTGGGTGGCCGCATCGCTGGATTGTGGGACAGGTGAGTGTGTATTTATCAAAAGTCAGCAGCTACATCTTTTGTAGTTGCTGACTTTTAATAAGCACAAAAAAGACTGGAACTCCACTTTAACTTCAGTGCCCTTCTTTGTCTTTTTGACTGTGCGTGATGATACATCCCAGATCAGATTAAGGTGCTACAGGACTTATTGGACCCTTCCTATCCCTACTCTTGTCCCCATTTTGGATTTAGGCTAATGGACTGTGGCCTCTTGTTCACCCGAGGAGCGCCGAGTAAGCACTGTATACTTTGTGCATACACATTTTTGTGCATATTTATTGTTTTCTGTGTTTCTATGAGTGAGATAATTTCTCACTTTCTGTCCAGGTTATGGGTGTCAGACAGAGCTATCCAAAAGTTGGGAATGCACAGCCAGGGTTACATGTGACCAAAAACAAGGAAAAAAACTATTTTTTATTTATTTTTCCTATTTATATCTTTATCCTGTCCCTGGCTGTAGATTTCAGCCCAATTATCCTTTGCAGAGGGTAGAAACAAAGAAAGTGGCTGTTCTGTATAATAACTTACTTGTAAAGATGTAACGAGCATCAGAAAAGTGACATTCACTGTGTAAACTGCTGTACAATAAATGGAATGCAGTTTTCTGACAATAAAGTAGCAGTGAATTCTGTTAGTGTATTTCTTCATGAAACATGTTTATGTTATAGTCTCCCAATTTTATAGCTAACATTTATCACCATAAGGTGCGTTTCCTGACAGTGGAATAACTACATTCAGTTAGAGTTGTCGCAATGTGCCTTCCGTATCAAGACACATGCTGATTGTATCAAGTGCTGTTGACTGTCTTAGTGCTGCAAATAGACAAGATGATTACATTGTACTTTGAAGATATGATGTAACATTATTCTCATGGCAAGAAGCTGAAGGTCAAGGTTGTCGAAGTGGCGGGAAGATATGATACATATATTGCTCACGCTGTAACGTGATGAACATTGTTAATGCACAAGGAATGCTTTCCGGATGATATATGGAATGATTCTTTGGCAAATCTAATTTAAATACAATTTGCATGAACGTAAATAGCAAACATTTTGAATACAAGATGTGTTTCATTTCATCAATCTATGAAGCTACTTTCATGATTAGCAGAATTAAAATGTAAAATAAACTTAGACTTTGTAAATTAAATGCACAATGACTTCACATACTTGACAATGACTTCACAATGACTTCACAACGACTTCACAATGACTCCACTTACTTCCTTTCAGGCTAGGCTTGCAAGTATAATATTCTGTTTAAAGCTAACAGTTTTTTTTCTAAAGGCCATGCCCATCCAGTACTGATATTTCACATATAGATAATTACTTGTTTCACGTGATTCAGTGTGGTCAGGACCAAGCACCCTCTGAGTTCCTCTCAATGTCAATCTTGCCCATTGGGTCTCACTTCTGCTTTCTTTAACCACTTCAGCCCCGGAAGGTTTTACCCCCTTCCTGACCAGAGCACTTTTTACAATTCGGCACTGCGTCGCTTTAACTGCTAATTGCGCGGTCATGCAATGCTGTACCCAAACAAAATTTGCGTCCTTTTCTTCCCACAAATAGAGCTTTCTTTTGATGGCATTTGATCACCTCTGCCGTTTTTATTTTTTGCGCTATACACCGAAAATTTTAAAAAAAATGATATTTTCTACTTTTTGTTCTAAAAAAAATCCAATAAACTCAATTTTAGTCATACATTTAGGCCAAAATGTATTCGGCCACATGTCTTTGGTAAAAAAAATGTCAATAAGTGTATATTTATTGGTTTGCGCAAAAGTTATAGCGTCTACAAACTAGGGTACATTTTCTGGAATTTACACAGCCTTTAATTTATGACTGCCTATGTCGTTTCTTGAGGTGCTAAAATGGCAGGGCAGTACAAAACCCCCACAAATGACCCCATTTTGGAAAGTAGACACCCCAAGGAATTTGCTGAGAGGCATGTTGAGCCCATTGAATATTCATTTTTTTTGTCCCAAGTGATTGAATAATGACAAAAAAAAAAATACAAAAAGTTGTCACTAAATGATATATACAGGCCATGGGCATATGTGGAATTGCACCCCAAAATACATTTAGCTGCTTCTCCTGAGTACGGGGATACCACATGTGTGGGACTTTGCCGCGTACGGGGCCCCGAAAACCAAGCACCGCCTTCAGGATTTCTAAGGGCGTACATTTTTGATTTTACTCCTCACTACCTATCACAGTTTTGAAAGCCATAAAATGCCCAGATGACATAAAACCCCCCCAAATGACCCCATTTTGGAAAGTAGACACCCCAAGCTATTTGCTTTGAGGCATGTTGAGTCCATGGAATGTTTTATATTTTGACACAAGTTGCGGGAAAGTGACAAATTTTTTTATTTTTTATTTTTTTTTGCACAAAGTTGTCACTAAATGATATATTGCTCACACAGGCCATGGGCATATGTGGAATTGCACCCCAAAATACATTTAGCTGCTTCTCCTGAGTATGGGGATACCACATGTGTGGGACTTTTTGGGAGCCTAGCCGCGTACGGGACCCCGAAAACCAATCACTGCCTTCAGGATTTCTAAGGGCGTACATTTTTGATTTTACTCCTCCCAGGTGGCACAACCCCCCCCCAAATGACCCCATTTTGGAAAGTAGACACACCAAGCTATTTGCTGAGAGGCATGGTGAGTATTTTGCAGCTCTCATTTGTTTTTGAAAATAAAGAAAGACGAGAAAAAAAATTTTTTTTTTTCTTTTTTCAATTTTCAAAACTTTGTGACAAAAAGTGAGGTCTGCAAAATACTCACTATACCTCTCATCAAATAGCTTGGGGTGTCTACTTTCCAAAATGGGGTCATTTGGGGGGGTTTTGTGCCACCTGGGCATTCCATGGCATCCGAAACTGTGATAGGCAGTGAAGAGTGAAATCAAAAATTTACGGCCTTAGAAAGCCTGAAGGCGGTGCTTGGTTTTCGGGGTCCCGTACGCGGCTAGGCTCCCAAAAAGTCTCACACATGTGGTATCCCCATACTCAGGAGAAGCAACAGAATGTATTTTGGGGTGTAATTTCACATATTCCCATGGCATGTTTGAGCAATATATCATTTAGTGACAACTTTGCGTAAAAAAAAATAAAAAAAATAAAAAATTGTCTCTTTCCCGCAACTTGTGTCACAATATAAATTACTCAACATGACTCTCAGCAAATAGCTTGGGGTGTCTACTTTCCAAAATGGGGTCATTTGGGGGGGTTTTGAACTGAAGCCTTTAAAAGCCTTTACAGGTTACCACTTTAGATTTACAGAGGAGGTCTACTGCTAAACTTACTGCCCTCGATCTGACCTTTGTGGCGATACCTCACATGCATGGTGCAGTTGCTGTTTACATTTGACGCCAGACCGACGCTTGCGTTCGCCTTAGCGCGAGAGCAGGGGGGACAGGGGTGCTTTTTTTTTAATTTCTTTATTATTATTATTTTTTTATCTTATTTTTAAACTGTTCCTTTCATTTTTTTTTTTAAATCATTTTTATTGTTATCTCAGGGAATGTAAATATCCCCTATGATAGCAATAGGTAGTGACAGGTACTCTTTTTTGCAAAAATTGGGGTCTATTAGACCCTAGATTTCTCCTCTGCCCTCAAAGCATCTGACCACACCAAGATCAGTGTGATAAAATGCTTTCCCAATTTCCCAATGGCGCTGTTTACATCCCGCAAAATCTAAGTCATAAAATGCTCTTAGCTTCCGGTTTCTTAGGCCATAGAGATGTTTGGAGCCACTCTGGTCTCTGATCAGCTCTATGGTCAGCTGGCTGAATCACCGGCTGCATTTTCAGGTTCCCTGTTGAGACAGGAGAGCCAGAGAAAAACACGGAAGACGTTGGGGGGGGCATTCCCTCCCACTGCTTGTAAAAGCAGTCTAGAGGCTAATTAGCCACTAGGATTGCTTTTACATGAAAGCCGACCGCTGGCTGAAAAGAATGATACCAAGATGATACCTAAACCTGCAGGCATCATTCTGGTATAACCACTCAAAGTCGTGAATGGCGTACCTGAAGACAAAAAAATGGTTAACAATAAAGCACAGTAAACGGTAAGGTATAAAAAATTGCATACCTGAAAAGCAAACATGATAAAACATAATAACAATAAAACATTGCAGAATAGAATACAGTAAAAAAGAGCAGAACAATAGAGAGAGAGAATAGAGAGAGAGAACAATAAAACGACAACTATTTTTTTTTTATTTTATATTTTTGTATGTGTTTTTTTTTTTTTTTTTTTACACTTTTTTTTTGTAACTAACTTTTATAACTGTAACCGGTTCCAGGTTCGGGTCTCTCAAAATGCGCTGGCATCTTGGGAGACCCTGTGAAAGTGTGCCTAGTCTGTGCAATGCTGTACCCTACGCTAATACTCAACTAGTGCATGGTAGCGTTCAAAACATTCACCAATGCAAAGACCAGGATTGTCAGGACAGGAGGGACAATAATAGCGGGTGTCTCGCCTATATCCGCGCTTGCTGCAGACACGACATCTTTTTTGGGGGGGTTCGCTGGGTAGGGGTGCTCGGGAGGACATAAAGAAAATGCCTCTCATGCAGCCGACTGCATTTGGTTGGGGATGTGAATGGGAGAAGTACGGGCGCTGCAGAAGCGGTGGGTTCCCAATTAGGATTGGCGAATGCAGCAGGAAGGGCACTATGGGCACGACGGGCCTGTGTTTGTCTTTTTGGTGGCAGCGGGACACTACTTGTGCTTGCCACCTCACCAGCTTGAACTGCACTTATGTGACTCGCCACGTCACCAAGTGTTACTGCAGTGCTGGTTTGACTACGACCGGGGTGTACTAGGCCGCTGGTGCTTGCCAGTTCACCAAAACACTACCAAAAAAACTGTTAGCGATTGCAGGGATCAGGCCTGACTCTGCGAACGCTGCAGTTATGCGTTTAGTGTTTTGTAAGTGACAGTGATCGATCGATACTGCACTTGGATGGGCTGGGCTGGGCCGGGCGGAGGGGCAAAACGCAGGTGCTAGCAGGTATCTGGGCTGATCCCGCTAACACTGCGTTTGTGGGAACCCTAAACTGCTGGTGACGCTAGTATAGATCTGGTCGGATCAGATATTGATGCGATCAGATACTATACCACTAAGGGAGGCGTATGCTGCGTGCGTGGGTGTTAGCGGTACTGGCGCTAATCTGACGCTGCCTGGGGCTGGTGCTTGCCAGTTCACCAAAACGCTACCAAAAAAACTGTTAGCGATCGCAGGGATCAGGCCTGACTCTGTGAACGCTGCAGTTATGCGGTTGGTGTTTTGTAAGTGACAGTGATCGATCGATACTGCACTTGGGTGGGCTGGGCTGGGCCGGGCGGACGGGAAAAACGCAGGTGCTAGCAGGTATCTGGGCTGATCCCGCTAACACTGCGTGTTTGGGAACCCTAAACTGCTGGGGACGCTAGTATAGATCTGATCGGATCAGATATTGATCCGTTCAGATACTATACCACTAAGGGAGGCGTATGCTGCATGCGTGGGTGTTAGCGGTACTGGCGCTAACCTGACGCTGCCTGGGGCTGGTGCTTGCCAGTTCACCAAAACGCTACCAAAAAAACTGTTAGCGATCGCAGGGATCAGGCCTGACTATGCGAATGCTGCAGTTATGCGTTTAGTGTTTTGTAAGTGACAGTGATCGATCGATACTGCACTTGGGTGGGCTGGGCTGGGCCGGGCGGAGGGGCAAAACGCAGGTGCTAGCGGGTATCTGGGCTGATCCCGCTAACACTGCGTTTTCGGGAACCCTAAACTGCTGGGGACGCTAGTATAGATCTGATTGGATCAGATATTGATCCGTACAGATACTATACCACTAAGGGAGGCGTATGCTGCGTGCGTGGGTGTTAGCGGTACTGGCGCTAATCTGACGCTGCCTGGGGCGACGCATATCACCGCCGGGCGATCAGGGGGCTAAACCTTTATTCGGTAATAAACGGCGGGTGCCCTGACACTATAAAAAATAAACGAACTAACCAGCGTCACCCGTAACAGTTATACGGTGATCAGTGGTGAAAGGGTTAACTAGGGGGCAATCAAGGGGTTAAAACATTTATTAGGTAGTATATGGGGGTCCCTGTCGCTATAAAACGCTGACGGCGAACCTAAATATTTACGTCCCTAACTAGCGTCACCAGCGACACTAATACAGCGATCAGAAAAATGATCGCTTAGCGACACTGGTGAGGGGGGGTGATCAAGGGGTTAAAACTTTATTAGGGGGGGTTAGGGGGGTACCCTAGACCTAAAGGGGGGTAATACTCACTGCCCTAACACTGTAACTGTCACAAACTGACACTATGCAGTAATCAGAAAAAAAAAAAAAAAATACTGCTAATGTCAGTTTGTGACAGGGGGGGGTGATTGGGGGGGGATCGGGGGGCGATCGGGGGGGATCGGGGGTGTAAAGTATGCCTGGCATGTTCTACTGTGTGTGTGTGTGTTGTGTGCACTCACTTGTCTTCTCTCCTCGGCGCTGGAACGGAAACTGCCAGACCGAGGAGAGATGACATCACATCCTCTGCCTGTGTGAAACTACACACAGGCAGAGGAGGATTCCCATTGGCTGGGAGCGATCGCGAGGGGGGGGCCACGATCGGATGGTCTCCCCCTCGCCTCCCGACGCTCCCAGTCAAATGCCGACCGCTGCTGGCACCGGGGGGGTCCAATCGGACCCCCCGCCTGCGGGAGGCAGATCACGTACGGGTACGTGATTCTGCCTGCCAGTGCCATTCTGCCGCAGTATATCTGCGTTAGGCGGTCGGCAAGTGGTTAAAATGTATTGTAAATTACAGTATCAAATGTGGTTTGAGAGCCCATTGTAACTGTTGAGACAGGCTTCAGATACATTTTATGCAGGAAAAAAAAATGTAAGAAACTAGAAGGTGATTTTACACACCTATATTAATATTTTATTATATTTATTTTCTTTATATAGGCATTCTTGGAAACACACCTCGTCTATACATATATCATTCTTGATGAGTGATAAATCTTTTTAATAAATCTCTTTTGTTCGCATTCAAAAAATGACTGGTGCCCAATCATTCTATCTTGCATTACACCCACTATGCCTAGTAGCCCACTCTACAAGGAAGGATGTCAGCTCTCCCTGACTCTAGAGGTCACCATTAGGCCTCTAGGGGTCGGGGCCCTTGCTACGTAATATTTTCCTTTAGATTTACAAAAAACATATAATATGAGGTCAAATGCAAACATTTTCAGTTTGTGTGCAATCAGACAGGCCCTTGCACTGCATAGTTGAAGGTAAATCTAAAGGAAATTGAATAAGAAAATTCTTTAATGCATGGCCAGCTTTGGATGCAGATTAGAGTACAGTAGATAGGCTGACTCTGAGTCCCAGTGTCCCACCATAGTTTATTCTGGTGAAAAGCTGCATTCCAGTCTGGTTGGACAACAGTTAGAGGATCTCCCTATCATTGCAGATCTTGTCTTCAGGACTTTTGGACCAAGATGGACGCCTCATTCCAATTATCCCCAGGGGCCCCTGCAATTTAACTCTGCTACAGCATTTATTTATTTATTCTGGGTATATGTGCACAATTCCACCAGGACTCTTGTTGTGCCTTTTTCCGATAATACCTATTTGTACGTTGGATGTATTTACTGTTAATAATCTCTTCTTATATAAATGTTGCATTATTTTCATACTGGTGTACATCTATATACTTATGGTAAATTTGATATGCTGGCTGCAGTAGTTTATCTGCTTTCAATTGCTTTGATTAGATTGCTGGTTAATTTGCCAGGAAGGGAATCTACTCTGTTCACAGAGGCCCTATCTTGGGTGGAGGCCCTGCCAACTTTACTATCAAACACTCTCTTCGACTTAGCGAAAGTTCTGGTTCTCTTATTTACCTACACGTTTAGCGCAAAATCCTGTTTGGGGAGGGCCGTTTTTCATAACCACCCCCAGAAGAGGGCTGCAAATGCATACATGTTTAAGCCTTCAAATGAAACTTTACATGTATCCATGTTGGATCTCCCTTGCCATGTAGCTGTTGCCTACATGGCAATCAGTGTGCCTGGATCAGCTTGAAAGCTGACATATTGCTGTATTTAGCACTGTGTATTAGACTTTAAAATCTTTCCAATTTATAGAAGATCTCTTGAATAATGTGCTTAGTACTGCTGAAAATTAAAGTATTGTAAAGTATATGTGCTCATGTTAAACCTTTTTAATGTTTGCTTGCACTTAATTCGGCATTTGATGTGGACAATGATTCGCTTGAATTTAGCCCTTTCCGTTTAGTAAATCACCCGCAGGTCAGGTAGTACACCAACAATATAATAGTTTAATTGTAACATATGATCATTTAAATGACCCTGACAATAAAGGAGAAAGTTATAACTCATTTAAAAAAAATCTTTATGCAGAGTTTACCTACAGTAAACACTTTGCAGAGTTATATGCAAAATAATGTATTTTTCCTGTAGTTGTGCTCGTCCCCTCCATTTGAACAAATAATAGCTAAACAGCGCTTGCTGTGAAATGTGAAATATTACACTCCTTTCAAATGATTTTACAAAAACCGTTAGTCAATTGTGTTCTTCACTTAAAGCATATAAAAGTGGTGTGATGATAAAATAAATATAAGTAAACATGAATGATCCATAAAAAGGTCCTTATCAAATGTGCAAGTTAAAGTGCTTACTGCCTACTCCCAAATCAATCTTCAAGATGCTTATCCACCACTAGGGATGAGCTTCGTGTTCGAGTCGAACCCATGTTCGACTCGAACATCGGCTGTTCGACCGTCCGTCGAATTGCGAACGATATGGGCCGTTCGCGCCAAATTCGTGTGGCGCGTCACGGCCCATAATTCACTGCGGCATCGCAGTGCATTGCTGGCTGATGATTGGCCAAGCATGCACTATGACCCGCATGCTTGGCCAATCACAGCGCCGTCAGTAGAGAGAGCTGTAATTGGCCAAAGCCAGGGTGGCTTTGGCCAATTATGGCTCAGGGATTTAGTACACACCCCACACTATATAAGGCCGCCTGCACGGCGGCCCTGTGTAGTGTGTGTTCCGGTGTGCTGAGCGATAGAGAGAGAGAGAGACAGTGTCATTTGATTTGAGTTAGATAGATTAGGCAGAACAGTCAGTCAGTTAGCTGCACTTACAGTGTATTGTGTATATATATGCATCCCAGGTGTTGCATATATATATATACACTGTATTCAGTTTAGCTAGATCCGTTCCTGTTATCTTCTATCTAGACTATTTACATTCAGTGCAGTGTGTCCTGCTCACAGTGTTCAGCTAGATCCGTTCCTGCTATTTACATTCAGTACAGTGCTTCCTGCTCACAGTGTTCAGCTAGATCCGTTCCTGCTATTTACATTCAGTGCAGTGCGTGCTGCTCACAGTGTTCAGCTAGATCCGTTCCTGCTATTTACATTCAGTGCAGTGCGTCCTGCTCACAGTGTTCAGCTAGATCCGTTCCTGCTATTTACATTCAGTGCAGTGCGTCCTGCTCACAGTGTTCAGCTAGATCCGTTCCTGGTATTTACATTTAGCGCAGTGCGTCCTGCTCACAGTGTTCAGCTAGATCCGTTCCTGCTATTTACATTCAGTGCAGTGCGTCCTGCTCACAGTGTTCAGCTAGATCCGTTCCTGCTATTTACATTCAGTGCAGTGCGTGCTGCTCACAGTGTTCAGCTAGATCCGTTCCTGCTATTTACATTCAGTGCAGTGCGTCCTGCTCACAGTGTTCAGCTAGATCCGTTCCTGCTATTTACATTCAGTGCAGTGCGTCCTGCTCACAGTGTTCAGCTAGATCCGTTCCTGCTATTTACATTCAGTGCAGTGCGTCCTGCTCACAGTGTTTAGCTACATCCGTTCCTGCTGTTTACATTCAGTGCAGTGCGTCCTGCTCACAGTGTTCAGCTAGATCCGTTCCTGCTATTTACATTCAGTGCAGTGCGTCCTGCTCACAGTGTTCAGCTAGATCCGTTCCTGCTATTTACATTCAGTGCAGTGCGTCCTGCTCACAGTGTTTAGCTACATCCGTTCCTGCTGTTTACATTCAGTGCAGTGCGTCCTGCTCACAGTGTTCAGCTAGATCCGTTCCTGCTATTTACATTCAGTGCAGTGCGTCCTGCTCACAGTGTTCAGCTAGATCCGTTCCTGCTGTTTACATTCAGTGCAGTGCGTCCTGCTCACAGTGTTCAGCTAGATCCGTTCCTGCTATTTACATTCAGTGCAGTGCGTCCTGCTCACAGTGTTCAGCTAGATCCGTTCCTGCTATTTACATTCAGTGCAGTGCGTGCTGCTCACAGTGTTTAGCTACATCCGTTCCTGCTGTTTACATTCAGTGCAGTGCGTCCTGCTCACAGTGTTCAGCTAGATCCGTTCCTGCTATTTACATTCAGTGCAGTGCGTCCTGCTCACAGTGTTCAGCTAGATCCGTTCCTGCTATTTACATTCAGTGCAGTGCGTCCTGCTCACAGTGTTCAGCTAGATCCGTTCCTGCTATATACATTTAGTGCAGTACGTCCTGCTCACAGTGTTCAGCTAGATCCGTTCCTGTTATCTTCCTACTGACAGGCAGGCTTGTCTGGTTACAGTATATAAAGCTACCTGAAGAAAATTACAGGTGTTCTTTTTGATCCTATTAGTACCACGGTCAGGCAGCTAGACTATTTACATTTAGTACAGTGTGTCCTGCTCACAGTGTTCAGCTAGATCCGTTCCTGTTATTTACATTCAGTGCAGTGCGTCCTGCTCACAGTGTTCAGCTAGATCCGTTCCTGCTATTTACATTCAGTGCAGTGCGTGCTGCTCACAGTGTTCAGCTAGATCCGTTCCTGCTATTTACATTCAGTGCAGTGCGTCCTGCTCACAGTGTTCAGCTAGATCCGTTCCTGCTATTTACATTCAGTGCAGTGCGTCCTGCTCACAGTGTTTAGCTACATCCGTTCCTGCTGTTTACATTCAGTGCAGTGCGTCCTGCTCACAGTGTTCAGCTAGATCCGTTCCTGCTATTTACATTCAGTGCAGTGCGTCCTGCTCACAGTGTTCAGCTAGATCCGTTCCTGCTATTTACATTCAGTGCAGTGCGTCCTGCTCACAGTGTTCAGCTAGATCCGTTCCTGCTATATACATTTAGTGCAGTACGTCCTGCTCACAGTGTTCAGCTAGATCCGTTCCTGTTATCTTCCTACTGACAGGCAGGCTTGTCTGGTTACAGTATATAAAGCTACCTGAAGAAAATTACAGGTGTTCTTTTTGATCCTATTAGTACCACGGTCAGGCAGCTAGACTATTTACATTTAGTACAGTGTGTCCTGCTCACAGTGTTCAGCTAGATCCGTTCCTGTTATTTACATTCAGTGCAGTGCGTCCTGCTCACAGTGTTCAGCTAGATCCGTTCCTGCTATTTACATTCAGTGCAGTGCGTCCTGCTCACAGTGTTTAGCTACATCCGTTCCTGCTGTTTACATTCAGTGCAGTGCGTCCTGCTCACAGTGTTCAGCTAGATCCGTTCCTGCTATTTACATTCAGTGCAGTGCGTCCTGCTCACAGTGTTCAGCTAGATCCGTTCCTGCTATTTACATTTAGTGCAGTACGTCCTGCTCACAGTGTTCAGCTAGATCCGTTCCTGTTATCTTCCTACTGACAGGCAGGCTTGTCTGGTTACAGTATATAAAGCTACCTGAAGAAAATTACAGGTGTTCTTTTTGATCCTATTAGTACCACGGTCAGGCAGCTAGACTATTTACATTTAGTACAGTGTGTCCTGCTCACAGTGTTCAGCTAGATCCGTTCCTGTTATTTACATTCAGTGCAGTGCGTCCTGCTCACAGTGTTCAGCTAGATCCGTTCCTGCTATTTACATTCAGTGCAGTGCGTCCTGCTCACAGTGTTCAGCTAGATCCGTTCCTGCTATTTACATTCAGTGCAGTGCGTCCTGCTCACAGTGTTCAGCTAGATCCGTTCCTGCTATTTACATTCAGTGCAGTGCGTGCTGCTCACAGTGTTCAGCTAGATCCGTTCCTGCTATTTACATTCAGTGCAGTGCGTCCTGCTCACAGTGTTCAGCTAGATCCGTTCCTGCTATTTACATTCAGTGCAGTGCGTCCTGCTCACAGTGTTTAGCTACATCCGTTCCTGCTGTTTACATTCAGTGCAGTGTGTCCTGCTCACAGTGTTCAGCTAGATCCGTTCCTGCTATTTACATTCAGTGCAGTGCGTCCTGCTCACAGTGTTCAGCTAGATCCGTTCCTGCTATATACATTTAGTGCAGTACGTCCTGCTCACAGTGTTCAGCTAGATCCGTTCCTGTTATCTTCCTACTGACAGGCAGGCTTGTCTGGTTACAGTATATAAAGCTACCTGAAGAAAATTACAGGTGTTCTATCCCAGCTTAGTGCAGCTACAGGCCATTAGTATGTCTGGAAGGCCAAGAAGGAGAGGCAGACAGTCACAAGCCAATAAGAGAGGGCAAGCAGGCTCTGTGTCTAGTGCTGGTCGTGGAGACGGTGCATCCTCATCAGCACGTGGCCATGGGACACGCTTGGCCTTTTTTTCGGCAGCTGGCCGTGTTGAGCCGCAACATGCGGAAGACTTGGTCGAGTGGATGACCAAGCCGTCCTCATCCTCCTCATCCTCTCTCACCCATGCCCAGGGTGCTTTGTCTGGCAAAGCAGCGGCCTCTTCCCTCAGCTCAATGTCATCAGTGACTCCTTCCCTAGCCCCACCATGTCCTCCTGAGGATTCCCTCGAACTGTTTGACCACAGTGTTGGGTACATGCTCCAGGAGGATGCCCAGCGTTTGGAAGGCTCTGATGATGATACTGAGCTCAATGAAGGCAGTAACATGAGCACGGACAGAGGGGGTGCCCAAGAAGGACAGCAATCTGGCAGTCATGCTCCCCCTGCTGCAGCATACTGCCAGGTTTGCTCCAGTGATGAGGAGGGAGGGGATGATGAGGTCACTGACTCAACGTGGGTGCCTGATAGGAGAGAGGAGGAGGAGGAGGAGGAGGAGGAGGAGGAGGTGGCACATCACCAACTAGGCAGGATGCCCTCCAGGGGCCAGCCTAAGGGCAGCACATTGACTGCATCACACCCCAAAGCTCCACATGTGCAGGGCGCTGCAGTCTCTGCGCGTTATTCAAAAAGTTCTTTGGTGTGGGCCTTTTTTGAGACGAGTGCATCAGATCGCACCGCTGCTATTTGCAATATATGTCTCAAGCGTATCTCGCGTGGCCAAAACATCTCCCGCTTGGGTACCACATGCTTGACCAGACATATGTTGACCTGCCATGCAGTTCGTTGGCAAGCGTATCTAAAAGACCCACACCAAAGAACAAAGACGATCTCTCCTTGCTCCTCATCAGCTGAGATTTCCAACCCCACTAGACCTTCAGTCCTCTCTGCGACCTGCAGTGAGAGGAATGAAGGTGTAGAATTAGGTGTGTCACAGCCAAGTACTTATGGGCAATCTGCTTTTGGTACACCGACGTCAGATTGTACCAGGCAAATTTCCCTGCCCCAGCTGCTGCACCGCCGAAAGAAGTTTGCTCCCAGCCATCCACATGCCCAGCGGTTGAATGCTAGCTTGGCAAAATTGCTAGCACTTCAACTGCTGCCTTTTCAGTTGGTAGACTCTGCCCCCTTCCGTGAGTTTGTGGAATGTGCGGTTCCTCAGTGGCAGGTACCCAAACGCCACTTTTTCTCACGGAAGGCGATTCCGGCTCTCTACCGGCATGTGGAAGGCAATGTCCATGCCTCGCTGGACAGGGCGGTCAGCGGTAAGGTGCATATTACCGCTGACTCATGGTCCAGCAGGCATGGACAGGGACGTTACTTAAGTTTCACGGCGCATTGGGTGACTCTGCTGGCAGCTGGGAAGGATGCAGGACAAGGTGCAGTAGTGTTGGAGGTTGTTCCGCCACCACGCCTCCAAAATGCTGATTGTGACACACCTCTCTCCTCCACCCCCTCCTCTTCTTCTTCCTCCATGGCCTCTTCCTCGGAACCAGCGGTGCTCCGTAGGCGTTCAAGGGGCTACGCAAGTACGCAGGCCAAAAGATGCCATGCGGTGCTTGAGCTGGTGTGCTTGGGGGACAGGAGCCACACTGGGGCAGAGGTTCTGTCAGCTCTGCAGGGGCAGGTTCAGAGGTGGTTGACGCCACGCCAACTTAAGGCAGGAATGGTGGTTTGCGACAATGGCACCAACCTCCTCTCTGCCCTCCGACAGGGACAACTGACCCATGTGCCCTGTTTGGCTCACGTCCTTAACTTGGTGGTGCAGCGGTTCTTGGGCAGGTACCCGGGCTTACAGGATGTCCTGAGGCAGGCCAGGAAAGTCTGTGTGCATTTCCGCCGGTCATATAATGCCAGTGCTCGGCTGACGGACCTCCAAAAGGAGTTTAACCTGCCCAAGAACCGCCTAATCTGTGACATGCCCACCAGGTGGAACTCGACGTTGGCCATGCTGCAGCGGCTGCACACGCAGCAGAGGGCCATCAATGAGTACCTGTGCGACTATGGCACCAGGACAGGGTCAGGGGACCTTGGTTTTTTTTCCCCACGCCAGTGGGCCATGATCAGGGATGCATGCACTGTCCTGTCACCATTCGAGGAGGCCACGAGGATGGTGAGCACTGACAGTGCATGCATCAGTGACACTGTCCCCCTTGTCCACCTGTTGGAGCACACGCTGCGTGGAATAATGGACAGGGCACTTGAGGCAGAACAGAGGCAGGAAGAGGAGGACTTCCTTAGCTCTCAAGGCCCCCTTTATCCAGACAGTGTTCCTGCGTGCCCGCCGATCACACAGGAAGAGGACGAGGAGGAGGAGGAGGAGGAGGAGGAAGATTGTGTCAGTATGGAGGTGGAGCCTGGCACTCAGCATCAGCAGTCTTTAAGGGATCAGTCCCAAGGAACACATGGACTTGTACGTGGCTGGGAGGAGGTGGCTGCGGACGTTGTTGTCCTTAGTGACCCAGAGGACTCCGGACCGAATGCCTCAGCAAACCTACGCTGCATGGCCTCCCTGATCCTGCAAAGCCTGCGTAAGGATCCTCGTATTCGTGGTATCAAGGAGAAGGACCAATACTGGCTGGCAACCCTCCTTGATCCACGTTACAAGGGTAAGGTTGCGGACCTTATCTTGCCATCGCAGAGGGAGCAGAGGATGAAACATCTTCGGGAGGCCTTGCAGAAAGGTCTGTGCAACGCGTTCCCAGAGACTGGGAGGTTACAAACTCCTGTTTCTGGACAACGTGTTGCTGAGGCTTCGGTCAGTCAAAGAAGGAGCGGTGGAGAAGGTGGCCGTCTGACCGATGCGTTCAGACAATTTTTTGGTCCGCAGCCCCAAGGTATGATCGGTTCCAGCAACCATCGCCAGCGTCTGTTTTACATGGTGCAGGAATACCTAGGGGCAAGATCAGACTTGGACACCTTTCCCACCGAAAATCCTCTGGGTTACTGGGTCTTGAGGATGGATCACTGGCCAGAGCTTGCACAGTATGCAATTGAGCTACTGGCCTGTCCTGCATCCAGCGTTCTTTCGGAACGCACATTCAGTGCTGCTGGAGGCGTGGTAACCGATCACAGGGTGCGTCTGTCCACCGACTCGGTCGATCGGCTGACCTTCATAAAAATGAATCAGTCTTGGATCACCACCAGCTACCAAGCACCTGATGCAGATGTAACCGAATAATTTTTTTTGAAATCTCAGATCCCTTCAAAGACTGCCTATGCTGATGCTGAGTGACTATCCCTGAGTAATTATCCTCTTCCTCCTCAATCATCACGCTGATAGCTTGTAAGAACATTTTTGGTTCTGGGCGCCACCACCAGTGCCTAAGGCACAATTTTTCAGCCCCTGTTTAACAGGGGCGTGTAATTACAATTTTTGATGCAATACTTTGCAGCAGGGCTTGTTCCTGCATTCCAACTAGAGTGTCTGTGAGGGGTTGCAGTGTTGTGGCACCAGCACCAGTGCCTAAGACCCAATTTTTCAGCCCCTGTCTAACAGGGGCGTGTAATTACAATTTTTGATGCAATACTTTGCAGCAGGGCTTGTTCCTGCGTTTCAACTAGAGTGTCTGTGAGGGGTTGCAGTGTTGTGGCACCAGCACCAGTGCCTAAGACCCAATTTTTCTGCCCCTGTCTAACAGGGGCGTGTAATTACAATTTTTGATGCAATACTTTGCAGCAGGGCTCGTTCCTGCGTTCCAACTAGAGTGTCTGTGAGGGGTTGCAGTGTTGTGGCACCAGCACCAGTGCCTAAGGCCTAATTTTTCAGCTCCTGTTCAACAGGGGCATGTAATTACAATTCTTGATCTAATATTTCACAGCAGGGCCCTGTGAGGGCTTACAGTGTTTTGGCCACAGCAACACCTAAGGCCCAAATTTCTGCTGAGTATATAGGGCAGGACCCTACTTTCAAACATCTAACTTACAAACGACTCCTACTTGCAAACGGAAGGAGACAACAGGAAGTGAGATGAAATCTACCCCTAAGGAAGGGAAATTCTCTCCTGTAAGAGTTAATATGGGAAAACAATTTTTCCTTTCCACTGATGCTTTCCAATCCTTGTTCCACAAAAAAACACAAATTTTCAAAAAACATTTTTCATTGGGACAAAAAAGTGAGGTGAAATCTTCTGAAGAGGAGGAAAGACGCAAAACAAATGTCACAGGGGTGATAACCCTTCCCTATGTTTTCCAAAAAGCTTAGAAAAGATTTTTTGGCTGGAGCTAAACACATTAAAAATGTTCAAAATTACAAACAGATTCTACTTAACAACAAACCTACAGTCCCTGTCTTGTTTGCACCGCCTGTATACTGCTGTTCAGAGTATATAGGGACCTTTCCTTATTTTAATTTGGGTGCGGGGTTCCCCTTAATATCCATACAAGACCCAAAGGGCCTGGTAATGGACTGGGGGGTACCCATGCCGTTTGTCTCACTGATTTTCATCCATATTGCCATGACCCGACATGACATTAAACCCGCAAGCAGTTTTAAATGAGATTTTTTCCTTTAAAAATGACATTTGGTGCAGGGACTGTTCTAAACATGGGAAACACGCGTCACTTTACAGGCATACTATAGACACCCCCCAGGTACGATATTTAAAGGAATATTTCACTTTTTTTTTTTTACTTTAAGCATCATTAAAATCACTGCTCCCGAAAAAACGGCCGTTTTTAAAAGTTTTTTTTGCATTGATACATGTCCCCTGGGGTAGGACCCGGGTCCCCAAACCCTTTTTAGGACAATACCATGCAAATTAGCCTTTAAAATGAGCACTTTTGATTTCGAACGTTCGAGTCCCATAGACGTCAATGGGGTTCTAACGTTCGTGCGAACTTGCGGTCCGTTCGCGGGTTCTGGTGCGAACCGAACCGGGGGGTGTTCGGCTCATCCCTATCCACCACGTGCTCTTGTGATATGCACTGCACTCACCGGATGCCAATGACCCCCTTACTGTACAACAAGAGAAATCAATAGTGCTTGTTAGGTCACTATGGGACCTATCCTGATGTCTAAATCCGCCTCTGTCATCAGGCATCAGGATAAGTCCCATAGTGACCTAAGAAGTGCTATTGACTTCTCTTGCTGTACATAAGGGGATCACTGGCATCCGGTGAGTGCGGTGCATAACACAAGAGCATGTGGTGCATAAGCACTTTGAAGATTGATTTTGGAGTAGGCACTAAGCAAATTAACTTGCACAACTGATAAGGACTTTTTTATGGATTGTTTGTGTTTACTCATATGTATTTTATCATCACACCGATTTTATATGCTTTAAGTAAATAACACGATTGACTATCAGTTTTTGTAAAAGCATTTGAAAAGAGTATAATATTTCACATTTAACAGCAAGTGCTGTTTAGCTATTATTTGTTCATATTTACACCTCTGGTTTGAGTTAATAGACAGCAGCTGTAACCTTTTGTTCATCTCTTAGGTATTCACTTTGGCGTGGGTGTTTTTTTTTCAATACATCTGTCCCCTCCGTTTCCCACCTAACTTAATTGCCCTTTTGGCTCTTTATGGGATGGATGGCCGAACAGAAAGGCCTGTTTACCCAAAGAGGGTGACTTTTACAAGAAGATTGATCTATTTATATTAACTCAATTGCATATATTTCTCTCCAATAAATTCAGGACTTGAAGGTCACAGTTTGTTGGTAGAAAAGTGTACATACAGTTCACCTACAAACAAAAAACATTACCAGCACACTTACCAGTTAGCTTGCAGCTTCCACATATAGTTGCAAAAGTGTGCAACTAAACCCTCTGGGATTGATTTACTAAAGGCAAATAGACTGTGAACTTTAAAAAAGTGCAGTTGCACTCTGTGTCATGGCTGGGCTCAGCCCTTCCTTCTCTGAGCTGGCCATTTAACTGTCGGCTAATTGCGAGCTCCTATCTCTCCACAGCTCCTATATCTCAGCTGTTGATGATATCCTGCTGGTCAGTCATGCCTACTTAAGCCATTCAGTCCAGATGAGCTCTGCCTTCTCCTTGGTCAACATCACAGAAACTATCTCCTGCGATCTGGTTCAAGACTTGCTTTGCTGACATCCTTTCTGGCACCAGATCATGCTTGCTGTTCCACTACATTGATCCCTGACTTCTGGCTTGGCTGACTACCCGTTCCGGTTACTGAAGTCTGGCTATGTTTTGACTACGTTTGTTCTTTTTACTTTTATTATTAATACAAGTGAGATTTAACTGTACTTCTGTCTTGGCCTGATTTCAAGGTTTCTGACACTCTGCAAGTTCAGTTGCTCCAGAGCTTAGTAAATAAGGCAGAACTTCACTTTGTAAAGAATACTCAATCACATGCAAGGATAATAAAAAAAACAGCATTTTTTCCTGCACATGATTGGAAGATGGAAGTCAGCAGAACCTCTGCTCATTTTACTAAGCTCTGGAGCAACTGCACTTGCAGAGTGCAACTGCACTTTGCTAAGTGCACAGTCTATTCACCTATAGTAAATCAACCCCTCTGTTTCAAGGTGATTTGTTAGATAGGGTCAGTTTGTTTTTTGGCAGGCTAGCTGGTAAGTGTGCTGGGAATTTTTTCTTTGTAATGTGCAAAGCCCTGCCCTTGATGTGCACCTTACTGCAAATGCTACTTATAAATTGGGGTGGTTGCCATCTTTGTGTACATTTCACCTACTCTGTCCCTGTACATCTATATCTAAACTGCAAAGAAAGTAGGGTGGCTGTTTGTGCCCTGTTTTCCAGTTCTCAGTACAGTGTTGCAGAGTGGACATGCTATCTCTTTCTCCATGTCTGCTCACAGCCTCGGCAATGGCTATAATCTCTTACCATATTGTATGATACTATGGCTAGAGAGTCGATAGGGATGGTAAGGGTAGAAATGCATTTGACAGTTGGCCTAGAAGGGGAAGGAAGCATACATTTGGCCATGAATCTTTTGATATTAACTATGCATCAGATAATCTATAGTTATGTATTTTTGTAACATATGTTTATTTTTCTAAGTTTGTGACAGGTTTGCTTTAAACTCTAATTGTAGTTTTCTGTAAAAGTTTCTTTGAATGACTTATAAATCTTTTCATGCATCCAGAAAGGAACAAAGCCACATAAAAAAAAAAAAACAAGTATCCAGTTTAGATGGTAAAATAATGGCCAAATCAGGCACAATTAGCGCTTCAGACTTTGAATAGCAAACTTTCGCCTCACAAATTCCATTCTGTACAAAGAGCAGCTTCCATTTCCAAGAATACCGACAGTTCATTTGCATTCTATTGTTTGCTGGCTATTTTCTGATTGCCGTTTCCCATGTGAGCAAATGGCTGCTGCTGTTGAATAAACCATATTTTCCTAATGAATTTTCAGCCAATGATAATGTTTTTCTAAACTCCCTATAAGTATTCAAATAGAAAGCATCAGAGATAAATTGCACATCACTTTCCAGTCTTAAAGCAAAACAAAAAGTAACGATATTGCCACTTTAGGGACTCGTTGTGCTGCCTGCTGTCGCTATTATATGAATCATTTCAGTCCTACAGTTACCTATAAAATGATTCTTTTTTCTTTCTGGAAGTAAAGAAGATGCCTGGAGGAATACAAAAATGAAACACATCCTTAAAAATAGCTGATTTACTATTCCCTAGAAAGTGCAATATAAACCTGATCACTTTTTTTTATTGTCTATATCTTTTTATAGCATCAATTTTGAGCCAAGCTTTTAAATTTGCAGACAACTGAACTTTAAGATTAAAATTAATAATTTGCAAACAGCCGGTGTGTGTATTTTTTTCTTCTCAGTGGTATATAGATGACAGGTTTGTTTTGGAAAGCAGTTATAGTGGTTGAAATCTTGATAAATAAAAATGTGTTTTTGTATAGAATTTGCTTTTCTAGGCATTGCTACACAAAACCAGTAACTAGACATTATGTTCAATTTCTCAAAATGCACTCCATGGCCTTTTAACTATGACCAGAAGGCTTTAAAGCGCCAATGAGGAGGCTTTTGGTTAAGTCAGCCCTCAGTGTAAGGGGCGCAGGGGCACAGAGCACACAGCGCAGTGCCCCAATGTGAAAGCACTCAGGCTTTCACACTGGGATTGCAGATGAGGCTTCTTTCGGGCACTTTACAGGCGCTATTTTTAGCGCTAAAGCGCCTGAAAAACGCCTCCAGTGTGAAAGGGGTCTTAGAGACATTATTGGCCAGATGATTAACGAGTAAATACAGGCATTTTATTTTTCATTTTGGATAGAGTAAACAAGGGTTATAACCTTTGTCAGTATCTTTTGCCATCTGTGCTCCATGATGAGATTTCCCTTCACTTCCTGTCCCATAGCCAAAACAGGAAGTGAGAAAAAAAGTCCCTTCAAAGTGAGGGAATGCCAGGGTATCATCAGGGTCAACAGAAATAGTGTCCCCATTAGAAGATTTCTCCTTTATTACTGTTTCGGTGTCAACCCAAAATTTTGAATTTTATTTTACTTTCACTAACAGTAAACAGGGCAAATAGAGACAATAAATGTACGCAACGGGAGCACAAACAGCAATAAAAACTGACATGTGTTTTAATCTCTCTCCACTCTCTCCAAAAGTAAATAAAAAAAGTTTGCCCTTAGTTACACTTTAACCTAAATGTCCCTTGATTAAAGATTGTGATCACACATGATGTGATAAGTTTATACGTAAAAAAAACATGTATTTGTGATTTGCTGTTTTATATAAATTCTCTAAATGTCATGATATGCTGTCCTGCTCCCAGTTAACTATATGTGAAGTAAAACCAAACTATTGGCAATTTTTTGAAGACATACCTAATAGGACTGGTGATGATTTAGACAACCTGACCAATCAGGTATTGGAGCATATTGGATTCGGGGGACTGCAGTCTTCACAAGGTAAAATAACCGTTTTAAAGGGACAATAACCTTGTTCTTTCATTTTACAGTGCTTGAGGTCCAACCAAACAGCCTACTGACACTCTAATGTAGCAGAATTCTGAATTGGCCATATTAGATAATTACACTACTGAAATGAGAACTTAGCAGTAGAAAATTACAACAGAAGGAGAATAACAAAAATAGAGCCCCAAGATAGAGGAGAGATTATGCAGGAATTAAAAAAAGCTGAATAGTGAGACAGATGCCGGACGTACTGGTATGTTTGTATTAGATTCTTTCTATGGAGTTTTTTGTGACAAGCAGCATCAACTAGCCTCGGGCTTTACTGACACAGCTGACTTACAGATCTTTCTTATGCATTTTTAAGCAAATTAAATAATGAAATTAAATTGTGTGTTTGGTATTCTAGCAAAATAGTATATTTTAGGGATTGTCTCAGTTTTCTGCACCCAATGTCTGCAAAGCATTATTGGTGTAATAATCACGCATGTTGTTAACATAACATGGGTTTTTCTATCAATTGTGTCTAATAATAATAGCAAATGACATTATGTATTAAGATATTAGTTGTTTTAGATACTGTAGTCTTGGATTAAGAACCCAACTTAAAAGAAGAGTTGATTGGACCTAAAGGCATGAATGAGAAATAAAATCTAAAATATTTTCTATAAGTATTCTATTGGATGTTCTTTCTTTTAAGGGATCAATTATTTCTCCAACATTTTTTTAGTTTTCTATGATAACATCATCCTTGTGATATATTGACTTCATGTTATAATATGGTGAAGCTGTGGCTGTATTCATTTTCATGTTTTCAGGCAGCTACTGAAAAAATCCCCATTGATCCTGCCAGAAATTAAGTTTCCTTGTGAATTGAACTGAAATATCAATGTCGTCTGCCTTTCCAGCTAGTTTCTGTAAACTGCAGAATACCATGCACAGTCTTTTGGTTGGCAGAATCTCAAAGACAGGCTTTAACAAGATAACAAGTGGATATGTGTTGGGCTCAACTGCCAGGGGCTGGCCTATGTATGGACTTGATATTGGCACATATTGGAGTTTAAAATGATCGTAATTCATATTGTAACTCTCCTTTTGGCCCCATATTCAATCAATGTCCAAATCTTGCCACCTCAACCTACCCAAAATCTCCAAAATACACCCCTTCTTAACCAATGACACCACAAAGTTTCAAATTCACTCCCTGGTTATCTCTCGCCTCCTCATTGGATTACCTTTATATATCCCCTCTTCAGTCTGTTATGAATGCTGCTGCCAGACTCATCCATCTTATCAGCCGTTCAGTTTCTGCCAGCCCTCTCTGTCAATTCCTCCACTGGCTTCTGCTCACCCAACAAATTAAATTCAAAATGCTAACAATAACTTACAAAGCCATCCACAACTCGGCAAACCAGCTACGTCACTAACCTAGCCTCAAAATACCAACCAAATCGTTTTCTTCATTCCTCCCAAGACCTCCTGCTCTCTAGCTTACTTGTCACCACCTCCAATGTTCGCCTCCAAGACTTCTCCCAAGCCTCCCCCATCCTCTGGAACTCCCTACCCCAATCTATTCAATTATCTCCTACTCTGTCCACTTTTAGGCGATCCCTGAAAACCCTTCTCCTCAGAGAAGCCTATCCTGACTCTACCTAAAAACCGTACATTTGTTTTCACCATCAGCCCCCCCCCCACTGTTCTTACAGTTTTAGATTGTAAGCTCAAATGAGCAGGGCCCTCTGATTCCTCCTGTATTGAATTGTATTGTAACTGTACTGTCTAACCTCATGTTGTAAAGCGCTGCACAAACTGTTGGGGCTATATAATTCCTAAATAATAATATTGTCATCCTAAGGTACTGATCCACACAAAACTGATATTTTGTTCTTCAGTGGAAGCTGGGGCGTTAAACCAAATAGCAGTTTATTATATCTCTTAATGACTATGTTTAGGGCTTCTCACTTTTTTGTTAAATTATTTATTGTACACAGGTACTCCTCACTTAACGACCAGGTTTCATTCCAACGACCAGGTCGTTAAACGAATTGGTCGGTAAACGAGGAGCCTCGATTAATCAATATTTTAAGCATTCTTAACTACTGTACTGTATTGTGAAAAAAGGTCTAAACACAAAACTCCAGCTCAATAGCGTTGTTTTCATTTGCATAATTACAGAAAACAAAACAAAAAATCTGTACTGCACTGTACAATACAATGATGTATAGTGCGTCTTTCTGGTGGGGAGAGCTGGTCGTAAGTCTGAGTGGTCGGTAAACAGGTAAGTCATTAAACAAGGAGTATCTGTATTATGGGGATTGCAATAGGAGGTTTTGGATATTAGCAAATGGAAACTTTGAGTCAGAAAATGTTTCACTTATAATTAAAATATCAGTGTTGGGTGGAATGATCCAATAACCAGGATGTATCTTGTCTCTCCTGATTTGACATACCTCACAGTTTTATAGTAGTTTAGGTTGTAATAAATGTGGAGAATAAGTAGCACTGCTTGAATAACCTGTTATTTTAGTATTTTAGTATCTCAGCAATTCAACAACTGACAAGATGAATTCATGAATATCAGTTCATTACGCAAGATGGCTGCCTCCACTTGTCTATGTGAGGGATATACTTTAATCTTTAGTTCTGTTCTGTTTCATGGTAAAACTTTTTTGCCAACAATTCCCCAGGCTGTTGTATTTCTCTTGTTAAAAGCAATATGATGTTATAGAACACATTGTGAGCTGCTAGACTGATTTTGTTCTTGCTGGTCTATTTCAGATGTTCCCCATGGTAAAATATTTCAGTGATTGACAGTTAGATTAAAGTTAGGATGTTACATGGCTTCAACAAGATGGCTGAACAGTCATAACAAAAAAAAAAATCTGAACTCTGTGTGTAGTAACTGCTTTTTTTTCACCAACCAAAACCAGGACTTTCCAACGCTTTTTATGTCTTGTATGTCAGATTAATTGAGCGTATTGACATGGTTATTCCATGTTGAAGCAGCAAAAGCTTTAGGAGTTCCTTGTATAGTGTTGAGCCCTAAAGCAATGTCTGGCTAATTGCTCCAGTGTTCCAGTGTTCGCCATGATCTCTCAGAAAATCACTGCTAGTCATTAGAAATATACCTTTGACCCTGAAGTAACTAGGAGTTCTTGATTTTCAAGCAGAACTCCAGCCAAAAATAACACGCTAATAAGCAATAGCCCATTGAAAAATAAAAAAAGCATCTTTTGTTGCAATATTTACTTCTGAACTGGAGCTCTCCCCACGGTACCTAATTTCAATCACAAGATGCCCTCAGTTTGATGGCCGACATTGTTCAACCCACTCCTTCTAAGCCCAGGTTCCCATCTGCAATAGCTTGGGATAGGACAGTGAGAGAAGAAGCAGCACAGTGATGGGCTCATCTCCCATGTCCCTCTACTTTCTCTACTTATTGGCACATAAACTTGTAGGCAGGTGCAGTCTACTTTCTCCACTGCAGGTGGCGCATAACAGCAGCAGCCTTGTAGAGGGAGAGGAAGTCAAGCGGAACACAATTCCTGTATGGTTTTCTGGGTCACTGCGGAGGCAATCCATTGGGATGCTGCCATCCCATGTGACTCTGGCAGCCATCTTTGGTCAGGTAGAGCTTATTTAGGGCCCTGGCTCCTGGGATTGGTGCACTTCTGTTGTAAATTGGTAGAGTAGGAACAGGTACCCCCCTTCTTAGGGACAGCGATAACAGTAGGGAGATTTTTCTGATGAGTAGGGAATGCATGGAGTTGCAACTCCTTTGGATATCATGCCGTTTGGGCATGAGACGACCAAGCCACATTCTGCTCCTTTAACTTTTAACAGATGCTGTCAGTCTAGTTCATGCCTGCTATCTTCTCATTACTGGAAACCATGAGTGTACCTGGTTGGGCAGCCTTCCCGCTGGTGTTGTTGTGAACTGTTACTGTGCTGTTTTAATTCATGATCTTCATTGCCCCTGACTGTGTGAATTACTGCTGCCGCACACCACTGCACCCTACTATGTCCTACTGCTTCAGCTTTCCCTCACACTCCAACCCTGCTGAAAAAGGAATGCAAGAGGCTGATACCAGGTTGGATTTAGGGACTTACAATACTTGCTTTTATTAATGATTATAGAGCCACATTAATTTCAGTCTGTTATACCTGTCCAGAGTTCAGCTTTAAAGCTGAGCTCTAGGCATTTAATTAAAAAAAAACTAGATATGTACTCATAAAATTAACAAATGTATTTTTAGAGAAAACTAGCATAAATACCGGGAGTGGCCTGTTGGAGGAGCCAGTGAGAGTTCTGTTGCTTTTCACAAACAAACATATGGAGAAGAGTGCAAAGTGTTGACCCCATCAGTGTGTTATTCTTTCAATGTCCAAAAACAAGCTGGGGGATATTAGTGACCATGTTGTGATGCTTAGGCCCCTTTCACACTGTCGGACCGTTCAGGTCCGCCTGTCAGTTTTGTTGGCGGACCTGAACGGGCACTCCATATTAGTCTATGGAGCGACGGATGTCCGCTGACATCCGACCCGGTCTGATCCGCTAAAATCAGACGGATGGCCCTACGTTCACATCCGTCCCTGGCAGATCAGGTGAGATCTGATGAAAATCGGACATGTTGTCCATTTTCGCCTGATCTCTCCATAGCAAGCAGCGGCGCTCGACAAGCCTCTCCTCGCTCAGTGAGCAGAGAGGGACTTGTCATCTGCCGGCTCAGCGGAGATTAACGGAGAGATCTCCCACTGATCTGACGGACTCTGGCGGACTCCGTGGCAGTGGATCCACCTGGTGTGAATGAAGCCTAAAGCCTTACTCCAGGTTTTGGGGAACTTTACACAGTTAGTTTGGACCAGACTGGTCCAAGCAAACTATTTCCTTTACTAACACTTGCACTGGCTATGTGCACTCTATGCACACAGTATATAAAACTGTGTTCTGGCAACAGTACGAAGACTTACCATGCCACTGCATTTTCTGAATAAATACAAGGCTTCCTCTGATTGGCTGGCTGAGGTGGAAATCATTACATCATCTGCTCACCTGTCCACCTCAGCCAATCAGAGGATGTGAATCTTCACACAATTTATTTTGTAAACATACTCAAAATCCTTTTGTAAATCAGAATCAATGTAATGTGTGAAGATTCTCAACTTCTTTATTAAAGTGTTACTAAACCCACAACAGTAAAATCAGTCTGTATATGCAGTACAGATAGCTTGTTATACTCACTGCGGAACCTAATAGGTTAATCCTATGCATTGTGTAAAAGGCTGTTTGATCCTGTTTTCTCTGATCCTCTCCTTCTTCCACAGTCCCCAAACCATCTCCTGATAGTACAGAGCTGTTCAGTTTGATATGTATTGCTAGAGAGTTTGTTTTTTTACTTGGGAGAGTGCATGTGATCAGCACAGGGCCAATCAGCACTGTCCAGACAGAGGGTCAGGGGTCCTGCAGCCTCATAGGACAATCAGGGGGGGTAATGAAAATATTTCCTACAAGCTTGAACCAGACACTGATAGAAGTCACAAGACTGCTATATACTGCTGATGAGAAAAGGTGCTTAGCAGTTTATATTTACTAAAACTATAGCATTTCCAAGCTCTGCATACTGTGGGTTAACAGATATAGTGAATGCAGGGTCCTGGGTTTGATAACATTTTAAAGTGGTTGTTAAGCCACTCAGTGTTCGTGCTACCATCTGCTCTGTTATAGTAAATAATGTGCCCCAGTGTAAGTATTTTTTAAAAAATAAGCCGCCATATACCCTATTGTACAGCAGCGCTTGGCTCTCAAGGACCGACCGCCTCTCTCCTATTTCGATCTGACAGCTACAGTGGGCGGGGCTGAGAATCCTCTTCTGACGTTAGCCAGGAGGAGGAGAGGAGAAGAGAAGCGGTCGGTCACATAAGCGCAGAGCGGCGTTATAAAATAAGGTACAGGTATATAGCGTTTTTTTTTTTTAAAACCGATACACTGGGGCACATCATTTACTATAATAGAGGAGATTGTAGCACAAACCAGCAGGAGCAGAGAAGCAGGGAGCAGAGCGGCACTGGCACTGTACCTCTCCTCTCCTGCTATCTGGACCTTGGATCCAGGTGATTGTTTGGATGTCTTCACGGCAAGGAAGCACGATCCCACCAGTCCCTCCCGGCTCTCAAGTAAGTCTTTCAGAGTGGCTCTCCTGCAGGCTGGTTTGGAGTGTCCCAGTAACTGGAGTGCAAATCCCACAGCTGCCAACCAATGTAACGAGCCCCTGCTCATTGGTTCCACTCTCCCGACACTCCTCTGTGACTATTGAATCAGATTGCAACGTCTGATGGTTCAGTCATCCGATGCTCTGGGAATCGAACTACAGCTATGTACCGTTCAAATCCAGTTGTGATGGCTCAGAACAAACACCAGGCAGGCTGTATGTAAGTTCAAACAGGAATCTCCTTTATTGACAGGAATACAGGCTCTTTTATACAGTAAAAGAGGAGGTGTATACCTCCTGCTCATATTACTCTAACAATACACCTGTAACCTAATTAACCTAATTAACATGAGCTAGTTTACTAACATGACCTTTTGCCCAGACTTGTGGTCACCGAGCTTCACACAATACATTATACATTATCATAAGTACAACCACAGGACATTTTCACAATAGCAGGAGCTAATTACAATTAACAATACAAACAGTGTTCTTTCCCCTCCTCAGCCTAGTCATCAACACTTATAGTAGGAGTAAACTGTTTGTCTCGAGGCTAATGTGATCAGCTCACTCAATTAACATGTTGAGTTCAGAATCAAACAAACCAATAATAGTCTTTACATATATATCCTGGGAGATATTGGGGATAAATATTACTGTCTCATTTTAAGCAATCCAAGACATACCCTCCAAGTCACCATTTCCCATATGGCATACACAGGTTCCCCAGAGTCTGTGTGTCCTGGGGGACCAGGACCCGAATCCACAGTAATACCAACTCAAGGGTCCCCAGGCATACAGCTCACAAAGAGCTCCGTTCCCCCAAATGCCAGGGACAAGATCGATCGGCAAGAGGCTAGCATTCAGTCCCCTCCAAAAGTCTCTCTCCCAGCTAGGTCTGTCACAGTATCAATAAAAAAAAAGTTTGTGAAAAACGTAATTTTTAAATTCTGGTGTCACTTTGACTTTGGATAGTAGTAACGGGTGCGTAAAAATTGGTCTTTGGGTGTCGGTGGCGCCTTCCCACCGTAACCCTTTAGAGGTCATCTTGATGAAAGCAAGAATTGGCCTTGCTGTAAAAAATTGCAGTGATATGCACCTGTCAAACAGGTGCAGAAAAATTGGTCTTTGGGTGTTAATTGTATATAAACACAAAGAAGATTGCGCAAACTATAACAACACAATATGTTAAAAATGTGCAACACATGGATAAATAAATCTAAAGTGGGTAAATTAATCACTAATAAATAAATATAGTGATAATGTGTAAAATATCCCAAAATAAAGTGTCCACACAAATATTTATATTAATGTGTCAAAACATTTCCAAACTGAAACAAAGTAGCGAAATGAAAAAAACCTTTGATGCCGCCCCTCACACTCTGCAAGATTGATCAAATGCTTCAAATCTGAAAGGTAGATATACATAAATGGGGCCACATGCAGAAAAATTGGTCTTTGAGTGTCATGGCGCCTTCCCACCGTAACCCTATAGAGGGTGTAAAAAATTGTAATGATATGCATCTGTCAAACAGGTGCTGAAAAATTGGTCTTTGGGTGTTAATTGTGCCCATGAAACCTATACCAAAAACATTCTTCCAGATGAAAGGAGGGCTTAATCAGTGACATCGGCATCAGGGGATTTATAGCTGGTAATCCAGGACTGATTAATTTTTATAAAATCAAACGGTCCACAGAGTCTGTGGACAGACCCCTTCTATGATCAGTAACTAAACCTCCTGCAGCACTGAATGCCCATTCTGAAAGCACGCTGGATGCAGGGCAGCCCAACAACTCAATAGCATACTGGGCAAGTTCTGGCCAGTGGTCTATTCTCATGACCCAGTAAGTCAGTGGATCATCAGCTGGAAAGCTCTCCATCTCTGTTTTGGCCCCGAGATAATCGTCCATCATGTGATGCAGACGCTGTCAATGTTATGTGGAAGCTGACAGCCCTGGGAGGCAAGGACTAAAAAAAATTCAAAATGCCTCACTTAGGTGGACGCCTTATCAAACGCTCCTCTCTTGACCAACAGAAGACTTAAAACAACGTTTTCCACGACACTATAACCTACTGGAGTCAGGAAAAATGTTCAATAAAATCCTCTTTAACATATCTTCAAGAGATTTTATCTTCTGCACTCTCTGTGGGGACAGGATGAGTTCTGAGACCTTCCGCTTATAACAGTGGTCCAGGAGGGTTACCAACCAGTAATCATCCTTCTTCTCCTTTATGCCACATATTATTTGGTCCTTTCGCAGGCTTTGAAGCATGCGGTTGCCCTTGCGCCTCAAATTTGCCAAGGCTTGAGAAGCAGACTCCTCGGGGTCACTCAGGACAGCATCTGGAACTTCCTCCTCCTAGCCACATACTACTACTACTCTCTCCTCCTGTGTGTTCTGTGACATAGGAATGATGGTGTCTGGATAAAGTGGGCCTTGAGAGGAAAGGAAGTCCTTCTCTTCCTCCTGCTGCTCTGCCTCCAGTGACCTGTCCATAATGCCACGCAGAGTCTGCTCCAGCAGGCACACAACAGGGATTGTGCCACTGATGCATGCACTGTCACAGTTCATCATCCTTGTGCCCTCCTCAAATGGTGACAATACAGTGCATGCATTCTTAATGATCAGCCATTGGTGTGGTTAAAAAAAGCAGAGGTGGCCTGAGCCTGTTGTCGTGCCATACTGGCACAGGTACTCGTTGACGGCCCTCTGCTGAATGTATAGCTGTTGCAGCATTCCCAAAGTTGAGTTCCACCTGGTGGGCATGTCACAAATCAGGCGGTTTACGGGCAGGTGGAATTCCCGCTGAATTTCAGCCAACAGAGCACTGGTTGTGTATGACCACCTAAAATGGCTACAGATTCTTCTGGCCTGCTTTAGTACATCTTGCAACCCCTTGGTACCTACTTAAGAAACATTGTACCACCAAATTGAGGACATGTGCCAGGCAGGAGGTTTGAGCCATTATCAGACACCACCATTCCTGGCTCCAGCTGGCGTGGTGTGAACCACCTCTCGGCCTGTCCCTGCAGAGCTGCAAGAATCTCTGCACCGGTGTGGTTCCTGTCCCCTAAACACACCTCTGAAGCACTGCATGGCACATTTAAGCCTGACTCTGGGAATAGACCTTTGAACGCTTAGGGGGTACCTGATGTTGTGATTCTGCAGAGGAGGGCATGGGGGTGGGGGAGGAGGGGGTAGAACTAACTGGTCTGGCATCATCACCACCATCTGTGTGGAGACATGGGGGCACAACAAGCTGCAGTACTGAGCCCTATCCTGCATCCTTTCGAGTTGCAAGCAGCGTTACCCAGTGTGCTGTGAACGAAACATATCATCCCTGCCCATGCTTGCTAGATCACGTGTCAGCAGTAAGGTGGATTTTACGGCTGACTGCCTTGCCCAACGATGCCAGAACATTCCCTTCCACGTGATGATAGAGAGGTGGAACGGCCTTACGTGAAAAGTAGTAGCGACTGGGAACCTGCCATTGTGGTAAAGCACACTGTGCAAATTCACGAAAGGGGGCAGAATCCACCAGGCTGAAAGGCAGAAGTTAGAGTGCCAACAGATTTGACAAACTTGCATTCAGACGCTGGGCATGTGGGTGGCAGGGACTGTATTTTTTATTCTGCTGCAGCAGATGGGGCAGAGAAATTTGCCAGCTACAGTCTACAGCTGGTGTTGTGCTGCTCGCAGATGTGCTGCTAGGACCTGGGAGACCCTGTGCTATACCATCATCCCTGTCAGTGGAGGCTGCTGAGAGGTAATGACTCGATATCGCAGGGGCAGACTGAAGTGGGTAAGGAGCAGGAGGGGGGACAGATCTGTGCCCCTTTTTTGTGGCTTTCAGGTGCTCTTGCCAATGGGCTGAGTGGTTGGACATTAAATGCCTTGTTAAGCATGTGGTACCCAAATGGTTGGTGTTTTTGCCACATTAGATGTGCCTGAGACACAGTTTGCAGATAGCAACAGTGCAATCTGTTGCAGATGTGCTGAAAAAGGCCCAGACAGCTGAGCTTTGGGGAGTGGGCCGGGAGATAAGAGCTGCAGAATGTGATGGAATAGGGTGGCTGCTCTCTAACTCTTTCTTGATGTCGGTCTCCTTGGGGTTGTGCCACCTTACCTTAAGTTTCCTCCTCTGCTCTATCTGGCACCCAAATCGCATCAGTAACCTCATCATCATCATCATTATCTCCATCTCCTCCATATTCATTTAATACCACTGGAGCAGTGGCGTTGTTAGGTGGGTGCGGGGGGTGCGGGCCGCACCCGGATGACACCCGCCAGAGGGGTGACACCCGTAGGTAGCGGCACGCACTGTTAACACCACCGGCTGCCCTGATCTGTGCCTCAGGTCTTGTGCTGTGTCCCTCAGCGCAGCGGACTGAAGCCGCCTCCCCCTCCTCTCTGTTTACATCCACACAAGAGGAGGAGGAGCCCGAGGGACACGCACGGCTGTGTGTATCTGTCCGCACTGTTCTGAGGTCTTTAAACTTTATGTATATGTGGGTGGACATGTGCAGGGGATGTCTATAGTAATGGGGGGTCTGCACTGAGGGGGGATTCTATACTAATGGGGGCTTTGCACTGAGGGGGGGATTCTATACTAATGGGGGCTCTGCACTGAGGGGGGGATTATATACTAATGGGGGTTGGCACTGAGGTGGGGATTTTTTACTGATGGGGGTCTGCACTGAGGGGGGTTCTATACTAATGGGGGTTGGCACTGAGAGGGGGGATTCTATACTAATGGGGGGTCTGCACTGAGGGGGGGATTTTATACTAATAGGGGGTCTGCACTGAGGGGGATTCTATACTGATGGGGGAGTCTGCACTGAGGGGGGATTCTATACTAATGGGGGGTCTGCACTGAGGGGGGATTCTATACTAATGGGGGTCGGCACTGAGGGGGGATTCAATACTAATGGGGGCTTTGCACTGAGGGGGATTCTATACTAATGGGGGTTGGCACTGAGGGGGGATTTTATACTGATGGGGGTCTGCACTGAGGGGGAATTCTATACTAATGGGGGTCTGCAGTGAGGGGGGATTCTATACTAATGGGGGATTTCACTGAGGGGGGTTCTATACTAATGGGGGTCAGTACTGAGGGGGATTTTATACTGATGGGGGTCTGCACTGAGGGGAGATTTTATACTAATGGGGGGGGTCTGCACTGAGAGGGGGATTCCATACTGATGGGGGTCAGCACTGAGGGGGGGTGTATGTACTGATGGGGGGGTCTGCACTGAGGTGGGAGGTTGATATTGATGGAGGGGGGTCTGCAGACTCTGCACTGAGAGAGGTGTCTGTACTGATGGGGGGTCTGCAATAAGGGAGGGTAGTCTGTACTGAGGGAGGGGGTCAGTACTTAGTGGGGGGTCTATACTGAGAAAAAGGGGTCTGCACTGAGCGGGGGTCTGTACTGAGGGAGGGGAGTCTGTACTTAGTGGGGGGGCCTATATTGATGGAAGGGGGTCTGTACTGAGGGAGGGGGGCTATATTGATGCTGTGGGGTCTGTAGTTAGTGGAGGGGGGTCTGTACTGAGGTAGTTGGTGGAGGAGGGGGTGACACCAATTTTTTCGGCACTGGGTGACACCAACCCTAGTGACGCCACTGCATTGGAGACAACTTGGCAATACGCTGCGGCTTGGGGAACATGAATGCCAATTTGTCTACCAGTGTTCCTCCCTCTCATGTTCCTGTCATCCTCAATCTCATGACCAACATCTGAATCCACTAATAGCTGGGCATCATTAAGGAGCAAATGGCTGACGCTGTGGTCAAATAACTCAGCTGACTCCTCAATGGCTGATATGTTGGGGCTATGGCAGGAATAGATGTGGACAAGGAGGCAGGTTTATCCACTCTGGCAACTGCAGGGGACTGCACATTTGTCTCTGCTTGCATGATAGAGGATGAGGAGGATAAGGAAGGTTTAGTAAGCCAGTCCACCACCTACTCTGCATGCTGTGGCTGGATAGCACGGGCAAACTTACTAAACTGAGGAAATGATGCCCTGCCTGAGGACTGACCACCATGTCCATCTTTGCCTGTGGACAATTTGATGCTGGCCCCCTTACAGTGCCAAGGGAATGTCTGCCTCTCCTTGCCTCTCCTTTTTGTCCTCCCAGACATTATTGGGAGGGAGGGTGCGGTGCTTATAAGTAAATGTAAAGAAGAAGTTGAAATCTGTACGTAGATGCACTTTAATCAATGTAAAGAGGTGTTTGGGGGACTTTAATTTGAGTACTCACACTACACAGACACACTCCACGGATACACTATAATATACTGCAATATAATGCAACAAACATACAGTGATGCACAGAACTATAAGGTGTTAAACTGGCAGTAACACACACAAAACTATATGGCGTTAAACTGGCAGTAACGCACACAGAACTGTATTGCGTTACACTGGCAGTAACGCACACAGAACTATATGGCGTTAAACTGGCAGCAACACACGCAAAATGATATGGCGTTAAACTGACAGTAACGCACACAGAACTATATGGAGATAAACTGACAGTAACGCGCGCAAAACTAAATGGTGTTAAACTGCCAGTAATGCACAAAAACAATATGGCGTTAAACTGCCAGTAACGCACACAGAAGTAAATGGCATTAAAATGGCAGTAACACACACAGAACTGTATGGTGTTAAACTGGCAGTAACATACGCAAAACTATATGGCATTAAACTGGCAGTAACGCACACAGAACTATATGGTGTTAAACTGGCAGTAACGCATGCAAAACTATATGGCGTTAAATTGGCAGTAATGCACACAAAACGATATGGCGTTAAACTGGCAGTAACGCTTACAAAACGATATGGCATTAAACTGTCAGTAACACACGCAAAACGATATGGCGTTAAACTGGCAGTAATGCACACAGAAGTAAATGGGGTTAAACTCTCAGTAATGCACACAGAACTATATGGCGTTAAACTGGCAGTAACGCACACAGAAGTAAATGGAGTTAAACTGGCAGTAACGCACGCAATACAATATAGGGTTAAACTGGCAGTAACGCACACAAAACTATATGGCGTTAAACTGGCAGTAACACACACAGAAGTAAATGGCGTTAAACTGGCAGTAACATACACAGAACTATATGGCGTTAAACTGGCAGTAACGCACGCAAAACTATATGGCGTTAAACTGGCAGTAACGCACACAGAATTATATGGAGATAAACTGGCAGTAACACGCGCAAAACTAAATGGGGTTAAACTGCCAGTAATGCACAAAAACAATATGGCGTTAAACTGGCAGTAACGCACACAGAACTATATGGCGTTAAACTGGCAGTAACGCACACAGAAGTAAATGGCATTAAACTAGCAGTAAGGCACACAGAACTATATGGCGTTAAACTGGCAGTAACACACACAGAACTATATGGTGTTAAACTGGCAGTAACGCATGCAAGACTATATGGCGTTAAACTGGCAGTAACGTACACAAAACGATATGGCGTTAAACTGTCAGTAACACACGCAAAACAATATGGCGTTAAACTGGCAGTAACGCACACTGAAGTAAATGGAGTTAAACTGTCAGTAACGCACACAGAACTATATGGCGTTAAACTGGCAGTAACGCACACAGAAGTATATGGCGTTAAACTGTCAGTAACGCACGCAAAACTATATAGGGTTAAACTGGCAGTAATGCACACAAAACTATATGGCGTTAAACTGGCAGTAACACACACAGAAGTAAATGGCGTTAAACTGGCAGTAACATGCACAGAACTATATGGCGTTTAACTGGCAGTAACGCACGCAAAACTATATGGCGTTAAACTGGCAGTAACGCACACAGAACTATATAGCGTTAAACTGGCAGTAACACACACAAAACTATATGGTGTTAAACTGTGAGTAACGCACACAAAACGATATGGCATTAAACTGTCAGGAACGTACACAAAATGATATGGCGTTAAACTGGCAGTAATGCACACAGAAGTAAATGGGGTTAAACTCTCAGTAATGCACACAGAACTATATGGCGTTAAACTGGCAGTAACGCACACAGAAGTAAATGGCGTTAAACTGGCAGTAACGCACGCAATACAATATAGGGTTAAACTGGCAGTAACGCACACAAAACTATATGGCGTTAAACTGGCAGTAACACACACAGAAGTAAATGGCGTTAAACTGGCAGTAACATACACAGAACTATATGGCGTTAAACTGGCAGTAACGCACGCAAAACTATATGGCGTTAAACTGGCAGTAACGCACACAGAATTATATGGAGATAAACTGGCAGTAACACGCGCAAAACTAAATGGGGTTAAACTGCCAGTAATGCACAAAAACAATATGGCGTTAAACTGGCAGTAACGCACACAGAACTATATGGCGTTAAACTGGCAGTAACGCACACAGAAGTAAATGGCATTAAACTAGCAGTAAGGCACACAGAACTATATGGCGTTAAACTGGCAGTAACACACACAGAACTATATGGTGTTAAACTGGCAGTAACGCATGCAAGACTATATGGCGTTAAACTGGCAGTAACGTACACAAAACGATATGGCGTTAAACTGTCAGTAACACACGCAAAACAATATGGCGTTAAACTGGCAGTAACGCACACTGAAGTAAATGGAGTTAAACTGTCAGTAACGCACACAGAACTATATGGCGTTAAACTGGCAGTAACGCACACAGAAGTATATGGCGTTAAACTGTCAGTAACGCACGCAAAACTATATAGGGTTAAACTGGCAGTAATGCACACAAAACTATATGGCGTTAAACTGGCAGTAACACACACAGAAGTAAATGGCGTTAAACTGGCAGTAACATGCACAGAACTATATGGCGTTTAACTGGCAGTAACGCACGCAAAACTATATGGCATTAAACTGGCAGTAACGCACACAGAACTATATAGCGTTAAACTGGCAGTAACACACACAAAACTATATGGTGTTAAACTGGGAGTAACGCACACAAAACGATATGGCATTAAACTGTCAGGAACGTACACAAAATGATATGGCGTTAAACTGGCAGTAACTCACACAGAAGTAAATGGCGTTAAACTGGCAGTAACGCACGCAAAGCTATATGGCGTTAAACTGGCAGTAACGCACACAGAACTATTTGGCGTTAAACTGTCAGTAACGCACACAGAATTAAATGGCGTTAAACTGGCAGTAATGCACACAGAACTATATGGCGTTAAACTGGCAGTAACGCACGCAAAACTCTATGGCATTAAACTGGCAGTAACACACACAAAACGATATGGCGTTAAACTGGCAGTAAGGCACACAGAAGTAAATGGAGTTAAACTGGCAGTAACGCACACAGAACTATATGGCATTAAACTGGCAGTAACGCACACAAAATGATATGGTGTTAAACTGGCAGTAACGCACACAGAATTAAATGGAGTTAAACTGCCAGTAACGCACACAGCACTATATGGCGTTGAACTGGCAGTAACGCACGCAAAACTCTATGGCATTAAACTGGCAGTAACACACACAAAACGATATGGCGTTAAACTGGCAGTAACACACACAGAAGTAAATAGAGTTAAACTGGCAGTAACGGACACAGAACTATATGGCATTAAACTGGCAGTAACACGTGCAAAACTATATGGCGTTAAACTTGTAGTAACACACACAGAAGTAAATGGAGTTAAACTGGCAGTAACGCACACAGAAGTAAATGGCGTTAAACTAGCAGTAAGGCACACAACTATATGGCGTTAAACTGGCAGTAACACACACAGAACTATATGGTGTTAAACTGGCAGTAACGCATGCAAGACTATATGGCGTTAAACTGGCAGTAACGTACACAAAACGATATGGCGTTAAACTGGCAGTAATGCATACAAAACGATATGGCGTTAAACTGGCAGTAACACACGCAAAACGATATGGTGCTAAACTGGCAGTAACGCACACTGAAGTAAATGGAGTTAAACTGTCAGTAACGCACACAGAACTATATGGCGTTAAACTGGCCGTAACACACACAGAAGTAAATGGCGTTAAACTGGCAGTAACATACACAGAACTATATGGGGTTAAACTGGCAGTAACGCACGCAAAACTATATGGCGTTAAACTGGCAGTAACGCACACAGAACTGTATAGCGTTAAGCTGGCAGTAACACACACAAAACTATATGGTGTTAAACTGGCAGTAACGCACACAAAATGATATGGCATTAAACTGGCAGTAACGCACACAAAATGATATGGCGTTAAACTGGCAGTAACGCACACAGAAGTAAATGGCGTTAAACTGGCAGTAACGCACACAAAGCTATATGACGTTAAACTGGCAGTAACGCACACAGAACTATATGGCGTTAAACTGTCAGTAACGCACACAGAATTAAATGGCGTTAAACTGGCAGTAATGCACACAGAACTATATGGCGTTAAACTGGCAGTAACGCACGCAAAACTCTATGGCATTAAACTGGCAGTAACACACACAAAACGATATGGCGTTAAACTGGCAGTAACGCACACAGAAGTAAATGGAGTTAAACTGGCATTAACGCACACAGAACTATATGGCATTAAACTGGCAGTATCGCACACAAAATGATATGGTGTTAAACTGCCAGTAATGCACACAGAAGTAAATGGAGTTAAACTGGCAGTAACGCACACAGAACTATATGGCGTTAAACTGGCAGTAACGCATGCAAAACGATATGGCGTTAAACTGGCAGTAACGCACGCAAAACTATATGGCGTTAAACTGGCAGTAATGCATACAGAAGTAAATGGCGTTAAATGGGCAGTAACACACACAGAAGTAAATGCCGTTAAACTGGCAGTAAAGCACAAAACTATATGGCGTTAAACTGGCAGTAACGCACACAGAAGTAAATGGCGTTAAACTGCCAGTAATGCAATCAAATAGACAGTGTTCAACCGTCACTACATGGACACTATCTGAACTGTCCCTACTCTAGCTATACACTAATGTAAAGATTACTGACACGGTCCCACTACACTACACTGAAACTATATGAGCTGTCCCTACTCTAGCTGCACACTATGCAAAGCTGAATGATGGTCCTCTTCACTACACTCACACTATCCCTAGACTGACACTAAACTAATATTCTACACTGACAATTGAAGTAAAATAGCACAGTATAGTAAACTAACTAACTAATAGCACTGAACAGAGCCCTGTTCTATCTCTCTCAATGCCGAAATCACACTGAAAATGTCTGCCATTGAAAGAATACTTTTATACTCTGGGGCGGGAATGAGCTATGATTGGATAAATTCATGATGACAGTGTCCAATCATGACTCTGACAGTGTTCTGTGCCCTGATTGGCTGAATATTTCACTGCTTCAGCCAATCAGGGCTTGCGATGCACTGTTCAGCATCGCAATGCATTAAGATTGATTTGGGGGGGTGAACAAACGGTCGAACGACGCTGGTCGTCGAACGACCTAACAACAAAAGTTCAGCCTGAACTTATGCTCGAGCCAAACCATTTGCTGATCCCTATTCTGCAGCGATGCATGGACCTGCCGGTGGGCATGTGCACTGCTGGGGCATCTACGTTATTATAAGAAATTACATTGCCGCCAAGCAGAATGTCACTTCCTCCTATAGGGAAATGTGCCACCAATCAAAATAGGAGCGGGACGTGGCTATGTACTGACTACTGAAGATACAGGCACGCTGTGCTCTCACACAGCACACCTGTATCTTCAACGGGATGACAGCAACACGCAAACTGACCACGCTAGCATTGATCGGGTGCAATGCTAGCATGGTCAGTTTACTTGTAGGAGGAGCAGTACAGGCAGGATCAACCAGGTAAATTAGAGCTTTTTGCTTGCAAAAATATATTATTGACATGACAGATCACATTGAACTAATTTAAAGAGTCAGTGCAGAGGATTACAACCAATTTAAGAGATATACCATGTGAAGTAACAGTGTAAAATTGTCCAGTAGCAGGACATTTTTAATTGGGGAAAATTGGCCTCAATGTAACAGAGAAAAATATACAGGCAGGTGATGATAGTAAGGTCCGGTGAAACCTGTTCAGTTTTTAAAAAATGTGCAAGTTAATAACAAAAGGGGTCAGATTTGAATTTAATCTCTGCACTACATGCAGAGTTGCAGCTGGACAAGAAGTAGGGGAAATCATCTATTAGGTGCATTTTTGATGGAACATACAGTAGCCCAGCTTAACACATACAGTTGACACAAAACAGAAAAGTTGGATGGAATGCAGAGGTGTCACAAAACGCCCACTAGCAGATCAAACATGCCTATATTACAAGATATGGAAGGCTAAAAAGACACACTAGACCTCCTAGTACAATGAAGCATCCTATTTACTGTACTTGGCCTGATTCACTTAGGCTTCAGCTTGTATAAGAGCAGCGTGAACAGACAGCTTTGACAAAGTATTTTCAGAGCTTTCAGCAATTTTTGTTGAAGCTATTAAAGTACCGCTCAACTAAATTTTGTAAATATTGAACACAGATCCTAATTGGATGTTGAGTGTTGATTGGCTTCAGCAAGCTGGTCAAGCTTCAAGAAGTGCTGAAACCTGCTAGCAGCTTGTTTTAGGCTGGGTTCACACTATTGCAAATTGGATGTGGGTTTCCCCACCCCCTGTGACCAGCTCTCAATGGAGCCAGTTTACATATCTCCGGGACAGTTGTGGAGCGAATTGCACACGAATCCTGTGCGTCTTCTGGTCCGTTTCAGGTCCGAATTCAGCCAAAAATTCAGGTCGAAATCGGACCTGTAAAGGTGAACGGGGAAGCCCTAGACCCCTGATGTGAGCTGCTCCACATGGAGATGTGCACCCAGCCTAAAGTGACAATCAGCACTCCCATTAGGATCCATAGTTTGTTCCACATTCTTAAACTGCAGCTGAATAGTTTATTAAAACATTTAACGAAGTATGCTTAAAGCTCTGAAAATGCTTTGGGAAAGCTTGCTGTTCACACTGCTATTATACAAGCTAAACCCTATGTGAAACAGACCTTCGTCATATCTGTGGATAGATACTTATCAGCTTCCAGGTTTTCTTGTCAGAAGCTGATTGGCTACCATGCACAGATACACCAGATTTTGGATGATCCTTCACTGAGCTGTTGTGTCTTCTTGCGAGATTTGGGCTACTCACCATTCTTAATTATCTTGTTTGCAGGAGTATGATGCCATCTGCCGCACTATGGAGGTCAGAGAAAAGCGAGTATATTATCTAAGTCCCCCCCACAGGTTCTTTTGTACACAAACAATGTTTCCTATACCTGCGCTCTTATACAACTATCACAACCCAGCTGCTGTAAATTATACCTCTCTGATATCTAAATGTTAAACTATATAAAGCTATCCACTAAAATAAAGAAGTCTTTTCAAATGTATCAAAATATAAAATTTACCAATCTATAAGCCAATAAAGTGTTGCTGTGCACTATATAAATTAATACTAATACAGTGAAAACTATATTGAAATAAAAAATACATTGATTTTATGACAAAAAACTAAATGTAAAAATCAATCATCTTTATACAAAACAATATGCAATCCAACACACTTCTATTGTTTTTTATATAACCAGCGCAACAAGTGTCCAACAGCAGTGTCTTATATAGCTTTTACTGTATTAGTGTGTGTTTATGTAGTGCAATGCAACACTTTATTGTTGTACAGGCTGGTGTAGTTTATATGTTGGGTACATATGAGAACACTTTTTTAGTGGATAGAAATGTATAATATTAATATGGATAGCGCTGTATAATTATAACATACCTTCCAACTTTTTGAGATGGGAAAGAGGGATACCTATTAGCAAAAGTATGTTGGCATAGGACACACCCCCTACCACTCCCCAAAACCCATAAGGGACTCACCCCCCTTGTGGATCATCCTATAGTTACTGGGCTTGGCTCTTTGAACGAAAACATGGGTTTTTGGATTGATTGTCAGTTACAGCCACTAGTTAAACAACTACCCAGTTATTTGAGAGACACAAAACAGCTGTTAAATTTATGTGATCAGATGAAATGGATGAAGGGAGATTTGTGGATCACGAATGATGTCTCCAGTCTGTACTTTTCGATACCGCTTACATTGGGTTTGCAGGCAGTGGCGTACCTTTTGGACAGACACAGTGTATATTCATCTAAACCGAAGGAATATATCATAGAGTGCCTTGATTATCTCCTTACACACAATTCTTTCTGTTTTTGATAATTACTTCTATCTCCAAAAGTGTGAAGCATCCGTGGGTGCTCGCTTTTCACCCTCTCTTGCCAACCTGCACATGAGTTGGTGGGAGAAGGTGTTCATTTTTGAGGATATGAATCCTTTTCGATCGAGCATTGGGTTGTACTGTCGCTACATCTCCTGTTCATCTGTTCTGGCACTGTAGATACTTTGGATGGCTTTTTACAATACCTGAATAATAATAGTTTAACCCGCCAGTTCACTGAACTTTTGGACAGCAGATCGGTTCCTTTCCTGGTTGTTGTTTTATTACACAGGGAGGGCCTTATTGTGTCTAGTCTTTATAGGAAACCCCTATTTGTGCAGATTCCGAGCACCCCAAACATGTTACTCATGGTATTCCTGTGGGTCAGTTCTTGAGGTCGCGCAGGAGCTGCAGTGACGAGGGAGATTTCCAGCAGGAGAAGGAGATTAAAGGTAGGTTTTGTGACTGTGGCAATAGGGCTATTACAGTGCAAAGAGTGATAAATATCGCCGAAGAGACACCTAAAGAGCACCTATTACAGAAAAGAAACCGAGTTTAACTAACATCCCCCTCTTTTCTACTGCTTATAGTTTAGATTTTAGGAAAATTAGGAAAATTATGGAACATTATATTTCTGCTTTATATGAAGATGAACGCTATCAAAAAATTCTATCCAAAGGGTTCAAGACAGTATCAAGACGAGCTTCCTCTCTAGCCAACACATTATCCCCTAGCGATTTTGGTTCTCGTATTTACAGTAGGACATGGTTGGATTTCACTGGATTGTATAAATGTGGAGTCAATAATTGTCCATGCTGTTCTTGGTTGATCAAGGGTGACCAACTTTGCTCTATTGTGATTGATAGATTTATTCCTCACTGGAGAGGCGAGTCACGACTTAGAGGGGTTTCCCGCCTCGAAACTTATTGGATCTATGAGTTGAGGTCCTACTCCCCGTTTGGTTTGAACGTTGAATGGGACCTCAACTCCTTCATCAATCAGGCATAGTGGCTATCAGAATTATTCCATCTGTAGCCGATTGATATTTTGTTCTTTTTCATTCATACCTTTGGGGTCCTCTGTTTCCCCCGCCCCCCCCCCCTGGCTTCATATGGCTGTGGGTTCCCTGGGTCTACAACTTTTAGCCTATATATGCTTCCCTTTATTCATATACCGTTTGGCCTGTACCAGCTCCCCCTTTTTGCAATATATATATATGTATATATATATATTTTTTTTCTCATTCTATTCATTGTATTTATTTTTACTCATATTTTTTTTTCTTCCTTATTGTTTTTAATTTAATTTTTTTCTTCCTTATTTCATTTATCAGGCTTTGTTTATTAGGAATTCAATGTCTGATATTACATATCATTTCCAGATTTAATAGCATTTATTATTTATGTAATGTAATGCATTTATTATTTATGCAATGTAATGTCTGATACTTTTCAGCATTTTTTATGCTTTACACCATGAATATGTTATGGATATTATCTTGTCTGCCCCATGACTGACCAATTTTTTTTTTTGTTCGTTGTTTTTATTTACATTTGTTATGATGATGCACCCATTTGTTTGGACCGTTAGAGATCCATTCATCTTACCGAGGTGAGGATGCGCAATTGATTGCGAAGTTTCCTCTCCCTGTGGCCATGTGACACTTTCCCCTCTTAGATCATGTGACCAGGAGGCACACGCGGCGAGCTTGACAGCTCCACGCTGTTTTTCTTTGTTTACACTCTTAGCGTCAGTGTTTCCATGGCTCCGACATGCGATCATGTGACACCGCCCCCGTCCCGATCACGTGATTAGGAATGACGTTTGGCGGGCTTTTGCCGCTACGTCATTTCCTTTTGTTAGACACGCAGGTGTAGGAATCCATGGCGCGGTTCTTTCCCGGCCGGTTTACTTATTGGAGGACACACCTGCCTGTCTTTCTATTACGCTTTCCCATAGGTTCCCCTGATTTAGTTACACATTTCCGGATTTGTGTGATGTCATTCATCCAATGGGATACGACTTGAGTGCCCTTCCCATTGGTTATGCAATTTATGATTATTTATAAATATTAGCAGTGTGGAGTGGGTAGTTCATGCCCCAGTTGAAGACCATTGGGTCGAAACGCATCCGGTGGTTACCCCCTCTCCATGCTGCCCTTGTTATTATCTTTGTGATCACTATTTTATTTGTATGGCTTTTCAGCAATAAAAATCCCCCTGTTTTTACCTGCACTATGCGGAAGCGATAATTTTTCTTTTACATAACCCCTGGACGAGATCAATATCCTTTCTGGGCGATCTGTGTCAGGCTGTGGCTTTGAGGCTCTGCAGTTGGAAATCTCTACCCTGAGGACCCACTGAACGATCTTTGGAGGTTCTGCCAGCTGAAGTTCACCCCACCAGTTCCAGCATTCCGGATTTCCCTTCCTCAGCCCGATGGGGCTTATTGCTTTACTGACTCCATGTCGCTGACAGGGGAGTCCAACTCATCCGGTAAGAGTACCCATCTTCTTCTACTCATTTGATGTTGAGCACCATTGATGTTGTTTCACTCCCACGGATCTACATCACGTATACCAGTCCTTTTCAGACTTCAACCATCCACTTCTGTTCTTCCTTCAGTGTGCGGACACATTATCTACACATCTTTTTTATTTTGCATATTTGGACTATATGATTTATTTACCAAATTATTCACCACCAAGACCACACCCATGGACTTGATTTATGGTTTTCTTTCCTTTATTATATTTTTTTTTTTAGCGCTGCATTTTTCACCTTTGGTCCATTGTGAATCATAGATCCTTTAAGATAAAATCTTTTAATTGTAACAATCAAATATCATTTATTTGATTACTTGTAGGGCATGTGCAATACAATATGTTGGCAGCACTACTAGGAGGCTTTGAGATCGCCTGTATGATCATATCCATGACGTTGAGAAACAACATGGAACCAATGTCCTGAGACACTTTATTGAGGTGCATGGGGGAGACACCTCTTTGCTGCAAATACAGGGTATAGAGAGAATCTATACACCCAGGAGAGGTGGAGATAACTTTAGGATACTTTGCGAGAGGTATTTTGGATATTTTCGTGGATACCAGGCTGTTTGAATTTTGAATGGGATTTGACCCATTTTTATGACTGAACCAATGCTCTGCTATGTATTGCCATCTGATAGTATATTTATCTATATTTACTGATCATGAGGTTTTCAATGTGGCTACTTGGCGAGCATATTGGAACTGAGTAGTCATGCCCATGGTGTATTCCGTCTGACAGGAAGGTGTGCTGTATCTTTTTAAAGTTTTTTGTTTCTACTTTTTTGTTTTAATATTATTATTTTCCCAGTGGTGTTTAAACATGTATCAGATGAATTATGCTTTTTTTTTCGTTTCTATAGATAATGTTTTATTTACATTTTGGGATCACACTAGTACCATTTGTTGTGTGTTTTCTAGTGGGAACAAAGAACAGAATATATGGGTCCAATCACAGAAGTGATCACACCTGTCTTTTGCATTATGTGATCATGTGATGTTTTGTATATCAGTGTGTTGGTGATTGCACTCTCTATGGTTTTGACAAAGCACGCCAGTCGTGTAAAATACGTCACCTTATTCCCTGCCATATGCCACATGTCTGCTGTATCTGCTTTTTTTTATCTTCTGAAATAAATGATATTGCATCAACTTGGGAGTGCAGGAATCCTCTTTTCGTTTGTCTACATGTCTCTTCAGCAGTGACAGGGCGTGCACCCCATCTGATGGGTTTGTCTATCAATTTGCAGACTGGCCGGTTCACCTGGAGCTGCTAAGTTTGGTTTTGTCTCAGAGGATTAACCCCCTAGGTTCCACAGTGAGTATAACAAGCATGCTTTACTGCATATACAGACTGATTTTACTGTTGTGCGTTTAGCAACACTTTAAGGAAGGGGTCCAAGTTGAATAGGCAAATCTTGCCTGAAGTGTAAGGTCTATAATAAAGGAAGTGAGGGAAACTCTACTCAAAGAGAGCACAGACAGCAATAAAAACTAACATAACTAAAAACATCATGATTGTGGATACTAGTATTCAATCTCTGGGCAATGAACATTAATTTTAGACATAAATAACTTGGAAATACTGCATGAAATTTAGAAAAGCCCATTTAGAAAATTTAGAAAATCAATGTCCTGTCGTTTTTGTTGTCTTTGGAATGGTGCATAACATTTTTTTCTGATTTATTTAACTAATTCAAAAGCTTTTATTACAGAAAAATGTTTTTTTTTTTCTAGGCCATATACACTGAAAAAAATTCTGTCTACGGGATAAGTAGGAATGATGTGTGAAATGTGTAAATAAAAGCTTGGTCTTGTGCGAGTGTAAAGTTACAGGGTGTGTGGTGTGCGGAGCAGACTCCTCCACAACATCAACCTGAAACACATCAACTGTGCTCATTGCTATGCAGCTCGTGTGCTTCACTTAGGACACGACAGCTAGTAAAGCAGAGGTGTTTTTACCCTTGTGAATTCATGCAGCCAAAAAATGATAGTTTAGTGACCGTGATATAACCTGACAATGATATAAAATAATCTCTAAGGGAGGCATCTGTTTTCCTCATTCTATACATGAAAATGAACATCTCTAGGCATTGTACTGTATGTGCGGAATAAATATGCGCAAGATGAAATGTGCAACTAGTAGATGGCGATAAAACTATTGTGTTGCAGAAGCTAGAATTTAAATATGAATGAAAATGTGATTTGGCAATTTGTGTATATACTGTATGTAGATAGATAGATAGATAGATAGATAGATAGATAGATAGATAGATAGATAGATAGATAGATAGATAGATAGATAGATAGATAGATAGATAGCCAATTGGCTAGCAGCTTAACAGCAAAAAAAAGTAGAAGCTGATTGGTTTCTAGGCAGAGCTGTGCCAGATTGTAGACACTCCAGTTTTAGTAAATCAATCCCTTAATGTATTTATGATATTTTTTATGACTCTATATTAGGAAATAATCCTGCTGTTACTTGAAAATATTATTCTATCACTTCACTGTCTCTGTACTTTCATACACACCGAAGAGTGCTGTTTTGGACGATGGACCAATATTCTGCTAAGCAGATTATGAAGACCTTACTAAAAGTGGTTCTAAAGCCTCAAGGTTTTTCACCTTAATGCATTCTATGCATTAAAGCGGAGCTCCGCTTGTCTGCCCCCGCCTCTTCTGCCACATTTGGCACCTTTTAGGGGGAGTGGGTACCTGATTTTTACAGGTACCTGTTCCTACTTCTGTCTCAGGTCACCTGTCTCAGGTCACCCGCTCCAAAGCACTTTGACCCCATGTTGATGGAGGGCCTCTTCCCGACAATCCTGGGTGGTGGTTGTGGGGGTCCGCAGGCAGGAAGCTTATCATTATTTGGAAGCCCCCTTTAACAAGGGGGCACCCTGATCCCAGCCCCCCCTATGTGAATGAGTATGGGGTACATTGCACCCCTACTCATTCACCAAAAAAAGTGTCAAAAATAAAAAAAAACAGTTTTTGACAAGTCCTTTATTAAAAAAAAAAAAACAAAAAAAAACAAAACAATGTCCCTCGATGTAGATCTATCATCAATCATGATGCCTGCTGCACCGCCCCAATTGAAAAAAGAAAAAAAAACTCCATCCGCGACGACGGCTGACCGCCAAATGTCTACTCCGCTAGGTGACAGTTCTTAAATAGGTAAGGGCCGGGGCCACCTGGTAACGTCACTTAGTCACCCCACCCCCTGTGATGTCACTGACCCAGCATGCACCGGTCAGTAACATCCCAAGGAAGCCTGTTGACAGCTAAAGACTCATCCGTAATTAAGGACGCAGCCGCCGGCATCCTGGTCCCGCTCCTTAACAACAAGCTATTTACTGTGCCCTGATTGGGAAAAGCTTTTCCCAATCAGGGCTTAGAATGCACTGTACAGCATGCAGTCCATTGTGGGGATCTCGGTGGGCAAACATCCTTTTTTCTTTTAAACACAATTTATTAATATAAAAATAAATAAAATAAATAAGAAAAAAAAAATTTAAAGCACCCCCGTCGCCGCGAGCTCGCGCAGCAAAAAAAAAGCATACGGAAGCCGCATATGTAAATGGTGTTCAAATCACACATGTGAGGTATCACCGCGATCGTCAAAGTGTGAGCAATAATTCTAGCACTAGACCTCCTCTGTAACTCTAACCTGGTAAGCGTAAAAAAATTTAAAGCGACGTCTATGGAGAATTAGAGGTACCGTAGTTTGTCGCCATTCCATGAGTGCGTGCAATTATAAAGCGTGACATGTTTAGTATCTATTTACTTGGCGTAAAATCATCTTTCACAGTATACAAAAAAATTGGATTAACTTTACTGTATGGTTTTTTTTAAATTCATGAAAGTGTCCCTTTTCCCAAAAAGTTGCGTTTAAACCACCGCCGCACAAATACCGTGTGACATAAAATATTTCAACAATCACCATTTTATTCTGTAGATTCTCTGCTAAAAATATATATATAATGTTTGGAGGCTGTAAGTAATTTTCTAGCAAAAAATACGGATTTTAACTTGTAAACACCTATTGTCAAAAATAGGCTTAGTCATGAAAGGGTTAAAAGTCTAATCCTAAATACCTTCTTTCACAGTGCCGCGGTCATGTGACCTCCCTCCGCTCTCCTTTCTCGATCTCAAGAGAGCAGCGGGAGGGGCTGAGATTACCCACTGATGTCAGCCGGCCAGCAGAAAGAGGTCATATGACTACAGAGCGGCGCTGTGAAAGAAGGTATTTCTTATTAGAATTTTAAAAAAATGGAGTACTTTATAGCTATATAAAACAGAAAGGATACAAGTACCGGGGATATGTATTGCAGCAGAATAGAGGTAGGAGGAGAGTGGAGGGGCGAGGAGCAAATTGGCTCTCACACACTGACTGGAGCTGACAGGGAAGAAGGGAGGAGGAGAGGGGGAGACACTCAGAACACAGTGGGATGATGGAGGCACATAAACTGACCATGGTAGCATGGATCAGCAGCCATGATTACCAGGGTCACTTCACATAGGGGGCACAGGAACAGGCAGGATCAGCCAGGTATTTTAGAACATAGAAAGGGTCAAATTGCACTGCTGTTATTCATGCTTTAAAGAAATAGGAGCATTATTATTTTTTTAAGGGTTACAAATGCTTTAACATTAAAATTAATGTCATTAAAAATCAATCCAATTGAAAAGTAACCACATCTCCATAAGTTATTCTGTCTTTAGAGATGAGAGAATATATATACATGAATTGGGATTTTGCTCAGATCATGCCCGTTCTTTCACTGCAAAAATCAGTGAACATTTTCAATATGTTCAAAACAGGATCTCAGCTCTCACTTTTTTTGTAGTAACTGTGAAACTTTGACTTAAAATATTGCCTTCTTGTAGTTTTACTGCCATAAGTATCTAATTTCAGTGAAAAACAAAGCCAAAAGTCAGCAGGTGCTATGTATTTGGATATGTTGCCAGCAGATAATCTGAAATCAAGCCACAGTGCCTTAGTTTTTATAACCAACGTATGTTCTGGTTGCAATTTACACATTTAAGAGTTATTGATACTGTACTGTTTGCATCAACTGGTCCATGTATCTAAATTGTCTACATCTATGTCCTGCAGTAGATGGTCTGTAAATTGTGATATACCCCACCATACTTCTCTGTACTGTACACGTCAGTCAGTATCTATATTAACCACTTCAGCTCCAAAATGTTTTTGTTGCTATTTTAACTGGCGATTGCACGGTCATGCAACGCTGTACCCAAACAAAATGTATATCATTTTTTTGCACACAAATAGAGCTTTCTTTTGGTGGTATTTGATCACCACTGGGTTTTTTATTGTTTGCTATATAAAAGACCAAAAATTTAAAAAAAATAAAAGCAATATTTTTTACTTTCTGCTATAAAACATATCCAATAAAAAAAATTTAAAAAATCAAATGATTTCATTAATTTAGGTCAAATTGTATTCTACTACATGTCTTCATGAAAGTTATAGCATCTGGTATAGATACTGGAATTTTTTTTTTAATATACTAGTAATGGGGTAATCAGCAACTTATAGTGGGACTGTGATAGCATAGTGGGCAATCTGACACTAGCTGATGCTGACTGGGGGGTATACTAACATACACTGACATCAATAGTGACACTAATATAGTGATCAGTGCTAATACTTAGCACTGTCACTATAATAATGACACTGACTGTGAAAGGGTTAACATCTAGGGGCGATCAAGGGGTTAAATATGTACCTAACTATGTGTAATATGTATAGGGATAAAAGGATTTCGCGCATAAAATCTATCATATAAATAAATAAAATTCACATATAGCACTATTGGTAAGTGGGTGTGAAAAAAAGCAAATCTTAGATAAAGTGCATCAAGTAAAGTGACCGTGCTGAAAAATAATAAATCACAATAAATAATCACATTCAAAATAAAAATCAAATAAATGTGCAAAAATGCAAAACATGTGCAGCAAAGGTGCAAAAATGCAAACGATGTAGTGTAAAAAAACTTCCAATAATAGGATATATCAGAAAAAACAGTTCATAGAGATGACCATATAAAGTTCGTGAACCGTGGTGGTCATAGAAAAAATAAGTAAGTGTAGGTAGTGGTGATAATGATAATCTTCATAAAACAACTGACGGCTCGACCAGGCTCTCTAAACTCTCACCTCAGAGATGGAAATCAAAGGCATCAATGTATGTCTTTCTCTGTTGTGATAGAAGAAGCATTCCCCTCTGCTTACTATCAGGCACCTCAGGGATGGAAACAACTGGCAACAATGTATGTCTTTCTCTGTTGTAATACAGGCAGCGTTCCCCTCTGTTTAATGTCAGGCACCTATAAAAATAAACTGGGAATATTTCCACCTAGGCTGTGACAGCCCGGTGGGAGGAGGGGGAGGAGAGAGGAGGCCTCTGATGGTGTAGTATTTTAAACATTCAATTTATTGGGTAAAAGAAAATAGGTGGTCTCTTACATAAAAGCAAAATAAAATTCACATGAAAGGAAGGAGCGGCGTCCGAGGCGCCTCCTTACGTGACTTCCGGTATAGTCAACTCTCTGCCACGCCCTACGCGTTACGTCACCGCTCGTGACTTCAACTGGGGAACCGGATTGGCCTAAGAGGAATCCTATTTGTATAATGAAACCGGAAGTGATATAGCGGCCATTTTTGTTGTGGTAATGTTAAAATCTATGGGACAGCGGCCATCTTAGAGGTGGCAATCTACATAGATCTCGGCCGCTGCGAGGAGAAATCAAGCTGAACATAACCTAATGCTGTATCTCAGATCACAATTTAAAACAGTAATGCTACATATCTAAAAATATGAATAAAAAGATTCATTAAACTAGAAGTTGAGTCGACAAACCAATAAATAATAGCGAGTCACAAATCAATCCGCCATTTTCTTGTGGATGGTAAGATTTGGTCACGGTGGCCATCTTTATGGTGGTTAACCCACTCCAGCAGGCGGCCATTTTTGGGTGGATAAAAATAGTTTTAACACAGTATGTGTTGAAATACCCGAAAAAATACCACAGTTTGACAAAAAATAAAGGAAGAATATTAATATTAAGGTCACAATAAGCTAGTGGAGAAACTAAAGAATCAACGTTGGGGTTTTTTTCAAAAAGGACAGGTGGACAGTGTACCTCAGTCACCAAGGAGGAACCTTTTACATTATATTATAGTAAGTAATCCATAGAGTATTAAAATTATGTCACAGTACGGAATATAAATATCTCATTTCTTAAAATAAAGCATAATAAAATGGTGTATAAAGCCTTCTAAGTGATCTTAGTACTAATAAACACAATGATCAAATCTAAAAGCCTGTGACATGGATAAGATTAAAAGACAGTGACATAAAGACATTTTTGAGGACTTAAAAATTACTTAAAAAACAATTCAAATCGAATTCCACGTTCAACCTCTAGGGGTTAATGTGCGTAGAGTGTGTATCCAGTATGATTCTTTTTGACTAATATTTCTAATTTTGTGGGTACCTCTCCATGAACTTTTATATCTTTCTATCCCCCAAAATTGAAGATCTATGGGGTCCCTGTTGTGTACTGCTGCAAAATGTTTAGAAACATTGTGTTTGGGATTTCCTTTTTTAATGTTCTGTATATGTTCCTTAACCCTAACTTTCAGGGCCCTTTTCGTACGTCCTACATATTGTAGTTTACAGCTACACTGAAGTACGTAAACCACTCCCTCAGTATGGCATCCAATAAAATCTTTAATTTCGTATGTTTCGTTTGTGGTAGTGGCTGTGAATCCTGTTCTTTTTCCTTGGAATTTCTGGGCGTGTTTACATGCATAGCAGTTCCTACATGGATAGAATCCTTTTCCAGTGAAGAAGGAGTATGGTGTTTGTTGGGGGGCTTCAATCACTGTTTTGACTACCATATTCTTGATGGTTGGTGCCCTCTTGTATATGATATTGGGTGATTCTGGTAGTATTTTCGTCAAATCTTTATCATTTTTTAAAATGTGCCAGTGTCTCTGGATAATTTTAGATACTTGTTTATGTTGGACACTGTAATCCAGAATTAAAGTGGGTGTTTCTTGTGAAAACGTTTTCTTTGGATGAATTTTATAACATTTTTGTTCTATCCATACCCATTACTTCTTCAATTTGTTTCTCTATCAGTGTGTGTTCATATCCCTTTTCTATAAACCTGGATCCAATTAACTTAGCTTGTTCTTTAAAATCTTCCTCTTTTGTGCAATTTCTCTTAATTTCAGACAAATTGTCCTTTCGGTATATTATATAGCCATAATTTATGATGGCAACTGTTAATAGGAAGGTAGCTGTTCGCATCTACATTTTTAAAAAATGTTTTGGTTACTACTTTATCTCCTTCCAGACTTATTCTGAGATCAAGGAATTCCACTGTCTTTTCATTGATGATCCACGACAGACGAATATTTTTGTTGTTTGAGTTCAATTTTTCCAGGAATTGTTCAAGTGCCTCTCTTTTTCCATTCCAGACTATAATTACATCATCGATGTATCTTTTGTATAAAGTAAGTTCTGCTGGGGTATTCTCATAAATAGATTGCTCTTCCCATTGTGCCATAAATGCGTTGGCAACGCTCGGTGCAAACTTAGCCCCCATTGCAATACCAATGGCCTGTTTATAATATGTATGATTATGCCAAAAATAATTATGCTTTAGGCAAAAATCTAGGCACTTTATAAGGTATTTGCGCTGTGCGCATACAAGATTGCTGAACTTTCTGAGGAGCCATTTGGTTGCTGAACATGCATCATAATGATGTACTATAGTATATAGTGAATTAACATCTGCCGTGGCTAATATTGTTCTTCCTTCAAGTACTGGTAATGTGTCTAGGAGTTGTAACACATGCTTGGTGTCTTTAAGATAGGCTGGTGTTCGTTGCACTGCAGGTTGAATAAAGTGGTCCAGGTATTGTCCTACTCGAGATGTAAGGGACTCTATTCCATTCACAATTGGTCTGCCCGGAGGGTTTTCCAATGATTTGTGAATTTTAGGTAGGGTGTAGATAACTGGTATCCGGCATGTTTCTGGAATAAGATATTTCGACTCTTTCTTATTCAGTATCTCTTTTCTTGTGCCCAATTCTATCAAGTGTTCCAGCTCTTTTTTATACTTTTTTGTCGGATTGCTCAATAGTCTAATGTATGTTTTGTCGTCCTGTAGTTGTCTCTGTAATTCATTCAAGTATTGGTCCTTTGATTGTATCACGATCGCTCCTCCTTTATCCGCTGGACGAATAATAATGTCTTTTCTCTCTTTAAGTGATTTGATACCTTTTTTAATATGTATCGGGTCTGATACTTTTTTGACTTCCAGAGATTCAAGATCTTTAAGGACCAGCTTCTTAAACACTTCCACATGATGATTATCTGAAACTTGGGGGTTGAAAGTGGAATTGTTTCGTAGGGTACTGTATGATATTGATGGAGAGGTATTCCTTATCGTATTGGTTGTTCTGTATGGGTTCGAGAGGTAATTTTTCTTCACATTTACTTTTCTCACGTATTTGAGTATACCAATGTATGTATGAAATTTGTTCAAATTGTTGACTGGGGCGTATTTGAGTCCTTTATCTAAGACGGAGAGTTCATCACTGGAGATGGGATGACCACTCAGGTTTACCACATTACTCCCTACTGTTCTCTTTTTCGCTTGGAGTCTCTTTCCCGCTCTCCGTCCTCTCTTCGCTCCAGACTGTTTCTTGTTCTGTCTTCCTGTGTCCTTCTTCTGGGGGAGGGGTAGTGATTCTGTGGTTGTCTCCGTGGGGAGTATTCCCTTCTCTCCCTCTCTAAAAAATGACGTTGGCGATCATAGTCATAGTCATTTTGTTGTTGATGCTGTCTTGAATCGTAATAGTGATGATCTTGGTGGTCTCTCAGGGGTTCAAACCTATTATAGGTTGGAATCGGAGTTCTCTCTCTTTCTCTGTAAGTCTCTTGAGGATAAGTGTGCCTATTGTGATCTCTATAATTCCTTTCGTTATTGGGTCGATGATTATAAGGTTTTTTAAAATGTTTCTTGAAAGGTTTCTTCCACTGTTGTCTGGGAGTCCGTTGAGTATAATTATTGTATTGTCGCTGATCATATTGAGGTGTTCTGGCTCCTTGTTGTGATCTGTTCTCAGTATATGCTTCTCTTTCATCCTATCTTGGGGGGTTATTGGCATAGGCAGTGGTTGGATCCTGTATTCTCACTTCTCTCTCTGGAGTGGAATATGTTGAACTGGGTGGAATGGGATCTACTTTTTTCTGCCATTTAAAAACTTGTGCCCCTTTATAGTCTTCTATATCACGATGGTATTTTTTCATCTTCCGCTGCTGTACTTCTAAATCTTTACTGATCAGATCTTTATTCATCTGTGTGGCCAGTTTCTTGAAATCTGGAGATTCTTTGTACGGTTCTAGTTTCTGCTTAATTTCCTTTATTTGTTGTTCTAATATTCTAGTTTTTTTGTACTTCCTTCCTAATAAAAATTTAAGACCTTCTATGCTTTTATTGTTAAAAAATTCAAACCATTCGTCCATTGACTCTTTGTCTAATAAACCATCATTGGGTGGTAATTCCCACCGTAGCCTCCTTGGTACAATATTTTCTCTGATATAACGTTCGAAGGTAATGGTATCCCACCATAGGGAGACTTTCTTCTCCATATGGTGTCCCAATTTCCTAAGTAAACTTTCTAGATCTGTATTGTGTGTATTGGTCTGTGATTTAAAAATGTCATCTAAATTGACATTCCTGTTCTCCATGAATTGAAATATATCCATGTTAGCAGCAAAGGTAAAACAATGTGTAGTGACAAAATATAAATACTAAGATCCTTCGCGCTAAAGTGAGAAAAAAGTGAATCTGGTGACAATCACAAAGTGAACAAATAAAAACTTGAAGTGAAAGATTCATATGATGATATCTAAAATGATTGCAGCGAAATAAACAAGTGTACACATGGCACTCGAAAAAATGGATAGGGATAGAAGGATTTCGCGCATAAAATCTATCATATAAATAAATAAAATTCACATATAGCACTATTGGTAAGTGGGTGTGAAAAAAAGCAAATTTTTTTCGAGTGCCATGTGTACACTTGTTTATTTCGCTGCAATCATTTTAGATATCATCATATGAATCTTTCACTTCAAGTTTTTATTTGTTCACTTTGTGATTGTCACCAGATTCACTTTTTTCTCACTTTAGCGCGAAGGATCTTAGTATTTATATTTATATTATTTATGTGTAATATGTGTGTTATGTGGTGCTTCTACTAAGCAATTCTGCAGTTTTTTCCCCTGCTTTGCAAGTTCGCCTGTCAGTGTTCAGGGCTCTGTGTTGAGAGCTCCCTTCCCTGAAGTGACAGAGCCGACCAGCGGGTGATCATTAGTTGGGCGGGACCCACTGATCGGCTTGTGCTGGGACAAGCACACTCTACCTGGACCCTTGTACTATGTAGTGTGCCGCTCAGGCTCAGCTGATTCGAGGAGTGATGTTGGTAGTAGGTGCATCTGATGCTGCAGGAGTGCTGGCAGGGAAGTGGAGCTCGTCCTGGCTGCTACGTTAGCTGGAGAGAGAAAGAAAGGAGTCCCCAGTGCCATACATTCAGGCAAGTGTGTGATAAGAATGACAACCACAGCCTGGGCTCCCACAAGGCCATGCCCCAAACGTGTTTTGCTCCGCCCCTTGGAGCTTAATAATGGGGAATCATCATCCCCATGATTAAGTTGCAAGGGGTGGTGCGAAATCCGTTGAGGGTGTGGTCTGGTGAGAGCCCTGGCTGAGGTTGTCATTCTTACCATCACACACTTGCGTGGATGTGCGTCACCAGGGACTCCTTTACTTCTCGTGCTCTACCTGGAAGTGCTGAATCACATATCAGATACATGATTAAGGGCAGAGTGGCCGCCCTGCCACAGCATATTTGCTAGGAGCGGTCGTCAATTGGTTATTCACATGAGTGTAGCCACAATCTTGTCTCATTAACTGCATCTTGTCTCATTAACTGTCCATGTAAATTAATCTGTTCCATGGTACAAAAATCAAAATATTGCAGTGATGCTATTTTATTTGAGGAACACAAAGTTATTGTTTTCATGTTTTTCTGTAGTCATTCCACAGCTCTTAAAATCTTTCCTTTTTTTTTTTATGCATGTGGGGACTCATTACATATCTCCAAAGCACCGCCTTTGCAGTAGTGATTTACATTGTACAGTATCTGTAATTAAATGATCAATAAAGATTTATTTACTTGCTTATTTCTTTACATTTGTATAATTGCAGCAGCTACCTGAAACACATTTCTAGCATGATTTTTACAGATTTGTACATACTTTCAGTGTCATATTATTTGCAATTATAATTTATAGGTACTGTAGGTTTGTAAAGTTGTGTCTTGAAACAGTTATATGCTGCATAAAGCATGAAGAGGATGCTTCTGAAGGTATTCTGATAATACCAAAGGTTTGTCTCCATATTAAAAAAGAAGTTGCTCACTTGGAGTTGTGTCTACGCTTGCTTGCAGAGAAACACAGCAAGTAGTGCGTTTGAATGTAGCCAGGATCAGGCTTTTACTGTGGTGGATGGGATCTTGTGCCTGAAGGTGAAGTTGCCTCGATATTAGAAAGCTGCTGTTATGTATCTGTATAAATGATGTAAGTCTAATGCCCCGTACACACGGTCGGATTTTCCGATGGAAAATGTCCGATCGGAGCGTGTTGTCGGAAATTCCGACCGTGTGTGGGCTCCATCGGACATTTTCCATCGGATTTTCCGACACACAAAGTTGGAGAGCAGGAGATAAAATTTTCCGACAACAAAATCCGTTGTCGGAAATTCCGATCGTGTGTACACAAATCCGACAGACAAAGTGCCACGCATGCTCAGAATAAATAAAGAGATGAAAGCTATTGGCCACTGCCCCGTTTATAGTCCCAACATACGTGTTTTACGTCACCGCGTTCAGAACGATCGGATTTTCCGACAACTTTGTGTGACCGTGTGTATGCAAGACAAGTTTGAGCCAACATCCGTCGGAAAAAATCCTAGGATTTTGTTGTCGGAATGTCCGAACAAAGTCCGACCGTGTGTACGCCCTATAAGTCTAAAATGATGAGGGAGACCCCCCTTGCTACTCCACTGCACCCCTGGAGAGTGGAACAGGAAATGCAATGGAGGGGCACCTGTGCCGAAGCATGAAGCCCGAGGATTGGTACTTGAGAGCATTATGAAGCAGTGTGTCAGTATACAGCCAGACGACCACATAGATACACATAATTCAGGTGGAGTCAAATAACAATCCAAATTAGAAAGAGTGTTGAGGTCTGGAGCTGGCCAGGGTCCAAAACATTGAGGGCAGCGAATTACAGAACTGGGTGCAGAAGCATATTTAAAAGCCTAATCTAGGGTAAGTAGCGGGAATAGGCCGACGGACAAGATTCCAGAACTAGCATGAATGAAAGCATGGTCAAAAGTAAAATTAAGCTTAGATTCATGATCTCGGGCCACAGGTAGGTGCCTGAAGACTATTTAGCACTGAGCCATGGCAGAGCTCAGTTTAAATACCTTGTCTGATGCCAATGATTGTTGTGGGTGTGCACACACTGTTATACCGCGTACACACGACTGAACTTTATGGCATACTTGGTCCTGCGGACTGGAGTCCGTCGGACAATTCGATCGTGTGTGGGCTCCAGCGAACTTTTTTTCCACAAAAGTTCGACGGACCTAGAAATGAGACATGTTTCAAATCTTTTCGACGGAATCGAGTCCGGTCGAAAAGTCCGCTCGTCTGTATGCTAGTCCGACGGACAAAAACCGACGCTAGGGCAGCTATTGGCTACTGGCTTTGAACTTCCTTGTTTTAGTCCGGTATACATCATCACGTACGAATCCTTTGGACTTTGGTTGATCGTGTGTAGGCAAGTCCGTTCATTCAGAAAGTCAGTCGAAAATTCCGCAGGACAAAGTCTGCAGTAAAATCCGCTCGTATGTACGCGGCATTAGGCAAACAAATGACCTGTGCAGAGATCCATTTCAGTTGCTGTTCCATTGAGCTTCTGTCTGTGCATATTTAGGTGCCCAAATCAACATCACTTGGCATGTCCTTCCTAACAGGTTCTCAAAATCAGGAATCTCCATAAACAATAATGGTGGTCCTGTACGCACTTGGATACATGCACTGAACGATTACTACTCACATTTTTACCCATTGTGCTTGCACTAGGGTTTGAGATTACATTTTTCATCAACAGCAAGAATAATTTCTGACAGATGTATGTAGACCCGGTAGCCAAAAACTTGTCTTTTTAAAACAATAAGATAGCAGTATCTGAGTAAGGAGGTAGTGAGGCCACGCAGGCTTTGCTGAGTAAGAGCAAAAGTGCAAGGTATATTTTAATGGTCAACTGGGCATTTACCTAAAACACGGGGTGTCCAAACTTTTCAGTACAAGGGTCACATAATATATTTTGCAAATGATAGTATCCCAGGAGTGATCTCATCGTTCATCCACAGAAAGGGGAGCATAGATCAGTTGTCAAAATGATCCATCCAAAGCTGCATGTCCCATTTTCAAATAAGTATTATAATTACAGGAACCCGCTGTGATCTATGGCAGCCTGGATCACTATTTTTGTAAATACTTTATTCTATCTTTTCATGTGACAATACTAAAGAAATGACACTTTGCTACAATGTAAAGTAGTGAGTGTACAGCTTGTATAACAGTGTAAATTTGCTGTCCCCTGAAATAACTCAACACACAGCCTTTAATGTCTAAACCGCTGGCAACAAAAGTGAGTACACCCCTAAGTGAAAATGTCCAAATGGGGCCCAAAGTGTCAATATTTTGTGTGTCCACCATTATTTTCCAGTACTTCCTTAACCCTTTTGGGCATGGAGTTCACCAGAGCTTCACAGGTTGCCACTGGAGTCCTCTTCCACTCCTCCATGACGACATTGCGGAGCTGGTGGATGTTAAAGACCTTGTGCTCCTCCACCTTCCGTTTGAGGATACCCCACAAATGCTCAATAGGGTTTAGGTCTGGAGACATGCTTGGCCAGTCCATCACCTTTACCCTCAGCTTTCTTAGCAAGGCAGTGGTCATCTTGGGGTCGTTATCATGTTTGAATACTGCCCTGCGGCCCAGTCTCTGAAGGGAGGGGGTTCATGCTCTGCTTCAGTATGTTACAGTAAATGTAGGCATTCATGGTTCCCTCAATGAACTTTAGCTCCCCAGTGCCGGCAGGACTCATGCAGCCCCAGACCATGACACTCCCACCACCATGCTTGACTGTAGGCAAGAAACACTTGTCTTTGTACTCCTCATCTGGTTGCCGCCACACCATCAGACCACAGGACATGGTTCCAGTAATCCATGTCCTTAGTCTGCTTATCTTCAGCAAACTGTTTGCAGGCTTTCTTGTGCATCATCTTTAGAAGAGACTTCCTTCTGGGACGACAGCCATGCAGACCAATTTGATACAGTGTGCTGCATATGGTCTGAGCACTGACAGGCTGACCCCCACCCCTTCAACCTCTGCAGCAATGCTGGCAGCACTCATACTTATCTTTCCCAAAGACAACCTCTGGATATGACTCTGAGCACGTGCACTCAACTTCTTTGGTCAACCATGGCGAGGCCTGTTCTGATTGGAACCTGTCTTTTTAAACCGCTGTATGGTCTTGGCCACCGTGCTGCAGCTCAGTTTCAGGGTATTGGCAATCTTCTTATAGCCTAGGCCATCTTTATGTATAGCAACAATTCTTTTTTTCAGATCCTCAAAGATTTCTTTGCCATGAGGTGCCATGTTGAACTTCCAGTAACCAGTATGAGAGAGTGAGAGTGATAACACCACATTTAACACACCTGCTCCCCATTCACTCACTTAGGGGTGTACTCACTTTTGTTACCAGCAGTTTAGACATTAATGGCTGTGTGGACAAGTAAAAGTGGGAAGAGGCAGGGGATTTTAACGGTGCAGAAGAAAAGGAGTAGTATTAGATAAAAAAATATAATTTTTAATATACATTCAGGGTTAAAAATACACATAAAGGACAAATCTTTCACAGGTATTGCAGTGTTTAAACAGTTACAGTGGTCGCAAAAAGCAGGTAAGTTTTAGATGATAAAGCCGCACATTAACCCAACATGATTCGCTGAGATGCTTCCTCAAGGGATGTGCAGACCGAAAACTGATATCAACATAAACTCTACAGATATAGAGATAAAGAGACAATAATATAAGCAACAAACAAATTATGCATATTCACATTATTTTAGGATTACACAAAACAAAAAACAAGATTACAAAACCAAGAGGGAGAGCGCATTGTATATTGGACACAGCACAAAAAAGCACTTATCCCGCAGCAACCCTTACACAGAGTAATCACAGCATAACCAGCGACTAGCACATACCCCAAACCTGGCCGTTTGAGTGCAGTCACAGAGGACAGAAAGGTAAAACTAGGAATAAAGAGAAATATGTATATGTATATTAAACATATAAGCGTAATAAACTATGTATATGTAACTAGAACTAAAGAAAAAAGGGGGAAATATGATCCTGGCTGAAAACAAAATGTGGCACAAGGAGTATATGTAATACTTACTTTTGGATTGTTACTTAGCAGAACATAAAATAGAGGAGAAACTTCAGAAGGCCTGCTGATGGAAATTGCAGGAATACATTCTGATGACTATTGAAGTAAGACGGAAAAAATATTATTAAAAACGGGGAATGTAAATTACTAAATATACAAGTAATTAGTAAAGGCTGAGAAATGACTGATAAAGAAAATGTAATGAAGATTGACTAAATTAGATAAATTATATCCGGGACAGTGTCTCACCAAATAATATAAAGATAAATGTACGGGCCATTATTTTTAAGATTAATTTAAGTGTACAATGAAGAGTGGTCATATGGGACTTAACAAAGGTAATGTAGACCGATCAAGGATATTAACAGTATATGGTAGAAACTTACCAGTCACGAACACTGTCTGTGTTGAGTCCTACCCTCCGGCTCTGGCAGCTAAACTGACAGATGAGCCAGCTTATTCTGCCCTCCATCGTGTTGGCGTGTGACGTCGCCAACAAGCCCCAGTGTGCAGTGCGGCAGTGAGAAGGCTGCGACCGTTACACAGACAAGGGCTAGGTGAACGGCACGCAGCCTAAACAAGGTCCACAGCGCAATCGTGGGGCAGCAGGATGGTATAGAAGGGACGCTCTGAGGCGTAACCAAGAAAGGGCTCCCGACCTCCCGCTGGCAAGGCGTAAAATGGGCACAGAGTGATTTCACTGTGTGCACCGGGCGTCCGTGTGACTGCTATGGACCGAACCTGAGGAGGTGAAAGTAAGGAAAGCTGAGATAGACTAGGAAGGGAATTACATGACGGAGCAGACGATGGGCACAGCTTTACAAGACCACCCACAGCCTAAGCCCATCAGTGTGTCAAAGCAACAGTGCACTCTCCAGTTGTGTACAAAAAAATTTACAAAATGATAAAGACATTCCATTGAATACATTACGTAAACAAATAAACAGGTAACAAAACAAATAATAATGAAATAAAAAGAAAAATAAAGATAAAAATAGATAGGGGGAGAGGAGGAGAAAAGAAGATGGGAAAGGGAAGGAAGGGAGAAATGTAAAAACTGCAATTAGAAAAAAGGCCTGAAACTATGGCTTTCATTAAATCCAGGGAATCTGATTGCTTTGAGATCGTATATCCAACGGGCTTCAAGTTGGAGCAGCGTCCTGTCCACACTGCCCCCTCTTTCACCCAATGGTACATGTTCTAGTGCTACAAATTTGATAGTCTGGGGATTAAAGTCATGTTGAGTGCCAACATGTCTGCTAATAGCAGTATTCATCTTTCTTTTCTTTATGGGTTTAATATTTCTTTATGGGTTTAATATGCATTTATAAAATTGTCGCTTGGTTTTTCCAATATAAAAACCACCACAAAAACATTGGGCTAAATAAATAACCCCTGGTGTTTGGCAAGTAACCCTGGATTTAGTGGAATGCCATTTCCCATTAGAGAGTAAGAATCAAGCTTTGTGGTCCAGAAACTCACACACATCACAGTGTCCACAGGGAGAAGTACCCCTATTTGTTTGATAATCAGTTGGTGGAATGTCATTGAAATGGCTATGGGCTAAACGGTCTTTTAAAGACGGAACTCGTCTGAAGGTTATCTCTGGGAAATCTTTAATATTTTTCCTGGCAACAGGATCTGCTGACAGGAGAGGCGTTGTGTTGGTTTGAATAGCAAGTGATAACTCTCACTGTATCCACACTTTATGGGGGTTTAGAGGAGAAGATCAAAGACTCTCTCTTCTGGACATTGACACGGTTATATGCCCTCTTAAGGCAGTCATGACTATAACCTCGAAATCTCAATCATACAGATTTTGGCAGCTGCTTGAAAATCTGAATCTCTGCTACAGTTGGTTTGAGTCGCAAGTACTGACTATATGGAATGCTCCTTACCAATGAGTCTGGATGGGAGCTTTTGGCATGGAGAATAGTATTTCCCGCAGAGGGCTTCCTATATAGTGAGGAATCCAACTTCCCATTGGTATCAATAGATATCCTCAAATCAAGAAGGTTGATGTTAGTTTGACTGTATTCCATGGTAAATCTAAGGTTGAAATCATTCATAGAGATCAATCTTAGAAAGTCATTTAATTCTGATTCAGTTCCAGACCAAAAAATAAGAACATCATCAATGTAATGATGCCAAGAAATCACCTTATCCAGAAGGTGGGTTAAATCATCCCTAGAAAAATCGTTCTCTTGTGTGTTGAGGTATTTTAAGGGGACAGTAAATTTACACTGTTATACAAGCTGTAAAATCACTACTTTACATTATAGTAAAGTGTCATTTCTTCAGTGTTGTCACATGAAAAGATATAATAAAATATTTACAAAAATGTGAGGGGTGTACTCACTTTTGTGAGATACTGTACATATTATTACTACCCACAATGACATGTTTCATCTAAAGTCTATTTTTTTTCTTAGTAAACTGTGGTTATTATGCTTCAGTCTGTGAATGAACAGGAAGCCACTCAGCACAGACCACTTCTCATTCATTTACTGTCCAGTGCAGCTAAGCCTGCTGATAAAGGGACTGGGGAATCTTTGTTCTCAGTCCCTTTCTCTGTCTAAAAAATGTGAGAGGGTTTGCGCTTTGGGGTGCACACCCTAATGCAATAGGCTGCGCACACTTATGATAGCGGTGTAAGGTTTGGTAGATCATCCATGATGTGAAACCTTATGAATATGCTTATCACGCCAGGCTTTATACCTGAACTTATATAACAGGGACAAGTTACAATCATTTGAGACACCATAGTGAATAAACAAATAAATCTTCATTTTAATTATAAAAAAATACCTAAAAAATGTGAAGTCCATGTATAGATCCCACACGTGAATAAACATTCTCAGTGACTATAGGAACGGTTCCTCTCCACCTGCATGCAGACACACAATGCACTCACCAGATTTTAAGTGGTTGTAAACCTAGTTACACCACTTGTACCTACAGGTAAACCTATAATAAGGCTTACCTGTAGGTACTGTAAATATCTCCTAAACCTGCACGGTTTAGGTGATATTTACCATATACGCTTGCACCAATGTCATTGGCGCATGTGTTTTAAAGAAACGGCCCTCCATGTCGTTTCTCCACTAGCAAAGTGCCATGACTGACAGTTCCCAAACGCATGCATGGGAGTGATGTCACGCGACTCTAGCCAGTCACAGACCCGGATTCCGCGGCCCCGGATGGAAGAGGGACGAAGATGGATGTTGCCACCAGCGATGCATACTAGCCCATTATGCTTTTACTTTGCAAGGGAAAGCAGGTGAAAAAAGAGGAAGTAAAACCCATCAGGGTTTACTTCTTCTTTAATTGACCCCTATTACAGGGAGTCAAATTTCGCATCTGAGAAGATCCACAGTGTCATACATGAGGTCACAGAAATGAATCCAAACCGCTGCTGTCATCCATTCAGTATATATATAGATAGTGTATTCAACGCTCCAGTGTTGCCATATAGAGAGGAAGAGGAAAGGATACGTCATAGGCTGACAAAACAGCGTTGGGTAGTGTTTGAGATATGTAATTTCTGGTCAGGTGGAATGCATGTGGAGCTCTAACCGGGGATTCCTACACAATACATGCTGATCTTTGTCTTCTTTGTAAGTGCAATACAACCTTTTCTTAACCACTTGCCACCCGCCCACTGTCAACTGATGGAGGGACAGTGCAGCTCTCGTTCTGGGAGGAAGTCATATGATGGCTCCCCAGAATGGCCGCTATCGTGCGCCCACGGGTTGCGCAGTGCGGCGACACCATGTTACTAGGACACGGCGCGACCCCGATCTCTAAAAAGAGCCTCGGCTCTTTAACCATGTGATTGGCTGTGTCCGATCACAGCCAGTCACATATAAATACAGAAGTGCCGTTAATCGTCTCTCCTCGCCTCACACTGACAGAGTGTGTGGCGAGGAGTGCCGATCAGCAGCATCTCCTCGCAGAGAAGATCTGGGCAGGGAATTACAAGAAAGCCCCAGCAGTGCCACCAATCAGTGCCCATCAGTGCCACCAATCACTGCCCATAAGTGATGCCAGTCAGTGCATCCCATCAGTGCCCATCACTGCCTGCTCATCAGTGCTGCCCATCAATGACCATCAGTGCGGCCCATTAGTGTCCATCAGTGCTGCCCATCAGTGCTGCCCATCAGTGCCCATCAGTGCTGCCTATCTGTGCCGCCTATCAGTGCCCACCAGTGCTGCCCATCAATGCCCACCACTGCCACCTATTAGTGCCCACCCTTGCCACCTTTCAGTGCCCACCAGTGCCACCTATCAGTGCTCGCCAGTGCTCACCAGTTCCACATTTCAGTGCCACCTATCAGTGCCCATCAGTGCAGCATATTAGTGCTTTCTCATCAGTGCCACCTAATCAGTGCCCATAAGTGCCGCCTCTTCATTGCCCATAAGTGCCACCTCATCAGTGCCTATCAGTGCAGCCTATCAGTGCCCATCAGTGCAGCCTCGTCAACACACATCATTGAAGGAGAAAAATTACTTCTTTACAAAATGTATTGACAGAAAATTAGAAAAACCTTTTTTTTCTAAATTTTTGGTCATTTTTTAGTAAAAAATAAAAATCCCAGCAGTGATTAAATACCACCAAAAGAAAGCTCTATTTGTGTGAAGAAAAAGATAAAAAAATAAATTTGGGTACAGTGTTGCATGACCGTGCAATTGTCATTCCAATTGCGACAGTGCTGAAAGCTAAAAAATGGCCTGGGCAGAAAGTGCCCAGTATTGAGGTGGTTAAATAAATTACTCGAATTACTGCACCATGAGGGTATCCTTTCCTCTTCCTCTCTATATGGCAACACTGGAGCTTTGAATACGCTATCTATATATATGCTGAATGGATGACAGCAGCGGTTTGGATTCATTTCTGTGACCTCATGTATGACACCTTGGATCTTCCCATATGCGCAATTTTACTCCCTGTAATAGGGGTCAATTAAGTCTGGTGAGTGCATTGTGTGTCTGCATGCGGGTGGAGAGGAACCTTTCCTATACTCACTGAGGACATTTATTCACGTGTGGAATCGATATATGGACTTCACAATTTTTATGTATTTTTTATAATTCAAATGAAGATTTATTTGTTGATTCACTATGGTGACTTATGATATGTAATTTTATGGTATAAGAGCGCGGTTCCTCTTTTTCACGTTTATACAGGTAGGTGTTTCTTACACTTTACAACACACAGCTTATTATTGCAGTTTATTCGTTTTTTGGTCATTGTTTTGTAAGGGTTTGGGACCTTTGGTTCCTATATTTTCTTTTTTTTTAAGTTACAATCATTACCGTGCTTATTTAGACACAGCAGTAATGTTTGCAACTCTGTACATATGCAATAAGAAACAATAAAGAGAACCATGTTGTTTTTCGTTTCTTTTTTTTTTTTTTTTTTTAGGATGTTACGCTAGTTTGTTCTTCTTTGGAATGTACTGACATGTGAACACCCAAAGCAGTAACTCATCTAAACAAAATAATAAAATGCTGGTTGTGTTTTGCAGTGACTGCAATGTTTAGCAGTTGTGATTTCACCTCCAATGTGTTTGGAAGAAATAAACAGAGACATCCTCAGAATACACTTTGTTTTATTGCAGAACAAAATGTATAACATTACAGGCATAATGAACTACTTGTGGACCCTATATTCAACATTAATGGTAAAAACACACTTTTGGTAAACCAGGCCTATATGACAATGTGTGTTTTTGGCTTAATAATCATAAAGAAAGTTTTTTCCCCCAACCTGCAGTTTTTTTTTTGTTATTATTTGTGTCATATATGGATTGATAACATCAGTGTAATTGCAATAATTATATGTGTGAATAAGCAGCTTTAACCAGGTTTCACACATTTTACTCCATAGTAGAATCTGCTTTTACAGGTATTAAAGTTTTAGAACAGAAGATGGTCATTTGAAATATAAATATAGCTCTTTTCATATCTTTTTTTAATATATCTTCTTTGCAACTATAGCATCAATATGAAGCATAGTAGAGTCTTTTTTATTGGGGAACCAAACTGTATCTGAGCACCTCAAACCAAAAACAGTATTTAATTCATTTTTTATATTCAACGCAAACTCACCCATCCATCCATGTTTCTATGCTTTATTTTGCTGAGAAATCACCTTGAAAAGCATTTCTAGCCATGGCCATTTTGATTAATGGCAGATGATCCATGTAGCATTTACTTTCTGGAATCCATCTGCTCTTAGCTTAGGCATGCAAACAGGAAGCTGTGCATAGCTGAGAAAGCCCCTCCTTCCCTCCTACTATTTGGATGTATTAAATAATTTTGACGTAGGCCAGAAATAATTATATGTGTGAATAAGCAGCTTTAACCAGGTTTCACACATTTTACTCCATAGTAGAATCTGCTTTTACAGGTATTAAAGTTTTAGAACAGAAGATGGTCATTTGAAATATAAATATAGCTCTTTTCATATCTTTTTTTAATATATCTTCTTTGCAACTATAGCATCAATATGAAGCATAGTAGAGTCTTTTTTATTGGGGAACCAAACTGTATCTGAGCACCTCAAACCAAAAACAGTATTTAATTCATTTTTTATATTCAACGCAAACTCACCCATCCATCCATGTTTCTATGCTTTATTTTGCTGAGAAATCACCTTGAAAAGCATTTCTAGCCATGGCCATTTTGATTAATGGCAGATGATCCATGTAGCATTTACTTTCTGGAATCCATCTGCTCTTAGCTTAGGCATGCAAACAGGAAGCTGTGCATAGCTGAGAAAGCCCCTCCTTCCCTCCTACTATTTGGATGTATTAAATAATTTTGACGTAGGCCAGAAACAGAAAGCAACTGATTTTATTTTTTATTTTTTTTAAGAAAGTTAAAGAAAAGTAAATACTATATAATATACCTTCCTATATATTTACTAATGCTAACAGCATAACAATAAAAAGTAGTTATTGTTGATCAAAAGAGTTTAGCTCCACTTTAACATTGAATTCTATGCAGATACAAAAGACAAAAATGAATGTAGCACTGTGTCATCCTACCCAGCATGCGTGTCCAAAGCCTGAGCATTTGGGAGTGTTGTGGAAAGTGCTAGTGACCTACTCCATAAAACATCTTCAAAGAAAAAATTCTAAGCAAAGGCTAAACTAACCAATAAATCTACTAAATAGCAGTTACAACTGAACCGATACAACAATAATTTTGACGTAGGCCAGAAATAATTATATGTGTGAATAAGCAGCTTTAACCAGGTTTCACACATTTTACTCCATAGTAGAATCTGCTTTTACAGGTATTAAAGTTTTAGAACAGAAGATGGTCATTTGAAATATAAATATAGCTCTTTTCATATCTTTTTTTAATATATCTTCTTTGCAACTATAGCATCAATATGAAGCATAGTAGAGTCTTTTTTATTGGGGAACCAAACTGTATCTGAGCACCTCAAACCAAAAACAGTATTTAATTCATTTTTTATATTCAACGCAAACTCACCCATCCATCCATGTTTCTATGCTTTATTTTGCTGAGAAATCACCTTGAAAAGCATTTCTAGCCATGGCCATTTTGATTAATGGCAGATGATCCATGTAGCATTTACTTTCTGGAATCCATCTGCTCTTAGCTTAGGCATGCAAACAGGAAGCTGTGCATAGCTGAGAAAGCCCCTCCTTCCCTCCTACTATTTGGATGTATTAAATAATTTTGACGTAGGCCAGAAACAGAAAGCAACTGATTTTATTTTTTATTTTTTTTAAGAAAGTTAAAGAAAAGTAAATACTATATAATATACCTTCCTATATATTTACTAATGCTAACAGCATAACAATAAAAAGTAGTTATTGTTGATCAAAAGAGTTTAGCTCCACTTTAACATTGAATTCTATGCAGATACAAAAGACAAAAATGAATGTAGCACTGTGTCATCCTACCCAGCATGCGTGTCCAAAGCCTGAGCATTTGGGAGTGTTGTGGAAAGTGCTAGTGACCTACTCCATAAAACATCTTCAAAGAAAAAATTCTAAGCAAAGGCTAAACTAACCAATAAATCTACTAAATAGCAGTTACAACTGAACCGATACAACATATAAATATTGTACCTACATTGTAGCAAAAGCTAATTTTGTCATTTAAAGAGGAGTTCCACCCAGGGGGGCCGTCAAAAAAAAAAAAAATTAAAAGTCAGCAGCTACAAATACTGCAGCTGCTGACTTTTAATTGGACACTCACCTGTCCCAGGGTCCAGCAATGCGGGGGATCGAAGCCCCGCACGTCCCCCCCTCCGCTCGTCGGCGCCGGCATTTCAACTGTGGGCGCCGGGCTGTGGCTTCACAGCCTGGCACCCACTGCGCATGCGCAAGCGGCGCCGCGTGCCGTGATTGGCCGCTCAATCACCTGGGACCTGTAATGGGTCCCAGATGATTGACAGGGGGGAGGGAGCAGAGCGGAGCCCTTCCTGTGCCGAGGGGGAAGTGATGCCACAAGCCCAGGCAAAGGAACAGGCAGACTAAGAGGGACCACCTAGCAACAGGCACTTAGAGGTAAGTGAAAAAAAAAAATATCCAAATGTTTTTTTTTTTTTTTTTTTTTAGAATTTTTCCAGGTATTTTTGTTTTTCGGGTGGAACCCCACTTTAAATGTTACCGGTCTATTCATTTGTATCTTGTTGTTATTTGACTGGAGTTCTGCTTTATACTGTTTTCTTTATTTTATTTTTTTTTTACATTTTTACATTTACATTTTTATTGTGTACTTCAGCAAGACAGGAAATCTTACAAAAAAAAATAAATAATGATACATAACTCAGAGGTGCATCCAATAACACTAAACAATCAGAGCAGAATTTATCACAGTATATTGTATATTATCACAGTATAAGTACAAAAACAACAAGACAAAGCCTATCCGGCATTTAATAAAAGGGTGACAACTGGACCAAAAATCTCCACCTATCGGGGGAAACCCCCTTGATATAAAATAGGGTTGCACCGATACCAATACACTCCTCTGCCCGCTCCACTGCGTTTCTTACTGCATCCCTTGTTTTGCTGGGGAGGTGGGCGGGCATTGGCCATCATGTGACCCGTGGCAGAGCGTGGATCAGTCAGACTGAGGAGAAAGAGCCAAGTCTGGCATCACTGACAGTGGGATCAGAGTTTAGTTGGTTGCGGTGAAGCGGAAAGGGGGAGTATTTGTGAACTGGCCTTCCCATCACCCTGAATGTAAGTGCTACATTGCTGCTGTACAGACTCTTCCACATTATCTGACATTCCTGCAGCACTGTGACCTGGGATTGTACGGATGCTGAGTCTCCCCTGAAGCTTGCTGGGACTACAATTCCCAGCAAGCACTGTTTTTGATAACACCAGAGTGCTGGCCTAGCACTGTCACTTCCTTTGATACAGTGGGTGTTGTATATAGACTGTGTGTATATAATGGGGCTTCCATTCTGTCAGCCAGCTCTGATTGCAACTAGGAGATGCAGTCACCCACAGCATCAAATCACATCACACATCACTTCTGGTTTGACACAGCCACAGCCACCCCAGTCCTCAACCCTGATCCCACTCCACCCTCAACTACCCTGCCCTCACTTACCCCCCTCCCTCCCACTCTGCCCTCACTTACTCTCCTACTCCCACCCACCCTGCCCTCACTTTCCGTCCTACCCCCCCATGCTGTCCTCACTTTCCCTCCTACCCCCCCACGCTGTCCTCACTTTCCCTCCAACTCCCTCCTTCACCCTGCCTTCACTTACCCCTCTACTCCCCCCTCTTCACTTACCCTCATACTCCCCCCCACCCTGACTCACTTACCCCCTATTCCCCTCCACCTTGTCCTCACGTACCCTCCTACTCCCCCCACCCTGTCCTCACTTACCCTCCTACTCTCTCCCCCAACCTGCCCTCACCCCAGCCTCACCCAACATCCTAACTCTCCCCACCTCCCAAACCACTCCTCTACCTACTCTTCTTAGGCAATAAGTATTAGTAATTGGTATCGGCTAGTACTTAAAAAAAACAGTATCGGTACTCGTACACTGTGTTAAAAAAATGGTATTGGTGCATCCCTAATATAAACGCTTGCCATAGCTGTATGTAGACATGATATTACAATACCACATGAGCAGGGTGTTTTTTCTATGTTTAAAGTGTTACTAAACCCACAACAGTAAAATCATCTGTATATGCAGTAAAGCAGGGATAGGCAATTAGCGGACCTCCAGCTGTTGCAAAACTACAAGTTCCATCATGCCTCTGCCTCTGGGTGTCATGCTTGTGGCTGTCGGAATCTTGCTATGCCTGATGGGACTTGTAGTTCTGCAACAGCTGGAGGTCCGCTAATTGCATATCCCTGCAGTAAAGCATGCTTGTCATATTCACCGTGGAACCTAAGGGGTTAATCCTGCACATCGTGTAAAAAGAATGGTTTATCCTGCCTTCTCTGATCCTCCCCTTCTTCCATCATCTCCTAATAATTTCCTGATAGTACAGAACTTGGGGACAAGCTACAAATACTCAGTTTGGTGTGTATTGCTAGAGAGTTTGTTATTTGTGGGAGAGTGCATGTGATCAGCACAGGGCCAATCAGCACTGTCCATACAGAGGGTCAGGGGTCCTGCAGCCTCATAGGACAACCAGAGTAAAGTGAAAACTCCTCCTACAAGCTTTAACCAGTGCTCTGTGGGACACTGATAGAAGCTGTGGCGGCCCGTCCATTAGTGGCGCAGGGGCGCCCCCCCCAATCAAACGTGCCCGGCCCTTAATCTACATGCAGGGCACCGGGCGCATGGATTCTAATGGGTTATGTTTTTTTAATCCCATGATTAGAGCCTGAGGCTCTAATTGGCTTAAAAAAAAAGTGGGCTAGGGGCACAGAGCACTGCGCCCTGAGCTCATCCAGTTGTGTGACAATAGTGAATTAATATTCGCCATTGTCTTCCTGATTCTCCTCTCGGCCAATCAGGAAGCAGGTCCTGAGACTCGATTGGCCATGGAGTCTTAGGACCCACTTCCTTGGCTGTGAGAAGAAGCAATGGCCCTGGAGCTTGGAAGAGTCAGGGAGCAGCTCAGTCAGCAGTCCTCTCCAGCTGGGACTTGGCTCCCTCTTCTAGGGACGGCTCACCTGCAACCACATCCAGCACCCCCCCACCTCGGACAGTGGAGGGGAGATCAGAGTGTCATCCCAGGACTCATCATCTGCCTCCTAAGGTAGGGAGGCCTCTGATCCCTGCATCCCCGTCCGTCCATCTCCCGCAGGGGGGGAGATTGGTGAGCGGAGTCTTCCTGTCTGTCTCCCCCCAAAGTATTGAGCACCAGCCGCCACTGGATAGAAGTCACAAGACTGTTTTATACTGCTGATGAGAAAAGGTATTTAGCTGTTTGTATTTACTAAAATAATTGCATTTCCATGTCCTCTGCACTGCTCTGAACTGTGGGAGACCAGACATAATGAATGCAGGGTCCTGGGTTTAGTAACACATTTAATGACACTTTGAATAATAGTTTGATTTAAAAAAAATTCACTTAACAATTCAGTTTTTTTTTCTATTTAAAGTGTATCTAAATCCAAAAACAAAATGTAATATATTGCAGCTTAGCAATGGGTGTATTAGTTTTGTTTCTCAGCTAGAAAACATTTTCAGCAAGTAAAGAAAATACCAGTTGATCTTTCCAAAATGCCAAAAATGCAGTGTCTATGCCACTTCTTGTGAGCTTAAAAGCACAAAAAACTGAGCTTGTTTGTATAAACTGCTAGTCGCATCAATCCACCATGTAATAGAGATGTATATTTTAGAGTGTTAATCATGCCTGTGCCAGAAAAGGAAAGTTATGAAAGAACAAAGTCCTAGAACTATCTTTGGCACAAACTTATCTATGCTATAAAAATATTTTAATTGTAACATGATTGGATAAATATTAGTAATTTTAGGTCTTTATATGGAATATCTAAAGAGATTCTGTAACTGTTGCCTTGTCATTATTATCAATAGTTAACCTATAAAGAATAAAAGGTCACTCCAAGGTGGTGATTTTAGCCATTTATATTTATTTTTTACTTCAATCCTGGATGACTGCATCTGCAGTTGAGTCTGTTTCTATTTTGGTGGGTAAAGATAATATACATTTTTTCTAGCATAATAACTATTTTTTTAAAGAAATAAATAAAACAAAATATTTGTATGAAATATGATTTCTTTTTCATGATGGATCAATTATTATTTTTTTTCTTAGCTTACTGTGTGTCCATAAGCTTTTTTCTCTGAAGTCTCATGTTTACATGTTTTAGGCCTAGTCTAAAAACCCCTTCAAAGATGTAGTGGACATAAAGCAACAATAAGTGTGTTATGCACAGAGTTACCAGATGCAAAAAAAAAAAAAATGTAAAAAGAGAGAACTAAAGCAACACATCTAAAAAATGTAAGCTTCAATATACAGTATAACATATTTTTGTTTAAGGGTTTACATATGATTTAACTGCTTTAATTACCCCAAAAAAGCCATGATCCATTTAGGAGAAATGTTAACAGATTTTACCCCAATTCCACTTACATGTTAATCACAACATACAAAAAAACATGTTTTCTTACCTACAAACAACTGACAGCATGTGCATCTCAGGAAATCCTAATTGTTCCACAACCTACGCTCTTTTTCTCAACCTGTCTGCTGTTGTTCAATAAATTAAATTACAAGAGCCTGATACCAAGTTAAAGTCATATACTTACTCTAATTACATTTAAAAAAAGGATATTTAGTGAACAAATACTTGCATTAATTTGTGGTTTTATGTATATTTGTCTAGAAGTTAGTTTTATAACTATTAGCAGTGGCTATAGCAGCAGTAAGCAATATAACAAAATAAGTCAAAACACACAACATTTTCAGACAGATGTGAAAACTTAATTTGTCCTTGGAATGGAATTGATTGGAGTATATTTAAACAAGAAATTCTTCAGCACATGGATACACTAATAACTAATTTCTTTACACACAAAAATGAACTCCCCCATTTGACAGATGTTGATTTTTTATTGACTTCTGTTGAAGTGACAAGTTGGAAAATGTTTATCGGCCAAGCAGCTGCAGCCGCTAATACTTGTATTATGACTCCCGCTTTGTGTGTGGGGGGGTGGAATGGAAGTTGGAGGTGTTTGGCCTTTCCCCGTCTACTTTTATTTAGCCCAAAAAGAGTGCATGACCAACCTAAAGTCAGGTTACCAAAAGAAGTAATTTAGGTTTTCATGTTATGTACTCTAAACCACTAAATTCTGCTATTATTTTCTGGAAGCTGCCCTCTGTGGAGGGGAGAGTGGGATCTGAGGGACATCATTTTTGGGCTGTGCTTAAGGCATCGTTTGCCCCTAACATGGTCCTGGATGAACATTTAAAAGATAAAAAAAATAAAATGATTATTTAAACTAAAAATCACAAGCAGGATGAAAAAACAAGCATGGCGGAGCAAACGTACGTGACGTCGCCACACTTGTCTTTTCATCCTACTTGTGATTTGGATCTCCTTTACATATGGATTTTGACTTGAATACAACATTGTTTTTTTATTATACTACATGTGAGCATCAATAAATATTTACGGTTTTACACTATGTGGATTTTGGGGGGGACCCTACGCAATTTTTTTTTAAAATTTGGTGCAGGGTTCCCCTTGATTTCCATATCAGACCCGAAGGGCCTGGTATGGATTTTAGGGGGATCCCACGCAATTTAAAAAAAAAATTTGGGTTCGGGGTTCCCCTTAATATTCATACCAGACCCAAAGGGCCTGGTAATGGACTGGGGGGATCCCATGCTCTTTTTTTCAATGAGTTTTATCTATATTGCCGAGACCCGACAATTCATTACAGCCACGATCAGTTTTAAATGACAATTTTTCCTTTAGAAATGTCATTTTGCTGTGGTACTGTTCTAAACATGGGAAAAATGCGCCACTTTACAGGCATACTAGACACCCCCCAGGCATGATATTTAAAGGAATATTTCATTTTTATTGTTTCACTTTAAGCATTAAAAAATCACTGCTCCCGAAAAAACGGTCATTTAAAAAAAAAAAAATTTCATTGATACATGTCCCCTGGGGCAGGACCCAGGTCCCCAAACACTTTTTATGACAATAACTTGCATATAAGCCTTTAAAATGAACACTTTAGATTTTTCATGTTAGTGTCCATAGACTTTAACGGTGTTGCGGCAGCTTTCGAATTTGCCCCAAACACTGCAAACTGTTCGGTGTTCGCAAAATATCCGAACAACCAAAGTTCGGCCCGATCTTATGCTCGGGCCTAACCGTTCGCCCATCCCTAGCTGACACCACCAATTGTGGAAGAGAGTTCCACATCCTTATGGCCCAGACAGTGAAAAAACCATTACGCAGCTTAAGGTTAAACCACTTCTCCTCCAATCTTATTGTGCACCCCCATATTCTTTTACACTCCCTGTGTACTTACACAGGGCGCCCTCCTCACCCCCCCCCCCCAGTCCCACTGACCTGGAGCGCAGCGATCTCCCGCTATAAGCCCTTGTATACCCACCACTCCGGGGCTTAGAAATCCCCTCGGCATATTCTTCTAAACGTACCTCATCAGGAGGCACGTATAGAAGCATTCTAATTGGTTGGTGCCATCACATGTGTGGCACCGACCAATCAGAACCCGTGTAGCCCATCCTGTCACCGCAGGCGAAGAGGAGAGAAAGCCGCGGGGGTTTCAAAACCCCTGAATGGTAAAGTGGCTGTACGACCTATCAGAACGGGAGATCGCCGCACTCCAGGTTAGCAGACTGGGTGCGATGGGGAGGGTGTCCAGTGTAAGTTCACCTTACAGATGAACTTACACTTTAAAGAAAATTAAATGTAAGACTATGTACATCTCATGTTTTGATGCACCTGAATTGTATTTAGCTAATTCAAACTGAAAGGTCTGTTAGGCTTTAACTCCAAATTCTATGCATAGCAGAAATAACAGAGACAATAATTGTGTCAGCACTGCCTACTAGTTGTTCCCTACTGCTTTTCAAAGTGCTAACATTCTAACATGTTTCATTTACTGCAAGCTGGAGACTGTTTAAAGAAGGAGGAGAGCACAGGGATAGCTTCACCAGCATGGCGATGCTCAATCATTGCACAATGAGCAGTCTGCAGCCATGTACATGGTCTAGGTAGTAGTGAAGCTGCAGCCTGAATAGTGGTATCAAGCTAGGAGAATATTTGAAAAGGGTGCACAAATGGACTAAATAGTGAATGTCATGTTGGGTGGGGTGGTGTTTATGCAGGCTGTGATAATATGAATCTAATTAGATCCTTCTATGTATGACCAGCTTTACTCTAAGACAAGACAAAGCATCAGAATACTAAACATCGATATAAAGAGATAAAGAGAACAGTGGTTTTGACATATGCAGAAAAACGTCAAAACGTAAGAATTGTGGTTTTGCTTATTTCCTCATTCCCAGAAGGAGGCAAAATTTTGAAATGATACTTAGTTGACTGCATCAGTTATTCATGAAAGCTCTGCCAGGCTCTGCAGTAGGCCCCCACAGACAGCAAGTACTTTGCAGTGTTGCGATTTTGGTAGCATATTTACAATCATAATGTCCCTCTAGATGGCCTATAGTTAGTATGTGTTAGTACAGTAATAGGCTACATGAAAATTGCTGTAGTAAAGGCCTACTGCTGAGAGATGACAAAATGACATTTTATGACTGCTGATCTAGTAGAAATTTCCAGCATTGAGGTTAACCACTTATTCACAATGAGATGCTTACCAAGGAAGGCGACTGCCGTGCTTTGACTCTAAACATGTAAAATATACAACTTATGTTTACCAGAGTACATTAGAACAAATGTTGTAATAACAGGATACAAACACAGAAGACATATACACAATGTGAAAATAAAACAGAACATTGCTATGATCATTAGAAAACTGCATAAACCATGGGGATGGTTCATTTCATTATGTTAAACAACCTATAGATATCTGCGGGCTATTGCCCCAGCAATTGTAAAATAATGTTATTTTTTGCCTAATGGTGCCTGGTGGGTGGAACATGTCCTACGCCAAATTCACAGTGTTGCACAAAACATACATATTTGGGTAGTTTGAAAAATATGTAAAATATTTAAAAACAGTAATATAATGCTTAAAATTGTTACTGTGCTTGGGAGGTCACTGAATAGTTGGACTCATGGTCTTTATTCTGGGCTATGAGTGACAAAGTAGTGGACTGTACAGGGATTATGACGTATATACTATATGACTTTGCCATCCCTAAAGTTGTAAAATAAAATTTTCCAAACTAATTGAAAAAAAAAACTGAGATTTCCTGATACCTAAAACTTTCATGCTTATATTTTTTAGTCACCCATATCCCTCAATCAGTTAAAAAAATATGCCTTGAGGACTCTCATACAAGATGTAAAATAGCTGTCATCTACTCTTCCCTCCTAAGCAAGCATTCACCCACACACTTTACCTATATACAATAATGGCACAATAACATGGGTGACTCTCTAAAAAAACACAAAGTCTTGCAGTAAATATGGTCTCAGCTCAATCATCACATTCTTTGTGGAAGCAAGCAATACAATTTTACTATGGTGATATATGGTGCCACAGAGATTTGCCAAACTCGTATCATGTGCATCTGACTCGGGGCTGCCAGACAAAAGGAACCCTAACAAATCTGGTAGGGCAATCCCAAAATCAAAAAGTACTTGATCAGTCTTTTCCATCTCTAGCCCCCCTCTCATTTTCTTCTCTTTATTTTGTCTTCCTTCTCATCGACCCTTTGATAAGCCCCTGGTGGTCCCAATGGTAATTTTTGGTTGTTCATTATTTCCTACACGATAACAGCTACTGGCCTTATTACACCTATTAATGACTTTATCAATACAATAATTGTATTGTTATACACATTTGTTATCGAGGAGTCATTATTTCCTATCCCCCACTCTTTTTCCTCTATTGTATGTAGCGGTTTCACCCCAGGGTGCCAAGGTATCAGATTATTACTTTAACCTCCTCACTCCAAAGCAACTGCTAATTACTTTCTTTCGGTCTTACCATTACCTTCTTTTCAGTGTCCATCCTAGGGGTACTCATCACTCGTTCAATTGAAACACTGGCTCCAACACTTTTTTTCTTCCCAAGTTTTATTTAGTAACATCATATGCAATTGAAAAACAGAGGGTGAAAAGGGATTCAGGTACCTTGGACGTTGCGGTCGGAGATAATTTCTATGTCCAGCGATTAACACTTCCACAGCTGGATTCAGCAATCACTGGATAGGCCCCTCTCACTGACCTAGCAGTCGATGCAATGCTTGAACACGATCTCTGCCACAGACCTTACGATTCTGGTTGAACAAATTGTGGATGATCTAAACGGTCTCTGCCACAGACCGTACAGTCTTGGAAGAACTGTATGTGGTACTAATCCAAGATGTGTCTCCGACTTAGTTCCCAGGCTCTTCTCAAGATACCAGCCTTATGCTCGGTCCTCTCCCGAAGAGTCCTCCCCTGGTCACTGCAGTCCCTTGCTTCTTCCCACAGGCCTGACAGCAAAGAGACCATCATGCTGACCCTAGGCCACCAAGACTCCTTCCTTTAGTAGTTAGGCCTTAGGTCTGCCAAGCTCAAGGCAGAACTCTAATAATTCGTAGCCTCCCAGGCCAGGAGGGCCACGAGGTGGGGAGCGCCAACCCACCCCCCTGAGCCCGGAGGATCAGGAAGCACGCACCACCCGATAGCAAAAACACCAAAAAAACAAAAAAAGATGACGTCTGTGCCTTAAATACCCCTAACCAGAAATTTCCGGTGTGTGAACCACTCCCACCGAAAAGCCTCTGAGCAAGGAGTAGTCAATGTGTTTGACTAGACTGTATTTCCTGATCCACCAATGATGACAGCACCACCCATGGTTAGATGGAAATCTGCACAGTCCAGCCAATCTGACACAGAAACCATTAAATTTAGGCAATAATAAGTTGAGCCTAAATTATAGCTTCAACTAATTTAACACCAACAAAAAATAGCGTCTGCTTAATAAGAGCAGGGCGCTACACACTTCCCCCACCGCAAAAGACGATGTCCCCATCGTCTAAAAAAAAATATATAAGGGAGAGAGAGCAAATCAATAAGACAATATTCGATTAACAATATCACAACTGAATAGGAAGTACAACAAACTTTTCCATGACCTAACTATCTGTATCTCCCACTCTCCAATGGTTTGCTAGAAGATCCAGACAAATCTGAAATAAAATACACAAATACAAACAATACAATAAAAGTCAGTACCTTTCTTGCAAGAAGCAAAACTCCACTTCCTGAGAAATTAAATTTTCTTTCCTGCCATGAACTATATTTACTGTCATAGATGATTTCTCTTTAAAGTTCGACCTTATCAAGAAACTGCTACCACCTGGTGGCAGAAGTCATTGTAATACAAATGTTCTTAGGTTAGTGTTGAAAAAAAAAGTTGCAAGAAGAAGAAGAAAAAAAAAATCTTGACACTTAGTCTCTCTAACAACTGACACTAACTAACTATCCCCATAGTCCTTGCATTGAAGAAAGGAAAAAGAAGGTAGAAGTTTTATTCTTAGGTTGTCACAAACCGAATGGTTATTATAATCGATCACCAATAAAACTGGGGATCTGGTAAAGTCACAGCTTTGCCTTGTGCATCTACTGTGGTAATGAAGTATACGATGTTATCTTTTCCCGGCCGACTGATAACAACCTTATCCGCATATATGTGCCTTCCATAGCTCCAATGTAACAGGCATCCGGCAAACCAATCATCCATCACAGAAGAACATCCTGGCTTCCTAAAGGGCTTTGGCACTTTCAAATAGTCCCAAATGTCTTCACTATACCAGCCTTCTCTGTTCTCCTCAATCTCTTGCATGATATCTCTAGGAACGTATGGAAATTCAAGTCTATATTCTGTGGCCACTCGCTTGTTTAACAGCCGTTGAGATCGAGCGAGCCTTGGCAAGGAACGGAAGCTTCCCAAACCAGAAGGCACACATGAAACTGGGGATTTGTGTACCATAGCAAAGAGAGATGATTTGTTTGTTCTGGATGGACCAGTATTTTTAGACAAAGTCCTGCTAGCAATTGTAGAGGTTTCCACCCGAGGTGATGTGTTCCCCGAATTCACAGCTGCCCAGTCAGACAAATCAAATGTTGCGGCAACATCATCACTATTCGCCCACAGCATCTCCTGAGACAAAGATTCAAAAAGATCATCATCTCCTGAAAGATCAGAGAGGGAGTCTATTTCCGAGTCCCGCAATTCCTCTGCAGGCGTATATCGGCAAACAGTCCCCCCATGCACAATGTCCCCTGAGATCTCACCCGTTCCTGACGTGGACTCCTTCTGTGGATCTGGTTCAGGCAATCTCTGAGGTAGGCCTCGCGGGAGGCTTTCATGTACCCAACCTTCTTTTCTTCTTTTGAGTAGGAACAGCAAGGCCGGTAATGGCAGAGGTGATGGCAGTAGCAGTATTTCCTGTCGGCTCCTCAATGGCAGTCACAGCTCCATCTCTCTCCAGAACACTCAGTGTGGCAGACTTTGAGAGTGTAGGCCTGACTACAGGATTGAATACAACAGTCTCTTCAGTGGCGATGCCTGTGGCCCAATCCATCCGGTAGGCCCGGGGCGACACGGTGGGTTGCTCCGCGGTGAATAGATATTCCCCGCAATGTAAGCATCGGACAAACGGTCGAGGACTTGTGACCAGTCCCTCGCATCTGTTACACAGCATGCCCAAAGCCTCTGAGTCTCCCGTTGTATATAGGATGAAACCCCATGCGGTTTTAGGCGAATCCCTGTGCCCGTCAGCACCGCTCCAGGCAGTCTGATACTCGCAGTGGTGCCTCCAGAGAACATTCTGAACCCCATAGCAGACTGCATCCCTGGCATTCAGGACATGGCGACAGTTTTGCAGGACCTTACTTCTCAGCATTTGGTCAGACCATGTGGTGCTTCTCTCTGCACATACTTTAGACAGCTCCTCCCATTGGCTCCTCTGGTCACACAACATCCAGGCTTTCTGAATTCTGCCCACCGCCAGCTCACCATTATCTTGATCCGTAACCAATCACATTGTTGAGCATGAATAAGAAAAATGGCAAAGTCTTCTATTGCATTAATTCCCTGGCAAAGAAAAAAAGTCCCCTAGTTGCTATAGGTAACCGTAAATCCCGGACTCGAGCCCCTACATCTAGCGGTTTCACCGCGGGGTGCCAAGGTATCAGATTATTACTTTAATCTCTTCACCCCAAAGCAACTGCTAATTATTTTCTTTCAGGCTTACCGTTACCTTCTTGGCCATCCTAGGGGTACTTATCACTCGTTCAATTGAAACACTGGCTCCAACACTTAGTCCTTTTTTTCTTCCCAAGTTTTATTTAGTAACATCATATGCAATAGAAAAACAGAGGGTGAAAAGGAATTCAGGTACCTTGGACGTTGCAGTCGGAGATAATTTCTACGTCCAGCGATTAACACTTCCACAGCTGGATTCAGCAATCACCAGATAGGCCCATCTCACTGACCTACAGTACCTGACCATGAGATTGTGTTTCTGGCACGATCCCACTGCGCTGGATCTCGGCGACAGGGTACTGTGCATGTCACGCTGGCTCGCTCATCGGGAAAGGTAAACTTTTTTTCCTTTCGTGATGAGTGACAGGCAGTGCTGACAGCTGTCTGGTATGACTCATGAGGGGGAACGCCGCGCCAAATTTTAAATAAAAAACTGGCATGGGTTCCCCCCCAGGGGCATACCAGGCGGGGGTGCTCGCTCGTCCCCACCCCCTTTCCTGACCGGCCGGGCTGCGTGCTCGGATAAGGGTCTGGTATGGATTGTAAGGGGAACCGCCCTACGCCAAAAAATCGGCGTGGAGGGTCCCCTCAAAATCCATACCAGGCCCTTATCCGAGCACGCAGCCTGGCCGGTCAGGAAAGGGGGTGGGGACGAGCGAGCACCCCCCTCCTGGACCGTACCAGGCCACATGCCCTCAACATGGGGGTGGGTGCTTTGGGGAAGGGCGCCCCCCCACCCCAAAGCACCTTGTCCCCATGCTGATGAGGACAAGGGCCTCTTCCCGACAACCCTGGCCGTTGGTTGTCGGGGTCTGCGGGCAGAGGGCTAATCGGAATCTGGGAGCCCCCTTTATCTCAGCCCCCCACCCTATGTGAATGAGTATGGGGTACATGGTACCCCTACCCATTCACCTAGGGAAAAAAGTGTCAATAAAACAAACACACTACACAGGTTTTAAAAGTAATTTATTAGACAGCTCTGGGGGTCTTCTTCTGACTTCGGGGTCTTCTTCTGACTTCTCTGCTCTCTCCAGCCTCTTCTCCCGGTGTTCGGCTTCTTCTCCCGGTGTTCAGCTTCTTCTCCCGGTGTTCCGCCTCTTCTCCCGGTGTCCGCTATATTCTGCCGGGCCCCTCCGCTATCTTCTGCTCTTTTGGCGCTCTTTTGCTAGCGGTGGCCCGGTCTTCGCCGTCTTGTGTCTTGTTCCCTCTTCTCTTCTTCTCTTCTTCTTCCGATGTTGACACAACGCTGTCTCCCGCTGTTATGCTGTGTGAGCGGTGCGCGATCACTTATATAGGCATGGGGCCTGGTCACCGGGTGATGTCACCCGGTGACCCCGCCCCCTTGTGACGTCACAGTCCCAGCGCATGCACACCCACCCCCCCATGTTGAGGGCATGCAGCCTTGTACGGTCCAGGAGGGGGACACTCGCTCATCCCCACCCCCTTTCCTGACCGACCGGGCTGTGTGCTTGGATAAGGGTCTGGTATGGATTTTGGGGGGGACCCCCACGCCGATTCTTTGGCGTAGGGGGGTTCTCCTTGCAATCCATACCAGACCCAAGGCCTGGTATGCCCCGGGGGGAACCCACGCCGATTTTTTAATTTAAATTTTGGCGCGGCGTTCCCCCTCATGAGTCATACCAGACAGCTGTCAGCACTGCCTGTCGCTCATCGCGAAAGGAAAAAAAAAATTTCCTTTCCCGATGAGCGAGCCAGCTCGGCGCTGGCTCCCGTGACGGGGCTCGCAGGTGTCAAATCTCACCAATAACAGCGGCGAGATTGACACAATATCGTGGTCACCTACTGTAGCAGCCGATGCAATGCTCGAACACGGTCTCTGCCACAGACCTTACGATTCTGGGTGAACAAATTGTGGATGATCTAAACGGTCTCTGCCACAGACCGTACAGTCTTGGAAGAACTGTATGTGGTGCTAATCCAAGATGCGTCTCCGACTGAGTTCCCGGGCTCTTCTCAAGATACCAGCCTTATGCTTGGTCCTCTCCCGAAGAGTCCTCCCCTGGTCCCTGCAGTCCCTTGCTTCTTCCCGCAGGCCTGACAGCAAAGAGACCATCATGCCGACCCTAGGCCACCAAGACTCTGATCCTTCCTTTAGTAGCTAGGCCTTAGGTCTGCCAAGCTCAAGGCAGAACTTTAAGGATTCGTAGTCTCCCAGGCCAGGAGGGCCACGAGGTGGGGAGTGCCAACTCATTCCCCCGAGCCCAGTTGGTCAGGAAGCGCGGACCACCCGATAGCAAAAACACCAAAAAAACAAAAAAAGATGGCGTCTGTGCCTTAAATACCCCTACCCAGAAATATCCGGTGTGTGAACCACTCCCACCGAAAAGCCTCTGAGTAATGAGTAGTCAATGTGTTTGATCAGACTGTATTTCCCGATCCACCAATAATGACAGCACCACCCATGGTTAGATGGAAATCTGCACAGTACAGCCAATCTGACACAGAAACATTTAAATTTAGGCAATAATAAGTTGAGCCTAAATTATAGCTTCAACTAATTTAACACCAACAAAAAATAGCGTATGCTCAATAAGAGTATTTTCACTGAAATTTAATAAAAAAATATTTAACCTAAAAACTACTGGATCTGTTTCTATCAACTTACCCTAGATTTTTGTCACCCACCCTCCCTTAGGTTAAAAAAGAAAAATCATGATACCTAGTTAGCCAAAAAAACTCTCTGCAATCTTACGTGATAAGGTTGCTAAAGTTTCAAAAATGCGGTCACTCTGGATATAGCACTACCTTCTGAAAGATCACGCATTGTTATTTTATATTCTACATTCATAGCTTTTCAGCCCACTGTGGGAAGATTATTGACAAACCACACATTACATAACTATTAACTGAAAAACATGGCTACTGGCTACATAATGTTGGCATATCATCAGAGCTTAGCATTAACTCTCCTATTGCAATCGCCTGACTCTCATTCCAGTCACATCATGGTTGAAGATAATTGTCAACCCTGAACGTTGTCTTTATGAATGCAGTACAGTATAATGTTGCACAAAGTGTTTGGACCTTGATTCCAAAAATGATTACAAAAAATGTATTGGAACTGAAAAACTAGATCCTCTATATGAGATCTACAGTATATGAACACCAGTGATAATGGGATCTGGATAAGTTCTAACAATCTCTTTACAGGGAAGCACACACTTTTATATATTTATGGTCGGAACCCTATGTCCGGGAGAGATATGAACCACATAAACACGTCACAAGACTAACAACATAAAGTAGACCTGAAGTATGCCCTGGTCTGCAGGACGGTATGCCAAGAGAAGAGGGCATACCCAAGATAAGTGAGTGGATGGTTTTGTAGAGAAAGTGTTTTAAGAGAAGTGCCCTAAGAAGGGGAATGGGTGGGTGGCACTGGAACTGACACAGACCAGTGTGGGTGGTCTGCTTAAATACCCCCCTGGGCTCCTCCCATAATTTCAGGCCACTATACTGGCCTTCTTCTTTATGGTCAGAGCCATATGTCCGGAAGAGATGTGAACCACATAAACACGTCACAAGACTAACAACATAAAGTAGAGCTGAAGTATGCCCTGATCTGCAGGACAATATGCCAAGAGAAGGGGCAAAAGACTTGGTTAGGGAGGTAATTTTTTATTTGAGCTGATAATGTTTCACAGGGCAACCTTGCTGAAGGCTTGTGACATTTCTGCTTGCGGATTGGGGATGTATCGAGCAAAGCAAGCGGATTTCCACCTGCCCATCTTCTTTATGACGTGGTCCAGGACCCCGTTTCGTGACACTGCTGATGCCGCTCCAATGCGGAAAGGAATGTCCACAATATCGGCTGGGGTCAAGGCCTAAGTTAAGCAAGAGGATTCTAACGTGTCTGGTGAACTGGTTACCGCTTAAAGGGTTAGTAGGGAAAGGTAGCAATGGGCTAGACTCCGAGAGGTCGGACAGATGAGTTAATAACTGATCTAGAATGGCCACTGGGCACCAGGCGTTGTGAGTGTGGAAAAGTTTGATATCTACCCCAGGACTGGACTGTTGCATTTTGGACACCACAAGATGCAGGATGAAGTAACTGTGGTGGTGTGTCAGATGGCGTCTGCGTAACACCTGGAAACTGGGCCTGGTGACACTGAACTCGTTCAGGCGTAAAAAGCCATAGAAGGCCAGGTAGATGGCTGCTTGAATGATCAGGCTGGGCTGTAACTCGAAAGAGGAAAGTGACAGGATGGTAGACATGTCTCTGAAAATGGCGTTGGTGACAGGTAGGCGCTTGCTACAGGTTTGGGGTTGTTGCCTGTGAACATCGCGTAGGATGGTTTTGACTGCATTGGCAGTGAACAAGGATGGTTTGGTGGGATCCTGTAAAGAAATTAAATGCTAGATGCCAGCTAAGTATAGTCTAATGGTATTGTGTGACAACGCCAACTATGTGTGGCAATACGATATGAAACCCAAGATGTGCTTGAGATCTCCTGATACTGCCCCAGGGTTTGAGGCTAGGAGCTTGTCGTAGGACTTCCAAGCAGTACAGTAGGCCTTTAGGGTGTTACAAAATAGTGATTGATTAATAAGGCGGGTCGCGTCGTGAAGGTGTTGCTTTAATCCAACATTAGCTGCGACCATGGTGTGATAAGCAACGTGGCCGGGTCGGCTCCAGGTTCCTGCAAAAAGAATGATGCAAAGTTAAATCAGGATAGTGCGTCGACCGAGGTATTGTATTGGGCCGGCATATAGATGCAGTGCACATTGAACTGGTACTGTAGGGATAGCTGCATCAGCCTGCGCAGGAAGGACATGATGGCCAGCGATTTGGACCTGCCTTTATTTATGATATTGGCAGTGGCCTGATTGTCTGTGGCAAACGTGACTGTTTGCCCTGCCCAGGTGCTGCCCCAGACTTGAGCTGCTGCCACAATGGAGTAGAGTTCGAATAACGAGGAGGTCTGACTGAATCCCAGAATTAGGAGGATTTCTGGAGGCCATGGTCCTGCAAACCAGTGATGGCCAAAAATTGCCACGAAACCTGTAGAGGCTGCGGTGTCCGTGACTACCTGAGGTGAAGAAGACGATGCTGATGGAATGAACATTGATATGCCATTCCAGTTTATGAGAAATTCATCTCACATTGACAAATCTGCTATTGCTGCTGTGTCTAGTTGAAGAATCTTTTCTGATATGGGCACATTAGGATTATTAAATACCTCTCTCAAGCTGTTTAAATCTACTGGGGGCTCACCGGGTTTTTCAACGAGCAGGAAGCCATCGACATAGTTGATCACTTTCTGACAACATGCGTGATGCGACAGGATCCAGAAAGGGGCTGGGCAAATTTATCGAAGAGCCACGGGCTGCTTTTAGAGCCAAACATCAATTTGGTGGCAAAATAGTACAAGCCTTTCCACTTAATTCAGTGCCACCGCCAGAGGTATGACTCAATTGGGAGTAACTTGAAGGCATCCGAGATGTCCGCTTTGGACAGCTAAGCACCTGCTTCTATGCAAATGATAGCTTGTATAACTAGGTCGACTGATGAGTATTTAAGGGAAAACTCCTCTGAGAGTATGAGGGAGTTCAAACTTGGGATGTGAGAACAATGAGGCGTGGACAAATCATACACTAAACAAAGTTTATTGGAAAACTTGCCCTTGACAAGCCCAATAGGGCTGACTCTCCATACAGGGAAAGGTGACTTGTAAAAGGGGCCGATCATGTACCCCCCCGTCTAGTTCAGTCTGCAACAGGGTGCTGATGGCTGACTCATCTGTGGCGGCTGAGAGTAGGTTCTTGCACTCATGGGTCGTGTGGGGAAGCGTGTCTGGTGTGGAATCCTGCAGTGAACCCATGCACGAGGAAGGCAGCCAGGGAGGGAGTCCGGTATGAGGATAGGTAGAACCCGAGCCACCCTACGTGCACGCAGCCTAGTCATGGGGAATTAAGCTGCTTGATGCCGCATGTGACTTTGGGATGTGCTTTATGACATATGAGGCAAATATGAAGGAGCTTGCAGTGAGAGTAGCTGCAAGTTGCGAAATTGAAATTATTACAGATAGCTGCACCCCCCAGTGCGTGGATTGGTCGTCCTAACCTGTACGCCTGGGGTGGCTGTGTGAATGTCGGTGAGTTTTGAGCAGCACTAGAGGTGGAGGGATAGCTGGGGAGGCGTCTGCCACCTAGCTCGGAGCACCAGTTTACTGTATGTGTGGAAGACTGGCAGTTAGCGCAGAGTGGGGAGCATAGGCCGGCGAAGTGGCGGCAGAATAGCTTTGTGTCGATGGTGCTCCAGTTGGTAGTAATCTGGAATTGAGAGAGTCTAGCTGCTGCCTTGGCTGAGAATGACCGGTGGTAGTCATAGAATGAAAACCCCCCATACTTGTGACGAAATCCACTACTGCATGCAGATACAGGTCCAGTTCTTCCCTCCTATTGGGATTGGCCGTGCAAAGAACATCTCTGACCATCCCAAAGGCTAGCACAAACTCCGTGACAGTGAGCTTGCGGTTAAGCCTAGGGTCCTTGGCCTTCAGGCTGACTGAGACCCCCCCCCCCAGGAATATGACTTGTTGTCAGCCATATCGTGGACTGATATGAGGAGAGATGCTAAGTTAATGTCCTTGCCATCCAAGATGTCCTTCCTAATGCCAGGGAAGACAGTCGTGCAGATGATGGGCGTACCTGTAGGTGAAGGTACAGGGACAGTGATGGTGACCGGGTCTGGTAGGGGCGCAGCTGGGCGTACCTCCAGGGCTCCCACTCTGGCTTGGACGTCGGTGACTGCTGTTGACAGTGTGGTTACCAAGGGGTGGAGCTGAGTAATAGCAGAGGATATCGACTGCAGTGATGCCTGGGTGCCTGGTAGGGCTGTCGCAGGCGGTGGTAATAGCAGCCTAAAAAGCTTGGCTTTCCTTGCTTTGGCAAGGTAGGAAATACCCCTGTGCCGCAGTTCTGCTGTGGGTTTGGGAATGGTCCAAGCTCTGGGAGATTGAGTGCAGCCGCTGCCTGAACCCGCAGAGGGTGACAGCGGGGCGGAGGTGAAGTCTTTGCTGTTGGCCTGCAACGTGACTTCAGCCAAAAGACAAGGAGGGCAGAATGCATGTGTTTAAGATAGGTTGCAAAGGTCGGAGGGGACAGTTGTGTTGAGGTGAAGAGAAATGCAAGGGAGGATCCCTTGAACTACGCACCTGACTCGATGCTCTAGCTTGTGAAGACTTGGTTGGGGTCGAGAACTGAATCGACTGAGAACCTGTAGTAAGGTGACATGGGAAAATGATTAACAAGGGGGATTGCAAAGAGCTGTTTGGGGCGTGGTTGGCCCCCTGGTGAAGGTGCGAGCCCTGTCGACAGTGTGTGTTTTTATTTTTTTATTTTTTTTACCTGAGGGAATATTGTCCAAACCTGGTGTAGGATGGACCAACTGGAACTCTACTGTCCTAAAGGGGGAAACGACTGAGAATAGGTAAGCAGCTGATTTGCTACTGGAGATGGAGAGTGGCCGCTTTAAGCCACTTCCAGAGATGTTTGCAACGATTGCAAGTAAGCAGCCTTATCAGGAAGGCGAAAAAAAAGATAGCAGAATTATGTAGGAATGACCGACCGCATATATATATACAGCAGGTAAAATAACTATTGAACATATCCACTTTTTTCTAGGTAAATATATTTCTAAAGGTGCTATTGGCATGAAATTTTCACCACATGTCGGTAACAGCCCATGCAATCCAAACATACAAAGAAACCAGGGGCATAACTAGAAATAGCAGGGCCCCATAGCAAAATGTTGTATGGGGCCCCCCTGCAAACAGCCCCCCCCACAGCTGCCCTAGTGTCAATGCAGCATGACCTGTGCCACATATAGCGTGACCTGTGCACAATGCAGCGTGACCTGTGCCCAATGCAGCGTGACCTGTGCACAATGCAGCATGACCTGTGCACAATGCAGCGTGACCTGTGCCCAATGCAGCGTGACCTGTGCCCAATGCAGCGTGACCTGTGCCCTATACAGCGTGACCTGTGCCCCATACAGCGTGACCTGTGCCCCATACAGCGTGACCTGTGCCCAATGCAGCATGACCTGTGCCCCATACAGCGTGACCTGTGCCCAATGCAGCGTGACCTGTGCCCCATACAGCGTGACCTGTGCCCCATATAGCGTAAACTGTGCCCAATGCAGCGTGACCTGTGCCCAATGCAGCATGACCTGTGCCCAATGCAGCGTGACCTGTGCCCCATACAATATGATCTTTGCCCCATACAGCATGACCTGTGCCCCATACAGCGTGACCTGTGCCCCATACAGCATGACCTGTGTCCCATACAGCATGACCTGTGCCCCATACAGCGTGACCTGTGCCCAATGCAGCATGACCTGTGCCCAATGCAGCACGACCTGTGCCCCATACAGCGTGACCTGTGTCCAATGCAGCGTGACCTGTGCCCAATACAGCATTGCCTGTGCCCAATACAGCCTTGTCTGCCTGTGCCCCATACAGCATCACCTGTGCAGAGGAAGAGGCAAGCCACCCGGATCAGCAGAGAGCGGGATTGCCCGCTGTAATAGCTTTCATTTGAATTTCCCGTCTTCCCGGGGCTCATCGTCACATAGCCCCACCTCTTGGCCTGACGCCTTTGATGATGTCACATGTCCCGCATTGGATTGGCGTTCTGTCTATCAAAGGCGCCGGGCCAAGAGGTGGAGCTATGTGACGTAAGCCCCGGGAACACTGGAAGTTCTAATGAAAGCTATTACATCGGGCAATTCAGCACTCTGCTGATCCGGGTGGCTTGCCTCTTCCTCTGCACAGGTGAGGCTGTAGGGGGCACAGGCAGACCAGGCTGTATTGGGCACAGGCAACGCTGTATTGGGCACAGGTCACGCTGCATTGGGAACAGGTCACAGATTGCCTCTTCCTCTCCTCTCTCTTTCCCTGGCTGGGAGACTGTGCCGGCGGTGCTCTCATCCTCACTGGGCCCCACTTGCCTGCGGGCCCCATAGCGCCCGCATGGGTCGCTATGGTGGTAGTTACGCCCCTGAAAGAAACCAAAACAAATATGTTCAGAGCTTAAGTTACATGTAATAAAATGGAATGACACAGGGGAAAAGTATTGAACGCGGTAACTGAAATGTATTTAATACTTTGTACAAATTCCTTTGTTAGTAATGACAGCTTCAAGACGCCTCCTGTATGGAGAAACTAGTCGCATGTGTTGCTCGAGTGTGATTTTGGCCTTCAAACCTTGAAGGTTCCGTGGACCTCTTCTATAAACTCTGATCTTTGGATTCTAGTCAGGTGATTGGCTGGGCCATTCTAACAGCTTTATTTTCTTTCGTTGAAACTCATTGAGAGTTTCATTGGCTTTGTGTTTGGGACCATTTTCTTTCTGAAATGTCCACCCTCATTTCATCTTCATCATCCTGGTAGATGGCAGCAGATTTTTATCAAGAATGTCTTGGTACATTTTTCAAATTCATCCTTCCTTCAATGATATGAAGTTTGCCAGTATTATATGCTGAAAAATAGCCCCACACCATGATGTTCCCACCTCTAAACTTCACTGTTAGTGTGGGGTTTTGGGTGATGCAGTGCCATTTGACCTCCAAACATGGTGTGTATTATAGCATCCAAAGAGTTTGATTTTGGTCTCATCTGACCAGACTAAATTCTCCCAGTATATCACAAGCTTGTCAAAATGCCATGTAGCAAACATTAAACAAGCTTGATGCTTTTTCTTCAGCAATGTAGACTTGCGTGGTGAGCGTGCATACCGGCCATGACAGTTACGTGCATTACTTATTGTTTTCTTTGAAACAATTGATAATTCCAGGCCTTTCTGAAGCTCTCAACAAGTGGTCCTTGGCTCTTGGACAACTCTTCTGATAATTCTTTTCACTCCTGTGTCAGAAATCTTGCGAGGAGCACCTGGTCGTGGCCAGTTTCATGGTGAAATTATGTTCTTTCCACTTCCAGATTATGGCCCCAACAGGGCTCACTGGAACATTCAGAAGTTTAGAAATCCTTCTGTAACCAATGGCATTACTATGTTTTGCAACAATAAGGTTGCAAAGGTCTCGAGAGAGCTCTTTGTTTTTACCCATCATGAGATGTTTCTTGTGTGACACCTTGGTAATGAGACATCTTTTTATAGACCATCATTTGAGACTATGCCAGCTGATATTAATTTGCACTGACCAGGGGCAGGATTGCTTTCTAATTACTTATATATTTCAGCTGGTGTCTTGGCTTTCTGTGCCTTTTTGCACCTCTCTTTCTTAATGTGTTTAATTCTTTTTCCCTTTGTCATTCCATTTTATGGCTCATAAATACATTTCTGAACTTATTTGTTTTGTATGGATGGATTGCATGGGTTGTTACTGAAACATGGTGAAAATTTCATGTCAATAGCACCTGTCAATAGCACCTTTAGAAATATATTTACCTAGAAAAATGGTGACGTGCACAATACTTATTTTACCCACTGTATATTATGTATAAAATGTACATGTATTGCAGACATGTACTGAACATTTTTTTTGTTTTGTTTTGTTTTGCCCTTTGAGTCCAATCTCTTACCAAGCCAGATTCTGGTAACGCAGAGGTCTGCTAGATAGCTTATGCTTCAACTTTTGTAAGCATGTAATATCTCCACAAACACATTCTAGAAGTATAATTTTGTACAATACTTATTAGTTCATTTGTTCTTTGTTTTTCTTATTTTTATATGTGCAAACCAAAATGACTGAATGTCAAAAGATGTATCTCATATACGGGATTTCGTTGAATATATATATATATTTATTTATTTTTTACATTTTTATATTAAGCAAACAAAACCCATTGACTGTATAATGATACATACATATATATATATATACATATACTGTATATATAGTCTTTCAGGGTAAAGCAAACAGCAGTTATTACCCTGAGTCAAACAGCTAACTGGCTGTTTGGCACTGTTACAGTGCGCATGAAATGGGGCAGTGTTGATAAAGTTTCAAAGCTAATAAAAATGGTAATATATACAGTATCAAATCATGCATTGTAAATCAGCCATAGCTTTTCTGCATCCCGACTCATAAATCACATAAATGCTTTAAGCGCTTAGCTTTTCTGAACAGGGGTATGTTAACATGTTGAGATTGGTTTGTGATAGAGAGGCAGATGGTGACACCTAGTGGCGGAAGACAGTGGTACTGCTAATTGTATCTGCATTCGAGTTCATTGATTACTAGATCAATGGCCATCAAGTATTCTGCCTGTTTTGAACTAGTAGGTATGGATTTATAAATTCTGTAAACTAACATCCTGTAATAATGTGATGCTGCCACATTACAGGCAAATTATAGTGCTGTTTACACATATTGCTATATGTACATAGTTTATCTTATTTTTATTTAATTTTTTTTTTGTCACAGACTTAAACGTAGAGATAGTATGGAGTCCATTTACTAAAAGAGATAAATACAGCATAAATTTTGCCTTTAAACAATCAATACATTATATATCCCAAAACTAGTCAATTCAACATACCTTAATCAATGGGGTTTATTTACTAAAGGCAAAAAAGACGAAGACGGTGCAGTTGCTTCAGAGTTTAGTAAATGAGCAGAAGTTCTGCTGACTTCCATCATCCAATCATGTGCAAGCAAAAATTATGTTTTTTTTTTGTTTTTTTTGTTTTTTTATTTGGTAAACTTTGCAAAGTGAGGCTTTACCTCATTTACTAAGCTCTGGAGCAACTGCACTTTCCAAGGGGCACAGTCTGTTTGCCTTTGGTAAATCAACCCTAATGATTGAGTTAAAGTGGAAACAAAGGGAGGATACTCACTTTTCCAATGCCCCTCACTGGTATCTTCTCCTATGTGCATGGTTTTTGTCATCTTCATTGTGGGATGACGGCACTCCTGCGCATGCACAGGAGCTAATCATCCCAGCACACAGGATCGGCCTGGCCACTGTAAGGTGAGATGCACATGCGCAGTTCAGTTTACAGTCTGGGCAGGGGCGGAAGTATAGGGGTCGCAAAATTCGCCATTGCGACTGGGCCCCATGCTGGAGGGGGCCTGTGGGGGCCCGTGTGCCCCTCCCCGAGCGGTGGCTGCATATGGGACCGAGCTCCCCGATCCTCAGCCGATGCAGAAATCGGCAGTGCAGGAGCTCGGTCACGCTGTGTTTACTCTGAAAGTGAAAGCAAGGGAGAGGTGTCTAGCACAGTGTGCTGTGCTCTCTGCCTCCCCCTACGGTGCAGTACCCGGCATGGAGAGTGAAGGTACAGTGCTGCAGCTGCCAATTTTTAAAAAGTCTATCTATATATGTTTGTTTATATGTGTGTCTGCATGTTTGGATGTGTGCATATGTGTGTTTTATATGTGTGTGCATGTGTATATGTTTATGTGTGTGTGTGTGTGCATGTTTGTGTGCGTGCATGTGTTTTTTATATGTGTGTGTGTGCATTTATGTGTGCGCATGTGTGTATGTTTATATGTGTGTGTGCTTTATATGTGTGTGTTTGTGCATTTAGGTGTGTGCATGTGTGTATGTTTATATGTGTGTGTGCGCATGTTTGTGTGTGTGTTCGTGTTTTATGTGTGTGTGTGTGTGCATGTGTGTATGTTTATATGTGTGCATGTGTGTGTGTGTGTATTTATATGTGTATGTATATGTGTATGTGCGTACATGTGTGTTTAGATGCGTGTGTATGTATACACATTACTTTTAATCAGGACCCCCTTTTTCTTTACAATCAAAACTGATTTTTTTTAGTGCGGGTTCATAATACCAACAAGAAAATAACATTCCTCTGAAAAGCGATGCAGGTTCATATCGCTTTTCAGAGGCATTTGACAGGCAGTGGAGAGGTAATATGTTGCGCCTTGACTGGTAAAATGTTGAGAAACACGGATACAGAGAAACTGATCTCTCCATTTTCCTCCTGCAGCTGCTGAAAGCCTGCGGGAGGGAGAGGAGAAGTGGGGGAAATGGAAAGATCAGCTCCTCTATATGCAGCCGCCCCCACCACTCCTCCTATGCAGCTTCTTTCTTCTGCCCAACTGTGTGCTCTCCAGCCCCCCCTGTACTTTTTCCTGGCCCTTCCCTGCTCTCTACTGGCCCCTCCACTTGTCCCCACAGCTCCACAGAGTTCCCCCCTCCCCTATCGGCTGCTGCAGGGTATCTGTCAGGATGAAGTCTTTTCTGAATGGAGAGTCAGTGATCCATACCGATCATGGACTCAGTCCATTCATAACTGAAACATAGTAAACTGTTATTACTATGCTTCAGTTTGCGAATAAAGGGACAGCTCTATACAGAGCTATTCCTGTCCATTCATTCTGTGCAGCTGAGGCTGTGTTCTCAATCTCCTTTCTCGGTCTCAAAGGTGAAACATCAGAGGTCTGCTTAGACCCCTGATATCTCACCAAAGACCCCCAATGGGACTCGTGAAAAAACGGGAATTGTCACAAAATTTTTTTCAAAAATAATATTGTAAATAAATAAATAAATGGTGGGGAAAAAAAAAAACAGACGCCAGTGGCTTAATTACCAGGATCACAAACGTAGCACTTGCGACCGGGCCTTGGCGTCTCCGCCACTGGGCTCAGAGGGAAGGGCCCCAACTGGGGGTCAGTGGGGGCCCTTATGGTTTCTTGCACCGGGGCCCTGAAGGTTCTATTTATGCCTCTGAGTCTGGGGATTGCTAGTTATGGTATGTAGGTATGTATGTTTTTTTGCAGAACACACATTGCATATCTCTCAGTGCATCATAGTGAAACTTTAGATCTGCTTTAAATATATGTATTTTGTGATATTTAGCACTTACATTTCTTGTAGTTTTTTAATGTTATTTTATGACAATTTTTCTTTTTTTTGCACAGGCTAACACTGCAACAGGAGATTTTGTGTGAGTGACAGTAGGCAGGCATATTGTGAAACTACGAAAACATTCTAGTGTGCCTTCCTTTATAGAACAGTCTCCATCTAGTGCAATATTACAGAATTTACATGCCTGAACTAAGGACCGAATTGCACAGGAATGCAGTCCACTTTCCTGTGCAATTCCAAGGTAACCCATTGGGGGGATTTAGTAAAACCGGAGCACACAGAATCTGCTGCAGCTGTGCATAGTAACCAATCAGCTTCTAACTTTATCTTGTTTAATTAAGCTTTGACAATGAGCCTAGGTTCACACTGAATGTGGGTTTGAAATCGTGTGAGCTCAGCTGAATTCACACGATTTCAAGCTGGCATTTCAGTCTGACTTCGGGGGCGAAGTCGCCAAAAGTAGTGCAGGAACTACTTTTGGGAATCAGCGCGGCGTTGCACAGATTCGGGCGGTTGCCATGTCAAATTGGCAGGTGTGAACGGGGGCTTAAACCTAGAAACTGATTGGCTACTATACACAGCTGCACCACATTCTGTGTGCACCAGTTTTAGTACATCTCCCCTAATGCGGTGCGATTTTCAGCCCATTCATTTGAATGGGCTGAAATCACATTGGTTTGCACCAAAATATAGTGCAGGCACTAATTTTCAAAAATGCACAGCATTGAATTGCCTGGTACTGCAGTTTGCGAACTTCTTTTGGGGTGTCATCAGGATTATATTGAGACCCTCAGCAGATTGCACACCCAGTCGAGTGGAAGAGTCCATTGTCCATTCCAAAAGGAAGCCTCTTCTGAAGATGATGCACAGGAAAGCCCGCAAACAGTTTGCTGAAGACAAGCAGACTAAGGACACGCATTACTGGAACCATGTCCTGTGGTCTGATGAGATAAATTTATTTGGTTCAGATGGTGTCAAGCATGTGTGGCGGCAACCAAGTGAGGAGTACAAAGACAAGTGCCTACAGTCAAGCATGGTGGTGGGAGTGTCATGGTTTGGGGCTGCATGAGTGCTGCTGGTACTGGGGAGCTACAGTTCATTGAGGGAACCATGAATGCCAACATGTACTGTGACAAACTGAAGCAGAGCATGATCCCCTCCCTTCGGAGACTGGGCCGCTGGCATAGGCGTCATTAGGGTGGGGCTATTGAGGCTGGAAACCTGAATGTGGGGCCAATAGCTCTGAGTGTCTAAGCGCCGGTGTTTTGCTGAGAAGTGCCCGGCTATAAAATAGTGCCCGGGTGTAACTGTACATGCACCGCACGGAGCCTCAGAACAGCTGAGTTTATGATCAGCTGTTGTCTCGCGTTGCAGAGGCACGTTCATGTAGGTGAGGAATGGATATTAATATGAAGGGGGCAGATATTTTAATGATCGGCAGTGCTGGGGGTGGAATTTGTATCGATGGGCAAAGCCTGAGGAAAGCAGCAGGAGAACGCCGGCGCAGTGACACCCCCTTCTCCCTCAACCTCCAGAGTCATGCTGAATAACGGCCGTGGTGGCTGTGACTGGGAATGGGACAGAGCGATGATTAAAGAAAAAAAAGGTGTTACTGTCGCTCTGTCTCTGTGTTGCTCTCTCTCCTCTCTCTCTGTTCTCTCTCTTCTCTCTCTTTTGATGGGCACAGTGGCTGCAATTGATGGGCACAGTGGCTTCAATTGACGGGCACAGTGGCTTCATTTGACGGGCACAGCGGCTGCAATTGACGGGCACAGTGGCTGCATTTGATGGGCACAGTGGCTGCATTTGACGGGCACAGTGGCTTCAATTGACCGGCACAGTGGCTTCATTTGACGGGCACAGTGGCTTCATTTGACGGGCACAGTGGCTGCAATTGATGGGCACAGTGGCTGCAACTGACGGGCACAGTGGCTGCAATTGATGGGCACAGTGGCTTTATTTTATGGGCATAGTGGCTGCAATGGACGGGCACAGTGGCTGCATTTAACGAGCACAGTGGCTGCATTTGACGGGCACAATGGCTTCATTTGACGTGCACAGTGGCTGCAATTGATGGCACAGTGGCTGCATTTGACAGGGCACAGAGGCTACAATTGATGGGCACAGTGGCTGCAATTGATGGCACAGTGGCTGCATTTGACAGGCACAATGGCTTCATTTGATGGGCACAGTGGCTGCAATTGATGGCACAGTGGCTGCATTTGAAGGGGCACAGAGGCTACAATTGACGGGCACAGTGGCTGCAACTGATGGCACAGTGGCTTCATTTGACGGGGCACAGTGGCTGCATTTGATGGGCACTGTGGCTGCATTTGATGGGGCACAGTGGCTGCATTTGACGGGGCACAGTGGCTGCATGTGACGGGGCACAGTGGCTGCAATTGATGGCACAGTGGCTTCATTTGACTGCCCCTTGACTAATTTTAAATAAATAAACTTGGTTTTTAAGGGGGGCAAGGGCAGGTAGGTCAGTGTGGGTCAGTGTATGTCAGATGGGTAGGTCAGTGTGTGTCAGGTATGTCAGTGTGTGTCGGGTAAGTAAGTGCGTGTCAGGTAGGTCAGTGTGTGTCAGGTAAGTCAGTGTGTGTCAGCCAGATAGGTCAGTGAATGTCAGCCAGGTAGGTCAGTGTGGGTCAGGTAGGTGAGTGTATGTCAGGTAAGTAGGTCAGTGTATGTCAGCCAGGTAGGTCAGTGTGGGTCAGGTAGGTCAGTGTATGTCAGGTAGGTCAGTGCATGTCAGGTAGGTCATGTAGGTCAGTGTATGTCAGCCAAGTAGGTCAGTGCGTGTCAGGTAGGTCAGTGCATGTCAGGTAGGTCAGTGTGTGTCAGCCAGGTAGATCAGTGTGTGTCACGTAGGTCAGTGTATGTCACGTAGGTCAGTGTATGTCAGGTAGGTCAGTGCGTGTAGAGTAGGTAACATCCCCCCACCCCCCTCCATACAACCCTACAGCCCCATCCCCCCCCCTGGTGCCGGGCTCTGATTTCAGGCTGAAGCCCCTGGTCTTTTTGCCACCTGGCAACGCCCCTGGCCACAGGGCAGTATTTCAACATGATAACTACCCCAAACACACCTCCAAGATGACCACTGCCTTGCTAAAGAAGCTGGGAGTAAAGGGTAAATGTGATGCACTTGCCAAGCATGTCTCCAGACCTAAACCCTATTGAACATCTGTGGTGCATCCTCAAATGGAAGGTGGAGGAGCGCAAGGTCTCTAACGTCCACCAGCTCCATGACGTCATCATGGAGCAGTGGAAGAGGACTCCAGTGGCAACTTGTGAAGCTCTGGTGAACTCCATGCCCAAGAGGCTTAAGGCAGTGCTGGAAAATAATATTGGCCACACAAAATATTGACACTTTGGGCCCAAGCTGTACACTCACTACTTTACATTGTAGTGAGTGTACAGTCACTGTTGTCACATGAAAAGATATAATAAAATATTTACAAAAATGTGAGGGTTGTACTGTATATACTGAATATAGATTCCATAGCTATAGTGCTGATGTTATATGCAAATCCCCCGGGTACCTTGTCACCTGATGAAAACACTCATAAGGTGCATTTAGCCTGGGTTCACACTATTGCGATGCGGAAACCAGAGCTATTCCAGTGCCGCCTCCCGTATTGCATCTCCCTCGCAGACAGTTCACACTGCCCTTTGCGAACCACTGCGGGTGTCAATACAAAGTTAATGACACCAGACCCAGATTGGTTCACAGACCTCAGTGTGAACACCCATGCAATCCGATTCCAGTGCGGGGAAAAAAAAGGTTCCTGCACCCTTTTCGTGTGAATCCAATGCGAGTTCAGCCATACAACTGTATAGCTGAATTCACATTGCACAGATTTTGCATGTGATCGGCACCGCAATGAGGTGCGAATCACATGCGATGTCTGTGTTCGCAATAGTGTGAACCCAGGCTTAAAGTGGTTGTTAACCCACTTTTTGGACTTCTACCTATAGGTAAGCCTAGAATAAGGCTTACCTATAGGTAGTGGAAATATCTCCTAAACGTGCGCCGTTTAGGAGATATTTCACTTGTAGTCCGCCGAAAATTCCAACGGCGCATGCGCAGGGAAGAAACGAAACAAAGTGTTTTTTCTTCCCTAGCCTGTGCCGTTAATCGCGGCTCCTGTGCGCATGCGCGGGTGGTGAATCACAGAGCCGGAGTCCGCGGCCCGGAAAGTAGAGGGGCCAGAAGATGGACGCTGCCTACACAGGGGACATAGCTGGATTCTTTTGCAGGTAAGTGGCGCATAATGGGCTAGTATGCTATGCATACTAGCCCATTATGCTTTTCATTTGCAGGCTTTGCAGCGAGCAAAAGAGGAAGTAAAATCCATCAGGATTTACTTCCTCTTTAAAGCTCCCATTAAAGAATGCAATGCAACGTGCTTCAAAAACATAACTATTACTGACGTTTATGTTTTCAACCACAAGATGGCAGCAGAGTTAAATCTAGGCTTTTTATATTGGCCCCGTGGTCTAAGATGACTATGTGTTTAATATTCTAGTTTTAAGATTCTTAAAAGGTTTTAATATTCTTTCTTTATTTTACTTCAATTTTTATTAGTGTCAATTTGGCCTGTTTTTTTTAGGAGAGCTCAGTATAGGTCTTCAGAGACAGGGGTTGAAGGCCACTTCCGACCCGGATGGTATTTTTTCCTTTTGGTGGCGACATTATTTCCGATTCTGGCGGATCGTACTGAGGCTTGGAACGCAATATGGAGAGGGTGGACCTCTCCTGCCCTCTTCCTTTTTTATTGAGGAAGTGGCAACCAATAGTTACACCCCTGACAACGTTTTGATTGGACGAAACGCGTAGGGTGGAGCCTGGTTACCATACATCACGTTGCAACATGCGCGGACCCTGGCCATCTTGTTGGTTGGAAACTATACGATTTTATGTTTCATGACATGCTTGTTTTTATGCTTCTAAATGTGAGTATTCTGAATTTATCTACAATAAAGCCTTTGAATGCTTTGATATACTGCACCATGAGGCGTTGTCTGTTCTCATTCTGATACATGTGACCTGTGGAGGGAATATCCCAGAGGGGCCAACTGGATCCATCAGGATGTTATCATTGATGAGTCGAGAAAAGCCAGAGGATTATTGGAATGCTTGTATGACCACCTATAATTTAGTGGTCCATACCTTGGGGTAAGAGGCCCGGTGTGTTTATGTATCGGTGGAGGACTTTAGTTCACCTGCAGATCATTTGGCTATGCACCCTGGGTGTATCCTAGGATTTATATACTTTCACTTTTATGATTTTGCTATTTTGTGTTATGGTGTCTGTGAACACTTTTGATTTTTAAGCACTGCATTCTTCCTTTTTATATTTACCTTTATAGGTCTGACCAAACATGATTGAAAACAATACACCTCTATAGGATTGCCAGAACTTTTTTCAGCAGTATATCTAAAACCAAAACTTTTTTTATATAGTTTTAGATAGCGTGGTAAAGGGATAGAACCGCAGTCGGGTTTTATTGCTGTCCGTGTCCCTGCTGGACAGATTCACCCTCTCTCCTTGTGTCAATGATTATTATCACCTTGATGATATAATCTCTTATTTTGCAGTTGTCACTGACACAGAATAATCTTTGAATGGGGACATCTGCTATGGAGACAACTATCTAAGAGGGGATTTAACTCCAGGAAAGGAAGTAAATGCACATCCTTAAAAAGCTTCCTGTTACAGGGTGACAACATTCTATCTGTGCTTCCAATTAAGCTCTTGAGATATCACTCTGTCATAAGGGCTTCCAAAGAAGCTAGAAAAGTAGAAGTGGCCATTTCCATACACATTAAACAGGTTTGTTCCACTGTTGTTCCTACCCTAATGCAGAGTACACATGGGCGGACTTTTCGACCGGACTGGTCCGACAGACTTTCCAACGGACTTTCGACGGACTTTCGATGGACTTTTAATGGACTTCTGATGGACTTTTGAACGAACGGACTTGCCTACACATGATCACACCAAAGTCCGACAGATTCGTACGTGATGACGTACAACTGGTCTAAGATAAGGAAGTTCATAGCCAGTAGCCAATAGCTGCCCTAGCGTGGGTTTTCGTCCATCGGACTAGCATACAGACGAGTGGATTTTTCGACTGGACTCGAGTCCATCAGAAAGATGTGAAGCAGGTATCAAATCTAACGTCCGTCAGATTTTCAACTGGAAAAGTCTGCTGAAGGTCCGATGAAGCCCACACTCGATCGGACCAGTCCGGTCGAAAAGTCCGCTTGTGTGTATGCAGCATTAGAAATACTATGCAGCCATTAGCCATAGCTGGCATGAGTACATGTAGACAGGAAATCATTGCAAAAGGCTGCTGAAAATCAACAGGCATGGTTCTTTTCATGTGAAACGCATCAACTGATCATCATTGCAATTTTGTCTGGCTCATGACAATAAAGACATTTCTACAGTATCTTTTGGATCCAAGTGTATGATCGATCTTTTCTTCTCTTCTTGATATTGCCTACTGTGATGAGCGGGGATTAGCACCTTGAACTGGGTGTGTCCATTTTTTGCCTGAAGCAGTGTGTGCACCCTTGTTCTGTTTACAGGTTGGGGTGGTTGCCATTTGGTTGTACTGTTGGTACAGTACAAACAAATAATAGATATTCAAAATAATAATTTTGTGAATACAGTCGACATTTCCTTTTGTTATCAGAAGCTGCCATTATGGTTGTTACAATGCATTTACAATCAGTTCTTTGACACCACTCCTCTATTGCTGTAAGTTTGTGGTTGGTGTACTCACTGTCTGTCAAAAAGAGTTTGAGGTGGGGGAATACGATCAGTGCTAAAAGTGAGCGCTAATTTATAGCCATCCTAGAAGGGGAAGAGTGTAAGGTCACAGAAACACAATGCAAAAGAATGCTGGTAGACAAGGCCAGTAACAACACACAGTGGATGGAGACAACTCAAGGCCAATCTTGCTGGGTAACACTGTTGCAACTAGTCACCTTAACTTCAAGAATGGGACTGGCATGAAGCTCTATAGCGAAATCAAATGAGTAACTGATCCCAATAGACTCTCCATTATTTATTGACCACCTTTATACAGTTAGGCATTTACTAACACCCTTTTGACTCTCAGAAATTTTGTCAAACCCTTGTTTTTAATTCTGCCTGAAGCTTAGTTTTGTAACCTCTGGCATGTTTATTTGGGTTCACTGATTTATCCCTTCTCCCTGTCCAAGGCTGTTTGTGCTGTTGCAGGTGCCCATGTATAAATCCACTTTCAACAGGATTCAGGAACCAGTCACAGTGACTCCAGTTCCACAGTTCCACTGCTGCAGCTGTGTTAGTCCAGATCACTGAATTTTTCCTAACTGACTTTTTTCCTAACTGTCTGTGGCTATTACTACTAAAGAGATTTTTTTCTTTTTAAAGAGGAGAAAGTTTAATCAAAGCTAAATTAAAAAACTGTGAGCGACAGGCTGTTGTAATGCCCTGCAATATATCTTTTGCAATAAACTAAACTAAAATAAAATAAACTAAACTACAAGTTATACAGGTTAATGACATAAGAATTTGAAATAAAAGGGATAGGGGGTTTCAAGTCCCCCCGGCCCTTTTTCTAATGGGACAGTGGCAGCTGAGAGGTTTCAAGGCTCCCCTTGTAGAAGTAGGTCAGGGTACCTTGAAACAGGTGAAGAGGGGAGGATACTTGAAACCTAGAAACTGGCCATAGAAACTTCTGGAAGCAAGATAGACACCTATATATAGGGGGTCTCGTCAGGTAACAACTGCCAGTCACCTCAGGAAGTCGTCAGCGGCGGAGCTCTGCAGAAGAGCTGTAATACTAAGTTCTTTGCCGCTAACTCCTGAAGTGACATGAAGACGCTACTACGCCAGCTAATAGAACGAGCGGAGACTGAAGGAGGAGAAAAGTGGCTGCACTTATGCCTCGCGTTACCGTCGGGGATGGAGGCCGAAGAAATACCCGCTACAGCGAGCGGAATGTTACCTGAGGGAAGCGGTTCCAGCAGCTGGAGGGATTCGGCATCAGCAGACATGGTGCAGGAAGATGTTCTGCCCCTTCAAGTTATGGAGCGACGAGGTAAAGAGGAGGGCAGAAAATCTAGCGTCGCTGCTAGAGAGAAGTGGAACAGCAGAGCGCAGCGGCCATATAGGCCCCGTACGGTTCAGAGAAGAACTGCAGCGGAGAGGTTGTCTTCACAAGGGGCACGGCAAGAGGCGAATGACATCAATGGGAGAGTGTGTAAGTCGAAGAGGAGCCGGAGTCAAATGAATTTCTCCACAGGAATGTTGCCTAGGCAACCTACTAAACAAAATGCAAGGGCAAGCAGTAGCTGCAGCGGTGTCATGCCCAGAAGAGGTGGAAGCGATAATAGCTCTTTTCAAGCAGCAGCAAGAGGCGAAAATGAATTTAACAGCAATAATGAGATGCCATCGCCTCCTGCTGCAATACAAGGTGAGTTAGGTAACATTAACCACTTGCCGACCGCCGCACGACGATGTACGTCGGCAAAGCGGCACGGGCAGGCAAAAGGGCTTACCTGTACGTCCCTGCCTGCCCGCGGGTGGGGGGTCCGATCGGACCCCCCCCGGTGCCTGCGGCGGTCGGCAAATGTCCCCCGGCGATCGGTGGTGAGGGGGAGGCCATCCATTCGTGGCCCCCCCCTCGCGACCGCTCCCAGCCAATGGAATCATTTCCCTGCCTCTGTATTGTACACAGAGGCAGAGGAAATGATGTCATCTCTCCTCGGCTCGGTATTTTCCGTTCCGGGCCGAGGAGAGAAGACTGAACTGTGAGTTACACAAACACACACACACAGTAGAACATGCCAGGCACACATTTCACCCCGATCCCCCCCCCGATCGCCCCCCGATCACCCCCCCCCTGTCACAAACTGACACCAAGAAGTTTTTTTTTTTTTTTTTTCTGATTACTGTATTGGTGTCAGTTTGTGTCAGTTAGTGTGTTAGGGCAGTGAGTCTTAGGCCCCCTTTAGGTCTAGGATACCCCCCTAACCCCCCTAATAAAGTTTTAACCCCTTGATCACCCCCTGTCACCAGTGTTGCTAAGCGATCATTTTTCTGATCGCTTTATTAGTGTCGCTGGTGACGCTAGTTAGGGACGTAAATATTTAGGTTCGCCGTCAGCGTTTTATAGCGACAGGGATCCCCCTATACTACCTAATAAATGTTTTAACCCCTTGATTGCCCCCTAGTTAACCCTTTCACCACTGATCACCGTATAACTGTTACGGGTGACGCTGGTTAGTTCGTTTATTTTTTATAGTGTCAGGGCACCCGCCGTTTATTACCGAATAAAGGTTTAGCCCCCCGATCACCCGGCGGTGATATGCGTCGCCCCAGGCAGCGTCAGATTAGCGCCAGTACCGCTAACACCCACGCACGCAGCATGCGCCTCCCTTAGTGGTATAGTATCTGAACGGATCAATATCTGATCCGATCAGATCTATACTAGCGTCCCCAGCAGTTTAGGGTTCCCAAAAACGCAGTGTTAGCGGGATCAGCCCAGATACCTGCTAGCACCTGCGTTTTGCCCCTCCGCCCGGCCCAGCCCACCCAAGTGCAGTATCGATCGATCACTGACACTTACAAAACACTAAACGCATAACTGCAGCGTTCGCAGAGTCAGGCCTGATCCCTGCGATCGCTAACAGTTTTCTTGGTAGCGTTTTGGTGAGCTGGCAAGCACCAGCCCCAGGCAGCGTCAGATTAGCGCCAGTACCGCTAACACCCACGCACGCAGCATACGCCTCCCTTAGTGGTATAGTATCTGAACGCATCAATATCTGATCCGATCAGATCTATACTAGCGTCCCCAGCAGTTTAGGGTTCCCAAAAACGCAGTGTTAGCGGGATCAGCCCAAATACCTGCTAGCACCTGCGTTTTGCCCCTCCGCCCGGCCCAGCCCACCCAAGTGCAGTATCGATCGATCACTGACACTTACAAAACACTAAACGCATAACTGCAGCGTTCGCAGAGTCAGGCCTGATCCCTGCGATCGCTAACAGTTTTTTTGGTAGCGTTTTGGTGAACTGGCAAGCGCCAGCGGCCTAGTACACCCCGGTCGTAGTCAAAACAGCACTGCAGTAACACTTGGTGACGTGGCGAGTCCCATAAGTGCAGTTCAAGCTGGTGAGGTGGCAAGCACAAGTAGTGTCCCGCTGCCACCAAAAAGACAAACACAGGACCGTCGTGCCCATCGTGCCCTTCCTGCTGCATTCGCCAATCCTAATTGGGAACCCACCACTTCTGCAGCGCCCGTACTTCCCCCATTCACATCCCCAACCAAATGCAGTCGGCTGCACGAGAGGCAATTTCTTTATGTCCTCCCGAGTACCCCTACCCAGCGAACCCCCCCAAAAAAGATGTCGTGTCTGCAGCAAGCGCGGATATAGGCGTGACACCCACTATTATTGTCCCACCTGTCCTGACAATCCTGGTCTTTGCATTGGTGAATGTTTTGAACGCTACCATTCACTAGTTGAGTATTAGCGTAGCGTACAGCATTGCACAGACTAGGCACACTTTCACAGGGTCTCCCAAGATGCCATCGCATTTTGAGAGACCCGAACCTGGAACCGGTTACAGTTATAAAAGTTAGTTACAAAAAAAAGTGAAAAAAAAAAAAAACACAAACAAAAATATAAAATAAAAAAAAAATAGTTGGCGTTTTATTGTTCTCTCTCTCTCTATTCTCTCTCTATTGTTCTGCTCTTTTTTACTGTATTCTATTCTGCAATGTTTTATTGTTATTATGTTTTATCATGTTTGCTTTTCAGGTATGCAATTTTTTATACCTTACCGTTTACTGTGCTTTATTGTTAACCATTTTTTTGTCTTCAGGTACGCCATTCACGACTTTGAGTGGTTATACCAGAATGATGCCTGCAGGTTTAGGTATCATCTTGGTATCATTCTTTTCAGCCAGCGGTCAGCTTTCATGTAAAAGCAATCCTAGCGGCTAATTAGCCTCTAGACTGCTTTTACAAGCAGTCGGAGGGAATGCCCCCCCCCCCCAACGTCTTCCGTGTTTTTCTCTGGCTCTCCTGTCTCAACAGGGAACCTGAGAATGCAGCCGGTGATTCAGCCAGCTGACCATGGAGCTGATCAGAGACCAGAGTGGCTCCAAACATCTCTATGGCCTAAGAAACCGGAAGCTACGAGCATTTTATGACTTAGATTTCGCCGGATGTAAACAGCGCCATTGGGAAATTGGGAAAGCATTTTATCACACCGATCTTGGCGTGGTCAGATGCTTTGAGGGCAGAGGAGAAATCTAGGGTCTAATAGACCCCAATTTTTGCAAAAAAGAGTACCTGTCACTACCTATTGCTATGATAGGGGATATTTACATTCCCCGAGATAACAATAAAAATGATTTAAAAAAAAAAATGAAAGGAACAGTTTAAAAATAAGATAAAAAAATAATAATAATAATTAAAAAAAAAAAAAATAAAAAAAAAAGCACCCCTGTCCCCCCTGCTCTCGCGCTAAGGTGAACGCAAGCGTCGGTCTGGCGTCAAATGTAAACAGCAATTGCACCATGCATGTGAGGTATCACCGCGAAGGCCAGATCGAGGGCAGTAATTTTAGCAGTAGACCTCCTCTGTAAATCTAAAGTGGTAACCTGTAAAGGCTTTTAAAGGCTTTTAAAAATGTATTTAGTTTGTCGCCACTGCACGTTTGTGCGCAATTTTAAAGCATGTCATGTTTGGTATCCATGTACTCGGCCTAAGATCATCTTTTTTATTTCATTATTTATTTGGGCAATATAGTGTGTTTTAGTGCATTAAAATGTAAAAAAGTGTGTTTTTCCCCAAAAAATGCGTCTGAAAAATCGCTGCGCAAATACTGTGTGAAAAAAAAAAATGAAACACCCACCATTTTCATCTGTAGGGCATTTGCTTTAAAAAAAAAAATAATGTTTGGGGGTTCAAAGTAATTTTCTTGCAAAAAAAAATTATTTTTTTATGTAAACAATAAGTGTCAGAAAGGGCTTTGTCTTCAAGTGGTTAGAAGAGTGGGTGATGTGTGACATAAGCCTCTAGATGTTGTGCATAAAATGCCAGGACAGTTCAAAACCCCCCCAAATGACCCCATTTTGGAAAGTAGACACCCCAAGCTATTTGCTGAGAGGCATGTCGAGTCCATGGAATATTTTATATTGTGACACAAGTTGCGGGAAAGAGACAATTTTTTATTTTTTTTATTTTTTTTTGCGCAAAGTTGTCACTAAATGATATTTTGCTCAAACATGCCATGGGAATATGTGAAATTACACCCCAAAATACATTCTGCTGCTTCTCCTGAGTACGGGGATACCACATGTGTGAGACTTTTTGGGAGCCTAGCCGCGTACGGGACCCCAAAAACCAAGCACCGCCTTCAGGCTTTCCAAGGCCGTAAATTTTTGATTTCACTCTTCACTGCCTATCACAGTTTCGGAGGCCATGGAATGCCCAGGTGGCAAAAAACCCCCCCAAATGACCCCATTTTGGAAAGTAGACACCCCAAGCTATTTCTTGAGTGGTATAGTGAGTATTTTGCAGACCTCAGTTTTTGTCACAAAGTTTTGAAAATTGAAAAAAGAAAAAAAAAAATGTTTTTCTCGTCTTTCTTTATTTTCAAAAACAAATGAGAGCTGCAAAATACTCACCATGCCTCTCAGCAAATAGCTTGGGGTGTCTACTTTCCAAAATGGGGTCATTTGGGGGGGGGTTTGTGCCACCTGGGCATTCCATGGCCTCCGAAACTGTGATAGGCAGTGAGGAGTAAAATCAAAAATGTACGCCCTTAGAAATCCTGAAGGCAGTGATTGGTTTTCGGGGCCAGACATGTGGCTAGGCTCCCAAAAAGTCTCACACATGTGGTATCCCCATACTCAGGAGAAGCAGCTAAATGTATTTTGGGGTGCAATTCCACATATGCCCATGGTCTGTGTGAGCAATATATCATTTAGTGACAACTTTGTGCAAAAAAAAAAAAAAATTTGTCACTTTCCCGCAACTTGTGTCAAAATATAAAACATTCCATGGACTCAACATGCCTCAAAGCAAATAGCTTGGGGTGTCTACTTTCCAAAATGGGGTCATTTGGGGGGGTTTTATGCCATCTGGGCATTTTATGGCCTTCAAAACTGTGATAGGTAGTGAGGAGTAAAATCAAAAATGTACGCCCTTAGAAATCCTGAAGGCAGTGATTGGTTTTCGGGGCCCCGTACGCGGCTAGGCTCCCAAAAAGTCCCACACATGTGGTATCCCCATACTCGGGAGAAGCAGCTAAATGTATTTTGGGGTGCAATTCCACATATGCCCATGGCCTGTGTGAGCAATATATCATTTAGTGACAACTTTTTGTAATTTTTTTTTTTTTTTTGTCATTATTCAATCACTTGGGACAAAAAAAATGAATATTCAATGGGCTCAACATGCCTCTCAGCAAATTCCTTGGGGTGTCTACTTTCCAAAATGGGGTCATTTGTGGGGGTTTTGTACTGCCCTGCCATTTTAGCACCTCAAGAAACGACATAGGCAGTCATAAATTAAAGGCTGTGTAAATTCCAGAAAATGTACCCTAGTTTGTAGGCGCTATAACTTTTGCGCAAACCAATAAATATACACTTATTGACATTTTTTTTACCAAAGACATGTGGCCGAATACATTTTGGCCTAAATGTATGACTAAAATTGAGTTTATTGGATTTTTTTTAGAACAAAAAGTAGAAAATATCATTTTTTTTCAAAATTTTCGGTCTTTTTCCGTGTATAGCGCAAAAAATAAAAACGGCAGAGGTGATCAAATATCATCAAAAGAAAGCTCTATTTGTGAGAAGAAAAGGACGCAAATTTCGTTTGGGTAGAGCATTGCATGACCGCGCAATTAGCAGTTAAAGCGACGCAGTGCTGAATTGTAAAAAGTGCTCTGGTCAGGAAGGGGGTAAAACCTTCCGGGGCTGAAGTGGTTAATATGATAACTACCTTGTATAATTCCATTTCTCAATTAGCTTCTTCTTTATCAATTTTAAAAGATATGAGTAATGCGTCTAATGTACAGGATGTTTCTAGTGTATGGAATGTTCCGGATCAGTTGCGATTGAATAGTAAATCGATTGCAGCTGATCCAGCAACCAATGAGGATCATACAGTGCGGAGTCACATTACTAAGGCTAACGTTCCGGAAATTTGTATAAAAGAAAGTATACCATGTCAGTCCTCACCACTAGGTTTTCATTTAACAACTGGTGTTAAAGACAAAATATGGAATAACGAATTTATAGATTTATTATCCTTACTTCCTTCTAGTAAAGAATTTCTTAAGAATGACAAAAAAAATCTGAAAGCAATGATAGAAGAAGGCCGGTGGCCAGAAATTTTAATAACTGGCTTCAAGCTTTCTGTATTTATGCAGGTACAATTTGCGAAAAATTTCCGGAAAGTAGTGGAGGATTATTTCATCACATAGACATTATTCTAGAAGCATATAAAAATTTCAGAGGATTTGGTTGGTTCGTCTATGATGAGCAATTTAGACAAAAACTAGCAGTGCACAAAAATCTTCCATGGGGCAGTAAAGATATTAGCTTATGGCTCAATCTTTTATTACCACAAAAACCTACCTAGGGGCGTCAAATGCCATTAACAATTAACCGTCCTGCAACATCTTACAAAAAAGGTATTTGTTTCGTGTTTAATGACGCACACTGTAAGTGGGCTACCAATTGCCGCTATGGACATGGGTGTGCCTTTTGCTTTGGTCCACACTCGGTTTTGAAGTGCTTTAAAAAAATGACTTCAACTCAAACTCTAGGCAAAGAGTCCTTTCTTAAAAGCTCCGTCACCAGTGATTATTCAAAACATGCTGTCATGGTTACACAGGTACCCAGATCAGCTGACGGCAATAATGCTGTATGAAGGTTTTACAGAAGGTTTTAAATTGCCATCATTTAACGAAAAAGGATGCAAAATTGTTAAAAACATGAATTCTGTAAAACTTTTAAAACACATTGTGATGGAGAACATTGCAAATGAAATTATAGCACATAGAATTGCAGGTCCGTTTTAAAATCCTCCTGTTTTGGACTTCAGAATATCACCTTTGGAAATTTTACCTTAAAAAAGAACCTAATAAATTCAGGGTTATCCATCATCTATCTTTTCCTGAAGGTAAATCCCTTAACGATCAAATTCCTGATGAAATTTGTTCGGTTGAATATGCATCATTTGAGGATGCAATAGAATTAGTAAGAAACTTAGGTCCAGAGGCACTATTAGCTAAAACCGATGTAAAATCGGCTTTTAGACTATTGCCTATTCACCCAAGTAGTTTTAACTCTTTAGGCTTTTTTTTTCAAAAGAAGTACTATTTTGATAAATGCTTGCCCATGGGATGTTCCCTATCCTGTCGGTATTTTGAAGCATTTTCTAGTTTCATAGAATGGGTGGTAAAAGAAATTTCTGGCTCTCCTTATGTTTTACATTATTTAGATGATTTTTTATTTCTTGGAGCATATGGGTCAAATGAGTGCATGAATCTTCTTAAGTTATTTTTTAATATATGTGAAAGTTTTGGAATTTCTTTAGTTTTAGAAAAGACAGTTTTGCCTGTCAATTGCATAGAATTTTTGGGAATAACAATTGACACATCCCTTATGGAATTTAGACTCCCCAGAGCAAAATTGGAAGAAATTTCTTAGTTACTGATAACTTTAATACGTAAAAAAAAAAGTACTATTGAAAGACATGCAAAAATTGTTAGGATATCTAGCATTTGCCACGAGAATTGTGCCAGTGGGTAGAATTTTTTCCAGAAGGCTTTATTTTGCTATAGCAGGTTTAAAGAATTCTTACGGTCATGTTTGCATGTCTTCAGATATAAAAGAAGACATGATTGTATGGATTCAATTTTTGGCACACTTCAATGGAAGAACCATGTTGCAGCATGATTTTATTTCTGATAAAGATTTTTGCTTAGCAACAGATGCAGCAGGGTCGATGGGCTTTGCTGCTGTATGGAACAGCCATTGGTGTGCAGAAAGATGGCCTTTACGATGGAAAAATCTAGGTTTAATAAAGAATAGTATGTTCTTAGAGCTCTTCCTGATTATAGTAACTATTGAAATATGGGGAGAATATTTTAGTAATCATCGTCTACTTCTTAGTACGGATAATAAAGGTGTGTTATTTGCTATTAACTGCTTATCTTCTAAATCTCCTCCTGTTACAAAGCTATTACGGTATCTTGTGTCAAAATGTTTATTGTTCAATATTTGGTTGAAAGCAAGATACATACCAGGTAAGGATAACATGGTAGCGGATGCTCTCTCTCGGTTTCAGATGAAACAATTTTTCCAGCTGCTCCCAGAGGAGGACAAGATAGGTATGATATGCCCGAGCAAACTTTGGGAAATAGTGTAATTTATGACAATATCAAAAATTCATTGACACCAAAGACTTGGTTAGGATATTCTTCAGCTTGGTTTTCATGGATATCATGGATATTAACGAGTATATGGCTCTGTCTTTTCTTAATAGTTTGATGGAAAAGAAGTTTTCCTGGTCGCATATTAATAAAATAATATGTGGAATTTCATTTTTTCTAAAATTAAAAGGTTTCCCTTCATTGTTTAAAATTTTCTCTTTACGGCAGGCACTGAAATGCTTTAAAAAGTCAAACTTTTCAAGTGATAACAGACATCCTGTTTCAGCGGATTTATTGGAAAAACTTTGCTTCATTACGGATAGTATTTGTTTTTCAAAATATGAAGTTTGTTTATTCAAAGCGGCTTTTTCCATTTGTTTTTTCGCAGCATTAGGAATTTCTGAATTAATTGTAAACCATAAAAAAGCCTCTAATGGGCTTCAATTTTCGGTGATGCAAAGTAGTGATCATTACATTCGTATTTTACTACATCGATCAAAAACTGATCAATTGGGCAAGGGTTCATGGATTGCACTATATAAGTGTACTAACACGGTAATTTGCCCAGTACTTCTCTTAAATGAGTATCTTAGCATTCGACCAATTGGTCATGAATTGTTATGTGTTCATGAGAACAGTGTTCCATTGACGAGTTTTCAATTTAGTTGAGTTTTGCATAAATGTCTGCATGCTCTTCAATTGGACAATCTACGTCTGTCCTGCCATTCTTTTAGAATTGGTGCTGCAACAGAAGCAGCGAAAATTGGATTAGAAAAGAATAAGATTAAACAAATTGGCAGATGGAAATCAAATGCTTATGTTTCATATGTGAGACCTAACGTACAGTTTTGAATTGCAGGTACTCCAAGCATTATATGGATCATCGGACACTCCTTTGTGTTCTGGGCCAATAAGCAAGCGTTGAACAGGGTTTACGGAGAGAATTTGGATTTGGATCCGAACAAATTTCAGATTTATTGGTTTGGTAAAAGAGGGATGATTTGGGAGGAATTGATGACGGTGTTGGGACGATTAACTTATGGATGGCCTTTACCTGATGTTCTGATTTTACATCTTGGAGGTAATGATGTCGGCAAATTAAAGACCTTAAATTTATTGTTTAAAATCAGATCGACCATCCGAGACTTGAAATCAGCATCTCCCAAGACCGTCATTGTTTTTTTGGAAATCGTTCCTCGTTTAGTTTGGTTACAAACAGATAGGTTTTCAGTTTTTGATAAAGTAAGTAAACGTATTAATAGAAGAATAGAGAAATTTATGTCCCTAGGTTTTGGAATATCTTTTAGACATGTAGATCTAGAAGGTGGGTTTCCAGGACTTTATCGGAAGGATGGCATACATCTTTCGGATATAGGCCTGGATATTTTGAATTTGAATTTCCAGACAATAATTAAAAAGGCCGTGGTTTGGGGTATATAGGCAAGAGGCTTGTTATGGCTCCTGCCTTGGTGGGGACAATTTATTATTAAATTTATGATTGTTATACAACTCGAGCTATAAAAGCTGAGTTGTTCAGTTTGATATTGGTATTTATGATGAAAAAAGTTATTGATGAATTCTGATGGATGAATTATTTATACAGTTATTTAATATGAATTATTTTGAATATGATAAACCAATAAATAAGCCGTGGCCAATAAAATAAATATTATTAATCCAAAAAAATATTGTCTTGGTGTATTTATTCAATTGATTGTCTGGAGATTATATAAAATAGCTTACTGTCCCATTATTGCTCTTACTTTATTGGGCTGTCTGACCTCTATGTGATACCAAGACAGGAACCTTTTTACCAAGAGGTTTTGATTTCACTTGCTGCATTAATGTGTAACACCACCCCGTCCCTTGATGATTTGGGTTCTGCACCTCGACTTCAAGAACAATTTCAGCCATTCTGACACACCTGGTTGAATGGAAGTCACTGCAAGTAATAACATTATAATAACACAAGCATAGATCCCTTTAACTTGGCTCTGAGTTAGTACCAGGAAATAGACACAAGACACTTAGCGGTAAATTAACTCGATGTATCGGTATGCACTAAAGATAATGGGAGTTTGAGCATAAAAGAGCACACAGAAGGTAGGTTCAGACACAGTCCGCTAGACAGTATAATCACTGTGCCAAGATAACTTAGAATAGAGTTCTGTACCACTAGACTTGAATTAACTCAGGAATCAGTAAAGTCAACAATAAAAAGTAAATACAAAATTAATATTGCACATGTGAAAAGATAATATAGTGTGAAGATAAAGCAGTACCACAAATGTGAGATATTACCACAAAAAACAAGAAACAAAATAAAGGTGTGTTGCGCTACAGTGATCGATATTAAAAATACTGAAAAAAATTATAAATCAGTCTCTCAAATGGACCATAATCATCAAATGGCAAACTCCATTATTCAACTGTGGATAAGGTTATCCAATCCCTACACCAAGTGAACATGCCACCACCACAATAGGTTGGACTCTTACCAAAGAGCCTGGGCCCTTTATTAAGAAAATGGAAAAAGATCCTGGACTGCCGCACTTCATGAAAAAAGGCATCTTTATTGACAAAAATCCAAAATACAGTCACATCAGGGGTGGATAGGACAGGGATTGACAGCTAACGCGTTTCACATCGACTGATGCTTACTCATGAGTAAGCATCAGTCGATGTGAAATGCGTTAGCTGTCAATCCCTGTCCTATTCACCCCTGATGTGACTGTATTTTGGATTTTTATCCATTTTTGTCAATAAAGATGCCTTTTTTTCATGGAGCACGGCAGTCCAGGATCTCTTTCCATTTTCTACACAGTTGTGCAGAGCCAGCATCCATTAGTTTGAGTAGGGCGGGAGCATTAATTCAGGTGTGGAAGTCTTGGGAGCGGCATCCTCTTTAGTACCCTTTTTTATGAAGGGTCAAACAGGCTTGATGAATATGTCCCAGTAAGGGACATCAGCAGGGGATGTAAAAAGGAACCACATCAGGAACAGCTTCAGAGGATCCAGGGGACTCCTCCCAAACGACGATCGTAATAAAACATAAAATGCTGGATAGTGTAAAACCTCTTATGGGTTGCATTTAATACAAAGTATTGCACTTACACGTATCCATAGTAAAACCAGCATTGCATGTTAAAAAAGGAAGGCGACCACCACAGAACATCCAAATATGTAAAATGTGAGATAACAAGAACATACAGCTCAGCCCAACCTGTTTCGCTGACAAAAAAAATGGTCGGGCTGAGCTGTATGTTCCTGTTATCACGCATATAACGGCATATAACCCATGTATATATTTACATATCTCTCTTAAAACCACCCAAGGAAAAACCCAGAAGAAAGGCTTTAAAATTGAAGGCCTCATTGTAAATAGAGCTTGTTAAAATGTCCTCCTCATCAGCTGAGCTGTACATGGTTCAATACCAAAACGGTCACTTTGAGAAAGTGCTGTAATGGACTTGTGTCACGTGTCTTCCTAGGGGAATATCGGGGTCACTACTTTTAATGGCAAGGATATGACGGTAGATTCGCTGTCATAATTTCTGTATTGTTTTACAATGTAGTAGCAGCCACAGTCACACTGTAAGATGTAGACCACCACTCCAGTCTGACAGTTGGCAAAATGTTTTGGGGTGAATCTCCAGCCATTAGGTAGTCGTATGTTTTTTCGAGTGTCCATATACTGACAATAAGTACATGAAGCGCATGGGAAAGTGCCCCGAAGCTTGCACTGGTCATATTTTGCCCCCGGAACTCACTCTGGACCAAACGGTCTCCCACCGAGGGAGCACGTCTGTAGGTGACCAAAGGAGAAGGAGGAACAAAGGGGCCTATGTTAGGGTCCGACGTAAGTAAATGGCAATATTTGCTAAGAATCTTTTTGACCTTGTTGTGTTCCGTGGAGTATGTAGTGATAATTCTAGTATTATCCTGATTTGTGGCCTTTTTCTTAGCAAATAGTAGATCCTGTCTAGTTGTGTTAGCTACACGATTGAAAGCTTTTTTAAGACATTTGTGACTGTAGCCTCTCTCCAATAGTCGTTGCCTGAGGAGGTTAGCCTCCTGGATATAGATTTCCTCAGTCGAGCAGTTTCGTTTAACTCTTAAATATTGACTGTAAGGGATAGATGTGACTAACGGTCTGGGATAAAAGCTAGATGAATGCAGGATTGTATTCTCTGTTTGGCTTTCTAAAGAGCTTACATAATAGCATATTATCCTCATTTTTATAAATCTCCACATCTAAGAAGGTGACATTGGTAGTACTGTACAACATAGTGAGTTTTAAGTTGTACATATTTCTATTCAAGGTAACAATGCATTCTTAGGACGAAGACATCTTCTATGTACCGGTACCACATGACAATGTGGGCCATTCACAAAGAGAGGTCCTCATCCCTAAAGATTGACTGCTCCCACTCCCCCAGGTACAGGTTGGCATTTGCTGGGGCACAGCAGGTCCCCATTGCCACCCCCTGCACTTGGAGGAAGTGGGAGCCACCAAAAGAAAAAAAATGATGTTTCAGTATGCATTCAAGTGATAAAAGTATGAATTCATTAAATGAACGCTCACAGTAGCTGATCTGGGACAGGACCTTTTGAATGCTGGCAAGTCCCTTATCATGTGGTGTGGAGCTATACAAGGCTTTCACATCTTAGGTGGCCAAGACAGAGCCACCAGATAGAAAAGATCTCATCTAGTATCTGTAAAAGATGAATGGTGTCACAAACGTAGCATAGTAGGCTAAGGACAAATGGTCTCAAGTGCTCATCCACCACCCTAGACAAGTTCTCGGTAATTGTTCCAATACCAGACATGATGGGTTTGCCGGGGGATCAGTAAAAATGTTTCTCTCCACAGAAAAATGCTGGAGCTCTGTCAAAGTACCATTGGATTCTTGGTCACCTCCCTCACTAAGGCCCTTCTCCCTGGATCGCTCAGTTTTGTCAGGCGGCCTGCTCTAGTAAGATTCCTGGTGGTTCCAAACCTCTTCTATTTACAATATATGAGAAAAAAAAGGTTTGGGACTTCATGTGAAGCATGCAGCCAGGATGGCAACACAACATAATAATACTAATGATGATGTCTGGTGGATAAAACCATATTTGTGACCATATATCTTGCATAAAAACCAGAATACATACAATATAATATAGTAAAACAAGGAAACTTTAATTCCATAACATAGTACAAAGTAGCAAAGTAACATAATGGCATAGCAGCATAAATTAATCACAATGGTAAAATAATGAAAACACCAGACTCATTGTTGCGTGTCTCCACAGTAGGGATGAGTCGAACACCCCCTGGTTCGGTTCGCAGCAGAACATGTGAACCGGCAAAAAAATTTGTTTGAACACGCGAACACCGTTAAAGTCTTTGGGACACGAACATGAATAATCAAAAGTGCTAATTTTAAAGGCTTATATGCATGGTATTGTCATTAAAAGTGTTTGGGGACCTGGGTCCTGCCCCAGGGGACATGTATCAATGCAAAAAAAAGTTTTAAAAACGTCCGTTTTTTCGGGAGCATTGATTTTAATAATGCTTAAAGAAAAACAATAAAATGAAATGTTCCTTTAAATTTCGTACCCGGGGGGTGTCTATAGTATGCCTGTAAAGTGGCGCATGTTTCCTGTGTTTAGAACAGTCCGAGAGCAAAATGACATTTCTAAAGGAAAAAAAGTCATTTTAATGTACTTGTGGCTATAATGAATTGTTGGTCCCTGCAATACACATAAAAGTCATTGAAAAAAATGGCTTGGATTCCCCCACAGTCCATTACCAGGCCCTTCAGGTCTGGTATGGATTTTAAGGGGAACCCTGCGTCAAATTTTTTTTTAAAATGGCGTGGGGGTCCCTTCAGAAATCCATACCAGACCCTTATCCGAGCACGCAACCTGGCAGGCAACAGGAAAAGAGGGGGTGACAAGAGAGCACCCCCCCTCCTGAACCGTACCAGGCCACATGCTCTCAACATGGGGAGGGTGCTTTGGGGTAGCGACCCCCAAAAGCACTTTGTCCCCATGTTGATGGCACGGGGTTCCCCTTAATATCCATACCAGACCTGAAGGGCCTGGTATGGAATTTGGGGGGACCCCACACAATTTTTTTTTAAAATTTTGGTTTGGGATTCCCCTTAATATTCATACCAGACCCAAAGGCCTGGTAATGGACTGTGGGGGAATCCCATGCCGTTTTTATTTCAATGACTTTTATGTGTATTGCCGGGACTGACAATTCATTATAGCCGCGAGTACTTTTAAATGACTTGTTTTTTCCTTTAGAAATGTCATTTTGCTCTCGGACTGTTCTAAACAAGGGAAACATGCGCCACTTTACAGACATACTATAGACACCCCCCAGGTACAAAATTTAAAGGAATATTTCACTTTTATCATTTCACTTTAATCATTATTAAAATCACTGCTCCCAAAAAAATGTCTGTTTTAAAAAACTTTTTTTTGCATTGATACATGTCCCCTGGGGCAGGACTCGGGTCCCCAAACACTTTTTATGACAATACCATGCATATAAGTCTTTAAAATTAGCACTTTTGATTTCTCCCACAAACAATTCATTATAGCCGCGAGTACTTTTAAATGACTTTTTTTCCTTTAGAAATGTCATTTTGCTCTCGGCCTGTTCTAAACACGGGAAACATGCGCCCCTTTACAGGCATACTATAGACACCCCCCAGGTACGAAATTTAAATGAATATTTCACTTTTATTGTTTCACTTTAGGCATTATAAAAATCACTGCTCCCGAAAAAACTTAAGTTTTTAAAACTTTTTTTTGCTTTGATACATGTCCCCTGGGGGCAGGACTCAGGTCCCCAAACACTTTTTATGACAATATCATGCATATAAGCCTTTAAAATGAGCACTTTTGATTTCTCCTATAGACTTTTAAAGTATGTATGAGAGTATGAGAGGCATCTAATAGCTTGACGCATTTAGTGGCTATGTTGCTACTCTTCAGGAGCAGATGCGATGTAAATGTCTATAAAGGTATTAAGGTAAATATTAGATTGGGTATTATATAGAGAGAATAGTACAGGAACAAATCTCCCGCTCATACTTACAGACCAACCATGAGTCTGGGCACAGGCAAATGGGGGCAAGGGCCGGCCGGGTGGATCATCAGCCCATGAGCTGAGACGGTGACCCCCATGACACAGATGGAACAAGCAGCAGAGAAGGTAGTCCCCGGGAGTGAATATCCCATGCATAGTGGAGAGTAGTGTGAGCCACATATAGAAATCCCATCTATAAAAAATATAATTGTGTATATAATATAACAGAACATATAAGTGTATATATCATGGTGGCTAATATTTTGATAGAGGGTATACTAATATGTGATCAAGTAGTGACGGGTAGGGACAGTGACTGTCATGAACTAGTGTGACCAGAACCATGTGATCTGCGACAGAGGACACCCAAACGTATATACGTGAAAATATGATAATTTATTAAAGAAAGTGAGTAATATAATACAACCAACTCCAATATGACACAGTGCAATAACCAACCACAGACAGAGACCCACAAATAACAACAGACAGATTAGTACAATAAATGGGAAATACCAGGATCATAAAGAATAGCCAGGCCATGGTCATACACAGCAGATCAGCAGATGGACAGGGGATGTTCCAGAGACATAAACGTAAGCCAAGCCAAGGTCATGCACAGGGAAGTCAGCAGATGGGGTATGGAACACAGGACAGGGAGAGGATGGATGGGTCAGACTGCTGGCAGGGATGCAAGGTAACAGGTGGGACAGGATAGGGATCTGGACAGGGAGACAGGATCAGGTTCATGGCACAGGATCAGATCGCTAGCAGGTCAGGAGGCAATGAAGAAATCAAGGCAAACATGTGAATGTTTGCCGGGTATTTATAGGCCTGTGATTGGCCTCAAGTGACACCTGATTGTAGGAGGTACTGTCTGCTCCAAACTGCCAGGAGACACCTGCTGGTGGACCTCAGTACTGCATGCCAAATAACAGGTATTACCAGCGGATGGAACATTTCCTGACAGTGACAGGGCTTGGACAAAAAACAAGTTAATAAATGGTGAAAAAAGTAGTATATGCCAACCGGGGAGAGATTACTTGTATGTGAATAGAAAATACAATTACCAAGGCAGAAATAAGAAAACTGTATATGAAAAAAAATTTGCAAAAATGCCTAAAGACTTCTGTGTAGATGTCTCAATCCAATGGTGCACAGTGTCCAACAGTGTCCATGGGGACGTGAGCACAGGGAGTGTCTTGCTGAAATAAAGGAGTATGAACACTCGCCAGCCCACAGCGCATTGCCTCATGGAGACCGTCGATGTAAAAATCACCACGTCGGCATACCAGCGCCACTGGTGCAACGGGACGCCCGCCCCCATCCTTATGTCGCAAAGAGAGGAGGAAAAGAAAAGGGGAGGACATACGGAGCTCATCACAGCTCCCGGGGCCAGAAGAAATCCAACAAACCCAGCAGGACCAGAGCACCCAGTTCACCAAAATCCAAATGCCATAGGGCATGTCGCAGAGCCGGGGTGGGGGGGAATATATGTGGGGATCTCAATTACAAAGAATCAAAGAATCGAGCCCCCAACCAACACCAACAACCACCCATCCATACTCTAACCTGATTATGGCAAGATAGACGACCATAGTAAAAAGATAAATGCACTAAAGTGGTGCTGACAATGGAAACTACCAATAGATGTACTATAAACTAGGTGCATGCTTCCATCCCTGATATTACAATGAAAATAAGGGAAGAAACTCTTCTATTTACGGATGATGGAGGCCACTGTGCTGATTGGGACCTTAAATCCTGCAGAATTTTTTCTGCACCCTTCCCCAGATCTTTGCCTCCATGCACTTTATGGCTTGGTTTGCGCTCTGACATGCACTGTTAACTGTGGGACCTTATATAGACAGATGTGTGCCTTTCCAGATCATGTCCAATCAACTGAATCTACCACAGGTGGACTACAATTAAGTTGTAGAAACATCTCAAGGAGGATCAGTGGTAACATGATGCACATGAGCTCAATTTTGAGTGTCAAAGGCAAAGGCTGTGAATACAAATGTACATGGGATTTTTTTGTTTTTTATTTTTAATAAATTTGCAAAGATTTCAAACAAATGTTTTTCACATTGTCTTTATGGGTTATTGTTTGTAGAATTTTGAGGAAAATAATGAATTTAATCTATTTTGGAATCAGGCTGTAACATAACAAAATGTGGAAAAAGTGAAGCGATGTGAATACTTTCCAAATGCACAGCATAAATGATTACAGGGCTGCATATATTTTCCCTTTTTTTATCTGCCTAGAATTCAGCTTTAAGTACTTTCATAACCTTTCTGGAGATGTCAAAGCCTTTCAATTCACAGATTAGGAATGTCTAAACCCAAGAACAAAAAATGCATTATTAGCAGTCCACCTTCCACAGGAAGTGTGTTAGGACTAAATGACATCTTTCCTTTTGTCATCTACATAACATAGATGGGAGGTGTTATGTAGTCCACAAAATGAACTGAGAACGATGCTAACTGATAACAGCACAGTGTACAGGAAGTCTGTTCACAAGATTTCTGGCTTGGACTGCTTTCTTTTAAAATGGACCCTATAGTTTTACTACCTATCGATCCTGCCAGTAGATGTGTTATTTTTTAACTTCCATAACTAGGGTGACTGTGTACATGATAGTCATAGATGGACTTTTAATGTTAAATTGACTTTAAGTAAAAAACAAATTAAAGCCCAATTCCAGCACCAACAGTCCAGCTCCAGCAGGTACAAAGCAGAAAAAAAGTTGAAACCATAACAATAAAAGGTGACCTTTTTTTCCTTCCGCATCCCCTGGGGGTGACAGAGGGGGGTACATGTACATGCAAAGCAGGGAACGCAATGATATAAAAAAGACAATTTTTGTGATAATACGAATGAGTGATTTTGGTAATCAGTTAATATGTATTACATATACGTGTATCTTTATACAGTGGAACCTTGGTTTACGAGTAACGTGGTTAACCAGAGTTTTGAAAGACGAGCAACTTTTCTTTTAAAATTCTGACTCGGTTTCCAAGTGTTGTCTCGCAAAACGAGCAGAATTCAAGCTAATGGGCGGTGCAGTACTGCATTTGGCCAGAGGTGCGGGGGCACCAGGAACACTCGGAAAAGTTCAGAGCCGTTCAGAGATACTCGGAATAACTCGGAAATACTCCTTTCCCAAGTGTTTCCGAGCTTTTCTGAGGCTTTCCGAGTTCAGCTGAGCTGTCCCCGAGTATTTCCGAGGCTCTCCGCCCCCCCCCCCCCCCGCACCTCTGGCCACATGTGGTATTGTATGTAATAGAAGTCAATGCGGAATGAATTATCTTTGTTTTCCATTGACTTCTATGAGGAAACTCGCTTTGATATGCGAGTGCTTTGGATTACAAGCATTCTCCTGGAACGGTTTATGCTTGTAATCCAAGGTTCCACTGTATATTGTTTTTTCGATTTTGACTACATAGTTCTGCTCAGAAATGTGCACCCTAAATATGATGATGAAAACCACTTTATTGTTTCTAGTTCACAAAAAAGGATATAGGGGAACTGGAAAAAGTGCAGAGAAGGGCAAACAAACCGATAAGAGGCATGGAGGAGCTCAGCTATGAGGAAAGATTAGAGGAACTGAATTTATTTTCTCTTGAGAAGAGGAGATTAAGGGAGGATAAAATAAACATGTACAAATACATAAGTGGTCCATATAGTGAACTTGTTGTTGAGTTTTTCACTTTTTATGGTCCTCACAGAGGACAAGGGGGCACTCTTTACGTCTGAAGGAAAAGAGATTTAATCTATAAATACGGAAAGGTTTCTTCACAGTAAGAGCTGTAAAAATGTAGAATAGACTTCCTCAAGAGCTAGTTCTGGCAAGCTCAGTAGACTGATTTATAATCATAATCATAATCATATAAAAAGGCCTGGATTTGTTCCTAAATGTACATGATATAACTGGGTACTGACATTTATCAGTAAAGTTGTTCCAGGGAAAATCCGATTGCCTCTTGGAGGAATATGAAGGAATTTTTTTCCTTGCTTTAGCAAATTGGATTATGCTTTGCTGGGGTTTTTCACCTTCCTCTGGATCAACTGTGTATATAGGAATATATATATATTTTTTTTAAAGATATATATATATATACCCTATGAAGGGTGGTCATTTGATATGTTTCAGATGCTGTATTTATTTTATCTGAGATGAAATTTTGTAAAATTGAACACATTGTTTATATTTGTGTAATCGAGTGAGATATTATTGCTTGCATGTGTTGATCTGCATGATAACCCCTCTTTTCTATTTGGGAAGGTGTTGTAGCAATTGTAAGTACTCCAGCTATGTTTATGATTTTTCCTAACCCATGTAGCTGTCACTCTTACTGGACAGCTTGGCCTGTTAAAGGAATAGGAAAAATAGCAGATCTACTGGCAGGATCAAGAGGTAATAAAACTGTGTTACAAGTAAAAACTGCTGTTTTGAGACGGAGAAAGACTGCATATAACTAATTTCTTTTAAATTTTGCAGATGTATCACGACTTGCATTGCTATATATTAACACTAGATGGCAGTAAATGAAAGGTAATAACATCAGAATGTTTCAGAATGTAAACTGAAACTACAGTTTCTACACAGACATTTGAAATTAAATTCCAAAATGCATAGAATGCTATAAGTTATTAATAAAATGCTTTAAATCCAGGTAATACATTTAAAAAAATGAAATTGGCTGATATTAGTCATGTAATTTTATACCCTTAACAGCGAAAAAAAAAATGATTTTGGAAGTTTTTCACAGAATTTTAATGTATAAGCTACTTGGTCCTTTCACACTGAAATAAAAAAAAGGGGTTTTCCTAATTTAGTAGGAAAAAGTTACATTTTATGTCAGTTTTTTTTTTTTTAGATATATTTTGGAAGATTGTCCCTCTCTTCTCCTCACTGTGATGTTCATACAAAAATTGGAGGTGCAGTTGTTGTTGGGACAAGGAGACATGGGCAGCAATAAAAGTGTTGTCAGAAGTTATACCCTTCTGCACTCCACTTAAAACATGTATTTGGGTTTTTTCTGCACCCCTGCTGGAGAGATTTATGTCCTGACAGCAGGTGAGAAGAATCTCCCCAATCTCTATCCAAAAATAAATTAAACCTTTTAACTAAAGTTGGGCATTAAAGTGGTTGTAAAGGCTGAAGGTTTTTTTACCTTTATGTATTCTATGCATGAAGGTAAAAAACCTTCTGTGTGCTGCTCCCCCCCAGCCCCCCTAATACTCACCTGAGCCCCCTCTCGAGCTGTTGACACATTTCGCAGGGACACCCGCTTCTTCAGGACCTTCTATCTCATATACAGGTACAGTAGAAACAAGTTCTAAAGACAAAAATACATGTAATACATGTCTAAACTGACCCCCTAAAAGCAAAAATATATCCCTCAGTCAACACCCTCTCGTCCAGCAAAGATTTCTTATTAGGAAGAAAATCTCCCTTCAATCAATCAATCAAACTCCCCACCCAGAAGCAAATCCCTGCCAATAACCATCCCCTGTCAACCTTTCTACAAGAAACCCCCCCTTCTCCAAAAGCAAACCCACCCCCACCAAAAGAAACTCCCCCAGGCTGGTATTCTCACCTCCTCCTTACCCCAAACAGAAAATTTATGCCTCTCCACTTACCAATAGGAGTGGGCTCGGGCGTGTTCGGGATCCTAGTCCCGACCCACCTGCCCAATCCCGCCAGGAAGCCAACACTGCACACCGCTAATCACAGGCAGTGAAACATTTCCCGGTCCGCATCTGCATAGATCAGGAAATGCCTGTAATGAGCAGTTTGCTGTGTCGGCTTCCTGGCGAGATTGGACAGGTGGATTGGGACTAGGATGTCGAACATGACTGAGCTCATCTCTACTTACCAGACCTCAGATTCAGCGTGGCACAGAAGGAGGAAAACTTCTGCATTCCCGGTCTCCCTTCGGCTGTGTCATATGCTACCTTGAGGAGGAGTCTAGGAGTTCCCTCGGCTGTGCACTGTCAATTGCTGGCATCCAAGACCTGTGTGGGGGTATTGGAAGCATTGGGATCTCAGAGGAATTTCATGCCTTTCAGGGGGAACCCCTTATTAAACTGAGGGGATTGGGCACAATAGAAGGGGGGCTGGCTGCTGCACTCCAAAACTCTGATTGCTTCTACTGTGCTAATGCTGAAGCTAAACAGTGCATGAGCGGGGACACTGGGCATTTTGCCAGGATGCTCGGGGGGGGTTTGAACACCCCTCCCATATCTATGCCCCTGCTTATATCCACAACTGGCTGTCATTCTAATACCCTGTGAGCTGTAGATAATAATTGCAAGCAGAGGTTTCCTGAGACCTGAATTAAAAGGTTGAGAAACGCTAGTTTAGTGTCTGAAAGGTCCAACTACTTAACTCCTGTCCACTCATTTTATTGGGATTAATTTATGAAAATGTTTCTTTTTTAATGCAACAATATAGCTTCTTCATTCAATTTGCTAATTTGCATTGGGACGTACACAGTTAGAAGCTTAAAGGTTGCTGCAAGCAACACAAAAAAACTTATATTTACAACACTTTTTTGAACATGATGTCCAGTGGATTTCACTACATGAAACTGTTTAAAATTTTCCTTTTCTCCAATTTTTATATTTATATTGAGTAATAATGAATTAAGCCGGGGACAACCTGGCTTTAATTCACTAAACAGCAGTTAACAGTTTTCATTGGCAAGTTGTACTACTGCATAACAGTCAGTTCTCAAAGCTTTTTAATATTTGCAAAAATAGCTAATTTTAGATGTTGTGGAGGTTGTCCATGCTGACCAGTAAAATTCTACCACTGAGCAGTAAAACTGCCACTTACAGCTTGAATGAAAGTAGATGTAATTACTAAAATCTTTTGTGAACCCTTAGTTTCACTACCAGGCCAATTTTTTAATTTGTACGTGTTAAATAAACATTTTTTACATTATTATCCCCAAAACATTATATTTATATAGTATATAAACCTGTAGAAAAAAACAATGATAGTTCCAATTTTTATCTGTTAAGATATTTGTGCAGCTGTTTATCAAATCTATATTTTCAGTACAAGATACATTAAACTTATAAACATATACAATATAATCCCCAGCTTTTTTTATAATATATATCAGATGACATTGTGATGAATAAATAGATACCAAATATCTTAGAACTCAAATGTGCACCCAAGAAACTGTGACTAAATACGAAACTCAAAATTTCACATAAGTCATGCTTTAAAAGCCTCTGTAACTCATCAAATTAGCATTAGACCTAGTTCACACAGGTTGTACTTAAAGCAGAACTTCAACCAAAAGGGGAAGTTCTGCTTTTAGTCCTCCTCTCCCCTCATCTGCCACATTTGCCAATGTCATTTTTTTGGGGAGAGCAGGTACCTAGTTTTAATAAGCATCTGCTCCCACTTCCGCTGGGATTGTTTAGGCAAAAGTTCTCCTCTGCCCCTCTCTCCCTCCCTCCCCCCCTCCCCACAATTTTCTGGGACACATCAGGGGTCCCAGAAGACTAGGGGACAATTCACAAAATGCAGCGCAGCTTACACATGTGCAATGGGAAGCCGGCTGTTAAGCTACAAGCAGCACAGCCGGCTGCCCACAGTTAAGATGCCGGCGCCTGGAACTCGAAGGCTAGTGGATCGAGGATGGGGCTGTAACCCTGGACAGGTAAGTGTCCTGTTATTAAAAGACAGCAGCTACTGGATTTGTAAAGATAATAAAGCAAAGCCCCCTCTGAGAGTAGACCGTATAACAATTTATTCATACGAGGAGTATAAGAGCAACTCACATTTTGTAGGTAAAAACAGGCATCTAATAATCCTAAAGTGGATAGGTCCATGTTCGCGCTGTATGTAATGATATGGCCAATCATGCGGGCCCAGGTGCAAGCTCCATGCATGGAGGGGATCCAGAAGTGAAGGCTAGAAAACTCTATGGAGCGCTGCGACGAGCGGGATAATGTCACTGAATGTTCTGCAACAAATTTCTGAGTGTGCACACTGGCGATGTCAGGTCAGGCGCACTCCTATGTCAAGCTAATAGTGTAGGGCTATGGATGCCTTTTATATGACACTATCTAGTGGTGTAAAATGCTACATCCTCTAATTTAGGACAGGTTGCTATAGTGGGACATATGTGGAACATATAAAATATATACATACATAAATGCTGCCAGATAAAAAGGGAGGAAGCGGAGTGTATAGTGTTGGCATATGTTCCTTAATAATGTCCCATACTTATCCAACACTATTACATATTTGGCTCCCCCATTCAACCCCCCGTATTTAGGCATACCCTGTATAAAGCCCTACACATGGGAATCTGGTTACACATGGGTGTCTTTAGACGTCAATACACTGTACACCTCCATTCCTCACTAATTTGGTCTCCGATCCATCAGTCACTTTTTAGTGGAAGACCCTTTCATGAATCATAGACAAACTAATTTTATCTTGAAAGCTACGTAATTTTGCTTAACACACAATTATTTTAGCTTCAATGGCGACTATTTTTTGCACACCCAAGGGACCGCCGCGGGAGCCAATTTTTCCCCCTCATGCAAATCTCGCTATGGGATTCTGGAAAGACAGATATGTATGGTAGGACAACCCCTTTGCAAAAAATTTTTTTGGCCAATACAAAGATGAAATATTTTACTTCTGGGATGGCCCTGCAGATCTAGTAAGAGACTTTGTGGAGTATTGCAATAATAACCCATTTGGCCTCTCTTTTACATTTGTTTAAGACCCAGATAAACTTGCTTTTCTGGATCATGAACTTAGTCATGAAAATAAAAAAAATTACAGTAAACCCACAGCGAGCAATTTGTTACTCCATTTTGACATCTGGCACTATCCTAAATGGACTCAAAATTATCCCCAAAGGGCATTTTTGTCGCCTCCGACAGAATTGCACAAGGACAGCTGACTATGTAGAGCAGAGTTATAAAACGGAGTTATAGAATGTCTTTGCTTCACTTCCAGTCAGGGCTGTAGATAGGATTGTTTTCATGCGCCTGTGTTTTCATTATGTGCTTGTAACCTTTTAATCGAATGTGAGTATATCTCCTATTGTAATATAAATAAATTGTTTACAAAACGGAATTATGCTATAGGCATTCTTCTCTCCTCTATATGATAAACGGGTGGAACGCTAATAGCAAAATACAGACTGAGTATCCCAAGAGTGCTTCACAGTGGCATATACTGTGGCCCGGCAATACCCCTGGGGGGGGGGGGGGGTAAAGCTATTTGGTGAGTGCATTTATAATAGGAGCACGGATAAGATCACCAACAACATTTTTCACTAAATTAAGTAGAAAAGAAAAAGCATCTTTGCAAAGCACTGGACACTTTTTAAAGAGCACAAGTCACTTTGTTATATTTTGTACTGCACTTTATGTGGAAAACACTGTTTATATTTTCATTTACTTTTTGAACTATATATATATTTTTCTTTTTAAGTGTCTACTGTTCCTAGTATGGTATGTTAATAACACTACCAGCATCTGTTACATAAACACACAGGGGGTCAAACCCCCCCCCAGATTCACCTGCGGAACGGATAGCAGGAGAAGAAACACTTAGAGGTCAGAATTATCACACTCTTATCAGTACACATCACCATTAACTCTTAAGGCAATCAAATATTTAGTGTTCTACTCTGCAGAGGGTGTAACACACTAGCACCAGTCACTTTAATTATAGGGTAAAGTTGCATTATATATTTACTATTGGTTCATTAAATATTTTCTAGCACCTTACCAGCACACATCACCATTAACCCTTAAGGAAATCAAATCTATATTGTTGTACCCTGCAGAGGGTGTAACACATTAGCACCAGTCACTTTATTTACAGGTCAAATTTGCTTTACACATTCATCATTGGTTTATAAAACATGTTTTCAGCACTTTATTCACTTCAAGCACTTTAACATCATACACACCCAATTTTCTCCAAGGGGAACTGCGCCACATCTGTGTGCCATTAACCCTTAACGCAATCAAATCTATAGTGTGGTACCCTGCAGAGTGTGTAATGCCGCATACACACGAGCGGACTTTACGGCAGACTTTGCCCGGCGGACGGGATTTGGTCGGACAATTCGATCGTGTGTGGGCTCCAGCGGACTTTGTTTTCTCAAAAGTTGGACGGACTTAGATTTGAAACATGTTTTAAATTAATCCGTCGAAATCGAGTCCGGTCGAAAAGTCCGCCGTCTGTATGCTAGTTCGACGGACATAAAGCCACGCTAGGGCAGCTATTGGCTACTGGCTATGAACTTCCTTGTTTTAGTCCGGTCGTACGTCATCACGTACGAATTTGACGGACTTTGGTGGATTGTGTGTAGGCAAGTCCGTTCATTCAGAAAGTCCGTCATAAAGTACGTAGAAAAGTCCGCTCGTGTGTACGCGGCATTACACATTAGCACCAGTCACTTTAATTACAGGTTAAAGTTGCTTTACACATTCACCATTAGTTTATAAAACATTTTTTCAGCACTTTATTCACTTCAAGCACTTTAACATCATAAACACTTAATTTTATCCAAGTGGAACAGCGCCACACCTACACCCTCCCCAATCAACGCATATATAGAGCAGAGCTCCTTGCTAAAAACTAAACTTCTGGAAAAAGGTTAAACCTACCAAGAAAAATAAGGAACCTTTTGACCACTCTGTTAGATTAACCACTAGATTCCATTATAAGAACAAACACATGGAACATATCTTAAAAAGAGCATTGGAACATTCTGTTAGAGGACCCACATTTAAAAACCATTCTTTTAGGTAGACCCCAAGTAACATATAGAAAAGCCCCCAGCTTGAAAAATAACATAGCCCCAGGTAAATTGAAGCCTGAAAACATAGCTTCATCACCTGGGCTATGCTTTATCCCTCTCCAGGGCATGTTTCAGTATAAAAAGACACTCTGTAAAACATGCGCTTTTATAAAACATGGCAAAAAAGAATTTTCTACGAAGGGGAAAACTTTCAAATTGGAGGAATTCTATAAGGACTCCTCTAATTTAGTTATTTACTGCCTCACTTGTCTGTGTAAACTCGTTTATATAGGCTGCACTATCTGCCCCTTAGAAAGCAGTTTGGTAAACACCGCCGCCTAGTAGAAGAGGGCAAGGATAAGCATAGTGTCCCCCACCATTTTGCAGAGTGCCATCACAAATCCACAGAAGGCTTAGAAAACTGGGTAATTGAACAAATATCCAAATGTTTCCTTGAAGCAGAGCGATTCCATCGGCCCTGTAAAAGGGAGACCTACTGGATATACACTCTAGATACACTCTCTCTGTGTGGACACAACGAGGAGCTTGAAATTGTTACTATCCTAAAATGTAATCATAATTAACATTAGCCCTCTTTTCTACCTTGCCTTACAAAGTTCCATATGGTTGTGGGTGTCTGCCACAATGTTGGTTGGTGGGTGGTCTCACTTTCAGTAAGTCTACAATACAAAGTACTAACATTCTTGTACATATATATGTATATATATATATATATATATATATATATATATATATATATATATGGACAAGGCTCACAGGTTCCAACCAAAGGGTGTCAAAATAGGAAGAGGAATGAATATTAATGTATATATCTATATATAAAGATATATAGTTATATACACATCTATATCTATATAAATATACATTAATATTAACATGACACCCATTGGTGGCATCCTGTGAGCCTCAACCATACCATGCCAAGCCAGGCTTGTGTCTGACATTGGTGGAGCATGACCATGGGGTCTCTCTGATCACGATCACATATACCGTATGCATAATAATTTTTGAATTTTATGTCACACAACACCCCCCCCCCCAATATGGTCCATAGTATATGCTATATTAATATACTGTATTTATATGATCCAGACCTGTTAAACCACCTCCCCAAACAAATTAGTGTATTTGGTGACATTGGGTCTTAATATGATTCAGATCTGTTAAACCCCATCTCCAATAATAACAGCATGGTGTGATATTGGGCCATCCATTTTTCATCTAGTCTGTTCTCTCTTTCCCCATTGGCCCTTATTTTATTTTTATTTTTATGTTTCTCAAAATAGACCCAATTTACTATCTATATTCATTATTGTCTGCCATTTTCATCATGAATATGGTAATATACATTATAATTGGGCATAGCCCCAAAAGACCACCCTGCATACATATAAATTGATAGAGGATATCCTCACCTATTGTAGCAAGTTTGAACCAACTCATAAACCTTTTTTTTTATATATTTATGAGCTAGAAAAAACAGTGTGCTATTTACATGTGATATATTTTTTCCTGTGTTTTCTTTAGAAAGCAATAATGCTATAGGTATTACCCATGGAGACCCCAAACGATCCATATCCTATATAGATATACTGATTTTATTATATTTTACATAAGTTTGTATCTGTTATATATATATATATATATATATATATATATATATATATATATATATATATATATACATATACATATACAGAGCATGCCTAAATAGAGGTATTGAATGGGGGAGCCAAAAGTATAATAGTGTTGGATAAGTATGGGCCCCTTATTTAGGTACATATGCCTACATTGTACACTCAGCTTCCTCCCTTTTTATTTGGCAGCATTTATGTATTTATGTATTTTATATGTTCCACATATGTCCTACTATTGCAACCTGTCTTAAATTAGAGGATGCAGTTCCCATTTTACACCACTAGATAGTGTCATATAAAAGGCATCCATAGCCCTACATAATTAGCGTCTGACCTGGGATTGCCAGTATGCACGCTCGAAAACGCGTCGCAGAACATCCGGTGATGTCATCAGCCCTCTCTTCTGGATCCCCTCAGTGCACGGAGCCGGCTCCTGGATCTGGATAAGCAACCATATAATCACATACAGCGCTAGCATGGACCAACCGACTTTAGGATTATTTGATGCCTGTTTTTACTTACAAAATGTGAGTTGCTCTTATACTTCTTGTCTGAGTAAATTGTTAAAAGGTCTACACTCAGAGGCACCTTTGCTTTCTTTTCTGTACATATGGTGCTTGGAGATTGCTTCAGCTCTCAGAGGCCTGCCCTGAACTTCTGACCTATCCAGCTCCTATTGCCTTGTTCTTGGTTGGACTAATTCTCCTCCAGGTGTACAATTCACTCTATGGTACTTCACTGCGATACTGACTATAGATGGTATAGACTTATCAAAACAACAATTATTGCGCCATATTGTTCTCCATTTTTGGCTACAGGATTTGTAGCTGCTGCCTTTTTTTTTTTTCTGGAGTGAATGACCTCTTTAAACATTGGGATCAGTGGCTGCATTTGTGCAACTGCTGCACCACAAAGTGATATGAATGGGACTACCTGCATGGGGATGCACAGAACACCTGTGCATCCTTGTGTGGGGAAAAAAGGTCCTTACTCTTGCCTACACTTATACTTAAATACACCCACATGAACGGGGCCTTAAGTGCAATTTATTGCCCTGGAATTATTCCTCTCCCTCTGGCCTGTACAGGCCAGTCCTCAAAATTGCAGATCTGCCTGTCAATGATGCACAGCCTTCTCAGAAAATGTCTCCTTGCCACGCTCTGCAGATTTTCAGTTATTTCTATGTGAAGCCTGTTGAGTCCCTGCCGGGATATTTTCTCTGCAGCAATCAGCTTCCCCCACCTATAAAGTCCGTGTGGATTGTGTGTGGACAGTTAAATGGCCGACTTGGAGGATTTGTTGTGGTAGGGGGCCTTGAATTCACATTCTAAATTTATCTATAGTTTAGGGTTTACATTGGCTTTAAATCAATAATCTGGCTTTCTCTTTTCTGTAATGCATGGATTTTCTTTTTCTCCAGTTTCTATATAAAGACATAAATAGACAAATAAAATGAAAATACCTTTTTGAAAAAAATAATTAAATTAAAGTCAGGTAGGAAGCTTTGTGTTCACCTTTATCATTTCAGAACACTGAGTAATCTTATTGAGGTCAGGAAACCTATATGTGTTAAACAGCAATTGTGCTTTTTATAGCTGTGTTAATGAGGCTTTTATTGCTTTACCATAATACTGAATGACTACAAAGTGATGTAAGTAGGTGATGATAGTGTCCTTGTTGATCTATAGTTACAATGTATGTTTATTATGAAGACACTGCTAAGTGTTCTTCCTTGAATGGCAATCTTTGTGTTACTGCATGATTCTTTTTTATTTGCTAGCGTGACACACACAAAGACTGTCTGACTCATTTCACTCTATCACATTTGACTCAGTCTGCTGCTTTTTATCAGAGGTGATACCAGGGCAAGACAAGCATTTCATGACAAAAATGGAAACTGTTCTATAGTATTCTGCCTTTATATTTCCAGGGTCACAAATATATAGATATGTTACTTTGTAGCAGACTTTTATAGTAAACATTGCACAATGTAAGCAGTTCAAACTGGCCAAGATGCAAAGATTCATAAGCAAAGGTTACCATTACTTTTTCTGTACCATGTTTAGTTCATTTTCACATGCATTTTCACTGAAGGTTACCTTTGCCTATATATTTTTCATAATCCGCTCAGTTAAAATTGCTGGCAAGAGATAAGATTATAGCATTACACAGTATAAAGAGACCTTACAGAAAATTGTAGCACTCACCCCCGAGGGGCCGCTGTAGATTACCACAGGTCTCCCTAACTAGTTAAGAGGCTGCCTGAATTCCTGCTTTGGAGATGGATCTTTTATTTCCCCCCTGAGGAACTACCTGTGGAAGCTGAGAAGCATATCATTTCTTGGGACATTGTGAGTAAGACCTACTGTGGGGCTTTCATGTGTGTCTGCAGCTATACGGATTTGTGCTACAAGTATGTCCTCCTATTGATTGTTTTGGAGTATCCTGAACTCCTGAACTCCTCCCTTACTTCAAATGATTAAGCAATGCATTAAAAGAAAAAGACATCCCCTATCCTGACCCTGTATTGTTGATGTGCATTGAACTGTGAACATTTAACATTAAGCAGCCAAAAATTCTGGTTTGTAAGTGGTTAAGAACTAAAATTAAACCTTCCCACAGATGGACACAGACTGTAAAATAAACTACAGAGATTTTCTCTTCTAAATCCAAAGATAAAAACAAAATGATAAGATACACTTTCAATTTTAGTAGGACCTTGTTTGAAGAGGTATGTGTCTTTCCCCTATATATCACATGAGCTGCAGTGGTGAGATCTTTGTTCCAAAGCTTTTGACTCTGTTCTAAAAAACCCTGGAGTTTCGGTTGTCCTAACCAACTTAGCTCTTAGTCCTAAAATAAACTACTTAAACAATCAAGCAGAAGTGAGGCTCCTCATAATAGTAATAATACAAGTGCAGGCTTAAAAATCTTAGGCTTAAAAATCCAAGGTCGGCAAAAAAATCAATCAATTGTTTGATTCAATAAATTTAGTGCCTAAAAAATGATAAACAGCCAATTTATGGACACATTATCATCACTAAATTGCTCACGGAGATATTGTGATATCACGTTTGGCAGCAGTATTTTATAAGTATACTTTACTCATGATGTTATCACATAAAAAAATTGTGTTACAATGCCAAAATATGCAGTGGGGACGGAAAGTATTCAGACTCCCTTAAATTTTTCACTCTTTGTTATATTGCAGCCATTTGCTAAAATAATTTTTCCTCATTAAAGTTAATTTTTTCCTCATTAATGTAAACACAGCACCCCATATTAACAGAAAAACACAGAATTGTTGACATTTTTGCAGATTTATTAAAAAAGAAAAACTGAAATATCACATGGTCCTAAGTATTCAGACCCTTTGCTGTGACACTCATATATTTATCTCAGGTGCTGTCTATTTCTACTGATCATCCCTGAGATGGTTCTACACCTTCATTTGAGTCCAGCTGTGTTTGATTATACTGAATGGACTTGATTAGGAAAGCCACACACCTGTCTATATAAGACCTTGCAGCTCACAGTGCATGTCAGAGCAAATGAGAATCATGAGGTCAAAGGAACTGCCTGAAGAGCTCAGAGAGAGAATTGTGGCACAGATCTGGCCAAGATTACAAAAAATTTCTGCTGCACTTAAGGTTCCTAAGAGCACAGTGGCCTTCATAATCCTTAAATGGAAGACGCTTGGGACGACCAGAACCCTTCCTAGAGCTGGCCGTCTGGCCAAACTGAGCTATCGGGGGAGAAGAGCCTTGGTGAGAGAGATGCAGTCGGGAGATGGGAGAAAGTTGTAGAAAGTCAACCATCACTGCAGCCCTCCACCAGTCGGGGCTTTATGGCAGAGTGGCCCGACGGAAGCCTCTCCTCAGTGCAAGACACATGAAAGCCAGCATGGAGTTTGCTAAAAAACACCTGAAGGACTCCAAGATGGTGAGAAATAAGATTCTCTGGTCTGATGAGACCAAGATATAACTTTTTGCCTTAATTCTATGCAGTATGTGTGGAGAAAACCAGGCACTGCTCATCACCTGTCTAATACAGTCCCAACAGTGAAGCATGGTGGTGGCAGCATCATGCTGTGGGGGTGTTTTTCAGCTGCAGAGACAGGATGACTGGTTGCAATCGAGAGAAAGATAAATGTACAGGGATATGAAAAGGGTGCTTCTACTAAATACTGAGCAATGGGTCTGAATACTTAGGACCATGTGATATTTCTGTTAGGATTACTCTTCTCTTGTGATCAGTCGAACTCCAGATGTATTGAAAAGCAGACAATTTATTTCAGATGTGTCACACAAATGGATGATGCTTAGAAGCCAAAAGATGAAGAATCATACAAAGAGATGTACATCCCCCCTCCTTTTTTACACTCATTTACACACTTTACACACTTTTAATTTTTTAGAATTTTTTTACAATATTTTATTTTATATTTTTGGGGGTGGTTTTAGTGAGATGTCAGAGGTCTAAACAGACACCTGACATCTCCCCTTTGAGACAGACAAAGGGACTGAGGACACATTCCCCAGTCCCTTTCTCAGCACTAAAGATGAATGAACAGGAGACAGAGGCTCCTGTCCTTTCAAAAACTGAGCAGAGTAAACACAGTTTACTCTGCTCAGTAATCACAGGACACAGGAGTGATCTCACTCACTATGTCAAATTACCCCCCACAGCCAGCGGGAGAGGAAAGGAGGGGAGCCGGTTGCGGGGGACGAGGGGGGGCAGGGAAGACATGGAGGGGGACGGGGGAGGAGTACACAGAGAAGCTGGGGATGATCGGTGCGCAGCAGGAGGGACAGCCGCTGCACCGATCATTCCTGGGAGATAGGGAGGTGGTTGCGGGTGTGCGGGAGCCACCGCAGAAATGCGGGAGTCTCCTGCACCTTCCGGGAGACTTGAGATGTCTGTATTTATACAATGCAGGCAGTGTATTAATATATGTATTAATATATATATATATATATATACAGTGTAATATATATATATATATATATATATATATATATATATATATATATATATAGTGTCTCACAAAAGTGAGTACACCCCTCACATTTTTGTAAATATTTTATTATATCTTTTCATGTGACAACACTGGAGAAATGACACTTTGCTACAATGTAAAGTAGTGAGTGTACAGCTTGTATAACAGTGTCAATTTGCTGTCCCCTCAAAATAACTCAAGACACAGCCATTAATGTCTAAACTGCTGGCAAATAAAGTACACCCCTAAGTGAAAATGTCCAAATTGGGCCAAAAGTGTCAATGTTATGTGTGACTACCATTATTTTCCAGCACTGCCTTAACCCTCTTGGGCATGGAGTTCACCAGAGCTTCACAGTTTGCCACTGGAGTCCTCTTCCACTCATCCATGGCGCCATCACAGAGCTGGTGGATGTTAAAGACCTTGCGCTCCTCTACCTTCTATTTGAGGATGCCCTACAGATGTTCAATAGGGTTTAGGTCTGGAGACATGCTTGGCCAGTCCATCACCTTTACCCTCAGCTTCTTTAGCAAGGCAGTGGTCATCTTGGAGGTGTGTTTGGGGTCGTTGTCATGTTGGAATACTGCCCTGCGGCCCAGTCTCCAAAGAGAGGGGATCATGCTCTGCTTCAGTATATCACAGTACATGTTGGCATGCATGGTTCCCTCAATGAACTGTAACTCCCCAGTGCCGGCAGCACTCATGCAGCCCCAGACCATAACACTACCACCACCATGCTTGACTGTAGACAAGACACACTTGTCTTTGTACTCCTCACCTGGTTGACGCCACACACGCTTAACACCATCTGAACCAAATAAATGTATCTTGGTCTCATTAGACTACAGGACATGGTTCAAGTAATCCATGTCCTTAGTCTGCTTGTCTTCAGCAAACTGTTTGTGGGCTTTCTTTTGCATCATCTTTGTAAAAGGCTTCCTTCTGGGATGACAGCCATGCTGACCAATTTGATGCAGTGTGCGGCTTATGGTCTGAGCACTGACATGCTGACCCCCTACCCCTTCAACCTCTGCAGCAACCTCTGCACTCATATGGCTATTTCCCAAAGACAACCTCCAGATATGACACTGAGCATGTGCACTCAACTTCTTTGGTCGACCATGGCGAGGCCTGTTCTGAGTGGAACATGTCCTGTTAAACTGTTGTAACAGGACAGTGGTAGAGCAACAATTCTTTTTTTTCAGATCCTCAGAGAGTTCTTTGCCATGAGGTGCCATGTTGAACTTCCAGTGACCAGTATAAGAGAGTAAGAGCGACAACACCAAATTTAACACACCTGCTCCCCATTCACACCTTGGGTAGTCATGTGACATCAGAGGGGGCGGGGTCATCCAGCTACGTCAGCGGGTGGCCCCCGTCCTTGACTATATAACAGCTGTCACAGCGAAAAGACAGCAGTTGCCGGGAAGCCTCCCATGGAGGCAGAGTTTTTAAAAAAAAATTCCTGTTTTTCGGGTCTGTTGGGCGGCGTGATTGACGATGGATGTACATCATGGAACACTTTTTTTTTTTTTAATAAAGGAATTGTCAAAAACTGTCTTTTGTGGTTTTTACTTTTTGACACTTTTTTTGGTGAACGGATAGGGGTACAATGTACCCGATACCTATTCACATGGGGGGGAGGCGGGATCTGGAGAGCCCCCTTGTTAAATGTATAATCCCCCCACCCGCAGACACCAACAACCAATGGCCAGGGTTGTTGGGATGAGGCCCTTGTACCCATGGAGCAAAGAGGATTCTGAGCCAGCCGTGATGTGGCCCCAATGCACAGGCAGCGTGGGTTACTGACAGACTCCCTTGAAAGCACCCCTTCAGAGCAGCGCAGGGGGGGGAGAGAGACACACTCAGCGATGCACATTACTGTCACCTCTGATCCCCGCACTCAGCTCAGCTACACTGCTCTCAGGCTCGCACTCCCATCTCCGTGTCCATCCGCCGCATCAGTGATCCCGCCTCACATCACAGGGTCCCAGTCACTCTCCGCAACACAGTGAAATTGGAAGTGACGCTGCAATGCCGAAAAAGCACTGCCCAGTAGTCCTCCAGTCCCAGCCAATAAAAAAAAGCACAGGAGCCAGGGGCAAATCAGTGTAGATTGGGAGTGTTTGCAGGTGCATCGCTTGTGCCCCGAACACGCCCTAAACATGAGCAAATCAGCTTTGCAGCTTGCAATCAGCTGATTACAAGCTGGGAAGCTTCCCATAGACCCTCATGTGTCCGGCGCCTGGAAAGTCTTAAAGTGACTTTTTTTTTTTTTGTGAAACGCTTGGGGGGACAGGCTGCCACTGCTAGCACATTATGCCTTTGCCTTGTAGGTAGGAAAAAAAAAAGTGCAGCGGTTTACAACCGCTTTAATACATTGTAGGATTAATTGACTGTTCACAGTCTATGAAAATCTTTTGTAGCTTCACATTTAGTCAGGGCTCTGGCTGGGCCATTCAAGAAAAGTCACGGAGTTGTTATGAAGCCACTCCTTCCTTATTTTAGCTGTGTGCTTAGGGTCATTGTCTTGTTGGAAGGTAAACCTTCGGCCCAGTCTGAGGTCCTGAGCACTCTGGAGAAGGTTTTCGTCCAGGATATCCCTGTACTTGGCCGCATTCATCTTTTCCTGGATTGCAACCAGTCGTCCTGTCCCTGCAGCTGAAAAACACTCCCACAGCATGATGCTGCCACCACCATGCTTCACTGTTGGGACTGTATTGGACAGATGATGAGCAGTGCCTGGTTTTCTCCACACATACCACTTAGAATTATGGACAAAAAGTTCTATCTTGGTCTCATCAGACCAGAGAATCTTATTTCTCACCATCTTGGAGTCCTTCAGGTGTTTTTTAGCAAACTCCATGGGGGCTTTCATGTGTCTTGCACTGAGGGCCACTCTGCCATAAAGCCCCGACTGGTGGAGGGCTGCAGTGATGGTGGACTTTCTACAACTTTCTCCTATTTCCCGACTGCATCTCTGGAGCTCAGCCACAGTGATCTTTGGCTTCTTCTTTACCTCTCTCACCAAGGCTCTTCTCCCCCGATAGCTCAGTTTGGCCGGATGGCCAGCTCTAGGAAGGGTTCTGGTCGTTCCAAATGTCTTCCATTTAAGGATTATGGAGGCCCCTGTGCTCTTAGGAACCTTAAGCGCAGCAGAAATTTTTTTGTAACCTTGGCCAGATCTGTGCCTTGCCACAATTCTGTCTCTGAGCTCTTCAGGCAGTTCCTTTGACCTCATGATTCTCATTTGCTCTGACATGCACTGTGAGCTGTAAGGTCTTATATAGACAGGTGTGTGGCTTTCCTAATCAAGTCCAATCAGTATAATCAAACACAGCTGGACTGAAATGAAGGTGTAGATCTCAAGGATGATCAGAAGAAATGGACAGCACCTGAGTTAAATATATGAGTGTCACAGCAAAGGGTCTGAATACTTAGGACCATGTGATATTTCAGTTTTTCTTTTTTAATAAATCTGCAAAAATGTCATCAATTCTGTGTTTTTCTGTCAGTATAGGGTGCTGTGTGTACATTAATGAGGAAAAAAATGAACTTAAAGAGGGAGTCCACCTACATCAACCTAAAAAAAAAAATAATAAAAGCCAGCAGCTACAAATACTGCAGCTGCTGACTTTTAATACATGGCCACTTACCTGTCCCAGGGTCCAGCGATGTCGGCAGCCGATGCCGATAACCCGCTCGGTTCTGCGGTTCTGCGTTGCGGCTTCACTTCCCGATTCCCTCCTGCGCATGCGCGAGTCGCGCTGCGCATCGTAACTGGTCCCCGCTATCTCCTGGGACCTGTGTGTTTCCCAGGAGACAGCGCGGAGGGACAGGAAGAGGCATAGACTCCCGTCTTAGACAGGTATCTGCACCCCCTGAAAGGTGCCAAATGTGACACCGGAGGGGGGGAAGTTTCATTTTTGTGTGGAACTCCGCTTTAAACAATTTTAGCAAATGGCTGCAATATAACAAATAGTGAAAAATTTAAGGGGGTCTGAATACTTTCCGTCCCCACTGTATGTATATTAATTGAAGTCCAGGTATTTTCTGGAACTTTTTGTTTAAAAGTTTAAATTAGTATTTTTTGCCAGAAAATTACTTAGAACCCCAAACATGAAATATTTTTTTTAGCAGAGACCCAAGAGAATAAAATGGTGATCATTGCAATATTTTATCACACAGTATTTGCGCAGTGGTCTTTCAAACGCAATTTTTTCAGTAAAAATACACTTTAATGAATTTAAAAAAAACACAATCTCTACCCCAAATTTTTGTATAATGTGAAAGATCATGTTACTCTGAGTAAATAGATACCTAACATGTCATGCTTTAAAATTGTGCACACGTGTAGAATGATGACAAACTACGATACTTAAAGTGGAGTTCCACCCAAAAGTGGAACTTCCACTCATCAGATTCCTCCCCCCCTCCGGTGACACAGTTGGCACCTTTCAGGGGGGAGGGGGGTACAGATACCTGTATATTACAGGTATTTGTACCCACTTCCGGCATAGATAGCCGCAGAATCTGCGGGTATTTACGCCACTTCCTGCTCCCTCCCCGCTGCCTGCTGGGAAACACACGGGTCCCAGAGGCAGCAGGGACCATCCGTATTGCGCTGCGCGACTCGCGCATGCGCAGTAGGGAACCGGGAAGTGAAGCCGCACTGCTTCACTTCCTGATTCCCTTACCGCAGATGGATGCGGCAGCACCCGAGAACGGAGAGACGTTTCGGCCTCGGGTGCCGACATCGCGGGCGCCCTGGACAGGTAAGCGTCCATGTTTTAAAAGTCAGCAGCTGCAGTATTTGTAGCTGCTGACTTTTAAAAAAAAAATTTTCGGCGGCACTCCGCTTGAAAGATATCCATAGGCAACGCTTTAACAATTTTTACAAGTTACCTATTTAGACCCGTTTCACGATGGGGTGGTGCAAGCATTAACGGTAAAACTAGCATGCTTTACTGCTGTTATAACAGCGCTTTTCAGCCGCAAGCGGGGCGCTTTTAACCCCCCTCTAGCGGCCAAAGAAAGGGTTAATATCGCCCGTGTTGCAGCGCTGCCGAAGCAATTTGCAGGCACCTCGGCAGCACTGCCAATTCATTTCAATGGGCAGGGGTGGCCTGAAAAGCGCCCCAGTGTCTTATGCCCCCTACACACGGTCAGGTTTTCCAATGGAAAATGTCCGATCGGAGCGTGTTGTCGGAAATTCCGACCGTGTGTGGGCTCCATCAGACATTTTCCATCGGATTTTCCGACACACAAAGTTTGAGAGCAGGATATAAAATTTTCCGACAACAAAATCCGTTGTCGGAAATTCCGATCGTGTGTACACAAATCCGACGGACAAAGTGCCACGCATGCTCAGAATAAATAAAGAGATGAAAGCTATTGGCCACTGCCCCATTTATAGTCCCGACGTACGTGTTTTACGTCACCCCGTTCAGAATGATCGGATTTTCCGACAACTTTGTGTGACCGTGTGTATGCAAGACAAGTTTGAGCCAATATCCGTCGGAAAAAATCCTAGGATTTTGTTGTCGGAATGTCCGAACAAAGTCCGACCATGTGTACGGGGCATTAGAGTTACAGAAGAGGTCTTGCTAGAATTATTGCTCTCGCGCTAACAATCACAGGGATAACTCATATGTGTGGTTTGAACACCATTTACATATGCTTGCACGACATACGTATGCGATCGCTTCTGCGCGTGAGCACAGAGGGATGGGGTGTTTTACTTTTTATTTATTAATATTTATTTTACCTTTTATTTTTAGACTGTTCTTTTTTTTATCACTTTTTTTCCTAATACAAGGAATGTAAACATTCCTTGTAATGGAAATAAGGATGGCAGGTCCTCTTTATCAAGAGATCTGGGGTCAAAAATACTCCAAATCTCTCATTTACCTCTAAAAGCAAAATACAATTATTTTTTTTTTTTACTTTTGCTTTAAAAAAATAAAAAAAAACCTAATTTATTATGGCCTGGGAACCGGATGTGATGTCAGAAGTCACTCTGGTCCTCCAAGAGCATAAAGACGAGTGGTGGCCATCTTGGCCTCACTTTTCTCATAGCCCAGCTAATGGCTGCATCTGACTGCTCCTGGGCTTTACCGATGGATTAGATAAGGCCGAGAGTGACTGGGAAATGGCAGGAGGAGTGCACCGCTTCGAAAAGTGATCCTATGGCGCATCTGCCCGTGGGACCACTTTTATGTGAAAGAGAACTGGCCATAGTAACAAACAATACTGGGGCTATGGCAGCTAGCTATGTAACGTCAAAGTAATGATGTATTTTTTACTATGGACGGGTCGGCAAGTGATCAACTTGTTAAACGCTCTCAGTATTCATATATTATTCTGACCAATAATATGGACTTCATTTTTGAAATGTGTGTCCATTATTAAGAACGCAAAAAGTGAAAACATACTAACAGGTTAGTGTACAATAAATGCAGCACTAATGGTTGAAACAATATAAAAGTGTGCTCAGAGTATAATAATGCATCAATATAAATAGTCAAAATGGTGAAATGAAAAATTAAACACATATGTGCAAAAAAAGAAAAAATTCAAAAAGAAGTTCAATAAAAAAGTGTCCATGCAATCATAAAATCAATGTGATCCAAATATAAAAGTGATCTGATTCCACCATGTGATCCATCACCATGACAAGATGGACTCTCCTACCAGAACTTTAGGACTCTATTATGGAGTCATAAACACCCAGTGTAGTATATATGTAAAGCAGCTCATATCATCCGACCACAGAAATCAAGGCTATGGCAGATTCAATAGCAGCTCAGTAGATGTGCAAAGATGTATTTCCATCATGGATATGTAATAGAATAAAGCATCCACAAGTGTGAATCCGTATAAAACACTTTATTTAAAAAAAGGGGGGTTAAAAGTACTAATAATGTCACTGAATTAAGAGGAATATCAGATACATCCAAAGAACCATGGATGTAAACAGCTTGTGTACACAGCGGGACAGGCGTGGCGATGGCATGTATGTAGACTACGACTTACATGTTTCGTTACAGCTGACATCTTCGAGGGCATGTGCTTTTTACAATAATAAACTCCTGATTAAAGATTTTTTGTATTGTAATTTTTTTTCACAGTTGTTGGACATGACTTTTGTTTACTTTAAGCTAGCTGAGATTTAACTACAGTTCTACAATAAAATGTTGTTTTTTTATTTCCTTATTGCTTTGTATGATTCTTTTTTGCAGCTTTATTGCAGCTTTCACAATGGTGGACAACTTTAAGAGAAATTGTTTAGTCAAATTTGTTAGTAAATATATTAGTAATTAATGTTTTACTTTTGCCACTAGACAGGTACCTTCTACCATCTGTTTTATCAATGAACTCCTCTGTGAATATGAAAGTGCTTAATTAACTTTATTGATCATTTAAGGACCGTGAGAGTATGAGGGAAACCTTAAAAATAAATCTAATTTCATAGGTCATACCTTACTTTCCTTTAAGTGTGGAGACCCAGGTGTCGTTTTTATGTACCCTGAGACATAAGCCTGTATCTCAGGAGAGGCTACAATAGCTCCTGTGTAAATGATACCTGCACTGTTTGCAGGTCTCATTGATATGTACTGTATGAGGTGTGTCTATTAAATAACGAGACTGATTAAATAACTTACCTTTATTTATATGTATTACAAATTTAATGTTTGTCCCCTTCAATATATTCCCCTTTTGCACTAATACATTGTAGCAGTCAGTAGTGTATTTAGGTTTTGTGCTGCCCTAGGCCTGACTAAACTTGTGTACCCCCTAATTTAAATATGACCCACCCCTTCCTGTCAAGGCCACACCCCTTGCTGTTTAAGACCTGCCCTGAAATTTTTGAGTGGGGATACTAGTTCTGAGAGACTGGGGGGCGATGGATTCCCTTAATTTGCATAGTTTTCCTCTCACTTCCTGTTTGGCTATGGGGCAGGAAGTGAAGGGAAATCTCTACAATGGGACAGGGATAGTAAAAAATAAATTAACAGTGGTTATAACCCTATCCAAAATGGAAAAAAAAAGTATTGCCTATAGTTCTACTTTAAGCACAAATTTCTGATAATTTTATGGAGAGGACTAAGAAGATATAACCATGCCAATGGTCCAGCAGAAACCATATAGCACAGTGAGGAAGGTTTGTGGTCCAGGATGATAGGACAGTCAAAATTAGAAGTGGCGCCCCCCCACAGTTACGGAATGCTGGCTGCCCTCATACCGGAAGCAGTGCGGCCGCTTTATGGGGGTGCTAGACTAATTTGCCTCTCAGCCCAGTCCGCCCCATAAGACTGGTGCTACACTAACAGTGTAGCGCAAGCCGGCGGGGACTCTTTCCGTGCTGCCCCCCTGCCTAGGCCAGGATACAGCGTTGGTAGCAGTCTTGTTTTCCGCTGGTCGAAGGCATGGAGAAAATCAGTTTCTGCAATCTCTCCCCCTTGCACTGTACCCATCGGTACAGAGAGGGGAGGGAGGAACCGGCGTCATGACATGACGCCGGTTTGTTTACAAGTGATCACTCGGTCATTTGACGGAACGATCACGTGGTAAACTTCCGCGATCAGCGGCTATTTACCGTGATGCGCCGGGTCCAGTCACGGATGTTTCCGGGTGCGCATCTCAGGGGCAAAGGAGCAACATTCTGGAATGACGTCCCACAGACGTGCACCCAGAATACACCGGCCCGCTGTAGCCGGTCTGTTGGTATTTTGTGCAATTTTACTAAAAATTTCAAATTGACACGTTGTTCAACTTTTAAACGTTGCATTTTTTCTGCACACTACAGAAAACACAACCAAACTAAATGGCGACTCACAAGCAACTGATTGTCACACACAGTGACACAGTTATAACTGGTTCTGACTGCTTGTTTACTAGGTGAGATCACAGTCTCATTATTTAATAGACACACCTGTTGTAACACAGGAATAGGTGCTGCTCATCTATTCTGGGAGTTTACATACTGTTCACCAGCATAGGCCACAGAATTGGTGCCTTGAAATACGCTAAATACTAGTTTGGATGATAGTGCTTAAAAGTGTACTTTTCCTTTAAGTGGAATGTTGTTTATTATAACTTTTACTGGCTTATAATAAATATACAAAAATCCTAAAATACTGGTTAAACATGCCATCAAAGATCATCTTTAAGAAATTTTCATAAAACATTTATATTAATAAATAATCATGTCATGCTTTAAAAGACAATCTTGTTGTCATGACCTGAATCATCTGCTGGTGGCACTGTGGTTCCCTGGGTTGTAGTTCCAGTGTCCACCAGCGTGTGTTTCACAGCAGTCCCCAGATTCCAGTAATCAATCTCCACCTGGTGCTGGCTGCTGGGAGAGTATTTAGTTCCTCCTCTACTAGTGCCTCTCCTGTCAGTGTTTTGCCTGCCTGCCAGATGCATGCTTGCTGTTAAAGCCTGAGCCTTCTCATGCCTTGCAACTATATCTTGCTCCTGTCTTTTACCCAGCTGCCTTTAACCTGTTCCCCTTGTAACTGATTCCAGTCCTGGTTCCCCATTCCTTGCATCTTTGATATTCCCTGTGATCTGTGTTTCTTATTTTGTATATATTGTATATATTGTATTATAGTTAGGTTGTTAGGTATTTTGTCACTCGGTTTATTGTTCACTTGTATCTTTACTTTTGCTGTGTTTCCTGTTTGCTGGAGTTTGGATGGATTTTGGTTTCACTGTAAATAAATCTTACTTACAGCATACACAGTCTGGTCTCAGTTTCCTAAAAGTAGCTACTCAGATCTGGCCATCCCTTCTGTTGGTTCCTGACACTTGTATATTTAATACAGGAATCCTAATTATCTTGGTTTCTATAGACTCTTGGCCAACAGAACGGAGAAAGAAAACAACCTATAATCTGGGATTTCTCTGTGGTTACTGGGCAGTTACTAGATGGCCAACAAAAAATGTTTCATGATGCCAAAGACAAATTTTTGGCCTGGATGAGATTCAATGCCTTTGTGAGCAAACAGTTGATGTGAATTGTTTAACCTCCCTGGCGGTATTCCCGAGTCTGGCTCGGGGTGGATTTTCAGTACCACAAGTGGTAACCCCAAGCCAGACTCGGGATCGCATCGCAGGATCCAGGAAGAGCTTACTTACCTTGTCCCCAGGATCCTGCAATGTCTTCCCTGCAGTGTGAGCGAGCCGACCTCCGCTCGATCTATCACAGTGCCCGGGCTCCGTTCCCTACGAGCGTTGCGACGCACGGGTACGGAGAACGGCGCCAAATTCAAAGAGTAAAACACACACTACATATACAGTACACTGTAATCTTACAGATTACATTACTGTATCAATTTATTTCAACTCCCTTTTGTCCCTAGTGGTTTCTCCAGTGCCCTGCATGCAGTTTTATATTATAACAACTGTTCTTTTTGCCTGGAAACTGGAGATTGTCCATAGCAACCAAAACCGTCCAGTTACATCAAAAGCAAGTTTAGACCAGCTAGAAAACAGTGATAATAAATTAGAATCACTTGCAGAATTGAGCGATAACGATTTTTGGGGAAATTCGTCATCAAACACTGAAAGTAACGACAGCAAATTTCAGTGTTTTTGATTTGATTACATTATTGAATCATTTTTATTATTATTATATTATTATTTCTTATAATTATTTAAAGTTATTTATTATATTATAATTTATGATTTAGTGTTTCAAACTTTATCATACCTGGGATTGTCTACTAGATTCTTGTTTGGACAGATTTAAGTGTGTTATTTCTAAGAATTACAGGCCTACAATATAAAACACCAAATTTCCATGCAAAATAATTGTACCGCTTTCAGCACCAAAAATGTGAAATAATCATACAGCCAGGGAGGTTAATAACCTTTTATTTCCAATAGAAAGAAAGCAACTTACTCATTGCTTCACATGTACTGTACATGGACAAAGTGATATTACAACAGCTTGTGTCCCAGGAGCTAAATATGGTCCTTTGATGATACACTTTCAGATCTATGGTTTACAGTGTCTTTAAAAAGTATTCATATCCCTTGAAATTTTCCACATTTTGTCATGTTACAACCAAAAACATAAATGTATATTATTGGGATTTTATGTGATAGACCAACTCAAAGTGGCATATAACTGTGAAGTGAAAGGAAAATGATAAATGGTTTTCAGATCTTTTCATGTGACAACACTGAAGAAATGACATTTTGCTACAATGTAAAGTAGTGAGTGTACAGCTTATATAACGGTGTAAATTTGCTGTCCCCTCAAAATAACACACGGCCATTAATGTCTAAACCGCTGGCAACAAAAGTGAGTACGCTCCTAAGTGAAAATATCCAAATTGGACCCAATTATCCATTTTCCCTCCCTGGTGGTGTCATGTGACTCATTAATATTACAAGGTCTCAGGTGTGAATAGGGAGGAGGTGTGTTAAATTTGGTGTTATCGCTCTCACTCTCTCTTACTGGTTACTGGAAGTTCAACATGGCACCTCATGGCAAAGAACTCTCTGAGTAACTGAAAAAAAGAATTGTTCCTCTACATAAAGAAGGCCTAGGCTATAGGAAAATTGTCAAGACCCTGAAACTGAGCTGCAGCATGGTGGCCATGACCATACAGCGGTTTTACAGGACAGGTTCCACTCAGAACAGGCCTGGCCATGGTTGACCAAAGAAGTTGAGTGCATGTGCTACTAAAATGTGAGGGGTGTACTCACTTTTGTGAGAAACTGTATATATAAATATATATATACAGTATCTCACAAAAGTGAGCACACCCCTACATTTTTGGAAATATTTTATTATATCTTTTTATGTGACAACACTGAAGAAATGACACTTTGCTACAATGTAAAGTAGTGAGTGTACAGCTTGTATAACAGTGTAAATTTGCTGTCCCCTTAAATAACTCAACACACAGCCATTATTGTCTGTCTAAACCGCTTGCAACAAAAGTGAGTACACCCCTACGTGAAAATGTCCAAATTGGGCCCAAAGTGTCAATATTTTGTGTGGCCACCATTATTTTCCAGCACTGCCTTAACCCTCTTGGGCATGGAGTTCACCAGAATTTCATAGGTTGCCTCTGGAATCCTCTTCCACTCCTCCATGACGATATCACGGAACTGGTGGATGTTAGAGACCTTGCACTCCTCCACCTTCCGTTTGAGGATGCCCCACAGATGCTCAATAGGGTTTAGGTCTGGGGACTAGGGATGAGCTTCGAGTTCGAGTCGAACCCATGTTCGACTCGAACATCACCTGTTCGACCGTTCGTCGAATTGCGAACGATATGGGTCGTTAGCGCCAAATTCGAGTGGTGCGTCACGGCCCATAATTCACTGCGGCATCCCAGTGTATTGCTGGCTGATGATTGGCCAAGCATGCACTATGACCCGCATGCTTGGCCAATCACAGCGCCGTGTGTACAGAGAGCCGTAATTGGCCAAAGCCAGGGTGGCTTTGTCCAATTATGGCTCAGGGGGTTTAGTACATGCCCCACACTATATAAGGCCACCTGCGTGGCGGCCTTGTGTAGTGTATTGCGGCAGCGGAGAGGGATAGATAGACAGAGAGACAGTGTCATTTGATTTAAGTTAGATAGAGTAGGCAGGTCGAGTCAGTTAGCTCCACTTACAGTGTATTATGTATATATATATGCATCCCAGGTGTTGTGTATATATATATATATATATATATATATATATATATATATATATATATATATATATATATATATATATATATACACAACACCTGGGATGTATATATATATATACACTGTATTCAGTTTAGCTAGATCCGTTCCTGTTATTCTCTTCCTAATATACTGACAGGCAGGCAGGTGTTTTTACAGTATTTACAGTTCGTGTACTTTGTACCCTGCACAGTTGCACCTACAGTAAAGCTACCTGAAGACAAGTGCTTGTGTTCGTCTGATCCTATTAATAGCACATGAAGGCTCTTGAATTATTTACAGTTAGTGTACTGTGTACCCTGCACAGATGCACCTATAGATACCTGAAGACAAGTGCTTGTGTGCTTCTTCTGATTCTATTAATAGCACAGGCAGGCTCTTGAAGTATTCACAGTTAGTGTACTGTGTACTCTGCACAGTTGCACCTACAGTATAGCTACCTGAAGACAAGTGCTTGTGTTCTTCTTCTGATACTATTAATAGCACAGGCAGTGTCAGGTCCCACACTTACCAGACAGGTGAGTCCGCTTGGGCAGAGGGTAGGCTCCCTTACGTATCCGATTCGGGGCCCCTGGTAGAGTAAACAGGAAGCCCACGAATGCGGAGTGGTACGAGGGCCTGATGTGGAGTCCTGGAGCAGGATGGTTTGGACTGGCAACTGGTAGAGCTTCAGGTAGGCTGGAACTGATGCTGAGCAGGAGTTAGACAGCGTGGTCACACACAGGCAGAGGTCGGCAGCAGGCTGGCAGCAACGGTACAAGAGGAGCAGGCAGTAACAAGGTCAAACAAGCCGGGGTCGGGTTCAGGCAGCAATCAAGGGAGGTCCAAAGGCAAGCCGGGTCACAACAGGTCAAACTTCGGGAACACAGGAACACAGGGAGGATCACAGGAACAAGACACAGAGCTGTTGATCAGGCAGCACCGAACAGGGGCAGAGGCAGGCCTAAATAGGCTGATTGGCGCCAAAACGCCGCGCACGTGCGTACGCCGATTCGCCAAAGCGCCGCGCGCCCCCGCGCACGCCCGAGCACGCCCCCGACGCCAGCGTGCATACCAACGCCACCGGGCACGCCTGCGGTAACGCCCATAGGCAAACATGCACTAGCGCGAACGCACGTCAGCGCGGACGCGCGCTAGCGCGAACGCGCGTACGCACATCCGCCCGGACGCCACCCCGCACGCCACGGCTGGTCAGACCGGGCACGCCAGCGCCCCCTGGGACACGCGCCCCAGCACGCACGGAGACACGAGCACCAACGCGCCCCGGCGCGCACCGGCGCCCAACCAGGTAACCTCTCTGACAGTGCCCCCCTCTCAAGGGCAGACTCCGGATGCCTAGCTGGGCCATCTTTGCGGCATGAGAGGTTTTGAAAGACTGAAGAAGTTTTCTAGCATGCAGGTTACTTTCTGGCTCCCATGAGTTGTCTTCGGGTCCGTAGCCCCTCCATTTTACCAGATATTGAGTCTGATTGCGTCTTCTTCTGCAATCTAAAATTGCTTCCACCTCGAACTCCTCCTCACCGTTAACCAAGATAGGTTCAGGTGGCCCAATACTACGGCCAGAAAAAGAGTTGGGGGTAACCGGCTTCAAGAGGGACACGTGGAAGACTGGGTGTATCCTCAGGGAGTTAGGAAGTTCAAGTTCGTATGCCACATTGTTGACTTTTCTCTTAATTGGAAAAGGACCCAAATATTTAGGGCCCAGTTTCTTGGACGGACAGGCCAACTTAAGGTTAGTAGTAGATAACCAGACAGAATTGCCCGCTTCCAAAACAAGTTCTCCCCGTCTCTTCCTGTCAAAAATTCTCTTATAGTCTTCTTGAGCTTTAGTCATGGTATCCTGCAGCAACTTGTTGTTGTTTGAGAAAAAGTCCAAAGTTTTGGATACTGCAGGAACAGGGCATTCGGGGATAGATCCAGGTAAGAAGGATGGGTGGAAACCATAGTTGGCATAAAATGGTGACTGATTGGTCGCTGAGTGTAGTGAATTGTTGTACGAGAACTCCGCAATGGGAAGCAGGGAAGCCCAATCATCCTGCGAGAATGCAGAGAAACAGCGGAGATACTGCTCCAAGGTCTGGTTCGTCCTCTCAGTTTGACCATTTGACTGGGGATGATAAGCCGAAGAGAATGATAATTCGATTTCCAGGGCACCACAAAGAGCTCTCCAGAATCTGGAGGTAAACTGGACGCCTCTGTCAGAAACTATATTGATTGGTACTCCATGCAATCTGATGATCTCCTTAATAAAGATGGTAGCAGTCTCTATAGCCGAAGGGGTACCCTTCATGGGGAGGAAGTGAGCCATTTTAGACAGCCTGTCTACTACGACGAAAATGGAAGAAAAACCTTCTGATGGAGGGAGTTCGACAATAAAGTCCATTGAAATCATGGCCCATGGTCTCTCTGGGACTGGTAGTGGTCTCAACAGACCCCAAGCTCTTGCCCGGCTACTCTTGCTTCTGGCGCAGGTATTACAGGACTCGACATATTCCTTGCAATCCTTGGTCAGGTGGGGCCACCAAAAGGTGCGTTGGACAAGATCAATTGTCTTCCGTGTGCCGAAGTGACCGGCCAATTTGTGGTCATGGCATAGGCTTAATACTCGTACCTTTAGCTCCTCAGGGACCACGATTTTATCTTTATACCAGAACAGACCATCTTTGGTACAAGCTTCAGCCGGTGGTGACATTCCCATAGAGGATCGTCTGATCTGAGAAATTAGATCCTCCTGTAAGATCAGGAAATTCCCAGAGGGGAGAATGGTGTCCGGAGACAGGGTCTTCTCAGAATCGAGAAACATCCGGGAAAGGGCATCGGATTTGACATTCTTGGATCCGGGCCTGTAGGTGATGTGGAAGATAAATCGGGAAAAAAAAAGTGCCCATCTGGCCTGCCGGGGTTTCAGCCTCTTGGCTGTCCTTAAGTATTCTAGGTTCTTATGGTCCGTGTAGACCAAAATGGGGTGAGCTGCACCTTCCAGGAGATAGCGCCATTCCTCCAGGGCTGCTTTAATGGCTAGAAGTTCCCGATCTCCCACATCATAATTTCTCTCGGAAGGGGAGAGTTTTCGTGAGAAAAATCCCACAGGGTACAGGAGTGCTTTGGCACCTTGTCTTTGTGAGAGCACGGCTCCCACCGCGACTTCGGAAGCGTCTACTTCCAGGACGAAGGGTAAGGCAGGGTTGGGATGCTTGAGGATAGTAGCTGACGTAAACAGAGCTTTGAGTCTTTCGAAGGCCGCTTGCGCCTGAGGGGTCCAGCAGAACCGGGTTCCTTGTTTGATAAGTCCCGTAATGGGAGTGATAATTGAAGAGAATCCTTTAATGAACTTCCTATAGAAATTAGCAAAGCCAATAAAGCGTTGTACTCCCTTCTTGTCTATAGGTGCAGGCCAATCCAAGATAGCGGATACTTTTTGCGGATCCATCTTGATACCGTCAGGGGAAATGACCAAGCCTAGGAACTGGATGGATTGGCGCTCGAACTCACACTTTTCGAGCTTGGCGTAAAGCCCATGTTGTCTGAGCCGGGTGAGTACATTTCGTACGTGTTTGCGGTGATCAGTCAGGGAAGCAGAGAAAACCAGGATATCATCTAGGTAAACAATGACAAATAGGTCAAGAAAGTCCCGAAAAACGTCATTAACAAAGTGCTGGAAAGTGGCCGGCGCGTTGCACAGACCAAAGGGCATAACGAGGTACTCGTAGTGCCCAAATCGAGTACGGAAGGCCGTCTTCCATTCGTCCCCCTCTCTTATACGGATTAGATTGTAGGCTCCACGGAGATCCAGCTTGGTGAAAACAGTAGCAGATCCTAGTCTCTGAAACAATTCAGGAACCAGCGGTAGCGGGTATCTGTTTTTTACAGTAATTTTATTGAGCTCCCTGTAGTCGATGCAGGGACGTAGGGAGTGATCCTTCTTCTCTACGAAAAAGATGCCTGCCCCTGCTGGAGAAGTAGAGGGACGAATGAATCCTTTCTTCAGGTTCTCGTCAATATAGACCTTCAAGGTGCCCAACTCCTGCTCAGTCAACGGAAAAATCCTCCCGAAAGGAACTTCAGTTCCTGGTAAGAGTTCTATCGGGCAGTCATAGGGTCTGTGTACTGGAAGAGTTTCTGCCCCCTTTTTGCTAAAGACATCCAAGAAATCTCGGTAAGGTTCAGGAAGAATTTGATGAGACTTGACTTCTGAGTCTAGGTATAGGCAATGAGAGGAGGCCATAGGGGTTCCTTGTAAGCAGTGTTGCTTGCAATATTCCGATGAAAACTGTATTTCGCCTGTGGACCAGTTGATACTGGGATTGTGAGCCTGTAGCCAGGGCATTCCTAAGATAATTGGGAAGAGGGGAGAGGAGATGACATCCAGGCGTAAAAGTTCCTGGTGTTCCGGGCCAATGGTGGCCAGTAGAGGAACAGTTTCCTGGGTAACAGGGCCGGAGCTGAGAGAGGAACCATCCGCTAAGAAAACTGCTAACCCCTGAGCCTTGGTTTGAATAGGAATATGATGGTTCTTAATGAAGGTCCGGTCAATAAATCCACTGCATGCCCCTGAATCAACGATGACCGGTACTGGGATGCTCCTTCCAGGTAACTGCAAGACAATGGAGAGTGTTAAATGGCTACCGGTACTAGGTAGGACAGGTGCACACAATGAGGAAGACGGTAGACACTTACGCTTCTTATTGGGGCATGCTCTTGCAAAATGACCGGGCTCTCCACAGTACAAGCACAGGTTGAGTGTGCATCTTCGGGTCTTCTCTTCTGGGGTAAGAGAGGGACGGAGCAGTCCCAACTGCATAGGCTCCGAGCCTTCCTGGCCAGAAGCGGATGAGACCAATGGAGCTTGGTGCGGGGCACTAGGGACCCTGGGCAACATCCAGGCAAGACGTGGATGACCAACTGATCTTTCAGAGCGTCTTTCCCTGAGGCGACGGTCAATTTGGATAGATAAATTGATGAGTTCCTCTAGTGTCTGGGGAACCCCCACTCGTGCCAGTTCGTCCTTTAGAGGGTCAGATAATCCCAGCCGATATTGGTGACGCAAGGCAGCGTCATTCCACTCCGTGTCGGCACTCCAACGCCTAAACTCCACGGCGTAATCTTCAGCCGCTCTGCGACCTTGTTGGAGGGAATGCAAAGTGGCTTCAGCCGTTGCCGTTAACTGAGGGTCCTCATACAGTTGGGACATGGCTAGGAAGAAGTCACTCACGGAATCAAGGGATTGAGCCTTTTGTTTCAGCAGATTGTGGGCCCAGGTTTGAGGTTCGCCAGTCAGCAAGGATATGATGAACCCCACTTTAGTAGCTTCCAGGGAGAATGTACGGGGTTGCAGGGCAAAATACAGTTCGCAAGCGTTGCGGAACGCTTGGAACTTGCTGCGATCTCCTGAAAACTTCTCGGGTGGAGGTACTCTGGGCTCTGGTGGTAGCATCACTACAGAGGGTGCTGAAGCCGCATTGGACGCTGCTCCTGAAGGAGAGGCTGAGAGGGCCTGGACCTGCCCTTCCAATCTGGTGTAGCCTTCTTGCAGATTTTTAACGGCTTGAGTGAGGCCCGCTAGGTGCCTGCACAGTTCATCCATGGGGGAGGCCCCCTGCCCGGACTCAGTCATGGCTGCCTGATACTGTCAGGTCCCACACTTACCAGACAGGTGAGTCCGCTTGGGCAGAGGGTAGGCTCCCTTACGTATCCGATTCGGGGCCCCTGGTAGAGTAAACAGGAAGCCCACGAATGCGGAGTGGTACGAGGGCCTGATGTGGAGTCCTGGAGCAGGATGGTTTGGACTGGCAACTGGTAGAGCTTCAGGTAGGCTGGAACTGATGCTGAGCAGGAGTTAGACAGCGTGGTCACACACAGGCAGAGGTCGGCAGCAGGCTGGCAGCAACGGTACAAGAGGAGCAGGCAGTAACAAGGTCAAACAAGCCGGGGTCGGGTTCAGGCAGCAATCAAGGGAGGTCCAAAGGCAAGCCGGGTCACAACAGGTCAAACTTCGGGAACACAGGAACACAGGGAGGATCACAGGAACAAGACACAGAGCTGTTGATCAGGCAGCACCGAACAGGGGCAGAGGCAGGCCTAAATAGGCTGATTGGCGCCAAAACGCCGCGCACGTGCGTACGCCGATTCGCCAAAGCGCCGCGCGCCCCCGCGCACGCCCGAGCGCGCCCCCGACGCCAGCGTGCATACCAACGCCACCGGGCACGCCTGCGGTAACGCCCATAGGCAAACATGCACTAGCGCGAACGCACGTCAGCGCGGACGCGCGCTAGCGCGAACGCGCGTACGCACATCCGCCCGGACGCCACCCCGCACGCCACGGCTGGTCAGACCGGGCACGCCAGCGCCCCCTGGGACACGCGCCCCAGCACGCACGGAGACACGAGCACCAACGCGCCCCGGCGCGCACCGGCGCCCAACCAGGTAACCTCTCTGACAGGCAGGCTCTTGAAGTATTTACAGTTAGTGTACTGTGTACCCTGCACATTTGCACCTATAGCTACCTGAAGACAAGTGCCTGTGTGCTTCTTCTGATCCTATTAATACCACAGGCAGGCATTCTGCTAGCTGCTGTATAATCAGTATATATATACATCCCAGTTTTGTGCAGCTACATCTCACTGCAGTGCAGGCCATTGGTGTGTCTGGAAGGCCAACAAGGAGAGGCAGACAGTCACAAGCCAATAAAAGAGGGCACGCAGGCTCTATGTCTAGAGGCAACAGTGCTGGTCGTGGACACAGTGCATCCTCGTCAGCACTTGGCCGTGGGATGCGCTTGTCATTTTTTTCGGCAGCTGACCGTGTTGAGCCCCAACATGCCGAAGACTTGGTAGAGTGGATGACCAAGCTGTCCTCATCCTTCTCATCCTCTCTCACCCAGGCTCAGGGTATGTTGTCTGGCAAAGCAGCTGCCAACGCGGCCTCTTCCCTTGGCTCAATGGCATCAGTCACTCCTTCCCTAGCCCCACCATGTCCTCCTGAGGAGTCCCCCGAACTGTTTGACCACAGTGTTGGGAACATGCTCCAGGGGGATGCCCAGCGTTTTGAAGGTTCCGATGATGGTATTTAGCTAGCGGAAGGCAGTAACGTGAGCACAGACAGAGGGGGTGCCCAAGAAGGACAGCAATCTGGTAGTCATGTTCCCCCAGCTGCAGCATACTGCCAGCTTTGCTCCAGTAATAAGGAGGGAGGGGATGATGAGGTCACTAAATCCATGTGGGTGCCTGATAGGAGAGAGGAGGAGGAGGAGGAGGCATATCACCAACCAGGCAGGATGCCCTCCAGGGGCCAGCTAAAGGACAGCACACCGACTGCATCACACCGCAGAGCTCCGCATGTGCAGGGCGCTGCTGTCTCTGCACGTTATTCCAAAAGTTCTTTGGTGTGGGCCTTTTTTGAGATGAGTACATCAGATCCCACTGCTGCAATTTGCAACATATGTCTCAAGCATATCTTGCATGGCCAAAACATCACCCGCTTGTGCACCACATGCTTGACCAGACATATGTTGACCTGCCATGCAGTTTGTTGGCAAGCGTACCTAAAAGACCCACACCAAAGAACAAAGAGGACCTCTCCTTGCTCCTCATCAGCTGGGATCTCCAACCCCACTATACCTTCAGTCCTCTCTGAGACCTGCACTGAGAGGAATGAAGGTGTAGAATTAGGTGTGTCACAGCCAAGTACTTGCTGGCAATCTGCTATCGGTACACCGACGTCAGATTGTACCAGGCAAATTTCCCTGCCCCAGCTGCTGCACCGCCAAAAGAAGTTCACTCCCAGCCATCCACATGCCCAGCGGTTGAATGCTAGCTTGGCTAAATTGCTAGCACTTCAACTGCTGCCTTTTCAGTTGGTAGACTCTGCCCCCTTCTGTGAGTTTGTGGAATGTGCGGTTCCTCCGTGGCAGGTTCCAATTTTTCTCACGAAAGGTGATTCCGGCTCTCTACCGGCATGTGGAAGGCAATGTCTTGGCCTCGCTGGACAGGGCGGTCAGTGTTAAGGTGCATATTACCGCTGACTCATGGTCCATCAGACATGGACAGGGACGTTACCTATCTTTCACAGCGCATTGGGTGACACTTCTGGCAGCTGGGAAGTATGGAGGACAAGGTGCAGTAGCAGTTCAGGTAGGTCAGTGTATGTAGGTCAGTGTATGTCAGGTACTTCAGTGTGAGTCAGGTAGGTCAGTGCATTTCAGGTAGGTCAGTGTGGGTCAGGTAGGTCAGTGCATGTCAGGTAGGTCAGTGTAGGTAGGTCAGTGCATGTCAGGTAGGTCAGTGTAGGTAGGTCAGTGTGTGTCAAGTAGGTCAGTGTGGGTCAGGTAGGTCGGTGTGTGTCAGGTAGGTCAGTGTATGTAGGTCAGTGTATATCAGGTAGGTCAGTGTGGGTCGGGTAGGTCAGTGTTTGTCATGTAGGTCAGTGTATGTAGGTCAGTGTGGGTCAGGTGCGTCAGTGTGGGTCAGGTAGGTCAGTGTATGTCAGGTAGGTCAGTGTGGGTCAGGTAGGTCAGTGTATGTAGGTCAGTGTGGGTCAGGTAGGTCAGTGTGGGTCAGGTAGGTCAGTGTATGTCAGGTAGGTCAGTGTGGGTCAGGTAGGTCAGTGTATGTAGGTCAGTGTATGTCAGATAGGTCAGTGTGGGTCAGGTAGGTCAGTGTATGTATGTCAGTGCATGTAGGTCAGGTAGGTCAGTGTGTCAGGTAGGTCAGTGTATGTCAGGCAGGTCAGTGTATGTCGGTCAGGTAGGTCAGTGTGTGTCAGGTAGGTCAGTGTAGGTCGGTGTGTGTCAGGTAGGTCAGTGTATGTCAGGTAGGTCAGTGTGGGTCAGGTAGGTCAGTGTTTGTCATGTAGGTCAGTGTATGTAGGTCAGTGTGGGTCAGGTGGGTCAATGTGGGTCAGGTAGGTCAGTGTATGTCAGGTAGGTCAGTGTGGGTCAGGTAGGTCAGTGTATGTAGGTCAGTGTGGGTCAGGTAGGTCAGTGTGTGTCAGGTAGGTCAGTGTGTGTCAGGTAGGTCAGTGTATGTAGGTCAGTGTATATCAGGTAGGTCAGTGTGGGTCAGGTAGGTCAGTGTTTGTCATGTAGGTCAGTGTATGTAGGTCAGTGTGGGTCAGGTGGGTCAGTGTGGGTCAGGTAGGTCAGTGTATGTCAGGTAGGTCAGTGTGGGTCAGGTAGGTCAGTGTATGTAGGTCAGTGTGGGTCAGGTAGGTCAGTGTATGTCAGGTAGGTCAGTGTGGGTCAGGTAGGTCAGTGTATGTAGGTCAGTGTATGTCAGGTAGGTCGGTGTGGGTCAGGTAGGTCAGTGTATGTATGTCAGTGTATGTAGGTCAGGTAGGTCAGTGTGTCAGGTAGGTCAGTGTATGTCAGGCAGGTCAGTGTATGTCGGTCAGGTAGGTCAGTGTGTGTCAGGTAGGTCAGTGTATGTCAGGTAGGTCAGTGTAGGTCGGTGTGTGTCAGGTAGGTCAGTGTATGTCAGGTAGGTCAGTGTGGGTCAGGTAGGTCAGTGTTTGTCATGTAGGTCAGTGTATGTAGGTCAGTGTGGGTCAGGTGGGTCAATGTGGGTCAGGTAGGTCAGTGTATGTCAGGTAGGTCAGTGTGGGTCAGGTAGGTCAGTGTATGTAGGTCAGTGTGGGTCAGGTAGGTCAGTGTGGGTCAGGTAGGTCAGTGTATGTCAGGTAGGTCAGTGTGGGTCAGGTAGGTCAGTGTATGTAGGTCAGTGTATGTCAGGTAGGTCAGTGTGGGTCAGGTAGGTCAGTGTATGTATGTCAGTGTATGTAGGTCAGGTAGGTCAGTGTGTCAGGTAGGTCAGTGTATGTCAGGCAGGTCAGTGTATGTCGGTCAGGTAGGTCAGTGTGTGTCAGGTAGGTCAGTGTATGTCAGGTAGGTCAGTGTAGGTCGGTGTGTGTCAGGTAGGTCAGTGTATGTCAGGTAGGTCAGTGTAGGTCAGTGCATGTCAGGTAGGTCAGTGTAGGTCGGTGTGTGTCAGGTAGGTCAGTGTATGTCAGGTAGGTAGGTAGGTCAGTGTGTGTATGTCAGGTAGGTCAGTGTGTGTGTGTGTCAGGTAGGTCAGTGTATGTCAGGTAGGTAGGTCAGTTTAGTGGTCACACAACCACACAACCCCTCCGCCCAACCAAAAAAACCCAGCACCACTAGAGGCCCCCCCCCCACTGTGCTGGCCTTGGACTTCGGGCTGAAGCCCCTGGTCTTTTTTCCACCTATCAACGCCCCTGATCACAGGGACAGGAACTGAGGAAAAATCTCCCCAGTGGAGTAACAGACAGAAAGAAAAAACTCACAGAAATATTTAATTCTAATAATATTTAATTCTAGAAATATTTAATATTTAATTCTCTAATCTCCACAACTAAAATAAAAAGTGGGCTGGAGTTAGACTTTAATTAATAATCTGTACTGATGATTATTTCTTGATAATATCCTTAGGAACTATAATTTTATATAATGTAAATAGTATTCATGTATTTCTAGAATAGTGAACAGATGACTGACCATTAATCAATACATTAAGCCATTATGTGACCAACATACAATACAGATTATATACTGTATGTGCATTAGGCAACATTCCTAGTAGCTATTCAGCATTGTGTAATGCACAGACAGTATCTTAGTAACCAATATACAATAGAAACGATTATGTAATGGTTAAAATGGTTATGTTCAACTAAAAAAGCAAGTACCATACCTAAAGCACATGCAGAGTGGAAAAATATGTTTAAGTTAGAAGGAAGATCACCATTCCTATCCCAAATGTATAAAATAATTTTATGGAAAGTATTGCTGCCTGAAGTGACGGAATATATAACTTATTAAACACACATTCATGCTTTCTTATGTTCTAACGTAAAACAGCTTTTTGGAAACTGTTTTGTACCATATGTTATTACTGGAAGCAGTTCCTTCAAAAATATTGATAAATGTAAATGAAATTGTTGAACGCGGATCTGTATTTTCGGAAGTAGCTGGTCGTCAAATACAAAGTGCTGTATGTTTATGACTTTGAAAATATTTAAAGGTTGAGTTGCAATTGAGATTCATTAATCATCTCTCTCTGTTCTGCTCCAACTGGGCCTATACAAGCATGCATTGTTTCTTGCTAATATAAAAAAAAAACATCTGGCGAGGCTGAAGTGTTTTACTGAAGGATCGATTCTATGCATACAAAATGGTAAAGTGGACTGCATGCCAAACTGCTCATGGTTATTTACTATCATGCCCATCAACAAGAAGTCTATGTAGTGAATTCATGATTGTTTTTAATATCCACATATGTATAACCTAGGTTAATTAAGACAGCTAAAAGCAAAGGCAGTCATACATAAATAGCATTAATAGGGTAATATCCTTCTGTTTTACTGTGCTAAAGATTTAGGCACTGTGATTTACAACTAATGCATGCTTCAAGGATAAAAGTATGACTATATAGACACTGTACAGGAAAAAATACATTTTGATTACTTCAAAACAACACTGACCAGATCATAGCATAAGAAAAAATTAGGTTCCTAGCAGTGTTCTGAAAGTAAGATGTGAATATTACAGTGAGGATTTCACCGAAATATCAGTGCGTAGGAAAAACTCCAACACTGTCACCAATATGTAAGTAATTCATACAGGGTTTACTTCCTCTTTAAGGCACCAGAGGTATGGCTCTTTGCACATGACCCATATATATAGATATCCAGCTACTGGTCTATTTGTCTTTATAAAATCAACACCATTATGTGAGTGACACTTGTTTATATAAAATCTATTGGTGTAGACAGCACATGGTATTTTAAATATATCTGAAAACTATAAAATAGTTCAGCTCAATGTAAGGCATATGCTATGAGCACCCAAAGGAATGATCAATTTTAATCAAAAATATGTAATATTGGATTTTTGATGCAAAGAATAATATAAAAGAGATATATTAGATTTGTACAACTATTAACCATTTGGTCCACGTATAACAGTCTTTGAGTTGGTTTGTTTTTATATATATATATATATATATATATATATATATATATATATATATATGTATTGTATGCAGTCATTTAGAACACTATCATACTGTAAGTCTTTTATTAGGCTTTAGATAACAAAAGGATGGGATGTGGGAGCTGTCTGGAAAACCTTTTCAGCTAAGACCTGATTTGTGGAACCCAGAAGTTGAATAATTTAAAATTGGTGATCAAAATGGGTGATCACAACTAAAAGAAAATGTAGTATACACTATTTGCTACTGGATGTCAACCACAATTGGCATATAGAGTTCACATACAACAAGAATAACTTTTATTTTCCTGGTGCTTTTCCTACAATACTTTGTCTTTATCATCTATTCCATTGACTTGGAGAGTACTTCCAAGGACTCCCACAGATTTTACATGTGTCTTCAAATTACCGAATCTCTTCCATCTCCATACCTGGTAAAATCCCAATCCATGGGAGTTAATGTAGGAACATAATGGTAAATTACAGTAATTGGTGTATACCCAAAACTGGCTACAGTGAGCATACTGACTATGCTAGACTGTAGTAAGATCTTATTGGGCAGATATTTATGGTTAATGTTTTCTGTATATAGTTTGTCAGGGCTTGGACTTGAACCTGGGACTTTTGTTGTGTCTGGCAGTAACTCTTTTCACCTGAGTCACCTGAGATGCTGGACAGCTCCCTGGACAATTCCTTGAATGAACCTGCCTTGAACCTTGTGTTTCTTGAACATTGAACTCTTTGCTTCTCCAATGAACTTCATTATTTAAGCCATATCTCTACACTTCTTGTTTGCCAGATTATTGAACTCTCTCCAGCCAATATCTCACGCTTGTCACTCTTGCTGCTGTCCATATCATTGGTACAACAAGTTATTGAACTTTGGCTTGTTCCTCGGTTACACTACTGCTTGATCTCAACCTGCAACCACTTGTCTACTGACTATACTTCTGCTCAGGGCCAGTGCCACCATAAGGCAGCTCAGGCAGCCACCTGAGTGTGCCAGGGTGGCGGTAGCGGTAAATTCCCATACCTCCTGTATCAGTCCTAGGGTCCCGGTGAACCCCAGAGCAGAGCCAAGTGTCAGAACAAATTCCGGCACTTGGTTCCAGTCACTTGCCTGGCAGGAGCATGCTAGTGTGGGCACCAGTGTCACCCGCCCCGCAGATTGTACGGGGTGTTAGTGTCCCACATGCTACGATCTCCACGCTGCACCCGGCATCTCTCGCTGCCCACCAGGCGCCTTTCACAGAGCGGACTGAAGCCACAGTCTCCTCCTCCTCCTCGGCTGTGTACACAGACAGGAGGAGCCAGGGAGGAGGAGAGACATCACAGAACATGCTCCTCGCTGATCTGAGGTCTGTGATGATTAAAAACAATATAGATGATACTTGCAGGGAAGGGATGGGGAATTGAGAGAGGAAACACAGCATGAGGTGAGGGAGACAAGCTAGAATCAAATACCTGCAATGATTTTGGGGGATAAGGGCTAAGAGGATAAAGTATGCCCTAGGGGGAGTTTTGAGAGGAGAAAGGACTCCTGCTAGGAGGGGGGATGGATAATAAACCTGACCACCACAACCCCTGCCCCAGCACAAGTCCTCCCAAAGCATACCCTAGGACATATAGTATCCCTTCAACCCCCCCCCCCAACATCAAAGAGATACTGGCATCTACAAAGGGGACAAACAAGGCATCTGGGACCCTGGGCACCCCACTAGAGGTGTGAGGCAATCACTCCACATGCCCACATTAGTGCCCCCCTGCCAGGCAACTTAGTGGAACCAGGTGGTGGCAGTTTTTTTGACATTGGGCTCAGGACTCAGAGCCAATTCACACCATGAATCACACTGTGCGTTCCAGTGTGATTCATATGTGTTCAAGATGCAGTGCAATTTCAGCCCATTCATTTGAATGGGGTGAAATCATGCCAAACCACACAATAAAAACACACAGGAACTGATACTACTGTGCCATACAATGCAGTGCAGGCAAACACATTACATTTGCGACCTGCGTGTGGGGTGTCATTAAGTTAACAATAACAACCATGGCAGATTGCAACTGCAGTGCGTTTTGAATGCAGTGCAGGAAACACACACAGAATGCAGGTTTCCTGCACTGCGTGCTGGTGTGAACTGGCCCTTAAGCCTCAGACAAAACCTCTGACTTTTGTCCAAAGGTGTGTGCTTGGATTTCAGTTTGCGCTTTTCATTTCATGCTTTCACTTTGTTTTTGAATGGCTGTTCGTCAACCAGACATGTTGCGGAATCGGTCGGAGTTAACATATTATTTATTATTGGCCTTGGAGTTCAGTTCAGGAACAGGAGGAGGAGGATTTCTTGGACCAAAAATTGGTTGCTTTATTATTCGTGACCAATTATGTCATATGCCTTTGCTGCAGGACCTCCAGGAAAATAATCCAGATGATTTTCGAAATTATCTCCGGATGACGGACCTCTGCTTTCACCAACTCTTGGCATTGTTGACCCCCTATATTAGGAAGCAGGACACATGCATGAGGCTTTATTTTTATTTTTTGTTGAATAATAATGATTTGATTTGTTATATTTTCTATATTTTTGGATGCATAGAATGCACTTTTTGGTTAAGTTCTATTGGCAGATAGCATGTCTAATTTTATTTGTTTTCTTTTTTTAATACACAATAAAAAAAATTGTGGAGAATAATACTTGGTTATGTGTTTTACTTCAAATTACATTTTGGGAGTAGGCAGTTACATTTAAAAAAATACAATGTAAAATTGACAAGGGACACCAACATAGTTGTATCTTTGATCTTAAAAACTATGGGATAATGGTGTTGTGGTAACTTGACCAAAAAAACAAAAAAAAAAAACAAAAAAAAAAGCATAATAATATTATTCTTGATATCACTAGAAAAAAAAGCCTTTGAAAATTTGTTTGCAATAACAGTATCACCAACCGATTAAAGAAGAAGAGAATGTGCGCTGTATTCTGAGATTTCATAATTTGCCACGTCACAAATGTTAATTCTCCATTACGAACACTAGTTTACAGGACCGAACGCTTCTGGCTCATCCTTGCTTCCGAGCATGCATGTTTGTACTTTGGACTTTTGTCCGACAGACTTGTGTACACACGCTTGGAAAATCCGACAACAGACATTTGTCCGCGGAAAATTTAAAAAACCTGCCATCCAACATTTGTCCGCGGAAAATTTTGACAATAATTGTCCGATGGAGCATACAAACGGTCGGATTGTCCGCCAACAGCCTGTTATCACACATTTCCTATCGGAAAATCCGGTCGTGTGTACGCGGCTTTAGTCTGGATTTGTGGACTTTTGTTCTTTTCTCAGGAAGGTCCCAAAAAAAGCAGGACAGTTGGGAAGTATTTTTGATTGATTTGTATTAGAAGGGGTGGGATTTGTACTGGGAAGGGGGGTTTAGGTGGGAGGATTTATGAGAGAACAGGGCAGCGGACTGGTGCTGGCGTGGGGGATTGGGGGGAGAGGATTTGTGCTGGGAGGGGATTTGGGGGTGTTGCATATTTGTGCTGGCATGAGGATTTGTGTTGGGGAGGGGTGGAAGAAGACTTGTGCTGCGAAGGGGGATTTGGGGTGAGAATTTGTGCTATAAATGGGGAAAAGGTTTACACTGGGAGGAAGATCTGAGCTAGAAGAGGGATTGGGTTTGGGGGGATTTTTTGCTAAGAGAAGAAATTTGGGGGGATTTGTTGTGTTGGGAAGGGGGATTGGGGGAAAAGAGAATGTTTGCTGGGGGGATTTGGAGAGGGGGGATTGGGTGAGAGAAGATTTGTACTAGAATGGGGGGTTGTGCTGGGATGAAGGTTTTTTGGGTGGAAGAGGATTTATTCTAAGAGGGTTATTGGGGGTAAGGAGGATTGGTGTTGGGAGGGGAATAAGGGGTGTTGGGATAAGTGCTAGGATGGGGAAGAAGGGGGGGATTGTGCTGGGACTGGGGATTTGGGGAGGTGGAAGAGGAAGGAAGCAACAAATTAGGGGATTTTTTTTTGGAGGGGAGGTGGTGGGGATTTTTGCTGCAAGGGTGAAGTTGGGGGGGTGATTTTGTACTCTTCTTACCGCTACACTCCTGTCCCATGCATTCTGTACAATACCCTCCTGCCCCCTGCATTCTGTGCATTACACTCCTGTCCCCTGCATTTTGTGCATTACACTCCTGTCCCCTGCATTCGGTGTATTATGTTCTCCTGGGCTGTGCTCTGTGTGTCCTGTACTGTATTCTTAAACCCAGCACTGACTACAGCTTTCTGTGTGTTACATACTACTGATCCTTGAACACATTGCATTACACACCCTGGACCCCTGCAGTCGGCGTTATGCATCCTAAACCCAACACTAACTGCAGCCCCCTATGCATTGCACATTGCCGACCCCTCGCCTTACACACTCCTGCACTATACAGTATACACAATACTGTACATTATATACTCACTAAAGTGTTCATTGTCTTAACAGTTACTGGTTGCTATGTAGTCCCTGACTAGTTTAAAGAAGGACTTCTTTAACCACTTCCCGCCCGGCCTATAGCAGATTGACGACCAGGTGGTGGTTCAGTTATCCTAACTGGGCGTCATATCGCGGCAATCGGTGAATCGGTGTCAGTCAGACACACCGCTACACTGATCTTGGTAAATAGCCTCAGGCTCTTTACCACGTGATCAGCCATGTCCAATCAGGGCTGATCACGATGTCAATAGGAAAAGCCATTGATTGGCTTTTTCTCACTCGCGTCTGGCAGCTGCGAGTAGAGGAGAGCCGATCGGCGGCTCTTCTGACAGGGGGTCTGTGCTGATTGTTTAACAGCGCAGCCCCCCCTCGGATGCCCACACTAGACCACCAGGGAAGCCGCCAGGACCACCAGGGATTATATATCAGTGATGTCCAGCAATGCCACCCATCAGTGTCATCAGTGCCACCAATCAGTGTCATCAGTGCCACCCATCAGTATCCATCGGTGCCACCTGTCAGTGCCCATCCGTGCCCATTCAGTGCCCACCTATCAGTGCCCATCAGTGCCCATCCGTGCCACCTATCAGTGACACCCATAAGTACCCAATAGTGCCACCCATAAGTACCTATCAATGCCACCTACAAGTGCCCTATCAGTGCCGCCTATGAGTGCTCATCAGTGCTATCTATGAGTGCCCATCAGTGCCGTATACCAGTGCCACCTATCAGTGCCCATCAGTGCCACCTATCAGTGCCCATCAGTGCCGCCTATCAGTGCCCATCATCAGTGCCCGTCAGTGCCACCTCATTGGTGCCAACTCATCGGTGCCCATCAGTGCCGCCTTATCAGTGCCCATCAGTGCAGCCATATCAGTGCCCATCATTGAAGAAGAAAATGTACTTCTTTACAAAAAAAGTTTTACATTTTTTAACAGAAACAAAGAAAAACTTGTTTTTTATTTCTAAATTTTCGTTTTTTTTAAATTTATTGCGCAAAAAATAAAAACCACAGAGGTGATCAAATACCACCAAAAGAAAGCTCTATTTGTGGGAACAAAATGTTAAAAAAAATTGTTTGGGTACAGTGTTGTATGACCGCGCAATTGTCATTCAAATTGCGACAGCGCTGAAAGCTGAAAATTGGCCTCGGCAGAAAGGTTTTTAAATGCCTGATATTGTAGTGGTTAAGGTAGACTCATATGAAGTGTAAACTCTCTGTATATTTTCATTGTCTGCAAAACCATATGCAGTGGAAGCTTTTCATTCTTTTTTTTTTTTTTGTGTTGATTATGCTGGGGTTTATATGTATTCGTGAGACTCTTGCTTGTGACATAGCAGTGAAAGCATATTTTATAGTTACAAGAAAGCCCGGCTTTTGTTTAACCATGCTCTTAAGCTATGTGCACTGCGGGTCACTTCCTCCCTCAAGTGTCCCCCATTCTTAATTTAGGTGGTGGGGGTCACCAAAATGCACATTCGTCTATGTAGACAAAAATCCTTGCACCGGTCCTGCTTCTGCTTAATCCCTACCTGCTATATCTGCTACTGGACCCTGGCTTGCTCACCTCCTGGCCGTATGATCCTAAGGTCTATGACCTGGTACTAACATGCAGCGAAACCCATCTCCATAATCAGGAGCTCTGGTGAATACCAGTTAGTGCTTAGACCCCACATATTCGGTGAACCTGCGTCATCTGCCAGGGGGACCTGTTTGTATACCTGTCCTGCTGATCGGTGGGAGCCTTTTTTTCCAGACTGTGACAGAGTTACTAATTATTTTATTGCTACCTAGAATAGTACAGTCAAGCCTATCTCTGGACAAAGCCCTCCCATGAATCTCTCCATCCCACCCCTCATCCATGTCCCCTCACCAACACAGCTTATGTCAGTGAGGACTTATGACCCAGTGCTGCAGTCTATGCCCTCACCAACCAGTGCCCACATTGGGAACTCATCATGCAGTGCCTTCTGGAGCCTGAAAGAACTTTGTTCCTGGACAACTATAGCATCCACGTCACCAAGACAGCAATGTGGACATCCAAAGAAGGACCCTCATCTGCAGTGAGGATAAAAGATTCAGGACTGGGGCATCAAATGACCAAGAATTCTGGTAAGTGGCTTTTTTAGCAATTAGTATGAGGCAGCGGGGGATATAATGCCTGGATTGCAGCTTTGAACTGCAGACAGCTAAGAAACATGTGAGTGACATCTGTGACATGTCTAGGGACCATAAAAAAAGTGCAAAACTATGGGACTATGTGTGTACGAACAGCTTGTATTTCTAAGGTACTATGATCATTTTTTATTCTAGTGTGTCTCTGTTTTTCATTTTCGTTTTTGCATGTGTCTATTTTTTCTTTAGGTAATGGTCTGCAGCGTGGTAAAATGCCTTGCGAATGTTTTAACTAAATGCCTCTGATCTAGAGAACAACCAGCCAAAGACCTGACAGAAAAAAAGAAAAGTGAAATTTAGCAGGGACTAAAAGTGCTTATTATGCACAACTTGGAAAAAGATAAAATGAATTACGTTGTTTGAATATCTATGTTTTCATGGTACAGAGGGAAACACATAAAGAAAACGTGGTTCAAATACAGTTACTAACACAAAATGCATGATGTTTTTTCAGCACTTAATTTTTCTTTGACTATTCTGGTCTGTTAAAATCTTTAGAAAAATAAGCTAACAGAATTTCTTAACATTGCAGGTAAAAACCATTTCCCTGTTAAAATAATGTCTAGTAAAAATGAAGCTGACTCTACCAATGTGTTACCTCTGCTGTAGAACAGGCCATCATATAGGGGGGATTAACATATGGGTTTTCCTTCTTTTGATAATAAATTTAAATTAATTCTAACATATTCACTTGGCACAGTTTTGGTAATTATATTTGATTTTCAGTTATGGTGCCTGTTTCTTTTCCTACTCTCTTCTTATAATGTCTCCTCATCTGTTACCTACATCTGCCTTACTTCCTGGAATACTGTATTTTACATAAAAGGAATAATTGGAAAACTGTAGTCATTATGCAAAAGTTAATACATTTTTCCATTCACAAGTCTTCTTTAATTGACTTAAAGTGATTCCCTGTATTAAGGTTAAAAACACCACAGCCATTCTACCCCCCCCTCCCCTCTTTTAACACTTACCTGACTCCTCTCACCACTCCAGCACTGTCCTGGCTGCAGCACTGATCCTTTCACCTCCTGGTCTCACAAGAGATACTGAGCGCAGTGGGAGCCATAGGCCACTGCTGCTGTCAGTCAACCTCCTGTGAGTAGAAGCAGGGGCATGGCCTGCCCACACTGTGTTTGTCTATGGAAACACACAGCCCGGCTCAGTAGCATGCCTGCACAGGTGCCCCCTTAGCCTCTGGCTTGCTAAGGAGGCACTCAGAGGAAGAAAGCAAACAGCGTTGGTGAGGGACCACCAAAGAGGAGGTAAGGGACCACTCTTTGCAATATGATTGCATAGAGCAGGTAATTATCTTTCCTATCTTAGGTATCTTATCTTATCTTAAGTTATTTAAAAAATAAAAATAACCTTTAGTAAGCAGAGTGGGCAAGATTTTGATTTTTAATTGTGAACAAGCACGAGCTATCAGTGTGAAACCGGTCTACCAATATTCCTGTAATGTCCTGTCTACGTTCTTTGACACTTTGACAATAACGTAACTATTCTACAGAAGTTCTTCCTTCCATGGTGTGTGACCAATCTTATTTTTCTTCAATGAAGGACAAATAATCCATGGCCAGCCTAGACTATAGATAACAACCACAGTCTGGGGTCTAGATATAAATCGACAGCAGTGAAAATGACAACCGGACTCCTATGCTACTCCCAATTCACGCCTCTGATTGTGGTTATTATGTAACACATTTTTGAGGCCAATGAGCAACAGGACAGTTAGAAATGAATGTTATGACCGTCAGATCACTTGCATTGCATTTGTTTTTCAAGGGTAATTCAATGCTAGGTGGGAATCCAATATCTGTTTGGGATGTTTAGATAGTGTAGTAAAATAGAAAGGTAAACATATTCTATAGCTCTTAGGTACCTCATACTACAGTTGCTTAGAGTGCCTAAAGCATCTTTAGCTTACTTTTTTAGTGGGAGATGTTTCTTACCTTCTCTCCATTCCAACACTGCATCCTCTATCAGTCTCTTTTGCATATAAAATTTTAAGTATGGTTGGGTGCCTGTGTTCCCCACAGAGTACCATGTTTATTTCCTCTGGCCCCTATGTCACTGCTGAGCCCTGTGAGGGTCAGAAGCATCCATCCAAGTGTTAAATTCCAAACAAACTGAGGGAGGCTGTATCCCTAGATTGGAGGGTAGGTAGGTGACACAGGTCACCAAAGAGGTGAATATGTAAGCTCTTCTTTTGAGGGCACTTTCATCTTCTTTGTTCTTGTAAGTCAACAGGGTTGCTTTAAAGTGTATGCTTGGCCAAAAGTCAAACTCTATATATAAGATTGCTGCCTGCACTTACACCTTGGCCCCTGTTATTTCTTTGTCAGGCCACAAAAAAAAGTAAAGGATACATGGTAATTCTGCTAGACGTATAGGTGGTATCTAACCTCCTTCTATGTGCTGGCACCGTTACACTTAAAAGGTAAGCAGAACTGTCCGGAAGTGGTGACCACGGTTCGACTACAAGACAATTTGCTGTCATTTTCTGTGTTGGCACAGTGCCTTCTCCTCACTCTCTAATACCAGTGTTCATGTGAAGTGTAATTCTGTTGTTTCCTGCACATTAAGATGGCACAGGAAGTGCCTGGGAAAACAGTTGATGTGTTTTGGACAGGAACAATAATTTTTAGATACTTTGGACACTGATGAGGGACGTTGGAGGCAACTATGCTCTTATATTTAAAGTAACATGCTACACATGAAAACTACATACATCCACATTTAGACTTATGTTGTACAATGGAAAAACATGAGTATGCTGAAGGTAATTCAATCTACTAATTGTAGTTTAAATTCCAGTATCTCAGTCACCACATAATAGTGATGGTCCTTGTAATGAAAACGGAAGTACAGAAACACTACAGAAAAGCCAGGTAAAGCAAATATACACAGGATTTAAATTAAAGAATACACTTTGGACTTCTCATCTGAATAATCAATGTCCTGTTCAAGGCTGAAGTCACAGTGTATGTAAATAAGAAGTTACACCACTTGGCTTTAGTAAAAGCTAGGGGATGTGTGACCCATCTGCATTGCTATGTGTAGACTGGGGAATGTGTCTTTATGGACAGAAATATTAAAGGATAACGCTACAGAGTTCTTCAATACGGGGCCGCTGGGAGTAGCACAATCTTTCTTTCGAAAGTACCCTGGTATGCACAGTAGATTACCCATTCATCCCCAAAGAAGAGCTACCATTAATTGAGGGAATCTGGGGTTGCACAAAAACTCCTTGATGCTCTTGATTTTAAAAAAAATCAAACTATATCTCTTTCATTAATGTTTCTGGTTTTTAAGTGGTGATTACGTTGAATTTAGAAAGCTATTTGTTTCATTTTATTCTCCAAAGTTAATGGCACTGAGAGTTGAAAGGATGGAAAGAAAAATATAAAAGGCGGCAAAAACATTGTGCTAGTAAATGCTGAGAATTCAAGAGCCACAGATCTTTACATTTGGATATGCAGTCCAGGCACAGTAATGCCACTTACAAACAGGGGCGGACTTTTCGATGGACTAGGTCCAATGGACTTTTCGACGGACTTTACGACGGACTTTCGAATGAACGGACTTGCCTACACACGATCAACCAAAGTCTGACGGAATCGTACGTGATGACGTACGACCGGACTAAAATGAGGAAGTTCACAGCCAGTAGCCAATAGCTGCCCTAGAGTCGTTTTTTGTCCGTCGGACTAGCATACAGACGAGAGGACTTTTCGACCAGACTCAAGTCCGTCGGAAAGATTTGAAACATGTTTCATTTCTTGGTCCGTTATACTTTTGGGGAAAAAAAGTCCGCTGGAGCCCACACACGATCGAATTATCCGCCGGAGTCCAAGACCAAGTCTGCCGTAAAGTCCGCTCGTGTGTACGCGGTATAACAGCTGAATAGCATATGAGTTGCACAGGTAGTCAGACCTACTTACAGGGGTATATCAGTCTAAAGAATATGAAAATGCACTACTCACAAAAGTTAGAGAATCATGGATCTCCTAATAATGCATTGGTGATCTGTCAACACTTTGCATTTTTTATATACCTTGATTGAATATTTTTTTTAAGATTACACATTTTTAAAATAATGTTATACTATTATTATAATTGATTATTTTACAAATATGTAATACAGGGTGCACTCATGTTACAAAGATTCAAAGAGGATTTTGGATTTTTGAAAGGAGAGAGAAAGGCAAATCTGTTTGAGACTTTGTACGTGTGAATGGAATCAAAACTATTAAGCTGTGTAAGCATTTTTTTTTAAAAAAAAGCCCTATTATGGATTGCCTGTAAAATTTAAAAGAAATCTAAAGCTGCAACTTTAGGCTTGAAATTATTGAGAATAGAAAAATGTTTATAAACGATGTTTCAGATGTACTGTACATATACAAAAAAAAATATATATATAATGTAGTAAATTGTATATATTTTACAGGACTCTGGGAATGTGTCCTGGATGACAGGTATCTCTGTGGTATGTTATTTAAAGACATTGTTGAATACTCAGGGGTTCTCGACCATGCAGGGTGAGGAACAGGAGAGTTTGGCTGAAAAAGAGAGGACTGTTTTTTAGTAATCTCTGGATTGCTAAATTCTATTTAGGGACCTGGAATTATGAGGGTTTGAAGAGTTATGGATGGAAAGAACCTTTAAACCCTAATTAGAAGAACGCTGGTCCTGAAGAGGTTAGGCCACAGACAAGGGAGCCTTGAAAAGCAGCAGCATGAAATCAGCACCTGTCTCAGTGAGGCAGAGCGAGTGGTTCACAAGCTGTGAGCAAGTGTGAACTCTCTGGTAACTGAGGCATTTGTTGCTGAACCCCTGCGGCTTTTGAGGCACCCTGAGACAAGTGGGAACCCTAAATTCTTTGTGGGACTGAGAGTCTGGCTGTGAGCCTGTTGCATAGCTTTCTTGATACCAGTAATATGAACAGTTTGCTTTACTTTTGCTAAAGAAAGCTCTTCATGCTTGCTTATTTTGGAGAGACCAATAAAAACTGTTTGCGGCTTGCTGGTTATCTGAAGCCCTCCATATGACAATATACTGTATGTACATGTATGTATATGTATATATATTTATATATAGTATCTCACAAAAGTGAGTACACCCCTCACATTTTTGTAAATATTTTATTATACCTTTTCATGTGACAACACTGAGGAAATGACACTTTGCTACAATGTAAAGTAGTGAGTGTACAGCTTGTATAACAGTGTAAATTTACTGTCCCCTCAAAATAACTCAACACACAGCCATTAATGTCTAAATCGCTGGCAACAAAAGTCAGTACACCCCTAAGTGAAAATGTCCAAATTGGGCCCAATTAGCCATTTTCCCTCCCCGGTGTCATGTGACTCATTAGTGTTACAAGGTCTCAGGTGTGAATGGGGAACAGGTGTCTTAAATTTGGTGTTATCACTCTCACTCTCTCATACTGGTCACTGGAAGTTCAACATGGCACCTCATGGCAAAGAACTCGCTAAGGATCTAAAAAAAAATAATTGCTCTACATAAAGATGGCCTAGGCTATAAGAAGATTGCCAAGACCCTGAAACTGAGCTGCAGCACATTGGCCAAGACCATACATATTCCACTCAGAACAAGTTGACCAAAGCGGTTGAGTGCACATGCTCAGGGTTGTTCTTGGGTAAAAGATGTATGAGTGCTGCCAGCATTGCTGCAGAGGTTAAAGGGATGGGGGTCAGCCTGTCAGTGCGCCGACCATACGCCGCACACTGCATCACATTGGCCTGCATGGCTGTAGAGATGCATCTTAATGGAGAAAGACTTGGAAAGTAAACAGCTTTGAGAAAAGCACAGATGTAAAGTTTCAAAAAACACCAAGGCTTTTATAAAGGATATTTGTATTCCTGACTTTAAGCTTGTGAAAACTGAAATGTTGCATCTGTAAAAATGCAGCGTTGATTTACAAATTGCCTGGAGCCTAGACACCCACTGTAAGAGCTAATTTACCAAGGGTGCTGCTTGATGGTTAAACATTTAAAGAAAATAATCTTGTCTGTTCTTCTAGTCTTCCTCCCTTACTTGATACCTAATGTGTCATGTAGACAGTAGCACATGAACCAGACCTTTTATTATTCTTTAACTGCCATGTGAATTGTAACTAAAGGTAAAAACTTTTTTTTTTTTTAGTTTTGAATGGAGTGAAGAGGCATTAAAACAACTGTGAGGTTTTTATTGCTGCCTGTGCCCTTGTTAGGGAAATTCATCCTCCCTGTACATATAAATCTCTATAAGTACGGTTATCAGAAAGTAAAAGTGAAATAAATTCCCAGATTTTGGGTTGAAACCAGAACCTTAATAAAGGGAGAATGTTCCAATGGGCACACTAGTTCTGGTGATCCTGGTGACACCCTGGGATTCCTTCGCTTTGTAAGGATTTTCTCTCACTTCCTGTTTGGGCTATGGGACAGGGAGTGAAGAGAGATCTCCCCTATAGGACACAATGGAAAAAAAAAAAGAAAAAATCTAATAGGGCTTATACCCCCCTCCCTTTTTACTCTATCCAAAATGAAAAAAAATGTGGCCTTCAGTTACACTTTAATGTTTATTGTTGATAATTTTCAAAAGACCTCCCCCATCTTATGGGAATCTGAAAAGGGCCCATTCTGTACAGTAAAATGAATGTTATAACTTAATTCTAAGTGGAATAATAAGCTAAAAGTATTACTAACATTTAACAGAGGTTTGAAGAGCATTTTACTAATTACATAATAAATACAATGTAATTTATTAGTGGTTATATTTAAATCAAACCTAGTATTGGATGTCCAGTATTTTTTCCAGTTAAGCACATTTATGTAATACAGAAGTGTTATACAAATATATATAACCTCTCAAAGAGAACGTCTTCCTTCCTCCCCATAAGGCCAGCACTAATATTGTTCAATCCTTTATCAAAGCTAGTATCTAATAACGGATGCTGGCCCAAAAATTACACAGTTGGCCATGTAAGTGAATGGGCTGATGCCAGTGGTGGCTTAGAACATGGCAGATGCAGGCACCTGCTATTTCCTTAGCAACCATTGACAGCAGGAAGCTGTCATGTTTATCCATGCTGAATGTCCTAAATGTTAGATGTTCGAATGATTGTCCAAACATTAAATGTTCAATCTGACCTTACATTCAGACCGGACACTCAGCTCATCCCTACAGATAATATAGGACAACTGGTTGCTCTTCAATAATATGTTAAATATCTAAAACTTTTTTTGCAGACTTTAATAACAGCTAGCTTTGTTTGTATTAAAAAAGGTGTTGTCTTATAAGGGAAACTTAAAGAAGTGTTAAATCCAAAAGCAAACATTTATTATATTGCAGCCTAACAATTCTTAGAAGTGGTGGCTGCATTAGTTTTATTTAGGCTTTCTTTCTTCTATTTTCATCTGGTGATCCAGTCAGTAAGTCTATTGTTTTTAAAAGAATGAGCTCCTTTGCAGTTATGGAAATTAGACAAACCATTTACCACTGACAGGGGTGCTTACAATAGAAAGTGCCGCGCTATCTAAATCTAACAGTGTGATGACCACACTAGCTGTAGTTCTACTATTTACACCAATTGATTAAAATACAGAATCAAAAATATTAATATATATACATAATCTAGTAGTCAGAAATATATATAGTATAGTAGTCAGAAATTTTATATATATATATATATATATATATATATACCTAGCAACAACAAAGTGATCATGTGCAAAAATGTAATATGGTGCATCCACATACATAAACTGTCCTTATAAAGTACTTCAATTATAAAGCAAAAAAGTGTTCCAGTTCACTAAAAGTGCTAACGTGCAAAATCCTTCATGCAATAACATGCGCTGCTGAAAACATAAAGTCCATTCCAATTAAATCAAATCCACAGATTCTATTGGTAATGACCAAACGTGTGCTTGTGTCCACTCCTGTGCTCCCTCCTTCCGTGTATGCGCTCACCTTAGAGTGTGTGACCTTGCAGCTAAGCTTGGTCAAAACACGCTTATGAACCAACTCTGGGCTCAGTGTCTATGCTTGGGTCCTTGGCTGATTGCCTATACGTTTTTCCACATAAATGTATGACAGAGGAAACTTGATAGTGTATTACCGTTTTAAATAATATTTATTCAAAAAGTAACAGATGTCCCTTTACTAGGGTACTCACATTTAGAGGGTGCTACAGTGCACCACTCTATAACAAATGCCAAAAGCCATTGTAATCGCTGAGTTGATGTGTCCTCTGCATGCTGAGAACACTCTGCTGTCTCCCACACAATCCTGTCCCCTCCCCAATGCGTGTTGATACCGGGAATATGACATATCATTCTCAGGTGGAATTTTATTGGACGGTTATGGTGTCAATCGTTATATAGTGTCATCGCCATTTTCTTGTCGACCGCGGACACTCTATTATTTAGCATATGATTGCGGCCATTATTAATATTTTTATTATTGCTATTTATTTAGCACTGACAATGTGCACAGAGCATATTATACATTCATATCAATGACTTAGATAATGGTGAATTGGGAACTCCTGCAATGCTTTTCCAAAGGAGGGCTCAGGGTGTGATGAGAAGGCAACCGATGCAGTCTGATGGAGGCCACCAAAGACCAGTAGGACTCCAATAGGAATTATATGCATAGAATCAATCATGTAAAATTCTCTCTCTAATCTATTCAGTCATGTAAACAAAAAAAAAAAACATAATTTTTTATTGGCCAGTTAATGTAAAGTTTTCAGTTCCTGGCCCTTTAAATATAGCCCAGTACCATACAAAGTTAAATTTGCCAGAAATATTTGATATACATGTATTTAAAATAAACATATTGTCTGCTAAAAATGTAAATATAATTCTAAGAAGTCTGCAGTGTTAATGTTATGCTCCTTGATAGCGACTTTTGATTATAATTCTGTGAGACGTTAAGGACATTTCCTGCATATATAGCTTTGTGATGGTTTAAACAGATGGAAAAACAGCAACCAAAAGGAAATCTGAAACAAGTTTGTGGTTATAAAATACATTTGCACTGCCGAGAGGCAACCAGTTTAGAATCAAATGTAAAATAAGTATCTTTAACAATAGAATCCTACAGAAGAAGATTCATAACCACATATGTCTAAAGCAATGGCCACTAATACCTTTACACAGGCAAGCAGATCTGATGCACAGCTATTTGATCTCTATGGTATATGGATGATATATGAAAATATATCCTAACCTGTAAATTGTGTGGCATTGCCATGTATTCCAGTTTAGGCACCATTCCTGGCAAACAGCAAAATACATATGTAAACTTGCCAAAGAATGTTTAAGGTTGTTGTTCAGTTGGTCTTGAGATTTACATAATTCTGACACATATGCCACATAAGAAGATGACTCCACTTATTCCTGGTTGGCCTTACAGCTTCCTGCCCCTTGGGCGGTGATTCAGCAGTGTAATAATGCTGATTTATTATCCAGTGAGTTATCTGCTGAGATAGCAAGGTGACACAAAAGGTTTTATTTACCAGAAAATATGGTAGTCACCTGGCTGGCTGCGGAGTATGGTAAAGTAAATCACTAGAGTGTACACATATTTCAACTGTGAACAGAGAATGGAATATGCCTGAGCTACTTAGAACACATATAAATATAAAATAGCGTTGTGGTGATGCCTTTTTTAATGCAAACATATTAGCAATAATCTGCTTAAAATTTTGGCAGCCGCCAAAGAAGGGAAACAACTATTTCATTATTCTTTATACAGTTTTCTGTTCTCACATTTCTTTACAGTGGAAGAACTTCAGTTGGAAGACTTTGGTCTGAAATATATCTGTTGTTGACTTAACTGTTCCTTTATGTGCTTAAATTGAACTTGTGCTTTGCTCATGAAGGGCAAAGCAACATGTTCACGGTAATACAGGGCTCCCTATTAGCAAATACTTATCTTTCTTTTGCACGCCTTGTGCACTGATCATCCATGAAGCCAAAGTAAAGAAGAAGCTATAAGTCCCTGGAGTCATAGCTTACATCGGACTTTGCACTACCCTGTGTGACAGCAGCCCAGCACTGTAACATGGAGTAAGCCATATGCTCCACTATACCCTGATGTACTGGGTATTTCTTTCATCTTTAAGTACTGAGCAGAGTTTCCAGGAAGAGAAGGAATAGTAAGCAAGCCTAGCACCCTCTAGATAGGTGCTAGCTTACTTAACTGTAGTTTAGACTCATTGTATTCAGTGGAGCTGCATTTCATTGTCAGAAAGATCTGAACAAATTAATGGGGTGGGCAACTACATGGCAAATGAGGTTCAATGTAGAAAAATGTAAAATAATGCATTTGGGTGGCAAAAATATGAATGCAATCTATACACTGGGGGGAGAACCTCTGGGGGAATCTAGGATGGAAAAGGACCTGGGGGTCCTAGTAGATGATAGACTCAGCAATGGCATGCAATGCTAAGCTGCTGCTAACAAAGCAAACAGAATATTGACATGCATTAAAACTCCAGATATAAAACGATAATTCTCCTGCTCTACAAGACTCTGGTCCGGCCCAACCTAGAGTATGCTGTCCAGTTCTGGGCACCAGTACTCCGGAAGGATGTACTGGAATTTGAGCGAGTACAAAGAAGGGCAACAAAGCTAATAAAGGGTCTGGAGGATATTAGTTATGAGGAAAGGTTGCGAGCACTGAACTTATTCTCTCTGGAGAAGAGACGCTTGAGAGGGGATATGATTTCAATATACAAATACCATACTGGTGACCCCACAATAGGAATAAAACTTTTTTGCAGAAGAGAGTTTAACAAGACTTTTTTGCAGAAGAGAGTTTAACAAGACTCGTGGCCACTCATTACAATTAGAAGAAAAGAGGTTTAACCTTAAACTACGTAGAGGGTTCTTTACTGTAAGAGCGGCAAGGATGTGGAATTCCCTTCCACAGGCTGTGGTCTCAGCGGGGGGCATCGATAGTTTCAAGAAACTATTAGATAAGCACCTGAATGACCACAACATACAGGGATATATAATGTAATACTGACATATAATCACATACATAGGTTGGACTTGATGGACTTGTGTCTTTTTTCAACCTCACCTACTATGTAACTATGTAACTATGTAAGGCAAGTTTAGTTCTGGCTAACTGTAACCAATGTAGCTGTGTTTGATTGTTCTGGTCTGTTCTGATTTTCAGTGGCTGTAGAATTGACTGCTTCCCCATGTTTGTCCAGAAATATTCTAGAAGATAGTGGTCAGGGAGAGTCTAAACAACAGCTAAGTATTTATACAGCCCTGGCCAATCCCTGGGTGCCCAGATGACCAAGGGGAGTGTGTATAAATACTCTAGAATTGGGAGCAGAGGTTCAATTCTGCCATATGCCTGTGTAGGTGTAGACTGGTGCAGTCTTCTTTATCCACTGTAGGTGTTACTCATCCACAGCAGCATTGCAGTTGGAGAGGAAGTCAAGAGGAACATGGTTCCTCTATGGTTTCCTGATCCATTGAGGAAGCTATCCTATTGGATGCTGCCCCACCATGTGACTCTAGCAGCGATCCTGGGTCAGGCAGAACCTATTTAAGGCCCTGGCTCCTAGGATTGGAGAGAATTTTGTGAGTGAGTAGAGTAGGGACAGGTATCCCACCTGGTAGGGACAGAACTAGCGGCAGGGACGGGTTTCTGATGAGGAGGAAAAGCATAGAGCTCACAACTTCTCTGGACATCTTCCCACTTAGGCACTAGACAGCCAGACCACATTCTGACTTTCCTAACAGGCACCGTCAGTTCTGCCGAAACCTGCCTCAGGCCTCAGTGGGGCTATCCGGAGGCCTAATTTGTTCAGAGTTTGCTGAAGCTGACTGGAAGCTGTCATCTGAGGACCATGGGGTGAAAGTGTTTGTGAAAGATATAGGAAGGAGACAACAAATTAACCAAGGACATTAGTGAGTACAGACTGGTATGAGAAATCCTAGAGACTGTGTGCTAGTACCATCCTTCTAATGCTAGAGTCAGCGCGTTTAACCAGTTGCCTACCTTCGGAATGTTACACTCGTCCATAAAATCCCCTCCTCTGTACAAAAGGCAAAAAGGCATCTTCTGTACATCCTGGAGACTGTCTGCAGTGTCTTATGTCCCCTGCTCCCTCCCTTGCACAGCCCTATGAGACCCTGTGTCTGTAGAAAGATGAGCTCCCAATCCTAGAATTGGGAGCCAGTCAGAAAGCCTTCCTCATTGAATGACCATTATGACAGACAATCACAGTGATCATTCAGTGTAACATTTGTAAACTTTAATAAAAGTAACACACTAGCTGTCTTATCTCTTCCTTCCCTGACAGACAGTACCTGTGAGTGAGAGAGCTGCAGCTAACACAGAAGCATGTTTACCATGTGCACAGGGAATTAGATAACTCTTAATTAACCAGGACATGCCCTTATTTTACTACTTAACCCATTTATTTCAACTCTGTATAAGCACTATTTAACAGTTTCATCTCCTGTTCCGTGTTTCTATTTCAAATTATTTGTTGGAAAAAAATATTATACAGCACATATATACATTGTTATCTTTAAGCGTTTACTGTTAAAAAATATATGGTGTAGGGTATATCTGTTTTATTTTAAATCAGTAAGAAGTTTAAATCACTGATGCACTATGAGAAAAATAAAATATGTGCAAAAAAACCTTTGTTTCTTTAGTAAATAGCATGCTTTGTATCAAAAATATAATTTTAATGTTGCAGTATGTAGAACAAGCAGCAGAATAAAATGTATATGTTTTCCCCACAGTAATGGTAGTTGTGTTCAAAATATTACTGATCAAACTTGAAAAAATTGTATTTATATTTTCCCCTTTAAATGCAAATAAATAAAAAAAAATTCAGAGGTCCTTAGGATCAAAAGAAAGCCCAGTTTGTCCCAAAAAAAACAATATATGTGTCAATTCTGTATCATACATAATTACAAAGTTATAAACTCATAAATAGACACATAGCGGAAATGTGAAAATATGGTCTCGTTCATAGAGGGTAAACAGGTTTGAGAGCTGAAATGGTTAAAGGGGACATTATGTCTGCTGTCCTAAAGAGCTCAGTCTATTTAATTCTTAGTTAAAGGACTTTGCTTGGACTTTCAAGGGGTAGATCATTCTCCTCAACCTGCTACTACAAAGCTCAGACCATCATTTACTTGTGCAAGGACTTGGCTCACAGGTCTAAAGGAGAAAGTTTAGTGTCCTCAAATTGCAACTCAGAGTTACTGTATACTACAATTACCCACTACCTATTCAAGTTCAAGGTTTCATTAAAGCATCCAAAAATACCCCTAGAACGGTTAATGAGTCTGAAGAGTGATTGGAATTGTGTGCCCGGCTGTGGGGCAATTATTTATATAAGAACTCTGGGCATCAACTTAGCAGTTCCTATGGGGGTAGTCAGGGCTTTTTTTCAGCGGGAACGCGGGGGAGCGCAGTTACGGCACCTCCAGCACTGAATGTATTCTATGGCAAAGCGTGCTGGATAGTCAATTGATGCTGACTGCTGGGGGATCCATTGTCACTGGGGATCTATTTTTTGTGGGGGTCTATTGTTGCTGGGGTGGTATTTTGATGCGGGGCATCCATTGTTGCTGGGGGAGGTCTGTCGTTGAGTGTGGGGGGATCTATTTTTGCTGTGGTGGGGTCTGTTGCTGCTTGGGTGGGGTCTATCAAATTTCATACAATTTAGTAGCACAAAATGATACTTGGTTCTGTATTCTATAAAAAGGGGTGGTACTGGGAGGTGGGTAGGGGGTGGAGCCAAAAGACAGTGCTTGGAAGTGGGTAGGGGGGCAGAGACGAAGGGTGACTCATAAGGGGTGAGTTCCTGCACCTCTCTCTGAGAAAAAAAGCCCTGGGGGTAGTGCTACATAAGTGCTGCTGGGGATAGGGGATTTAAACAAAATCTGTTTGTCTTCAATGGGCAAAGCATGGACAAATCAGCTTTCTAAGGATATTTCTTACAGTCCTGTAGTCTAAATGAATACCTGGCTCAATTTATTGTCCACTTCTCTTGCTATAGTTCTTTTCTAAGCAACTGCTATAGATTTGTTTGGAATCCAGTAACCGTAACATGATATAATCACATATATTTACCAACCTTTAAGTGAAGCTATAGTCTCTTTAGTAATTTTAAGCCTGTTGTCAGGTTTTGGGCATTTAAGTATTTTTAACAAGAGGTAAATTTATCTTACAGCAAGCCCTTTCTAACCTCTGCAGCTGCAGGCACTGTGGAGAAACCCAAGCACAATATTTACAGCAGAAGCACTGAAGTTATCTAAATCCATTGCGTCATCATCATCGCTCATCTCCCAGCGTTACCATCTAATCTCTAATGTAAACACAAACTGGAGGGGAGGTATAGGATGAGTTGAGCAACTAAGAGAGCTGTAATAAATGACTTCAGTGTTTTTGGAGTGAATTTTAGGGTTGATTGCTCCGCAGTGGGGTTTATTTACTAAAGCTGGAGAGTGCAAACCCAGACTCACTTCTGCATAGAAACCAATCAGATTCTAACCTCAGCTTGTTCATTTAAACTTTGGCAATAAAATCTGGAAGCTGATTGGTTACAAAGGTTAGTAAGGACATGTTTTAAAACTCATTACAGCTTGGGAAGCAAACCTCTGTAGATCTCTATAGAACTATGCATTGGATAACAGAGGCCACAGCAGTAATGTTACTGTTGTCCTAAATAAATCAAAAACACTTTCTTTAAAATGTTTTTCAGGTTTTGCCTGACTTCGTTAAGCTTTAACATCTTTTCCATGTCTGCATTGTTCTATTTCATCTAATGATAAGACTTAATAACCAATCATGCTCAGATGGTTTGAGATATCCAGTAAATTGTCGGAGAGTTTTAGAATTTCCACTGTATGTCTGCAATACAAAGAGCACTATATGGAATATATAAAGTAATTTGTGGTAATACACTAATTGTGCAGTGCTTTGAAAATCATCCAGAACATTAAACCCTAACTTAATGGAAGTAGAAAATGGAAAACAACCTTTTTATTTTTTTAAATGGGGTGAAAGAGTGTATGTCTAAGATGAGACAGGAAAGTAAGTTAAAGTAGATAAAAACCCAAAATACATTCCAATCTTTAAGATGTTAACGTGTAAGTGAAGTCAATCTCAGTTTACTACCCCCATTGAAATTCCAGGCTAGTAGGCAAAATCACCTATCCCTATTGCAATCCATACTAGTGTAGCACGGTCCCCTTGAGGACTGCTTGGATTTGCCTGCTCATCTGCATCACCATGAATGACCCTGTTAACCTTCCAACTCACCTGACACTCTGGGTTCCGACATCTTTTCACAAGCACCTTTAACCTCCCTGGCGGTATGATTATTTCTGATTTTAGGTGCTGAAAGCGGTACAATTATTTTGCACAGAAATTTGGCGTTTTTTATTGTAGGTCTGTAATTCTTAGGAATAGTTCACTTAAATCTGTCCAAACAAGAGTCTAGTAGACATCCCGGGTATGATAAAGTTTGAAAAACGAAATAAAAAATTATAATATAATAAATAACTATAAATAATTATAACAAATAATAATATAATAATAATAAAAATTATATAATAATGTAATCAAATCAAAAACACTGAAATTTGCTCAGTTGCAGAATTGTCGCTTTTGTTACTTTTAGTGTTTGGTGACGGATTTCCCCACAAATCACTATCACTCAATTCTGCAAGTGATTCTAATTTATTATCGCTTTTTTCTAGCTGGTCTAAAAGCACTTTTGATGTAAAGAGACAGTTTTGGTTGCTATGGACAATCTCCAGTTTCCTGGCAGAAAGAACAGTTTTATATATATAAAACTGCATGCAGGACACTGGGCAGACCACTAGGGACCAAGGGGGATGTGTAGTTAATTGATACAGTACTGTAATCTATAAGATTACAGTATGCTGTATCTATACTGTGTGTTTCACTTTTGAATTTACCGCCGAACTCCGTCCCCGTGCGTCGCAACGCTCGCAGGGAACGGAGCTCGGCACTGTGAATCGAGCGAGACACAGCGGCTCGCCGATCACAGCGGAGAGACATCGCAGGATCCAGGGGACAAGGTAAGTAAACTCTTCCTGGATCCTGCGATGCAAGCCCGAGTCTGGCTTGGGGTTACCGCTTTTGGTATGGAAAAATCCAACCCGAGCCAGACTCGGGAATACCGCCAGGGAGGTTAAATGACACATCACACAAGTCAATATATTTATGGTATCTCAGATTTTACTGAAGTAGCAAAGTAGTATTAGTTTGTAAAGGAGGGCAATAGATCAACCGAGTTCTGAATAACAGCACAGACTCAGTAGAGTATAATATATAATGGAATACCACATGTATTATGACCTGAAGGACAATGAATGGTTAAGTGTTTAATGCAAGTAGGTACACTCTAAAAGGAACCCCAGGCTGACTCATTCAACCTTAAAATCCTAATGAGAGATCTGACAGAATAAGGATGGTGAGGGGCCCTATAATCAGTGACAACAGCAATGTCCGTGGTGCAGGCCTGATAGTCTTCACTGGCAGTTGGAGCTCATTAGATTATATCCAACAAGGTGCAGTGATGAGTGAACAGACTGACTGGCTTAAACAGGCTAATGGTATTCTTTGAAATGTTTGTAGCTAAAGGTGTCTATGTACAGTGTTCAAATAGAAGTGTTCCAAAGGTCAAGGTGTCTGTACATGGTGTTCCAATAAAGTAACCAGGGATTTAATGCAGAAGGTGGGCGGTTGCCCTCTCACCAACGACTGGTCTGAACTAGAGGCCTTAAAGTCAGCGACCTGGGAAAAGACGTCCATCGATGGAGCCACCAGCGATGACACACGGATGCGGAGTGTGAAGGAACGTAGTGTCAGGCTGCTGAGTTGGTGCTGTGAAGATGTCTGGTGAACAGCTGCAAAGATGGGCCCTACGAGGCTGGGCTGGAGTTTCTTGACACAACCTGGTAGGCCGCAACCTCTCTCTCCCTGTCACGGAGAGGTATGCCTTACACAAGGCCCCGGAAGAAGAGAGCATGAGATGGAACTCATATCTCCTTTATAATCTCTCCCAGAAGTCCCCTGGATGATAGCAATGATTCCTGGCATATGTAGTCCTTGTGTATAGTTATGCAATGGAACCACCGGTCACAAAAACTACTAGTCCCACAATCTAGTGGGTTGGCTCACCAATATGATGACAATCACTGGCGTCCAGCATTAAAGGGACACAACTATAGATGATGAATGATGGGGAGGGTGCATAATGTTACACTTATAGTCCGCCATCGCTACACTAGTAATCAAAATCACCTATTTCATTTCATTTTCAAGTGTGCACGTGCTGTCTTTTTTTTTTTTTACCAATGTGGTCATGTGACTACTACAGCTCCTTTGCATCTATGCTAAGCATTTGCTCCTCCATCCTTATCATAGTGTGTCATCTAGCATTGGAGATCAGGGTTTCTGTTCAGAGCCACTGTCAATCACTTCCTAGAGGGTTGGACATGGTGGCCTGTCAGCCTTTGACATCACAAGTTGACTGTGGGACTGTAGGCACTATGCAGCCACATGTCTATCAACGTTACCACAGGTCTGAACTTGCAGGTAGAATTATAAAACAGGAAGGGGAACACAATACAGATGAGTGGCAGGATACTCAGGTGTTTGCAGGTAATAATACAAGATAAAAAGTATAAAAAAAGACATATAGTATGGCCTCATGAAATGCATTTTGCCGTTTAGATGAAACAGATGAATCTTATCATTCTGCTATAAAGGTCCATTTTTAAGCACTTGCTGATATTGAAGGTCTTGGTTTTCAAGTTGTTATACAATACTGTCACTTATCACCACCATGGATCTTGTACTCTTGGTGAAGACTATGGGGTTGATTTACTAAAGGAAATAGACTGTTCACTTTACAAAGTAAGTTTCATGTTGCAAGGGAATTATCCCCAGAACTTAGTAAACCAGTTGACTTCCTTTGCAAAGTGAATAGTTTATTTGCCTTTGGTAAATGAAACCGAATAGACATTCAGTCCGTGTTTATGGCAGCTGGTCCGACAGACCTTTCTGCCGGACGAGCGTGCTAGAAAACCAGCAGCCGACCGGCTCCCAATCAGCGCCCTCAGCCAATGGCTGGGAGCACTAACCAAAGTGTTTCGGCTTGGGGGGCCATCCCCCTATCAGAACACAATAGAACAGGGGAAATCACTGTACTAACATCAGATTGAACTGAGCTGTCAGTTTTTGTTCCATTCAACCCATCGGGTGTACCAGTCTTAAGGCTTAATGCACAGATATAATCCACTTTTGTCACCAACAGAAAGCTGGCCCTGAGCAATGACAAGTAGCCGCCAATGGAGCACAGGCACCTAGACAAGAAGTGGTTGCAATGAGTCTAAAAGAGATCAGTTGCACTGGGATGCAAAAAGATGAAAAAATGGCGAAAAAAATATTTTCTAAAAGAAAATAATTTCTGGTACAAAGTGATTCAGCAAACAAATGTGTCCATTTCTAAATGCTTTAACACAAGATTCAGACATTTTTCACTCATAATTGTCTGAATTTTCCAGGTGAAGCCAATTGGAAAAATGTATGAATTTTGGGTAAAAGGTGTGTGGATCTTGTGTGAAAACACACACGCACTGTAATTTTATCACAGATCTGCATTAATACAAGTGACATTTTTGGCATCCTCTGCAACAGGAATTACATTTTCAGTAAGATACTATCTGTGACAGATCCTATCTCACACTCCGCTGAGTGCTACCATCAGTTACACCGCTTCCTCCAGTCTGACCATCGGAAAGGTATATTATTATAGCTGCATTGAATACAAGTCTAGCGAAAATAGCTTGTAGAATCTTGAATGATTCATTGGACAGAGTACAGTCTTATTATACACATTTAACACAAGGGGTTAGATAATGAGGTAGGGCTGGCTCATGGATACTCCCCCCTCTCCCCTGTAGCAACAACTTAAAAGACAATTATATAATTAAAATGTTAATTAACGGGGGGGCGTGTCCAAGATGTCGGCTTGAGCAGACGTGCTTCCCGGAGCTCTGCTAGAGATTAATCCTGTGACCCTATCCTGCCTGGTTTGTCTGCCGTTGAACCGAGCACAGATAACCCTCTATGCCGTCCCGATCATCTGCCCGACAGAGGAGCGGTAAGCAGCTCCGATTCCCCCCACTTACAGCTGTGCTTGCTGAGGCCGCAGTGTCCGGAGTGAAAAGCCCGCGCAGCCATTCCAACATGGCCACTCAGACGGCGGCTGATGAGACTCCCTCCCTGTCCCTTCCTGGTATACCAGAGGTTATGGCTGCTATATCAGCGTGTCAAGCCACCCTGTCAGGGAAAATGGAGGCAGTGCAGACTGATATCGGGCTGATTAGACAGGACTTGGAGAAGTTCCGTGGTCGGCTGGGGGCGGCTGAGCAGAGAGTGGGGCGGGTGGAGGATACTACAGAGGAGCACTCAGTGGCGATCCGGACCTTACAAAATAAAGTAAAGGTCCTGGAATATCGCGCTGAAGACGCCGAGAATAGAAGCAGACGCAACAATCTGAGGATAGTTGGACTTGCAGAAGGAACAGAGGGGCAGAATTCAACTGTGTTTGTGGAAGACCTCCTGAGATCCCTGTTTCCTGGTGCCCAGCTTTCCCCCTATTTCACTGTGGAGAGGGCGCACAGAGTACCACCGCAGCGAGGACCGGCTGGTTCCCCACCCCGCACACTGATTCTCCGTCTATTAAATTTCAGAGATAGGGATGAGCTGTTGAGAGCTGCAAGAGGCACAAAAGAAATCACCCATCAAAATAACAAGTTGCTACTGTTCCCTGACTACACCATCGAAACCCAGAAGCAACGTAGATCTTTTGATGCGGTTAAAGCGGCCATGAGGGCGAAGGGGATTAAATACAGCATCCTTTTTCCAGCAAAGTTAAGAGTGGTGGATGGTGAGACAGTGCGTTTTTTCACCAATCCCAGGGAAGCTTCCTCGTGGTTGGAGAAACTGCCTTCCCTGAAGTGAACGCTTCATTATATTCAAGTGCCTGAAACACCTTTATTCTCAGTTGTTTTGAGCTGGTGAGGGTCACACGTACTTGTTTAGATCCTGCAGTTACCACGCTTCGAGCGGCCTTTATTAGAAAAGCAGACACTTCAAGATGTCAACTTATATAGATCAGATGGCTATGGAGTCCTGACGTTTGCTGCAGAAGATGGCTACAGCCCTTATGTCGGTTCGAAGGCAAACTATCTTAGGTTTGACATCCACAAGCATTCCAGGACGCAATTGATCTTAAAAGCTTAAGTTTTGTGCCCCTGGTTATACCAGGAGAACTATGTATACTCTTTTCTAGGTTGGACTAAGTTAGTTCTCTAGCATCTCCTATTGGGAGGTAGGGCGGCCCCCTGGCTGACTTGGATTGCAGTTTCCCCTCTGTGTAATAGAGGAGAGGGGCGGCTGACTTTCTGATAGCTGGACCGGGACGCGCCTCCTTGAGTGAGATACTCTAGTGGATTTGGGAGTTTGGGGGAAATATGCATGATCCCAGTTCTGGGGGTCTGCGGGGTGGGGGGTGGGGCGGGCAGCAGTTGCTGACCCTTGTTGGTTTTGGTTTTGGTTTAGTTTTTTTGTTTTTCACGGTACTTTTTTCACATACTACCTTTATGGAATTAATACATATCTCTGGTTGTGGTACAGAGTTAATTGATGAAAGAGATACGCAACTCATGTGGCTGTGGATGGGGGTATCATGTCTTCCGCCTGGATGGTTTACCCTCCCCCTAGTTATGGGGCGGGAGGGCGATTCATGCTCCTGCATTCCTTCTCTATACACACAACATGGCTAGCTTTTCAATCCTTTCCTGGAATGTCCGAGGCCTGAATTCGGCTGTTAAACGTTCTCTGGTCTTCAATTATCTTAAAAAACATACCCCACATATCTGTATATTTCAGGAAACCCACCTGGTGGGATCCCGAGTTCTCGGCCTCAAACGGGCATGGGTGAGCTTACATTACCATGCCACATATTCAAACTACTCCCGGGGAGTAAGTATTCTAATACACCGGTCCCTCTCTTGTCAAGTTCAGGACGTTAGGACTGACCCAGGCGGGAGATATGTCATTGTGCATGTGGTAATTGATAATACAACATATGTGATTGTGGGGCTTTATCTCCCGCCCCCTGCAGATATGTCCCTCTTATATGATATCATGCGTATTGTTATAAAATATGATACTCCGTTTGTTATGTTACTGGGGGACTATAATTTGGTCCCGTCTCCGGAGGCTGACAGACTCCACCAGTCAAACCGTAGAACTCCTGACCTTATGCAGTGGGCCGATACATTTGAACTCATTGACGCATGGAGGCACTATAACCCTTCTGCTAGAATGTTTACATGTCATTCGTCTACATTCCAGACCCTCTCCCGCATTGACCTGGGGTTTGTTACGCGGGCGGTGCTGCAGAGGGTCTCAAAGGTGCAAATTTTACCTAGAGGAATATCTGATCATGCCCCTATTCTGTTGACGGTGAGATTGGGCCCCACTGCTGGGAGGAGGCTGTGGAGACTGTCGGGACACTGGATCGCAGACCCTAAGGTGCAGGAGGACATATCAGAGGCATTGTGCCATTACTGGCTTGAAAATGGTGATTCAGTGGGGGCCTTGATGAGCTGGGATGCCTTTAAGGGATGGCTGAGGGGTGAATATATTTCCCGCATTGCCAATAGTCAGAAGCAGGCTGTGCGGTCGCTGAAAGAATTGGAGGATGAGCTTCGAAAAAAAGAGGCCTGCTATGTTGCCACCCCTACCCCCCTTAATTATGGTAATTGGCAGTTTGCTTTACGGTCGGTTGAGCTCCTTAGAATAGACATGACAAAAAAATCAATGCTTAGCACTGCCCAGAGGATCTTCGAATACGGAGACAAAAATGGCAAGCTACTGTCATGGTTGTCCCGGGGCCAGAACCCTAGCACCCATATTGGATGTGTCAGAGATGAGGGAGGTGTTCCTCTCACGAACAGGGACGACATTCTTGCTAGGTTTGTGAGATATTATGGTTCCCTTTATTCTACTAGGGTGGATTATGACTCGGAGGAACTTGGGGCCTACTTGGATAGGGTTGATTTTCCGTCCCTGTCCCGGGAGGCCAGAGAGAACTTGGAAAAAAATATCACATTGGAAGAGGTCCAGATCGCTATGGCCCAGATGCAACCTGGGAAGACTCCTGGTGCAGATGGCATTCCGATCGAATTTTATACCACTTATCAAGAGTTTCTGGCTCCTAGGCTCACGGGGTTGTTTGCGCAATTTGCTGAACTCGGGTCATTACCAGAGTCTATGTCTGAAGCGGTAATTGTGCTGGTGCCCAAGCCGGGTAAGGATCCCGAGGACTGCGCGTCGTATCGACCGATTTCCTTAATCAACGTCGATGCTAAGCTATTGGCCAAAATACTGGCAAATCGCCTGGCGCAGGTCCTGGATGACCTGGTACATGTGGACCAGACGGGATTCATGCCCGGTAAGGGCACTGACATAAACTTAAGGAGACTACAGCTTAACCTGTCCATCCCTCATGAGAATGCTGGATCCAGAGTGATTGCCTCACTCGACGCCGAAAAGGCGTTCGATTCGGTCGAGTGGGGCTACCTCTGGGAGGTCCTGGGTAGATTCGGGTTCGGCCCCCATTTTTTGCACTGGCTACGGCTGCTTTATGATGGACCTTCTGCTTGTGTTAGGGCCAATGGGGGAGTTTCAGAGGGGTTTCGTCTACAACGGGGTACGCGTCAGGGTTGCCCCCTCTCCCCGTCCCTGTTTGCCCTGGCGCTGGAACCCCTGGCCATCTTGCTCAGGGCGTCCCCGGAGGTGGAGGGGCTGCGTATAGGCTCCTTGGAGGAGAAGGTGTCTTTATACGCCGATGACGCCTTGCTATACCTGCACGACGCAGACTCCTCCTTGCGCGCTGCTCTGGAGCTCTTCGACGGGTTTGGTCGGTTTTCGGGAGTGAGAATAAATTGGACCAAGTCTGTGTTGTTTCCTCTCGACCCCCTGGCGCGGGCCACGGCGGCCCCCACTCAGCTGCAATGGGTTTCAAGTTTCAAATATTTGGGCATTCAAATAAGTCGGGACCCCTCGGAATTCTACGAACTAAATCTCCGCCCTGTTCTAACGCAATTTAGATCTAAGTGTGCCTCCTGGGGAAACCTTCCACTCAATTTGTTAGGACGCATAAACTTGATAAAGATGGTCTTCCTTCCCAAATTCAATTATTTATTTCGAAATTCCCCAGTGTTGATTCCTAACACATTCTTTAGAGAACTGGATAGTTGTATTGGGTCCTTTATTTGGGGAGGCTCCACCCCTAGACTAGCACGATTCACCCTATGTCTTCCGGTGCGGTGTGGGGGACTGGCGTTGCCCAATTTCCGGGTGTATTACTGGGCAGCCATTTTGGTATCGGTCAGATGGTGGTTTCTCCGTTCTAGAGCCAATGCGGCAGTCTGCCTTGAGGCGGCTTTTCTGGGCTCCCTGGGAGATCTTGGGAATCTAGTGTATAGAGGTTCTGGGGCATATGTTAATCTGCCACTTCCAACTAGGACGACACTTAGAGTGTGGGTGGTGGCTAGAAGGAGGTTTATCAAGCCAAACCGCTGGTCACCCTTTCAACCCTTGTGGGGTAGTGTCAGTTTGCCACATTTCCGTACAATTCCGGACCCACAACTCTGGGCAAAGTATGGGGTGAAGACTATCCGAGACATTATGCCTGCCGGGAAATTACTGACATTTAAAGACCTTTCAGACAAATTTAAGCTTCCCAGGTGGATGTACTTCCGGTATCACCAACTGCGCCATGCAGCGAGAGCACAGTTTCCGGAACCTGTTGCCCTGGCCATGGACCCTATAGAGGAGCTTTTGGCCCAGGAATCACTTTCCAAGCCTCTCTCCTCCCTGTACCTGTCTCTGCTCAGCTTGGACTCTCCCAGACTGGAGAGGCTGTGGGAGACCTGGAAGGCGGACATTCCCACCTTGGAGAGAGAGGAATGGAACGATTGTTTTGAGGAGGGATTTGGGTTGGTAATCTCATCCCGAGATAAAGTAATACAGGCCAAGTTTCTTCATAGGGTGTATTACACCCCGCAGCGACTGCACAGACTGTACCCCTTGAGAGACCCCTTGTGTGGTCGATGTAGGAGGGATGAGGGAACATATTTCCATATGTTTTGGACGTGTCCTGAAGTGACCAAGTTTTGGGCTGCAGTATTTGAAGCCATTAATGAGCGTCTCGGGTTAACATTGAGGCCATCGCCAGAGCTGGCGCTACTGGGGGTACAGGAAGATGATCAAACGCCAAGATATACTAAACTCCTAATTGGTTTTTTGTTTTATTATGCAAAGAAAACTATTCTGCTTAGGTGGACGTCTGCAGCCCCCCCCACCATGACGCTCTGGGAGGAGACCATTAATAAGGCTCTTCCACTGTACAAAATGACATATTTGAATAGAAAATGTCCCAAAAATTCGAGGGTATTTGGTCACCCTGGACAGCTTAAGGGTTTGGCCTAAGGCTACATGATGGTTGGTGTACATGACTGCTGTCTGGGGGGCTCTGGTCCCCCCCCCCCCCCCACCCCCCCCTCTCCCTCCTCCCTCCTCCCTCCCCCCTCCCCCCCCCCCCCTTCCTCTGCCCCGGCCTTCCTTCCCCCCCTTCCCCCCCCCCCTCCCACCCAGTGGGACTCTATCCGGGTGTACGATGGTAAAAAATTGGGGAATTCTTCCCTTATATCTTTGTTTTCCAATTGTCTAAAATAAATTACGCTTTCTGAAAGTTAAAACTGCTAAATTACATGATAGGTGATTAGATGGATACCAATGCTTGTATTCTTTTGATTTTTCCAACCATTTATGACATGTATGATACACCAATTCTTTCTTTCTGTCTGTACCATGTTGATCTTTTATCAATAAAATGAGATCTTTTGACCGTGAAAAATGTTAATTAACACAGCACTTAAGGAAGCCTAGGTAACCAGACAGTCCATCTCCGCAGGTCAATGTGATCAGCTCTTTCAAGGACCATGTATTGTTCATAATTAACAACCCAGAATAGTCTTTGGGCAAGTCCAAGAAAACAGTCTCTCAAAAATGTAACAAAAAAAAGATTAATATAGCAATACCAAATAACAGGGTGAATGTGGACAGAAAAAGGTATTTGCAGCCAGTGTCCGCGACAGTGCCCCCCCCCATCTCATAGTCCAGCAGACCCAACTAGATCCACCACGGGTCAGTTTGGGGTGTCCGGGAGAGTCTTATAGTTCAATTTGCCGTGAAAGTCCATCAGTGTTCCCATTCTGCCTTCCTGGCCGATACTGGATAGTAAAATTGTAAGGCTGCAGGGCCAAGCTCCATCGTAACAAACGTCCATTATCCCTGGAGACCCGATTAAGCCAGATTAATGGATTGTGGTCGGTGAGCACCATAAAAGATCATACGTAGAGATAAGGTTGGAATTTCTTGAGAGCCCACACCAGCACCAAACACTCCTTCTCCACAGCTGCATAACCGACTTCCCTGGGTAGCAGCTTCTGACTGATGTAGGCCACTGGGTGCTCACTGCCATCAGGTCCTACTTGGCTTAGTACTTCCTCCAGTAGAGGCATGTAGAGGCATCTGTGTGGACACAAAAACGTTTGGTTGGGTCAGGGGCAGCTAGAACAGGAGCTGAAGTTGGTACATTCTTTAATCGTTGGAAGGCAGCTTCACACTCGGGGGACCACAGTACCTGTCGGAGAAGGTGCTTCTTAGTCAGGTCTGTCAGAGGCTTAGCGATGGAACTATATTGCGGGACAAACTTCCTATAGTACCCAGCTGTGCCAAGGAACGTGAGGACCTGGGTTTTAGTACGGGGGGTCAGCCAGTTGGCAACTACCTCAATCTTAGCAGGCTCGGGTCGTTGTTGTCCACTGCCTGCTCGATGTCCAAGGTACTGTACCTCGGACATCCCTATGCTGCATTTCTCTGCCTCAAAGGTTAGTCCTGCAGCCTTGATGCAGTCTAACACAACACCCAGGTGAACCAGATGGTCCTCCCAGGTATCACTGTAGATTGCAATGTCGTCCAGATATGCACAAGCATAGTCCTGGAGGCCATTGAGGAGTTGTAAGTATAGAAAAGTGGTGCAGCGCTAATCCGCACTATACAAACATATGTCAAAAAAATGTGCCTAAAAGAAATCTCAGTGTCACATCATATATCTTGAACAGAAACAAAGGTAAGGTAAGGCCCTAATTTAGACGTGATACGTGACGCTACAAAGGAAAATTAACTGATGCGATAAATAATAAATAGATATAACACGGCCGTGAGAGTGAATGAGTATAGGTATAACCTCCTAGCAATTTAGTGAACCTTGCAATAAACAACATTAATCATATAGTGCAATACATATAAATAAAGAGATAATAAAAACTACGTGCAAACAATACTCAAACAAAGTGACCCTAAGGTAAGGGGCCATTGCTCACCTGTGTGTATGCACACGAAGACACTTATGATGTTACCCATGCTGAGCACTTTAACTGCAACGGCCGCATGCTAAACCGTTGCTGTCACACAATTTAGTTTTATCAAGGACTGTCCGTGTTAGCACTGTTTTGCACTTTACTCTTTTGGACATCTATGGTTTACTTTGTTGGATGCTCTTGCACATTTGTCACTTTGTATAGAATATTGGGCACAGACCCATTTGATTGGAATACTCCATTGCACTTTGTCACTTTGTTTGAGTATTGTTTGCACATAGTTTTTATTATCTCTTTATTTATATGTATTGCACTATATGATTAATGTTGTTTATTGCAAGGTTCACTAAATTGTTAGGAGGTTATACCTATACTCATTCACTCCCACGGCTGTGTTATATCTATTTATTATTTATCGCATCAGTTAATTTTTGCTTTGTAGCGTCACGTATCACGTCTAAATTAAGGCCTTACCTTACCTTTGTTTCTGTTCAAGATATATGATGTGACACTGAGATTTCTTTTAGGCACATTTTTTGACATATGTTTGTATAGTGCGGATTAGCGCTGCACCACTTATCTATACTTATTACTCTGAAGGTCAGGTGTGTACCCAAATCGGTGCTAGCAGCTGTTCCAGCTCCAGCCGTCTTCCATATTTGATAGCGCGGGAATAACTCTATCATTTATAGTTTACATTGAGGAGTTGGTCTACCATCCCCTGGAAAGTCGCCGGTGCATTCTTCATCCCAAATGGCATTACTTTAGGAAGTGGGTAAATCCTCCCGGGGCTGAAGTGGTTAATTAAAAATGCATGCAGTGTTAAAGTGGTCTTCATAAACTACTATCACATTAAGATTACTGTAGCCTTGGTACTATGCACACATTTTGCAGTTAGTAGGCTTTGATCATTTCTAACCTAAATGTTCTGGCTAACGACAGAGTAACATTACATTTTGCCCTTTGTAAATATATTTACTCACATTAGGCATAGTATATACATAGTTGATTTGAAATTCAGTATCAAATGTGCATGTTTCCTAAATTCCAATGACCAAGAGTTTCTATAAACTTCCTGTTTGGCTTAAAGTGGTTGTAAACCCATTTGTCTTAGTTTTATCTATAGGTAAGGATAGAATAAGGCTTACCTATATTTAGTGGAAATACCTCCTAAACGTGCGCCGTTTAGGAAATATTTCACTTTCAGTGCGCCGATGTCATCATCGGCGCATGCGCTGTGAAGAATTAGACCACCGTGCCGTTTCTTCCCCCAGCGTGTGCCGTGACTGACGCGTGGGAGTGACGTCACGCGGCTCTGGCCAGTCACAGAGCCGGAGTCCGCGGCCCCAGAAGGAAGAGGGGCGAAGATGGACGCGGCTTGCACAGGAGACATCGCAGGCTTCGTTTGCAGGTAAGTAAAAGCATAAAGGGCTAGTATGCATTGCATACTATCCCATTATATGACAATTTGCAGGCCTTGCGGGGAGCAAAAGAAGAAGTAAAGCCCATTGGACTTTACTTCCTCTTTAACTGATTATGCTGCTTCTTCTGTCTTTCAGTGTTTATGTATCATTAAAGTTGATTTATCAAGGCAAGCAGACTATTTATTTTGCAAGTACAGCTGCAATCTGCAAGGGAATTTTCCCACGAGTTTGACTCCCATCATCCAATCCTAGACAAGAAAAAAATCCTGTTTTTTTTTTTTTTTCTTGCATGTGATTCGGTATTCTTTGCAATGTGAAGTTTCACCACATTCCCTAAGCTCAGGGGCAAAATCCTCTTGCAGAGTGTAACTTTACAGGCACAGTGAACAGTGCATTGGCTTTTGAAAATCATCCCCTATGTAAGAAGTTTTACTAGACCACAGTTTCACATAGTAAGACCAGGCAGGTTTTAGGCTGGGTTCACACCATTGCGAATTGGATGCGGAAATCCAATTCGCAATAGCAGGAGATTTTGACCGTCTCTCTATAGAGCCGGTTCACATATCTCCGCAGCAGGTCCGGTGCGTTTTGCAGAAAAATGCTGTGCGTCTTTTGGTCCATTTCAGGTGCAAATTCAGCCCAAAATTCTGACCTGAAATGGTGAACCAGCACTCACCAGACCCGTGCTGTGAGCCGCATGTGGCTCATATGTGAACCAAGTCTTAGTCAAGAAATCTAAATTGGAGTGTATTATTTCACAGAACAAAATCCAGAAATATTGGTCAGACTCCATGCATGCTATATTACTTTTACTATGGCATAATTTCACAGGAAAAGATGAGGTAGGTTTAAATCAACAAATCAAAAAGTAAAGCATAATATTTCACAAAAAAATAATCAGAGTTATTGGAAAAACTCCATACAAACTATGCAAGCACTTTTACTAGGTTGCAGTTTTACAGGGAAAGAGCATGTAGATTTTAAAAAAGAATTCAAAATTAAACTGTACAGTTTCACAGAAAAAACTGAAATATAGTACTGACTGCATGCACAGCATGTTAGCAATACTGTTGGGTGTCTCGTTGCACAGGAAGAAGCCAGGCATGTAATAATTCAGATTTCAATCAAGAAATCAAAATTTGAGTATATTATTTAGCAGAAAAATGTAATGACTCCATGCAATCTATAATGTCAAATATTTCACATACAGTGTATTACCTTTTGTAAATCACCCACTAGGTAACAGTTTTACCAAAGCCGCAGTTCCACATAGAAAGACCAGGCAGGATTTAACTAAAGCGGAACTTTAATGATAACAACTTGAAAAAAATTATGTTCTTTAGCAATATTTCTTAACTACCACTTCCGGACCGCCCCACGTACATTTACTGCAGCAGGGTGGCCCGGCTGCGCAAAATCACGTACAGGCGATCGGATTTGATTCAGAACTGATCAGTCATCAGGTCCAGGCCAATGATTTATGGCATGGACCTGCTGATTGGTTCTGACAAATGTCAGAATACCCTGTGTCTGTGTAATGTAAACACAGGCACAGGAAATGATGCAATCTCCTTTCCTGGAGCCGTTTTCGGTTCCAGCGTGAGAGGAGAGAGCATCAACACAAGCAGATTACATTGGCACACATTTAACCCCCTGATCGCCCCCCCAGTTAACCCTTTCACTCCCTGTCACAGTGTCACCAAGTACAGTGTGCAGATTTTTTGCTGATCACTGTATTTGTGTCACTTGTGACGCTAAATAGTGTTAGGGATAGTTAGCGGCAGTTGTATCGATTCAAACAGTCCTCGACAACCAGGTGCTTTTTTACCTGTGAGTCACACTAAGTACCTGTAAATTTATTGGCCAAAACGAAAGGTACACTAGTGAAGAGGCCTACAGGATACTGAGCATGACTGATGAGAGCAATGGGGAGTCCTCACTGTTAGATTCAGGCTCAGTATTCAAAACTTTATAGACCAGTGGCACCCTGAAAGATAGCACTAACGACGGATCAGAGGTCCCTGCTAAGGTCAGGTGTACCTGACCCTATTCGTTTGTTGCTGAGGTTCTACAATTGCATGATTCTCATATGCAGCAGAGTGCCGGTACTAGTGCCGCTCAACCTTCTGGTAAACTAGCGAGCACCAGCGGCCTAGTACACCCTGATCGTAGACAAACCAGCACTGCAGTAACACTTGGTGCTATGGCAAGTCCCATGAGTGCAGTTGCTAGCACTAGTAGTGTACCGCAGGCACCAAGAATTCGAACACAGGCCCATAGAGCCCATAGTGCCCTTCCTGATGTGCTTGAAAATCCTGATTGGCAGCCTACAGGTTTTGCAGTGACCATACTTCCCCCATTCACTGGCCAACCCAGAATTTGGGTGGAAACAGCAGATTTAACACCCTTGGTTTTTTTGAGCTGTTTTTCATGGAAGATCTGTATGGATCTATTGTGGTCCAAAGCAATTTATATGATAATCAACCTATCGCCGCAAAACCCAAATTTGACCCTTGAACTTATCACAGTTCTCTAATTTAAGACCTTTCTGGGCCTATTCCTCAACATGTGCATTACTAAAAAGAATGAGTTGAGGTCATATTGGTCCACTGACCCAATTCATCATATGCTCATGTTCTCTGCTGCCATGGCCAGGGCTAGATACAAACAAATATTGATGCACTTCAATGACAATGAACTCCTCCTCAGGGTGACCCTGGATACGATTGGCTCCACAAAACTTGGCCCGTCATAAACCAGTTCAACCAACAATTTGCAGGCTTGTATATCCCCAAACAAGATGTCTGCTTTGATGAGTCCCTAATTACATTTTCTGGCCGCCTTGTTTTCAAACAGTTTCTCCCCAGCAAGTGTGCCAGATATGGGGTCAAAATGTATAAGCTCTGTGACAGGCAACAGGCTATACATGGAGTTTCCTGGTTTACGAGGGAAAAGATAGCAGTGGAGCCCCCCGACTGCCCAGACTACATAGGGAGCAGTGGCAAGATTGTTTGGGACTTGGTGTCACTCTTATTTGGAAAGGGGTACCATTTATACGTGGATAATTTTTATACAAGCCACTTTTATACATGGCACTTTTTAGACACCTCTTTTCATTTGTAATTGGCACATGTGGCACTATGCGATCTAATCGCCGGGGCTTCCCCCAACGGCTTGTAAATTCCCCACTTAGACAGGGGGAGAAAGCCTGCTTGAGGTGCAATGAATTGCTTGCAGTGATGTGGAAGGACAATAGGAACGTTTTTGTTCTGTCTTCCATTCACGCAGATACGGCAGTCCAAATTACAACAAAAACTGGTGTTGTTGAGAAGCCCCTCTGTGTCCACGACTACAACCATAAAATGGGAGGGCTGGACTTCAATGACCAGATGATGGGGCCATACTTAGTTGACCATAAGGCCAGACCCTGGTACAAAAAAGCATCTGTATACTTATTCCAATTGGCTTTGTTCAATGCTTATGTACTATACAAAGCGTCTGGAAAAAGTGGATCCTTTCTAAAATTCCAGAAAGAGATCATCACAGCCCTTTTGTATCCTGAAGGTGCTGTGTCCCAATTACCCAATCCAGATGCAGTGAGCCAGCCGCATGAGAGGCATTTTCCGGATGTCCTCCATGGTACCCCAAGAGCACCCCAAAAAAGATGCCGTGTCTGTAGCAAGCGTGGCTACAGGCATGACACCCGCTATTTTTGTCCCTCCAGTCCTGGCGAACCTGGTCTCTGCATCAGGGACTGTTTCCGTCTCTACCACACACTAGTGGATTATTAGTATAGGTTACAGCACAACACAGTCTAGGGCACATATTCACACAGGGTCTCAAAAGATGTTAGATGGCTAACGCATTTTGAGAGTCCCTAACCTGGAACGTTTATAGTTACAATAAAAGTGTAAAAAAAAAGACAAAAAAAATAAGAAATAAAAAATATAAAAAAATTAAAAAGCCAAAAATAGTTGTCGTTTTTAGACATGTGCCTAATGGAAACATTTGTTTCATTTTGTTTTGGATAGATTTGTTATGTTACTAATTGTGTTTTGTTAGGGAATTTGTTTAGTTTGGTTTCAGAATTAGTTTAGTTTAGTTTTCGTTAAATTTTGTTTTGTTTTAGTTAAAATTTGTTTAATTTATTAATTTAATCTAACAAATTCCAACGATTAGAATTCGGATTGGTCGTAAAACGATCGACTTGATTTGAATTTGAATTCTGTCTGAAGAAATAGCTGGTTGTTCAGCAGCGGGCCAGGAAGCCAGCCGCCCGCATCCTTAATAACCATGAGTTATCATCTGTCAGTGGGTTTTCCCACTGACAAATGAATGTAAAGATAAAGAATGTCGGCAATTGCCCCGCAATAGAAAAATACTTTTTTAAAAACAGCGTAGGGTCCCCCCCCCAGTCCATACCAGGCCCTTCGGGGCAATAGAAAAATGTAAAGCACCTTGTCCCAATATTGATGGGGACAAGGGCCTCTTCCCAGCAACCCTGGGCTGTGGTGGTTGGGGTCTGCGGGTGGGGGCTTATCGCAATCTGGAAGCCCCCTTTAGCAAGGGGGCCACCAGATCTCGCCCCTTATAGTGAAGCGCTGTATAGCATTTACATATTTATATACAATCCACCGCTGTGCTTATCCGTCCTGAGATCAATACTTTTTTTTTGCAGATCTCATTTGTTGTCAAATTTTGGAAAATGAAAAAAGAAAAGGAAAATTACTTTTTTTTCTTTTCTTTTTTCAATTTTCGAAACTTTGCGACAAAAAGTGAGATCTGCAAAATACTCACCATGACTCAAAATAAATACCTTGGAGTGTCTACTTTCTGAAAAGGGGTCATGGGGGGGGGGGGTTTGTGCTAGCTTTACATTTCAGGGCCTCCGAAACTGTGATAGGTAGTAAGGAAGTGAAATTAGCAATTTACGACCATAGAAATCCTGAAGGCGGTGATTAGTTTTCCGAGTCCTGTACGTGGCTAGGCTCCCAAAAAGTCTCTCACATGTGGTATCCCCGTACTCAGGAGAAGCAGCAGAATGTATTTTGGGGTGTAGTTCCACAAATACCCATGGCATTTTTTTTTTTACTTTTTCAATCAATTGTGATAAAAAAAATGAAACATTCAATGGGCTCAACATGCCTCTCAGCAAATTCATTGGGGTGTCTACTTTCCAAAAAGGGGTAATTTGGGGGGGGGGGTTGTACTACCCTGCCATTTTAGCACCTCAAGAAATGAGATAGGCAGTCATAAACTAAAAGCTGAGTAAATTCCAGTAAATATACCATAGTTTGTAGACGCTATATCTTTTGCTTTTTACCCAAGACATGTGGCTGAATGCAATTTCGCCTAAATGTATGACAAAAATTGAGTAGAAAATATCATTTTTTTCGAACTTTTCAGTCTTTTTTAGTTTATATCGCAAAAAATAAAAATCCCAGTGGTGATCAAATACCACCAAAAGAAAGCTCTATTTGTGGGAAAAAGGACGCAAATTTTGTTTTGGGTACAGCAATTACCAGTTAAAGCAGCGCAGTGCTGAATTGCAAAAAGTGCTCTGGTCAGGAAGGGGGTAAAATATTTCAGAGCTGGTTAATAATTATGCTGAACATGTACAGAGCAGGATGAGAGACTGTATTACTGGATTTTAAACAGTACAGGTACTTTTAAATTAATGAAATTAAAATGACAGTGTATTGTTTCACCCATAAAAAAACATTAGTATTGTGCAGTCTCAATGCACAGTATGTAAGCACTTTCACATGGTTTTACAATGAAAGATCAGGCAGGCTTTATTCAAGAATATAAAATTAAAATGTCCTATTTCACACAAAAAAAAGCTTGAAATATCATACAGGCTTGTGCACACTATGTAATCACTGTTACGAGGCTGACATTTCACATTAAAAGACCAGGCATGTTTTAAGAAATCTTGTACTGACTCCACGTGTAATACTTTTTAGTAGGCCGCAGTTTCACAAGGAGAAAATTAATATCAGGAGGAGATAGCGCAGCAGAGTAATTTTTTGTTTACAATGTTTTCACGCGGCTTTATGAGACGTGATTATTGCTAGCAACTGTCGATCATTACTACGCACCAATTATAGATATTTTTATACAGTTTATTATTATATTATTATATTATTATTTTATTTTCACAACAGGTAGCTAGCAAGATCCTCATAGTTTATTTAAAAAAATACAATGCTATATTACATTTATTTATTTTAATATTAAATAACAATTAGATTGTGTTATTTTTTAAGCTAGAAATATTTGACTTGATGCACACTGTGTCAGCCTTTTAACTAGGCTGCAATTTAAAAGGAGGAGACCAGGCATATTTTAATAAGGAAATAAAAAAAGTGTACTATTTCACAGGAAAAGGCGGAAATATTGTATACACCCTATGTATATTATGTAAGCCTTTTTATTAGACCTCAATTTTAGAGGTTGAGATCAAGAAGGTTTACTAGGTATCACTGGGAAAGACCAGGCATGTATTTACCATGAAATAAATATACTGTATGTAGTGCTACCCCTGAAAGAGCCACTGGATTTAGGGCCTATTTCCCCACAGAGCACCCACAGCCAAGCAACATGAATTTTCCACACTCGGCTTCCAAACGGCTCAAGAGGAAAGTCTAAGGGTTTTTAGTTTAGGGAACGTTGAACTTGGATAGGGATTGTCTCTGTCTCTAAAATCCAACTGAACTGCGCTGCACACTAGTGGGGGTAATAATACAGCTGGAACAGTAAGGCGAACATTCCAAAAAAATCAGTGTTCAAGAGACAGCACCTGGCTGTATTGTGTGGCATCTGGCTGCTCTAGGCCCAAAGTATAGGTATTGGGATGCTCCTGGCTGTCTTGCACTGCACTCAAGCTTTCCCCTAGGTTTCAGACATGTGTGGTATTGCACTACACTGTCTTCTCTGTGGCTTTGGGTGTGATGCTTGTTTGTACTAACTCAGTCCCCTTTAAGTAATTTCTTAAATCCAAAAAGCTTCTGCACTGGCCTCTTCCTGGGCAAGCTGTTCCTGGCTCTGCTTGGAGTCTGCAACTAAACCTAGCTGAAATAATAGCTGAGTGATGACTTTAAGCTTTCTCAATGCTCCCTCTCTCCTATGCTCTCACTCCTTCTCTTTTATCCAGGGGCAGAGCCCCCAGCACAGGGGTCACTTCCAGACGGCTGGACCATGAACTCTCCACCCAGACTGCCAGACTCCTGAGTGTTTATGGGCTGTCTCCCAACTTTATGGGCCTTGCCTTCTCAAGGATTTCTGGAAACTCCATAAATATTCATGCTGCAACCTCTGTCCCTCCACCCATTATGTTCTGGAAATATCTAGAGAGTTTCAGAAGACAGAAGGAGGTAACAGAGCCACAGCATGTGAAGTGCAGCACAGTCTCTTAAGCACAATTAACACATGCTCCTCTGCCTACAGGGGACTCAAACAATATTTACCTACACTAGCAACAGTGAGGGTGCTACATGTATTATTTCTGAGACAAAATCCAAAAAAGAAAAGTATTATAATGACTTGACGCACACTATGTCAGCCCTATTACTAGGCTGCAATTTCAGTGGAAGAGACTAGTAAGGTTTAGTTATGAAATAGAAATTTATGTTTATGATTTTTCAGAGATAATAGTCACAAATATTTTACATTCACTGGAAAGTATGTAAGCAGCTTTATGAGGTTACAATCTAATAGGAAATGACAAGGCAAGTTTTTTCCAGTAAACTAAAATTATAGTGTATTACAGAGAGACAATAGTCATAAATATTTTTTGATTGCTGGAGCAGTGTAAGAGGCTTTAAACTAGGAGACACGGAAGATAATTTACAATGCAACAAACATTAGAAATTTGGAAGCTGAGGCCCAGCTGCAGAAAAATTATGTGTGGCACTTTCACAATAGGGCAAGAGATGGTAATGACGACAAGTCAGCAGTGGTGGCAGGAGGTGGTATTGATGGCAGAACAGTGGTGGCAGGAGATTAAAATAGATGCAGACCAGCAGTAGTGACATGAGCTGATAACAGTAGCAGTTCAGCAGCGATCGCAGTAGATAGTAATGGTGGCAGGCAAGCAGAGGTGACAGCAGCTGGTAACTGAGTTAGGCCAGTAGTGGTAGCAGGAGATGGTAACAGTGGCAAGCCAGCAGAGGTGACCTGAACAGATAATGGTGACAGGCAGGCAGCAGTGGCAGGGATTGGTAATGGTGAAAGGTATAATTTTTTCAGGTGGGCAGATTACAAGGAAACTGTATTCATTAGCTATAGGGTTTTTTAACCATTGCTGATCCTGAATAGAGATGAGCTGTACACCCCCCCAGTTTGGTTCGGTGCGAACAGGCAAATAATTTGTGCGAACACACGAACACCATTAAAGTCTATGGGACAGTGTTGTGAAAAATCTAAAGTGCTCATATTAAAGGTTCATATGCAAGATATTGCCATAAAAAGTGTTTAAGGACCCGGGTCCTACCCCAGGGGACACGTATCAATGCAAAAAAAAGTTTTAAAAATGCCAGTTTTTTCATGAACAGGGATTTTAATATTGCTTAAAGTGAAACAATAAAAATTAAATATTCCTTTAAATATGGGACCTGGGGAGTCTCCTTAGTCTGCCTGTAAAGTAACACATCTTTCCCATGTTTATAACAGTACCACAGCAAAATTACATTCCTAAAGGAAAAAAATTCATTTAAAACTGCTTGAGGCTGTAATGTATTGTCGGATCCAGCAATATAGATAAAAATCATTGAAAAAAAATGGCGTAGGTTCCCCCCAGTCCATTTCCAGGCCCTTTGCATCTGGTATGAATATTAGGGGAACCCCACGTCAATTTTAAAAACCCTGCACCAAAATTTAAAAAATAAATGGCGTGGAGTTCCCCCTCAAAATCCATACCAGGTCCTTCAGGTATGGATTTTAAGGGGAACTCCATGCCAAAATTAAAATAAAATGGAGTGGAGGTCCCCCCAAAATCCATATCAGACCCTTATCTGAGCACACAACCTGGCAGGCCTGCAGGAAAAGGGGGGACGATGGGAGAGTGCCCCCCCTCCTGAACCGTACCAGACCACATGCCCTCAACATGGGGAGGGTGCTTTAGGGCCCCCCAAAACACCTTGTCCACATGTTGATGGGGACAAGGGCCTCTTCCCCACAACCCTTGTCTGCGGGTGGGGGGCTTATCGGAATCTTAAAGCCCCCTATGTGAATGGGTGTCGGGTACATTGTACCCTTACACATTCACCCAAAAAAGTGTCAAAAAAGTAAAAATGACAGGAGATAGTTTTGGACAATTCTTTTATTAATAAAAAAAAAAGTGTCCCGCGATGTCCATCCATCTTCAATCACAGCGACCGACGACCCGAGAAAAAAAAAAATCACAGCAGAGCGCGCTGTGATTGGCCAAAGCATGCAGGTCAGGTGTATGCTTTGTTCAATCATCATACAGCAATGCACTGCGATTTCACAGTGCATTATGGGGCATGCTACGGCGCTCAAATTTCCTGTAAACGCCCCATATGTTCAGTTTGTTTTCTCCATATCTACTACAAGTCCCCACACACTGACATAAGGCTGCTGGAGAGCATGAATTGTATAGTGAGGGGGCTGGAATATATGAAATTCCCCCATTATTGGTCCTTCTAAGCTTCTAAGTTCCATGGCCAGGAAGTGCATCAATGGTATTTGCTATTTGCTTGCTATAGAAGGATTTTCCCGCACCTGAAGATCATCCCTAGTCAGGACTTAAGCTCCTGTTTACAGTCTAGGCCTGAGCTCAAAATTGCTCCACAGGGACATAAAGACTAATTTATGGACTAACTCAGGTACTTCCAGAAACCACAAAGTGCCTTCATATTCACTTTAAAACTACAAAACCAATTCTATTCATAAAATACCGGTGAATCTCTCTGTGTTCCTAGTAAAAAAGAAGATACATGTTTCCAAAAGGCCATCATCCATGACCAGCTGATCTGAAACTCCATCCAATCCAAAAATGGGTTAAGTACACAACCTTTTTAAAAATGTTTATAGCCCCATATTGCAAACAGGGGGGGGGGGGGTGTTAATAACAAGTACTAGTATACATATGCATCGATTTGCCATGATGCAGGGAAGGAGTCTTCACCTCATTGCTGTCACATCTACCCCAAAACAGGTGGTCAGACACTATAGCTAGCTACTGTGTGCTTCACCTATAGCAGCCCCCTTTCCCTTAAGGCAAGCTGGCCTACCGGTACTTAGTTGCCCCCAGGACTTATACACAATGCTATAGTGTCTGGCTACCACGCTAGGGCAGATGTAACAGAGCAAACAAACAGACTTCTTGCAGTTAGCCTACTGGTAGCGTGGTTCAATGACAGTCTAGGTAAAAGGCAGGCTGCGTTCAAGAAAAAGTCCAATAATCTGGTGTGAAGTCATACACAGGGAAATCCAAACTAGTGAAGCAGGGCAGACAGACAGGGAGCTCGATCAGGAACAACAGGTATCATTCGCTATCACAAGCAAAGGACTGAGCGATTGGCTTGCTTATAACAGGTGACTGACTACATCAATCACCCAGCAGGTGGACACAGACAGGGAGAATGCAATAACCAAAACCTGGATGCTGGAATGAGGAGGAGGAGCACTTAAGTGATCCTGACAATTCCAATCAGAAATCATAAAAATAATGGGGATGCCCATCACTGTTCTGTCTGCTCTGTATAACTGTTGCATAAAATAGCTCAGTACATGATTCAGTTATTAAGTAAACCATGTTTATGAGAACTCACTATACTATCAGCAGTGCCTAACTATGCTGAGTACTGCTTCATTTTCAGCTCTCCCATATTTACAAAGGCTGTCCTTGGCAAGATACTATATATCACTAGACAAAGTGCAAATGTCCATGATGTAATATCTAAACTCTATGCAGGTTAAATGTTTTTCATATCTCTATTTATATTTCACTGGCAGTTGAAAAAGAATTTGTACCCAAGAAAAAAGTGCTTGTATGGGCAGCAATTCACATATTTTGCTGTATAAACATGTTTTCACTGAGTCTGGCAGCATTTGAAATAATGTTATGATGTAATGTAAACTTTACTTTTGACTTAGCCATTTTGAATAAGGGTAGGTGAAGACAGCTGGTTAAGAGGTCTTTTTTATGAATGGCACCTTTAATAAAGCAACTTTTAGAAAGCCAATTTCTCAGCTGTTCTGCTAAAACCAATATTAAAATGGGTTTTAAAAAAAAAAACTCCAAAGAATGGTCCCTGCAATAAAAGACTCTGAATACTTACTGATGAGTATAGAACATAAATATCAATTTCATATGACCATCAGCTCCATCTACTGGTCATAATGCATATTGTAATAATTGTTTTTTTACAATTTAATTTGTTTTTAATTTTTTTTCACAATGCTTTTTGGGGGGAGGGGGTTGGGGCAGTGGAACAGTGTTGGTAGGACAGGGGAGAGTGGTGTCAGTAGTTATTTTATTTTATTTTTTTACACTTTTTCATTTTTTACAATTTTTTTACAATTATTTTTATATTTTTTGGGGGGCTTTGGTGAGATGTCAGGGGTCTAAACCCCTGAGATCTCCCCTTTGAGACAGACAAAGGGACTGAGGACACACATTCCCCAGTCCCTTTCTCGGCACTAAAGATGAATGAACAGGAGACAGAGGCTCCTGTTCATTCATAAACTGAGCAGAGTAAACACAGTTCATTTATCACAGGACACAGAAGCGATCTCGCTTGCTGTGTCAATTAACTAGTTCCCCCCACAGCCGTTGGGAGAGGAGAGGAGGGGAGCCAGCTGCGGGGGATGAGGGGGGCCAGAGGAGAACAGGGGGGTGCGGAGAAGGACATGGAGGGAGCCGGAGGAGAACGGGGGTGGAGAAGGACATGGAGGGGGCCGAAGGAGAACGGGGGTGGAGAAGGACATGGAGGGGGCCGGAGGAGAATGGGGGTGGAGAAGGACATGGAGGGGGCCGGAGAGGAATGGGGGGCAGAGAAGGACATGGAGGGGGCCCGGGAGGAGCCCACAGAGCAGCTGGGGATAATCGGTGCAGCTGGAGGGACAGCTGTGATCACCGATCTTCCTGTATAGCATTTTAGCTGACAGCTGCGGGAGAGAAGGAAAAGTGGCTGTCAGCTAAAAATCTATACAAAGGAGATCGGTGATCACAGCTGATCCCCACCACACCAATCATTCCCGGGAGATCGTGAGGCGCTTGCGGGTGTGCGGGAGCCGCCGCAGAAATGCGGGAGTCTCCTGCACCTTCCGGGAGACTTGAGTTTTCTGTATCTCTAACAAAATATATTAATATATAGACTTCCTCTTAAATGACTATATTGACATCTTATTTCAAGTCTTTAAATTTAAAGTGAGAAGAGGCTTTTCTGAATCCAAGACTGAAAGCAATAGCCAGTTCATTTGCCTGCTATGTATTTGCATATTTCTTTGTTGTTACTTATTTCCTCTCCTACTACAGTTCAAGTAGCACTAATTGTGGGCAGGGCCTGCTCGCCCTGTACGTGGGGGTACCTATTCACGGGTATGCACTCACCAAAGCCCGGGACCAGGCAGAGACGCGTTTATATGAAAGTCAACATTAGGGTGGAACCCTGAGTTAGAGATGAGCCGTACACTGTGTGCAGCTGTATAACAACATATAGATTTATTCTGTAAAGCACTCTATCCCGCGTTGCTGCGCACCCTGTCTTCCAGAATGTAGCATTTAGAGGGGATCACCGTGGAGAAATTGTGCCGCTCCACCAGACCAGTTTTCCTCTGCCACCTAACTCCCAGTGTCAGAATGGGGTCCTGCTGTGCACCAAGTGTGGACCTCATGCGTGCATTTAATTAACTCCTTCAGCTCTCCCAAACCAACCATGTGGCTAGGTCCTTGGGGTCTCCGTACCAAGGGTTTGGTCCTGATTTCTTTTGGGGAACTGACTGTAAGAGAGGGAGCCAGAGCACTGACCCCCTCGGTAACGGAGGACCTGTCACTCATGCCAGGTATTTTTTCTTGCTGTCTGGCTGCTATACATCCCCACCAGTTCTTGGTTACCCATAGCAACTACACTCCTTCTCCCACTTCTTTGCTGTGTAAATCTTCCATGAGGGTCTTCCATTCTCTCCTCTTCAACCTCATGTATTCTTTACTGGCCCTGTTCTTCAATACACCATGTACCCCTTTACAAATAACTTCAGACCAGGCTTTTGAGCATTTAACAACTTTACTTATAGTGCTGCAATTATACACTTCAAAGCACACTTAATCCTTCTTTAACTATCTAGTCCCAGGCTGCCCAGGCATACCTTTCCAGGTAACAGTCCAAATCTGCAAGAGTCCTATGAGGTAGATTCCCATGTGGGGAGCTAGCAGATCGCTTGTGGTCACATCCTCGCTGGTGGACTTCTTGCTTCTTTCTCATGCATTCCCTTGCGACTGCCGTGCTCAGCCGTTCCACTATTTATATGCAGCACAGAGTGGAGAGCAGTATTCAGAAAAGCCCAGGAAAAATGCAGAACCCGCATTAACGCTTCCCCACCCAGGCAGACCAGAACCTACATTAAATAGCAGCACCATAAATAGGCACCTGCCTATTTGCAGATGTCATTGACAATGTAAAGTAATTTAAAGCTTTATTTATTTTTTCATTAAAATAATAAACATGTGGTACTTATCGGCTCTGTGCAATGGTTTTGCACAGAACAACCCTGATCTAATTCTTCTGTGGTCCCTCGCCAGTGCTCCTGGCTTCTCATTTTCTGAAATCGGCTTTCTACAGAGGCAGAGACAGGCTGTCATGCAGAAGCAGACAGCATGGCTCAGCCCCACCCCCTGATCCCTTATCACATAATTTGATTGACAGTAAATTTCCAAATGTTCCTAAAGTGCCTGGTCTGAAGTTTTTTTTGTTTGTTTTTTAACCAAAGGGGTGATTGTAAGGCTTATTGAACAGAAAAACAGTGGATAAATGTTGCGCTGCCCCAGGTCACAGCTGAGTAATCCACTCAAGTTAAATATGAATATAGCAAATGCTAGACAATTGCCTAGCTGCTACCACAAGGGGTAACTATGAATAAAAAATAAAATATGAAACATAAATCATAAATGTGACCAGACAAGGCTCCAGTCAGGTCCTCTCTTGTAGTACACTGCTGGGAGTGCTGGCAAGGAAGAGCTCATCCCAGCTCCAATGATACAACAGAAAAAAGGTCCTATGTACTGCACATCACTGCAAGATCCTGTGGATATGTGAAATGACAGGCTCAGTCCAGGCTCCAGCCAAGCCACGCCCCAACACATTTCACACCACCCCAGAGTCACATGATTAATCCCTGGGGACGGAGTGAAATGTGTTGGGAGCTTGGCTTAGCTGGAGCCTGGGCTGAGGCTATCATTTCACATAAATCGTAAATGATGTGAACCAAAAAGGAAAATGTGAATCATAAAAATTGTGAACAGTAAAACAATGCACTTATTGAGTTTATTTAAGTCCATTCCAAAAGGTGAATAAATCATGCTCTTGACTATATTATATGTAATGTGTTGCAAAATCTTCAGACAGAACATAAACTTTTGCCCAAAGAGACCATGTACACAAACACCACTAGACATACGTGGATCACACCTCCGTGCTCACTGTCCTCTCACCTTTCTTTATTGACCCAAAAAACAATTCAGGTCATATAGTGCATAGTATAGGTATATATGCATCGATTTCCGATCTCCCGACACCACACCACCAGACGGTATCCGGCCCTTTAAGACTTGGGATCTTTTCAACAGGCTCAATCTGTACACACTCTGATAAGACAGTAGGATGACAAGAAAACCGCCACATTGTAGTATTTAAAACCACCTTTTAATTAATTAAAAAACTGCACTTACAGATAAAAATAGCAAACAGGCATACATGTAGATCATGTATCTTTAAGGATACCAGATCTGGAATGAACACTTGGCTCCTGTAATGACATCACCCGGCTCCTCCCTATGCGTAACATTCATCTCCATGAAAGAAATGTGTAGCTAGAAATTCCCCAGGATAAAAGTAGATCTACCTGAAAGTGATCTAATTAACCTTTTTGGCAGATTGCTAATACCAACATTATCTACATTGTCCACTTTTCCTGTTTCATTTATTTATATATGATTATTTCAAAATTCTGGACATTTAACTTGTATCCCCATGTTTTAAACTCATATACCCAGTGAAGTGAATCATCTCAGATGATACACAGAGATGAAAAAAATCCTCCTACATAAGTTTTACTTGTTTATTTGCCTTTTTTGTCCATCCCTTCAAAAGTGCTGACTTTAGATTAAATCCATCTGCATTTTTCAGTATCACAGAGAAGTGGGTGGAGAGCTGCGGTTAGAGGTCTGAGACACTGTGTGAGAGCTGATTGGAGGAAAGGAACACACACCCCTTCACACACTAGAACTGTGTTCTGAATAGACAAGCTGTGTGATGAACTCTCCTCCCCGACACAAACTTCTCAGAAGTGACACATGCTGATAACAGAGGAACGAAGCACCAGAGAGAAACAATACTTAGATGTGCTTTGTCCACATTCCATGACTGAGGTTTACAACCACTTTAAGTGTTTTTATGTGCAAGGTTTATTCAGCACCAGCTAATGAAGGTATTATTTTGGAAACATATAGAGAGTTTGTGCTTATTACAGTAAGAAGTCTCTAATGTGTTACTGGGAGTGAGGTGCCATGGAAGTTGGGGTGGAGGAGCAGGATACAGGCTCTGAGCTATTCCCTTGAAAGTGCTGCAGCTTGTGGAAGAAGTCTAAGGCTGGGTTCACATCTATGCAAATTCGATAAAGGGCTACACCGCTTCCAATTCGCAGGACATTTTAAAATCTGTTCATTTGAATGAGGCTGGTTCAAATATGTGCATTGCATTTACACTCCTCATTAATCCAAAAACGTGTGTGTTTTCTGGGCATTGCGGTGCATATTGCAGGCACATAATCTTCTATGGGAACGCATCTGATTCGCAGATGCGTTCCGTTTTGAATAGGAATGATCTTCCCCTCCTCACTACACCTCCCCCCTCTCCCTGCTCAGCTGATCCGCAGATACAACGGAGAGGAATCACTGAACAGCTGCTTTTTCTCTTCGCGGAGAAAATGGAGCTGGAATTCGCACCGCACATGTGTGAATCCAGCCTAATACAGTTGTTGATGCATACCTATAATCAGGTTCTTACAAAAAGAAACATTTTTAGAAATTGTTATTACCAAGTGGATAGTGAATGACACCTCCATTATTGGTCAGAACATGAACGATGATGAGGCTCCGCGTTGCATGAAAATTGAGGATCTGCCCAAGTGGGGTTAGGAAAGTAACCTGTTGTACAACGTCAACAAACAAAGATCTGATAGTTGACTTCAGGAAGAGAGCTATTAAGTTACACAAACCGAGGTAGAGCAAGTAAACGGCTTAAGATTTTTCAGAACAATTATTACAGAATATATTTCATGGACAGCACAATATCCACTCAGGCTTGGAAAGCTCAGCAATGGTTGCAATTCTTGAGGAAAGTTCCTCTGATGAAGTCACGTGATGTGACGATACGTGTCAGGATTGGAGCAATAGGTTTACCAGGAACTGGCTGTACATACGAGCTCGGCGCTCGTGGATTGCTGCTATTTTTCTGCTTTTCTGCTTGTGTTTAATAAACCTTGTTATACGGGATTACACTATGGGCATTTGCTTTCTTTGTGCCTAAAACTCCCCCTGCATACTGAGTATATTAACAGAGGGGCTTCAACATCTAACTACAACATCTGTGCAGAAGGATACAAGCTTGGCGCTCGTGGATTGATGTAATAAGTGAGTTAATTTATTATGCGTGTCACCACAAACTACCTCATATGGGATTACACTATGGGCTATCTTTTTTTCTTTTTTATCTAAATCCCACATACTGAGGCCCCAATCGTTTAAGTTCACTGGAGCTGGTCAAGAGGACGTTTGAAGATCACCTATAATTCCTTCTATGCCGTATACCTTACGGCAGTAAGGTGAGAGGCTTGTGCACACAGAGGTGCCACCATTAGAAGATTAGCTGGGCACCGATCGATTGCTCACAGTGGAGGGATTCACTATTTGTGTGGAACATTATTTCAGCCTGTTACAGTGGAATTTGTTTCTTGTTTTATCACTCTCACTACCAGACTATGTTGGTTTTATCCAGCTTTATTGCACACTCAGTGGTGCATGTTGGACTTTATCACACTGTTTATTCATTTGTTCACTTATTCGTTCGATGTCACATTTTGTTATATATATTTCATATATTTGGTTCTACACTTTTTTTCATCACATGGTATTTTATATATTTTTTATATTGAGTTGATACACATTTGTATACCACACACAGCGCAACGCCATCATGTATACATTTATACATATTTTTTCTGCTTAGGATCAGTTAATCAGGTGCTTTCTGCAGGAGTTACTTACCTTTATATTTGACGTACTAGATGTACTACGTTGTTTTTCAGCTCTTTAGCGCCACCCTTTGGGCTCCTTCTGCTAATTTTGCGTCAGTAAAAGTTTGGTGAGTGTTGATTCGCTCTTTTCTTTTCGTGTTTTTCATTTAGCGCTTTTCAGTTAGTTTCTGAACAGCTGTTTGTCAACCAGACATGTTGCGGAATCGGAGGAGATAAGGTGTTATTTATTATTGGCCTTGGAGTTATTGCTTTGACATTTTTTTTTGGTTGAATAATGATTTGATTTGGTATATTTTCTATATTTTTGGATGCATAGAATGCACATTTTGGTTAAGTTCTATTGGCAGATTGCATGTCTAATTTTTTTTTTAATGCACAATTAAAAAATTGTGGAGAATAATACTTGGCTATGTGTTTTACTTCAAATGACAGTATGGGGGCAGGCAGTTACATTTTAAAAAATACAATGTAAAATTGACAAGGGACACCAACATAGTTGTATCTTTGATTTTATAAACTACGGGATAATTGTGTTGTAGTAACTTGCACAAATTAAAGAAAAAACAAAAACTTAATAATATTATTCTTGATATCACTATAAAAAAAAGCCTTTGAAAATTTGTTTGCAATAACTCCATCAGTATCACCAGCAAAGCAGCTTCATTATTATCCCATTAAAAAAGAAGAGAATGTGCGCTGCATTTCGAGATTTCATAATTTGCCACGTCACGAATGTTAATTCTCCATTACAAATGCTAGTTTACAAGACCGACCGCTTCTGCTTCCGAGCATGCGTGTTTGTACTTTGGACTTTTGTCCGATGGACTTGTGTACACACGATCGGAAATTCCGACAATACACCTTTGGTGGCGGAAAATTTTAAGACATGCTAGCCAACATTTGTTGGCAGAAAGTCCGACAACAAATGTCCGATGGAGCATACACACGGTCGGATTTTCCGCCAACAGCCTGACATCCAACATTTCCCTTCGGAAAATCCGATCGTGTGTACGGGGCTTTAGCCTGTTTAGTTTGACACCGTCACACAGACAATATAGGAATATTAGGTGTCAAACCAGCAGATTGCAGAGAAGATCATTCCTCAGGTTGTGAGATTAGTTAAAGTGTTACTAAACCCAGGACCCTGCATTCACTGCAGTCTTATTATGACTTATATCCGTGTCTGTTTAAAGCTTGTAGGAGGTCTTTTTTTTCTCCTCTGACTGTCCTTTGAGGCTGCATTACCCCTGACCCTCAGTCTTGACAGTGCTGATTGGCCCTGTGTTGATCACTTACACCAACCCCCCCAAAAAAAACTCTTTAGCATTACACACTTAACAGAGCATGTGCTGAGTGCCTCTTAGGACTCAGCACATGGATTGGGGACAATGAAAGAAGGGGATGATCAGAGAAGACAGGATCAAACAGCCTTTTGTACACAGTGTAGAGGATTAACCCCTTAGGTTCCTCAGTGAGTATAACAAGCATGCTTTACTGCATATACAGACTGATTTTACTGTTGTGGGTTTAGTAACACTTTAATTCTACCTGCTCTAAAACATCACAAATGCCAGGGAAATGAATTAGAGGTGGTCTGTTTTTATATTTTTATATTCAGTTGCATAGGGTATTGCGTGATTATAATTCTGTACCATTGTATTTTATTATACAGTATGATGTATATGTTTAATTTATATATTTGTGTCTTTTTATGTGTAATATTGGGGAGGAGGATACATTTCATCGTATAACTTTGTATTGTAGAATGTATGTACATTTCTTGAAATTTGAATCTAAATTAGGAGGCTGTGTGTGGTGCTGAGGGTAGAATTTTTGTAACAAATTATGTGCTGACAGCCTACAGTGTTGGGTATCTGTTCCTGATAACTGATGACTTAAAAACTCTGAATACTTGTTTAACCTTTGTTTATTCACCGCTATATTGATTCCCTTTGAAAAGAACAAATAATTATCATTTGTTTTACCATATTTAATTTGTTCATTACAAGTCATTTATATTTGAAGTAATATTTTACCTGTTGTTGTTTGTTAGCATATTTGATATCTTCTTTATATACCTCATCATGCTCTGTATTTCATTTTTTTACCTATACAATAAACTTTATTGTGAAAAAAAGGTATCTGCACTGCTATCAGCATTACCCACTGGTAATCCTGGTTATCCTTTCACTGCCAGAACCATTTTTGCACACATGTTGAAAGGCACAATTTTGGCCTGACATTTACACAAAACATTAAATATTTCCTGAAAGCAGATACAGTGTAGAATACATTGCCGGCAGTAGCAATATTTTATATCACACAATATTAGCACAACTGTTTATCAATTCTGTAAAACTCAAGGTAAATTTATTGCACACAAACACAATATAATACTCAATGTAATTATGGAAGTGATTGAGTGGCTTTACAACTGCCTAAATAACTTCCACAAAACAGTTGATAGCTTACTGTGAAAATGTAAACCAACTCTCGGCTGCTTTTCCAGCCAGGAATCTGTTTAAGTGTCAGTGTTGCCACCAGGGGCAGCCCGTGCATTGTGGGCGCAGTGGCGCCACCCCTCCAGTCCCTGCCGCCACCTCCCTATCCATGCGCCCAGTCCCTTTCAGGACACCGGACGCATGGACTCCTATGGCAGCATGGGAGGGGGTGTTTTTTTTAAGCACCTGATTAGACCCTGAGGCTCTAGTAGGCTTCAAAAAAAGGGTGGGCTCGGGGCACACACCACAGTGCCTCCCCGCCAATCAGGAGGCAGGTCAGTGAGACCTGTTTCCCAACTGACCAAAGCACCCAGGCATCCTATTGGATGCCCGGCACTTTGGTGGAAGAGACACATAGGGAAGGAAGCTGGAGGATCAGACTCAGCTGCCGCTGCTGCCCACACTGAGATGCAGGAGGAGTGGACCCAACAGCCCGGTAAGTGCCCGACCTCCTCCCACGAGGGGGGTAGTACTGCCGGTGTGAGTGCCCCGTACCCTGCCAAATGGAGGAGGAGATGCACAGGAACCATGGAGGATGCAGGAGCCATCGCCTGCCCATCCTACAGCTCGCTGCCGTCAACCGCATGGGGTAAGTGTTGGTCTAATGGTGGGTGAGCGAGGGGGTCACAGTGGCTGCATATTATGGGCACAGAAGCTGCATATGGTGGGCACAGAACCTGCATATGATGGGCACAGAGGCTGCATATAATGGGAAAAAAGCTGCATATGGTGGGCACAGAAGCTGTACATGATGGGCACAATGGCTGCATATGATGGGCACAGAGGCTGCATATGATGGGCACAGAAGCTGCATATAGTGGGCAAAGAAGTTGCATATGGTGGGCACAGAAGCTGCACATGATGGGCACAATGGCTGCATATGATGGGCACAGAGGCTGCATATGATGGGCACAGAAGCTGCATATGGTGGGCACAGAAGCTGCATATAATGGGCACAGAGGCTGCATATGATGAGCACAGAAGCTGCATATGATGGGCACAGAGGCTGCATATGATTGGCACAGAAGATGCATATGGTGGGCACAGAAGCTGCATATGGTGAGCACAGAAGCTACATATGATGGGCACAGAGGTTGCATATGATGGGCACAATGGCTGCATATGATGGGCACAGTGGCTAGATATGATGGGCACAGTGGCTGCATGTGGTGGGCACAGTGGCTGCATTTTATGGGCACAGTGGCTGCAATTGATGGCATAGTGAGGCTGCAATTGATGTGTTTTTTTTTTCAGTGTTTTTCAGAATTTTTCAGTTTGCTTGCGCGACCCCAAAAAATTTGAGCACCAGCCGCCACTAGTTGCCACCTTACGTTGGTGGTATCAACAGAGTAAAAACTTTACTCCAGTCAAACAGATACATACATTCAAACAATTTTACCTGCCAAAGCAGTTGTTCACAGCTATCCTATCCAGTTACCACTGCCAGTAAGCACATGCAGGCTTGGGCCCTCCATTACACTATACCAGGACCAAGGCACACACCAGACTGCAGACTGGATAATAAAGGAGAAGCAGCACACTGATAAGGTCACCCCTCTGCTCACTCTGCCTGTTCTCCCTGTCAGCATATTTCCTGTCAGTACAACTTGATTGATGTGTAGTGCTTTCCTTTACTCTCCCAGCAGAGTAATGCTTTATATGTGACTATAGGCGGCTGATTGTCAAGACAGTTTTAGTTACTTACACTATGTATTTAAATCAAATATTATTAATATTATTTTTTTATGAATACATAAGTTCATTAGTTTTTTTTATATCTGTCTGCAGTTCAGCTTTAAACATGAATGACATCATTTCATTGAACTATTGTGAAGTTAAGATTCAACAGTGCAATACATGTTGTTTTGCTGTGTAGGTACATTGAAAAGAAAGAAGCTGCACACATATTTTTCACAGCTGATAAATGTGAGCATTGTTTTCACTGAATAACCAAATAATAATTAACATGCTTGGAGCGTCAGCCAAAATCTGCAGAAGTTGTTTGTACATTTAGTACTGCACTGTTTGTCTTTAGTCAATCGATCATTTATACCACTGATTCTCAGACCCACGCTCAAGGCATTTCATTGTTTTACCAATACCTTGTATAAGATGTAAGATCATTACTGTTATTTTATGTGTATACTAACAAGAATTGTGTTAAATCCTATAGGGCTTGTCTGAGAGCTGATATTAGGACAGTGATTTTAAAACTTATAGAAACCACTAAACAACTGTAATAAACTGTATTTTCTGTTTTCCACTGACATTGGGGGTTATTTACTTAAGGCAAATCCACTTTGCACTACAAGTGCAAACTACAAGTGCAAAGTGCACTTGAAATTGCACTAAAAGTGCACTTGGAAGTGCAGTCGCTGTAGATCCGAGGGGGACATGCAAGAAAAAAAAAAAAACAGCATTTTAGCCTGCACATGATTGGATAATAAAATCAGCAGAGCTTCCCCTCATTTCAGATCTACCCCTCAGATTTACAGCGACTGCACTTCCAAGTGCACTTTCAGTGCAATTTCAAGTGCACTTTGCACTTGTGGTGCAAAGTGCATTTGCCTTTCGTAAATAACCCCCATTGCATGACTTGGTCTGTGTTTTACCAAGCAATTTCAAGAATATTAAGACAAACGGGAATTTCCCATAGTACTTGACATTTATATCTATTATAATTACTATATTTTAAGCACAGGTTCTCAAATTAGAGGTTTATAAATGAGACTTGAGTTCAATATGTAAATTGATAGTCGAGCACAGAATCAACACACAATTTATTGAATAGAGTCTTCCCTTCTGGCAAAGATGGCTGTCAATAAAAAAACACAAAGGGCATTGGCAAGAGAAGAACATTTGCAACTCTGAAGGAGCTGCATAGATCAAGTACTAAGGTAAGAGAGAAACCATCTATAGGACAATTACAGTGTGGGTGCTTCTTAAAGTTAGGCGTTAGAGTAGAACTAAATGCAAACCTTTTTTTTTTTCAGATAGAGCAAGGGAGGGTTATAACCCTGGTCAGTTTTATTTTGGCAATCTGTGTCCCATTTTTAGATTTCCCTCCACTTCTGGTCCCATAGCAAAACAGAAAGTGAGCCGAAATCCCTCCAAAGTGAGGGAATCCCTGGTTGTCACCAGGGTCACAAGAAGTAGTGTCATTATTTGAAGATTTCCCCCCTATTCCTGTTCTAGTGGCAACCCAAAATTTGGGATTATCTTTCCTTTGCATTTTCAGTGATAAAGGTAAACAGGAAGAATAGAGAGGTTGAATTTCTTTATGGGGATAAAGACAGCAATAAACGCAAAACTAAAAAATGTTTTGCATTTAGTTATACTTTAATGGTGATGGAAATAAATTTGCAGAAAACTCCATACCAAGTTATGTTTAGAATTTGCCAAAAGACATATGGGCGACCCAACAAACATTTGAGGAATAAGATTCTCTGGTCTTCTGAGACCAAAATTGAACTTGTGGACTTTAGCACAAAACACTATGTATGACAGAAAGCCAACTCTACTTGTCCAGCATACCCACAGTGAAGCATGACGTTGGTAGGGGATGAAAGAAAGGCTTTTCATTGGCATGGACTGGGAATCTTTTCAGAACTGAGGGCATCATTGGTGGTGCCAAATAAAGTTTAGTTCTAGAGGAAAACCTGGTGTACTTCACCTTTCAGCAAGGATTCTAATGCTGTGTACACACAAGTAGAATTTCCGACAGAAAAAGTCCGACGGGAGCTTTTCATCGTATATTTCGATTGTGTGTATGCCCCATCTGACTTTTTACGTCGAAAATTCTGATGGACCTAGAAAGAGAACATTTTCTAAATTTTTCTGACGTAACCAATTCCTATCGGGAAAACCGCTCGTCTGTATGCTGTTCCGACTTACCAAAAACGACGCATGCTCTGAAGCAAGTGCAAGACAGAAGCTATTGGCTACTGGCTATTGCACTTCCTTTTTCTAGTCCCGTCGTACGTGTTGTACGTCACCGCATTCTTGACGATCAGACTTTGATGTGACCATGTGTATGCAAGACAGCTTGAGCGGAATTCCGTCGGAAATCTGTCGGTGAAACCTTCAGAGTTTATTCCGACGGAAAAAACGCCTGTGTGTACACAGCATAAGAAGACAGCTAGAACCAAAAACCTGACATTTCTGTGAACAACTCCAATCTCCATCCAATTGATAATCTTTAGCTAAACTGGAAAACCGGTGTTCATCACCAGTCTCATTCAACCCGAGAGCTAAAGAAATTTTGCAAAGAAAAATTGAACAAAAATACTGGATTGCTGCTGTAGACTTACCCCAATATATAATTGTAGCCAAATATGGGGCTACCAAAAATATACTAATGGAGGCTGAATACATATGGCATCAGAAATGTGTGCTTGTGTCAAAATATATATATTCCACCTTCCTTTAAAATGTTAAGTATGTTGGATAAATCAAACTTTTACATCTCCCAGTTTTAACATTGAAAATGCGAAAAAGACCAAGAAAGTGAATACACATCTAATAATTTTGTAATAATTAATTTAGAGCATAAACATATATTTTATATAAATAGGAAGTGGCTTGTATGCTAAGAGATAGTTTGCTTGCAAGTAGCAGAAATTGATATATTCACAGTGATAGTCACAGCAGGACTCATGCAGTGAGCCTTGCAAGAATGTAAGATTGGCAAAATCCAAAAGCTGTAATACTTCCGATAAAAGTGCTTAGTATGTTTATACTGCAAATTAAGGAATCATTCACTGTCACCAGTGAGTTTAATAAAACTGAATTGAGTGAGGCTAATACCGCGTACACACGATCGGACTTTCCGACGGGAAATGTTTGATGTGAGCTTGTTACCGGAAAGTCTGACCGTGTGTATGCTCCATCGAACAATTGCTGTTGGAATTTCCGCACATAAATGTTTGAAAGCAGGTTCCCAAATTTTCCGACAACAAAACTTGTTGTCAGAAAGTCCAAACGTGTGTACGCAAGTCCGTCGCACAAAAGTTTACACATGCTCTGAATCAAGCAGAAGGAGCCGCACTGGCTATTGAACTTCCTTTTTCTCGGCTCGTCGTACGTGTTGTACGTCACCGCGTTCTCACGTTCGGAATTTTTGTCCAACATTTGTGTGACCGTGTGTATGCAAGACAAGTTTGAGCCAACATCCTTTGGAAAAAAATACAAAAATCCAAAAATCCATATACACATTTTGTTTGTACTGTTTGTTTGTACATTTATTGATGTCAGCATTGCTTGTATGCACTACCATATTTTTTTAGTGTCTTTATATGCTTTCACATACATTCCTACACTTTATATATCTGCATCCGTGAGTCCTTTTTGATGTACCTGACTCATGCACTTAGGCTATCTGGCATTCATTTTTTTCTATGCACTTTAGTGTAGTCCCCTCCACTCCTTCCCTACTCCCCTTTTTATCACAGCGCAACCACCATCTCTTATTCTTATTGTTTTGTTGTCGGAAAATCTGATCGTGTGTACGGGGGATTTGATGTTGCAACCAAAAACAAGCTTAGGATTGTGTTCATGCAGGCTACACTAGCTATATGACCTTGTTCAAAGTTCTGATGGCCTCCTACCCAGGCTGTAGGTCCAGCTATTCAGCTCGCTACACTCAGCAGTGCTTTGCTCAATATCAAGACCACACAAAGCATGTTAGGGTAGAGCAAAGCCAGTTTGTGGTGGTCTGTAGAAAAAGGGGAGTTGAAGAAAAATGAAAGCATGCACTAGAATACAGTACCAGAAATTAGGATTTTTTTGAGATTCACAGGCACTGTTCCTGAAGTCCTGACTACCCTAGGTCATGGCGTATGCACCACATGCAGGAATCTGGCCCTGAGCCTCTGAGAATTGAAGCACCACACTTCTGGGTACAGTTACAAAGAAATAATGGATTTTTTAGGCAAGCCACAGCCATTACAAATTCTTGGTTAACAAAATGTACTGTATTCTTTGTAAGGAGCTTTTAGGCACACTTTCTATACACTTACCATGTATGATATCCATTGAATTCTTCAAGCATTAGTTTATAGACTCCTTTTTCAGTTTATGCTATCCCTAGACAGTGGCAATCTGAATTTTGGGGCTCTAGAAAACTGTACACTAGCACTTGAAGACCCAGCATAAAAAAGGTTGATCCCTTCTTCGCTATACTCTATAAATGTTCCACTTACACACAACAGTACACACACAAATAGGAATTAATCCTTATTTCTTTACATACACATAAAACATGGCTTATCGGTTGAATCAACCCATGAATAGAGCAACATTTTCCAAGTGAAGAACATGTAAAACTTCATTTAAGATCACTTTTTCTTAAACACTAACATATGGAAGGGATGAATAGTGAAGGGATGGAGACATGGAAAACTTCTGACCCACAAACATGTAAACTGAATACAGCACTTGTATGCTTGCCAAGTCAAGGTAATCTGAGCATCTTTTAAAACAAAATAGAACTGGATGTAATCCAATATCTGGAAACACAATCGCTATACTGCAACTGGCAAAGGATCAGTTTGTCACAGTGCCATTCTCGTTACCATAAGAATCTTAAATTGAGACTGTCAAAATTATTTAGCTGCAAAGCCTTGCTTGTCAAGATATAACAGAGCAGGACAACTGCAAAAAAAAAAAAAAAAAAAGAAATACATAAAATAAAAAATCACAGTTGAGGACAAGAACAAGGTTATAAGCTTAGTTGATATCAAGCATAACGGTTTAAAGTGTGCAATCAATTCTTTCCTGAAATGGATCCTTTATAAATGTAAAAATACAGCAATATGTTTCGTGTTTTTAAATATAAAGTGTCTTTGATTACATTCAGGTTTTGCTATCTTGTTAAAGATGGGTGTTTTCAAATGAAAAATTTGTAGCAGGAATACATGTCTATTGTTTCACGCTGTTACATAATACATCTAAAAATTACAATGGAACAGAAGAAATTGGCAAGAAATGTTTGTTATAGAGTTTTGGATGTTTCTTAAGGGATGTTGGAGAGACTTCAAGTTATAAATTTATATTATATATATATATAATTTCTACATCAATGGTAAAATAATAGCGGTCAATGAAACAACAGGAAAGATAATTTCTTATGTAAGACAGTCAATAGTTACCATATAGTCAAGAGACCTGTCAAAACACATATATTTAAATTTTGATAGCAAGGGATATTATACTGGACTATATATCCAATGTTGGGATATTATTTTCAACTATGTGCATTTTTTTTTCTTGAAACAATTTAGATGTTGCAGTTTAAATATTTAATTTCTTTCTCATACATTGAGGGACACGGGATGCCCTCACCATTGGGTTATACTGCCTAGTGCTTACTACAGGAAGATTGGACACTGGGAAAAAAAAAAATTATAGTCCAGCTCTATGTTTCTCTTAAATCAATGTTATTTTTTTATATTGCTGCTAAAGCTGGTCTCTACTATTGCAGTTATCCAGAGTGGTATATCTGGAGCTTGGCTTTTAAAGTGTCACTACCTGATCCTGCTATTCTGGATGTTGTTTGGCTAACCTGGAAGTGACCTTTGGGTAATGGATTACATGTAAGGCACTTTCCAAATCCTGTTATGGTAACAGCTGCTGAGCGCTTGTCAATATTATTATTATACAGGATTTATACAGCGCCAACACTTTACGCAGTGATTTACAATATCAAAGGGAGATAGTAAAGTTACGATAGAATAAAGACCAAGAGGGTTAAAAGGGCCCTACTCATAGGAGCTTACAATCTCTTACAAGGACAAATTGAGGTAGAGAGTTCCAGTGGATGGGAGAGGCTCTGGAGAAGTCCTGGAGATGAGCATGGAAGGAGGAGATAAGGGAGTTTGAGAGCAGGAGGTCTTGGGAGGAGCAGAGAGGACAGTTTGGGTGATATTTGGAAACAAGATTTGTGATGTAGCTTTGGGTGAATGGCTTTGTATGTCATTGTTAGTATTTTGAATTTATTTTGCTGGGGGCGATTGGATATCAGTGTAGGGATTGGCGGAGAGGAGTGGCAGACACTGAGTCATTGGTAAGGTAGATGAGTGTCTGGCAGCAGCATTCATGATAGTCTGAAGAGGGAAAAGGCTATGGAGAGGTAGGTCTATGAAAAGGGAGTTGCAATAGTCAAGGCGAGATATAACAAGGGAGTGAATGAGTAGCTTGGTGGTTTCATTAGTTAAAAAGGGGCACATTTTAGAGATGTTATGGAGGTGAATTCTACAAGGTTTTGACAACGATTAGATTTGGGGCTGAAAGGACAGGTCGGAGTCTAGGATTACACCTACTACCCTGGCATGAGGGGAGGGATTGATGGTTGCATTATTGATCTTGATGGAAAAGGCATGGAGAGGGGCACAGGCGTCAGAATATTATCGGCTCAGTTTTAAAGAGATTCAGTTTAAGGAATTGGTGCGACATCCATACTAATATGTCAGTTAGTAAGTTAGTAATGTGAGAAGAGACAGAAGGAGTGAGGTGAGGAGTAGAGATATAGATTTGGGTGTCATCGGTGTAGAGATGGTATTGGAAGCCATGGGAGGTTATCAGGTGACCAAGGGAGATGGTGTAGATAGAGAAGAGAAGGAGTCCAAGAACAGAGCCTTGGGGGACCTCTACAGAAAGAGAAAAGAGGAAATTATAGCGTGTGTGACACTCCATTCCACATGTCAGTAAAGACTCACTCTGTTAGTAGGCTGATTAGGGTTGATTGTTGACACCATCCTCTTGGTGGAGTGTCAATTATGCTGTATGTTTTCTTTCCCTCCATTCAGCTTCAAGGAAGCATCTCCCTGCTGCTGCTGCTGCTGCTGCTTCTGCTTTGCAAATAACTACGTGGAACTCCAATCTTTGGTATGTTCCTGCTGCCCTTCTACAGTGAATTTGATCAACTCTGGCCAACTGACCCTAACCTGCTGCTATCTGTATGGGTTTTGTGAATACAAGCGGCCTTTCATTTGTTTTAAGACATAGGGAGGAATTTTCTGCTGCAATGGGTTACCCCAGCTCACACTCTTCTAACAGGCATTTGTTCTGTGCCTTTCAAAAGTACCAACATCTGCAATATGGAATCCTGTTGCCCTATTATTATAGGGTCATTGGAGTCTTCCTTATCTCCATCCGGTGAGCAGTGTTGCCAACCTACCAGATTGAAATTTACTGGCACAATACCTAAAATTTACTGGCACCGCCACGTTTTTACTGGCACTTCCAAAAGTGTAAAAAATTACAGTTTTAAGTGGGAATTTCAGTGTTTAGGCAACAAACAAGTTACATGTGCAATTAGCAATGTGATTTAAGGTAGATATTAGGTCGAAAAACATATTTCTTATTTTGAGTATCGTAAAGGCGGATTATTGTAACCCATCAGTATTTTGTCACCTATGATTTCCCCTTAATTTTTGTCCCCAAAGAGAACGAGAGAGAGAGAGAATGCTCCCACATTCAGTTACTGTACATTACTCTCCAGCATTCGGTTACTGTATATTACTGTCCACCATTCGGTTACTGTACATTACTCTCCAGCATTTGGTTACTGTACATTACTCTCCAGCATTTGGTTACTGTACAATACTGCCCACCATTCAGTTACTGTACAATACTGCCCACCATTCAGTTACTGTACAATACTGCCCACCATTCAGTTACTGTACAATACTGCTCACCATTCGGTTACTGTACATTACTGTCCACCATTCGGTTACTATACATTACTCTCCAGCATTCGGTTACTGTACATTACTGCCCACCATTCGGTTACTGTACATTACTGCCCACCATTCGGTTACTGTACATTACTGCCCACCATTCGGTTACTGTACATTACTGCCCACCATTCAGTTACTGTACATTACTGCCCACCATTCAGTTACTGTACATTACTGTCCACCATTCGGTTACTGTACATTACTGTCCACCATTCGGTTACTATACATTACTCTCCAGCATTCGGTTACTGTACATTACTGCCCACCATTCGGTTACTGTACATTACTGCCCACCATTCGGTTACTGTACATTACTGCCCACCATTTGGTTACTGTACATTACTGCCCATTTGGTTACTGTACACTACTGCCCAGCACTATTTGGTTACTATACATTATTGCTCATCATTTGGTTGCTAGGGGTTACTGCACAATGATTACCTGCAACGCCGTGTCCCCCTCTGAAAACTGCTCAGTCCTGCTGCTGCTTTATAAATCACCACCCCCACTGCTGCTAGAAGGGTGAGGAAGAATGCACACAGCCCTATCTGTGTGTCCTTGATCTCCGTGCTCTTCTGCTGACCGGAGAAGGGGGAGGAGGGGCGGGGGGAGGACATCACAGAGAGCCTGCTCTGGCTCACTCCTTGTCACAGACACAGACTCACAGCTGCTCCGGTCCTGACAGAGGAGAAGCAGGCTCTCTAGAACATGCAGCCCACAGCCGTGCCTCTCCTCTGTCACAGTGTGGCCAGGAGAACAAGCGAGGGTGATGCCATTACCTGGGCTGGTAATATGAAGTGCAGGGAGCAGAGCAGACTCCCACCCGCCTCAATACAGCACAGCCACACTTTCGGCTGGCCGCATCTTCTTGTCAATTGTGGCGGGCTGCAGGAGGAGGGCTGGTTACAGTGATGCTGATTGGCTGAGAGGCGGTGGTGGGCGGAGCAATTCTCCGAGGTGCAGATCGGATTGTCTCGGCAGCTGGCTCTCGGGCATCTCCGGGAATTGCGCATGCGCAGTTCCAAGCTGAGCTGGTCACAGCTACTTTTACTGGCACTTTTCCTGTGCTACGGACAATTACGGGCGGTAAAAAAATGCCCTGTTTTTACGGGCTGCCCGTAAAAATACGGGCGGTTGGCAACACTACCGGTGAGGCTGACTTAACTGCCTTAATGTGGAAGTCGAGGCTAAACCTATCTAACCTTAAATCTGCTCCCATCCATATTCTAACTCCTATTCTAACTACCCTGTAGAGCAGGGGTGCCCAACCTTTTGAGGAACGAGGGCCACTTTATCGACTTGGTAACCGGTCGCGGGCCACAATGAGACTAAAGGGCGGATGGCAGGTCTGTCTCCACTCTACATATGTAGAGCAGACACGGATGCAACCCGCTCTACCCTAAGGGCCCTCCGATCTGCCCAGACAGAAGGGGATCAGATTTAAGATTAGATAGGTTTAGCCCAGACTTTCATTTTAATGACGGGGTCTTTACAACAATCACACCAAACTTTGTAGACCGCAGTGTGCACTCCTACACGATCCCTTGCAGAATCTTTTGCTGATCTGTCTTCAGACTTAGAAGCAACTGTCCATATATCATAATAATAATATCTGATACCGGATCACCTCAGTCTCTCCCTGGCAGGACTATCTTTTGAGAGATGCAAGATTCTACTACCAGTGATACAAAAAAGACGCCCCTATCTATAGCTGGCTATTGCAATAAGAAGCATTGGAAGGCTAACAACAGGTATAAACAAGGCCAAGGATAAATCCAAGGGAAAAAAAACAAGTTTAACTTACCGACCAGCCTGCAGACAACCAATTAAACCTGTCTAACAGTATGCGTTAAAAGCAGGGGTTTAGTCTGCACACATTTGCAAATGCATGCGTAAGCCACAGAGCCTCATCACGGCACCCTGGTATCTGTGGTACCTAACACTAACTTATAAGTGTGCCCACAGTGGAAGCACGTGCATTCTGATGGATAGGTGCGAGCAGGTGGACTGAAGGGGAGCCACCCCTTCTTAAAGGTACAGGGGCACTCTGAACACCCAGCATATAGCACAATGGCTGCAAAGGTGTCAGTGCATTGCCTGTCCAAAAAAAACATGACAGTGATACAAAAAGGATGCCACTTGCCCCATCTATAGCTGGCTATCACAGTGAGAAGCATTGGAAGGCTAACAACAGGTATAAACAAGGCCAAGGATAAATCCAAGAGAAAAAACCAAGCTTAACTTACCGACCAGCCCGCAGATTCTACTACCACCTTCGATTTAAAAGAGACTATTTTGACTCTCATCCATGCAGTTTGTATTTCTTCTACACCTGGACTAGAGGATCAGCCTGTTGTCTTTAGTCTCAGGTTTTCAGAGCTCTTATAGCTACAATAGAAACAAAGAAGAATGGCAGCACATCCGGAAGAAAAATCAAAAGAATTTATTGAACGTCCATAAAATCAAGCAAACATGACAAACATCAATCCAAAAAAGGTGCTCAGTGGACATGTTTCACACAGACGTGCTTACTCATCACTAGGGATGGGCCAAACACCCCCCAGTTTGGTTCGCACCAGAACATGCGAACAGGCAAAAAATTTGTTCGAACACGTGAACACCATTGGAGTCTATGGGACACGAACATAAAAAATCAAAAGTGCTAATGTTAAAGGCTTATATGCATGGTATTGTTAAAAAGTGTTTGGGGACCCGGGTCCTGCACCAGGGGACATGTATCAATGCAAAAAAAAGTTTTAAAAACAGCCGTTTTTTCGGGAGCAGTGATTTTAATAATGCTTAAAGTGAAACAATAAAAGTGAAATACTCCTTTTAAATTTCCTACCTGGGGGGTGTCTATAGTATGCCTGTAAAGTGGTGCATGTTTCCCGTGTTTTTTTTTTTCGGTCCATAGGAGCACGAGAAGAAGAAGACTCCGTGGGACATTTTTATGTTGGTTTTATTTTTTAATTTTTTTAATAAAGGACTTGTCCCAAGGTGTGTATTGTGGTTTTTTTTACCATTTTCACACGTTTTTTGTGAAATGGTAGGGGTACATGTGTACCCCGTTTCCATTTCACACAGGGGGGGAGGGTTGTGGGGCAAGGGTTGTGGGGATGAGGCCCTTCTCCCCATCAACAAGGGGACAAGGTGCTTTGGGGGGCTACCCCAAAGCACCCTCCCAATGTTGAGGGCATGTGGCCTGGTACAGTTCAGCAGTGGGGGTGCTCTCTCGTCCCCCCTCTTTTCCTGCGGCCTGCCAGGTTGCGTGCTTGGATAAGAGTCTGGTATGGATTTTTGGGGGGACCCCACGCCATTTTTTTAAAAAAAATTGGCTCGGGGTTCCCCTTAAAATCCATACCAGACCTGAAGGATCTGGTATGGATTTTGAGAGGCACCCCCATGACATTTTTTTTAAATTTTGGCACGGGCTTCCCCTTAATATCTATACCAGACCTGAAGGGCCTGGTATGGAATTTGGGGGGACCCTCATGCATTTTTAAAAAAAATGTTGGTTCGGGGTTTCCCTGTGGGGGAATCCCATGCCGTTTTTATCAATGAACTTTTATGTGTATTGCCGGGACTGACAATTCATTATAGCCACAAGTACTTTTAAATGACTTTTTTTCCTTTAGAAATGTCAGTTTGCTCTTGGACTGTTGTAAACACGGGAAACATGCGCCACTTTACAGGCATACTATAGACACCCCCCAGGTATGAAATTTAAAGGAATATTTCACTTTTATTTTTTCACTTAAGCATTATTAAAATTACTGCTCCCGAAACAACGACCGTTTTTAAAACTTTTTTTGCATTGATACATGTTCCCTGGGGCAGGACCTAGGTCCCCAAACACTTTTTATGACAATACCATGCATATAAGTCTTTAAAATTAGCACTTTTGATTTCTCCTATAGACTTTTAAAGGGTGTTCCGCGGCTTTCGAATTTTCCGCGAACACCACAAATTGTTATTGGGTGAACAGGCGAACACCCGATGTTCGAGTCGAACTAACGTTCGACTTGAACATCGGGTCCATCCCTACTCATCACTCAGTAGCTTGCACCCAGATCTCTTCAGCAGCTCATCAGATCCTCACAGGCGGCTTTGAGCGGTGTGTTCTCAGCTCTTTCTCTCATCTTTTAGCTACAAGACCTTCCCTTTACACCCACTCTTTGAGGTGTTTCTCTAGGGGGATTGGGAGCGCCCTGTTAGGTCCTGAACACTCGCTAAACTCTTACTGGATTTGTTCCTATTAGGGAAGAGTTTTGCTAAGCAGTGGTTTATACCCACTGTGGATTTGCCAGTGACCCACCTTAATAGGTAAACCACTAGGCCAGTAGTGGGAGTCCTGGCAGGTCACTTAGCAGAGTTCCTTTCCCATTCCAGCACTGTATACAGCTCCCCCCACACAGTACACAGGGCTGAAATCACATTCCTTTAACACAGTCTGTCAGCCTTCACAGGGTGTATCTGGCTTTTATGTTGCCCTTCCTTATAGTCATCAAGGATTCTATTGAACAACAGTTAGAACTCCTCTCTAAACCCCTGTTCTTACTGGCAGGCCTTGCCCTTTGCCCTGAGAGTGAATTAAGGATATGTTATTATTAGTATTATTATTATTAGTATTAGGCATATGGTCTTTCATGATTTGATTCTTTCACAGTAACAAGTTCAAGTTGGCGTCAGACATGTGGACTTTTGTGCCTTTTCTTTTCACAGCAACTGTTCAAGTGTGGTGCCAGGTATGGTCTTTTATCAGAAACTAACAAAAGATTTCCCAGTGTGCTTACCATCCAGCCTGCAAAACAACCAAATTGGCCCTATCTTACAATTTATGTTTAAAATAGAGGATTTTGTTTGCACACATTTGCAAATATATATGCTTAAGATACAGTGCCTACATTAAGGCTCCTTCATATACTGCAGTCCTAACTATAAAGGCCTGCACCCAATTTAACCACTTGTACAATACATACAGACTTTTACACCTTGAGATATGTTTATAGTTTGTTATGTTTACTCTTTACTGCTGTATTACTGTATCTGGCTTATGCAAGCTATCTTCTTGTGTAAGGGTTACTACATGGCACAGGAAAAAAACATATTGAAAGGTGTGGGAGTGCTGACAGGTGCAGTTTGCTTGCCTGCCACTAGATGGCTCTGTTCCCATTATGGTATGGTATGGCATAGTTGTAATTAGGTATTAGGTCCCCTTTCAGAAAAGTCTCTCTTCTAGGGATGTTGTGGGTATAGTCAGTACCCATAGAAATGTCAGAGTGGGAGGAGTCCAAGGTAGTTAGGAACATAGGAGCCAAACACACCCAGAGCTGCTAGGATGCATTTCATACAGAGCTGAATTAAAGAGCCATTTGCAGGGCTGAAGTCCTCACAGAAGGAATGGCTATAGTCACCTTGTCTCCCCTGACCATCTTTTGAAAGTCCTGCAGTGGTATACATAAGGGCTCTTAGGCCAGGCCAGAGTCCTCTGATGTGAGTAGTGGTAAAACTGGGCATAAGTGTGCCATCTGGGCGCGTGTCTGGCTGGGCAGAACTATGAAAGAACATTGGGGGAAACCTGTATACTAATGAGGGCACCTTGATCCCACGTGGTGAAGAAAGCTGAATTCTATGGACTTAGTTTACATAAGGAAAGTTGTCCCAACTCTATGGTGCTCTCAAGGAAAGGAGCTGCAAAGGGAAGATGGCTTACAAAACATGTGGTTGTGTTCTGCTCAGAAATGACAACTACAGAATGTCAACTTCTGTGTATAGCATGCCACACTGAAGAGTTCTGTTAGTATGTCAAATGCGATGTCAGATGTCATGGAAATATTGTAAATTGCGGAAAATGCATTTTATGTGTGAACATTCCTTTGTTCCTAAATATTAAGGCCTACAGCCAGGGATGTTAAGAGTGGACCTATGGCTAGAAGTATGGCACAATATGGAGGAGGTGGGTAGCTGTCGTATCCAAGAAGAAGTGGGGCCGGGACTTTTTCAGTTTGGCACCTGTGTCCCTCAATGGACAAGAAGGAAAACAGGATTTTGGTACTCACAATAAAATCCTTTACTTGGACTCAAGTCCAAAGCGACACCAGTTCCACCTCTCTTTTTTTATGATCCTGCACTTGGTACTGCTCACTGATACAAGCAGAATGTAGGACAGGTGATCCTGGGCTGGTCTACAATTTTTTAAGTTGCTAGTGTCTGATCCTTCTGTAATTGTGTACATCAATAGAACTCAAGATAAGGATTTCACAGGGAGTACAAAAATGGTATATGTCTCACAGATCTATCATAGTATGCTTGATCCTTATAGAGAAATGATTTACTTCAAATCAAAGAAGCAGCTTATAAAATAGGTTATTTAAGATCAACTAGTTGTGTCTTATACTGTCTGAGTGTAGGGAAACATACAGTTTTGTTTACGTAAAAAAATATGGTCAATATCCTAATTAAAATTAATAATCGGTTACTTCTTGAACATACTCACTTGCTTTTTCCATTTAAACTAAAAAATAACAGGATGTTCATACAGTATATAGTCAATATGTTGTAAAGACTTTGGTAGCAAAAATAGTCTAATGAACAGATTCATAGAAGTTAATTTTTAGCCTAAAAGCTATCTATTTATCATTGTTTTCACCCAAGAGTCACACATTTTCCCAAATGATTCTAATTGAAAAATGTAAGACTCTTGGGTAAAAGCTGTGTAAATATTGGATGAAAACATTTATAAAAAGATCCCAAAATGTGTTGTGTACGTATAGCCAACAATCTCTTAAAGGTTTGGATAGGGTAGGGAAGGGTTAAAACCCCTGTTGTTTTTTTTTTGTTTTGCTTTTTCTTTGCTGTCTGGATGTTTAATTGAGGAGCTTTCCTTTCCTTGTCCCGTAGATACAACAGAAAGTGAAAGTAAATATATCCAAACTGAGTGAGATCTTAGGCAGTTGTTACTGGAACAGGTATCTACATTTATAATAATTATTTTTTAACCTCTGTTCTTATTCTTGCAATAGGAAGTGAAGGACAATATCTAAAATTTTAAACTCTGTAAATGTTTGAATTGCCTATCCCTTTCTATCTCTCTGCCAGTGCTCACCAGGATTGTTAGACTGGACCATAGCTCCCAACTGTCCCTGATTTCGAGGGACTGGCCCTGATTTGGAGCAATGTCCCTCTGTCCCTCATTCCTCCTCATTTGTCCCTCATTTTGGTGTGATCTGTATAGATGTATAAAAAATGCACTTTCTATCTATTAAAAAGTGTTTTCCAGCACTAAACCTTTCATCTGATTTCTAAATTGCTGCATTTGTAAATTCCAAAAGCCAATATGAAGGAATAGTAGTGGTAAAAAAAGCACTTGTGAGTTTAACCAATCTTGTTTTTTGTACAATTCTCCTTTAAGGGGGCGTGGCAGGGGGTGTGTCCTATGTCTACATAATTTTGCTGATAGGTGTTCCTCATTCCCATCTCAGAAAGTTGGGAGGTATGGACTAGACCAGGACCAATAATCCATTTACAGACAGCAATAAACAGCTTTCTTATTGTATCCAAAATGTAAGAGGTTTTGGCTATGCATAGGGGTTGTTCTACATTCTTCAGCATTCTCCTGCTCTGGTTAGCAAGCATCTTCACATGTCCAGTTTTCAGTACCATCATGGAGTGCCCAGGAGCCTGGGCCTAGTCATAGTTTAGCCCACACGCCTACTGAACAGATCATATTTGTTGGCCAATAGGAAGGTATAGGAGGTGGGGGACTACATAGTGAACATGCAAGCTCCAGATACAACATACTTTACAGAGTGCCTTAAGATTTTATGTTGCTTAAGTGGGCTGCAATTATGATGTGTATCCAGGTATATGGAGGTGCCTGTTATCCCAAACAGGTTGTGCAGAGCTGTTAAAATCTTAGGACTGACTTGACAGGTATTCAGATTCTTTACCAGGTAAAACAGCTCCCATGTATGTGTTTCATCTGTGTATTTAGCTGTTTCGCTAGAGTTCAGGTTTAACTTTTACACTCTTCCATTTAAAGATTTCACCTAGTTCGGCTAAGATGTCCATCAAGGCAGAATAAAGCTCCAAGTTTTTTTGATGAGAAGTAAAAAAAAATACATGAGTCCTAGAATATTAAAACCCAATCTTTACTCTTTGCCCTAAGCTTATTTACCTAAATAACTCTGAACACAAGGATATGGGTTCTCAATATATTCATATATTCATATGGACTTTCTACTAGGGAATGTATGGTAAAGTATTTGCGTGTCTTACATTTTTAAAATAATAGTATCTAGGGAGCAAATTACAAGGAATGATATGAGAATATAAAGAAGATAGCCGCGCTTAGGACAAATAGAGAAAAAGGTAAAGATTAAAAAAATAGAATAGAGAATTAGAGGAATTAAAGGTAGCTGCCTCCCCTACTAGAGCTCCCCGAAGAAGAGCTCTAGACAGTAACAGAAATAAAAAGAAAATGGGGGTGTGTGGCGCTTACCCATACACTACAAGGAAAAGGGGCTATATAGAGGGTTTGCTAGGGACTAGCCCTACATATACATTAACCAACAACCTGATATCCTGTACCCAGTATCTATTGTGCAGAGCAGGGGTAGTACGAAGATGATAAACATCAGACCTATAAGGTCATGTGAATGGTAAAAATGAAAAATTGTTATAATTTGTTTAATCCTAAATTGCAAAACCACAAGGTCTACCTAAAAAAGTGCATGTGCTATGTGCATCCAAATACGTGAATAGGAAATATAATGTCACAAGGGTACCATTACAAATGTATATTGCTAAGTGCATATAATGCATAAATATCACCAGAAAAGATATACAAGACTTAATGTCTCAACAATATAAAAAAGGAAAGTGCATATGATGTGCTGTTGCACATAAATTATAAATATAGGTGTCCACAAGTGTTGCATCCAAAAAAAAATATATATAAAAAAACAAAAAACAAATTAAAATAAAAAATAAAAATGCAAATAGTTAATTAGTGTCCAGACCCCCAAACACCATGTATACACGGTTATATAAGTGAAGGTAGGTAAAAAACAGTCCACATATTGTTATTGGTCAGGTAGAGTGGTAGAGATCAGAATTAGAGGCAGAAATCATCACAAGTGACTTAAGTGCTTGCAGGGATATCCAGGTGACTTAAGTGCTCCCCCTCAAGGGTCCCCACTCACCGCATCCCATCACCCCTGTAGGGGTAATGCGTATGACTGTTGTATTCTAGAGTGCCAATCCACCAGGGTGTATACGCTGTAGATCCCAACCGTATTCCTTTGATTCCTGAAACCTTGGACGTAACCAGTATTGTGTACCTTTTGTTATTATGAAGAAATAGCTGCTTGTCTGCATCCATGTGCACAATTTTTCATTTTTACCATTCACATGACCTTATAGGTCTGGTGTTTATCACCTTCATACTACCTCTGCTCTGCACAATATATACTGGGTACAGGATATCAGGTTGTTGGTTAATGTATATGTAGGGCTAGTCCCTAGAACACCCTCTATATAGCCCCTTTTCCTTGTAGTGTATGGGTAAGTGCCACACACCCCCATTTTCTTTTTATTTCTGCTAAGGAATGATATGAGGTTTTCTCACAGATGAGAAATCAGTGAGTATCCAACAGAAGACTGAATCCTGCATTTCTCCCCAAGAATGGAAAATGTTGTGTTTGATAGATGCGGCTTTTAAGAATTATGTTAAAAAAAAGTCTTTAATATATTTTACACACTTAACAATACAGCTTAATTTGACATACATATTGTGTTTACTTTTTTATAGGAGAAGTAAGGAAAAGCTAAAGTTGATTATTATAATATTATAATAATAGTTTGTTTATTACATCAGCAGTCTATTTCTTTGGATTTACCTATATACAGTATGCTTTATCATATATTCAGTCTGAGTTGCCCAAGCTTGATAGGTTTACTTTAGCATGACTGTTTCTAAAAGCCATATAGTCCTATAGTTCCCTTCAAATTGTGTGATCTTTCTGTCTATATATTCATTTGAAATACTGGCACAGAGAATACTCACTGTGCTTCAGAGAATTGCGCTTACCAATGCAAAAAAATTCTAGCATGCTCCTTCGTTTATATGAAGGAGGATATGTTAAAGCTGCAATTTCACATGAAATGCTTTGAATTGTCACTTATCGTAGTTTGGCATAATACTGTTACCCTGCTATGGTATTTTATATGAAGGAGGATATGTTAAAGCTGCAATTTCACATAAAAGGTGCATTAATCGGTAATTAAATTATGCAATTCCCTTTTCCTTAACCTGTAATCCTGATTGGCTTTCCAAATTTTGCAAGGACAGTGCTTCAGTATTAGGCGAAATACATTTTCATATGAAAAGGCTATAAACTGCTTTTGAAACGCTTCTGTTTTCTATAGATTTTTAAGACAGGAAAAAGAATCTCTTCCTTTGCAACTTCAGGGTCAGGATTAGCAAGATGCTGATGTCATTCCAGATGCTGTTAGATCAATTTGGTTGCAGCACGCAACTCCATCCTTGAATCCATCACTAACTCCTTTAGTGATTTTCTTAATGTACTTCTGTAATTTGGAAACTCTGGTTCAATTTTCTTTAATGCCCAAGAATGCCTGTGGCGCCATGTACTTTTTTCATTAAAATAATCCTTTTAGGCTGGGTTTCCTCAAATAAAACTGCCATTCTAGTATAAGAACTAGAATCAGAAAAAGAGCCATGATTTTGTCATTTTTTTGTGTCTATGTGTTGTCATGAAACCGATATTGTAAGTAAAGCTGAATCTAGTATAGGTTTAAGGTACACTCCATTCAAAATGGAAAATTAAACGTTGGCATCCACACAGGATACATAGGATACTTGTTTAGTACATACAGTAGCTGTGCTGCTAGTTGCCTTTTATCCTGAAATGTGCCTCCTTGATAAGGTGGAACACTCACCGTAGGCTCCTTGTTGTCTTTTACACAGAAAGCCTAAAGGAAAAAAATAAACTGAAGTAATAATAAGTTTCTCTCCACCACCAAGTAGATTCACACCTGAATTGTAGGAAGCAAGAAGATTAAAAAAAATGCGCAACACAGACTCCAAGAGCAATTCTATCGCCATCCTACTGGGCATTTTAGGTGGCCTGTGAAAATTTTGCTGCTTCACATTCCAAAGAACTGCATAGCTGCAGGGCTTACTAGAGGGCATTAGTTGCTCACTGACCACTTTTATCTGTTTCTTGGAAATGCACTTTAATTCCATAAAGTTTTTTTTTTTACATATTTACAGTACCGACATCTGGTGGAGACTGGGCATATGCATGAAAAGTTGTGAATTTTTTAGAACAGGTTTGTGTGGAATGAGAGTGTTATCTATTTTGTATGGTGATTTAAAAACAATGGTGTGATATAGTCCTGGACCTTACAGAATATGCTACAATAAAGTAATTCAGCCCAATCCGCTTCATCCTTTGATTAAGGACCCATTTAGACCTCTACGGTAATGCATGCAGCATGTTTTACTGGATTGTGGTTGCATTAATTTTTAATGGCACCCCCAACACGCTAAGGCAACACACCTGTGTTCCAAAGAACTGCAACACATGACTATGCATGGTAGCCCATCCCCATGAGTAAGTTATGGTGGGTGGAACAAAAAATGTTGGGGGCCAGTCTGGCTGGGGTCCAGGCTGAGGCTGCCACTTATAAGAAAAGAAGGGCACCCGGTTCTAGATGTCCGGGTAAGGGGTTACTTTGGCAACAATGTTTGGTTTGTGGTTGTCAAAAATGCTAACTGTATTACCAAAAAATATAAATCTATTTATTAATTCATTAGAATACAATTCATCAAAATAGTACAACAACCTTAGATTAAAAATATAATATAAAATGAATTTAATTAGGTCCAATGGAACCCAATTGAAGTTTAATTAGGTCCAATGGAACCCAATTACTGCATGCATGATTTGTGACGAACTAGACTAGACAAAAAACCAAAACAATACAAAAAACAAAAACAAATAACACACAACGAAGAGCAACGTCCGGACGCTTAAGGATCTTGCAAGGTGTCAACTGGTAATGAGGTAATAAATGTATTGAATGTCATTTATTAATGGGATATTAATGTCCCATATTGACCAAAAAAAAAACGTTGGCTGCAAGAAAGATCCAATAAGGATGGGTGGGGATGGGTGGAGGGAGGAGGAGAAAATGTGTGCTACCTACTGATTGATGGATGTGCCCTGATTCTTTGGCTAAGGGGAAATAGATAGCCTGGTTAATTAAATAAGAGCAGTAGAAATCCACAGAGTTGCAATCAGTCCCATAGGATGATGTTGGATGAGTTGAAGTAATTATATAGCAAAGTTCAGTTGGGAGTGACAATCAACATGGATGGTACAGCAAGAGTCACTTACAATGAAATAATAGATGTAAAAAACCTTTAGTTAATGAAGGTGAAGAACTTTACCATTTGTTGCTCTGTTATATTAGAGGATGGTCCTGTAGACTTAATCAGAGTAGTGTGCTCTTCATGAAGAGAGGGCTGATTTTAGTGTTGAGTACAGCTCCGAGTGTAGCGTCAATGGGTGGAGGGATGGCGGGAGATATAAAAAACACAGCTGACTTCACCTCCTTCTCGATCGAGTGCTGAGACGTCTGCCCGCTGAATAGATCTCCCGATTTAAAGTGCGTCCCAAATGGGATATAGATCCACAGCAAGTGGGGGAGAGTGCTTAATGCTCTCAAGTGTCGGATCGGGCAGATCGATCAGGCTGTCTTAGATCATCAGATGGCTGTAGCTGCCTCCTCGTGGTTCCTCTCACCCGAACCACGGCGTCCGGGACGAGTCTGCGTTGATGACGTCAACGCGTTTTGCTAATGCCTATAGCGTAGCTTCATCTTGGACGATACTTGGGCTGGTGGAGGCACTCCTTTATATCATGACGGCTGCGTTCTGTCACAGTCCAGAAATGTTTACGTTTTACTATATACAGGTCTCGAACAGACTAATCATGCTTTAGTTATTCTGTCTTGTGTTATCAGTTCGCCATTTCTGAGCAATTTTTAACAGTCATGAATTCCTTAGAAAGGAAAAGGCTTGAATCTTTCGAATTAATTTCAGAGTTACTTCATATTACTATTGTGTTTCCATAGGAATGTATAATTACCATGCCTAACATAATGGGGAGGTAAGGCAAAAAACAAGAGGAAAAGGGGTGGAACATAAACGCACTCCTTAATGAATACAGACAGTTAAGATGTTTAGAGTCAAAAAATGATTCTAGCTGTATCGGTATATATAAGTACACTGTGATAATACACCGATACAGAGACTGCCACTTACCTTCATACAGCGGGTCTTGATTTAATGTGTGGCTCCCGGGAATTTCAGCCACTTCCTACCATTGCTTGGAGCATAGACGAGCTCCCTTCCCCCACCAGCACACATAGTGGTGGGCACAGGACTCATTCCCATGCAGCCTAAGAGGCTCACACATACACATCCTTGGAATGCACGGTAGTGTGTTGCTATCGAAAAAAAAATGGTCACTTCTGATTTTTCACCACATCGGTTTATGTTGACAATCTATTTATGTCAATGGGCTTCCTCAACACAACACATTTATATGTTACATAATGCATTTTACCAAACTGCAAAAATAAATTGAGTCTTAACGTTTTGTTTTAAATGCCAATATATGCGATGACATACCTTCTTTGGACATTATGGCTACTTGCAGCTTAACTCTTCAAAAAGATATGGAACTTGAATCCAACGCAAAGAGAAGTACAGATGATTTTTTTCCAGTCTTTTGAAGTGTAAGAAGACGATGACTTTCTATACCTTGTCCTGGTGATGACTAACTCGAAGATTTTTTTTCAGCTGAAACGTATTGCCATCTCCAGCCTTGGCCCAATGCTCACTGCTCACTGACTTTTCACTGATAAACACAGAAGCTGGTAGAGGAAGTTTTCTGCACTGCTTGCTTTCTCTGTTGACTCCTGTGTTTACCAGTGACAATGTCTCTTAGAGCAGTTTATACATACCCATATGATACAGAGGAGGAGGCCACCAGTTTTGCAGCAGTAGCTTCTTCTGCAGATCTCTAGTTGGCAGTGAGCATGTCTCCCTAGCACTCTCAGTTAAGTATTAGCTGTTATCAGGAACCATGAATCAAACCGAGACAGAAGTTTAGTTAAAGCACACTTGTTTAAAATTAATAATAATAAAGAAAACAGAGTAAACATAGTCAAAACAAACCAGAATTCAGTAAGCGGATTGGGTAGTCAGCTAAGCAAATGTCAGAGAGCCAGAGATAAATGTAGTAGTACAGCAAGCAGGATCAGGAACCAGAAGGAACGTCAGCCGAGCAAGTCTTCAACAGGAACACAGGAGAAAGTCTCTGTGATGTTGACAAAGGCGAAGGCAGAGATCAAGTAAGCTGGACGGCTTTAAGTAGGCAGGACTGACGAGCAGAATCAACAACAGCTGGGTAACTGTGGCGAGAGATGGGAGCTGGCAATTAGCCGACAGCTGAGCAGCCAGCTCAGAAAAGGAAGGGCTGAGCCCAGCCTTGACAGCTGTATTGTACTGGGAAGAGAGGATATTTTGGGGGTGGAGAGAGAGCTTTTAAATGGTGGGGAAGGGAGATTTGGGAAGAGTCATGCACTAGGGGGAGGTAGATTTAGGTAGCATACTGGCCTGTGTCACACACTCCTGAGCCTGTGCCATGTGCCCTGTACAATACCCAATCCTAAGCCCTGCACCCTGTGCGATATGCACTCCTGAGCACTACAGAATAGGCTCTCCTGAACTCCTGAAAGCTCTGAACCTTGCAACACAGTTCTGAGCCCTAACCATTCCCACCATTTATCCAGGGGTGCATGCCATTTTGCTTCTCTCCCATGGTGGACAAGGGGGTTTGGCAGAGGGATGCGATTACCTGCACCTATTTTCTGAAACAAAAAATCCTGACTAAAGCCCCATACACATGGGCCAAATGCCAAGCTACATTGGCTGGTTAAATAAAAACTGGCCGAAATTTGGCCCGTGTCTGTGTATGCCACCCTGTCCGACAGAAGCCAGTTGGCCGGCTTCTGTTGGACGAGCATGCTGAAAAACCAGTAGCTGGCTCCTGATCAGCGCTGACCAGAGTGTTCTGTTGAAGGGGCTGTCCCCCTGTCAGAACACAACAGCTCAGCGAGGCAGATCGCTGTACTAGCTTCGTTAGTAAAGTGGCTCTGACCTGAGCGGACAGCTTTTTTCGTTTAACCTGCTGGGTTGAACAAAAAAGCAACTATAATGCCACATACACACGACCGGACTTTACGGCATACTTGGTCCTGCGGACCGGAGTCCGGCGGACAATTTGAACGTGTGTGGGCTCCAGCGGACTTTTTTTACCCAAAAGTTCAACGGACCTAGAAATGAAACATGTTTCAAATCTTTTAGACGGACTCGAGTCCGGTCGAAAAGTCCGCTCGTCTGTATGCTAGTCCGACGGACAAAAACCGACGCTAGGGCAGCTATTGGCTACTGGCTATGAACTTCCTTGTTTTAGTCCGGTCGTACGTCATCATGTACGAATCCGTCGGACTTTGGTTGATCGTGTGTAGGCAAGTCAGTTCATTCGGAAAGTCCGTCCTAAAGTCCGTTGAAAAGTCCGCCGGACAAAGTCTGCCGTAAAGTCCGATCGTGTGTACGCGACATTAGTGTGTACCAGGCATAAGTCTGACTGAGGTATCATGGAAAAAGCAGGGAGGATCTAGCTAAAACTAAATTATATAGATAATAAAAGTGCTGCGCAGATAAATTGTCCATTCAATAGTAAAACAAAACAATAGAAATAAAAATAATGAAATTGGGAGATGAGATGGGATCACCAGTGGATGGTAAAAACGCCAAGGAAGGGGGGGCGTGGCCTGACGCATGGAGTGAGAGGACGTGCTGTTCCACAGCTCCCGGATCCCGCGGCTCCACAGGGCGTTTCTGAACCGAACCAGGCTGTATAAATTACTCCGATGGGGAAGGCTAAGTACCGGGACCAACAGGGAACGGGGGGCTCCCGTCCAGGGGGGGATTTGGGGAACTTGTTCACCCGATCTTCGGCCGCGGCCCAGCGCCAGCCGAAATCCAAGATGGCGCCGGCGCCTCCATCCCCAGCCCGCTCCGAATCAGCCCTGGACACTATGGCCTGCTCACAGGCATCTCACACTACCCCTGTGCCCCCAGCTTCCCCCACCAGCCTCCCCAGGTGCCGATCCACTGCATCCATAGGATCTGAGGATGGATGGGATCTAGAATCCCAGATGAGATCCCTGCACAGCTACATGCGGTCTCTCCCTACCAAGGCCGATTTTGAGCAGTGTGTGCACCGCATAGAAAAAACCTACAAACAGGAGATTTCTGAGCTTAAAAGGGACATTGGTGTTCGTATTGAGGACATTGAAGCCACGACAGAGACACTCCATTCCTCTGTTCAGAAGCATGAGGAAATACTTAACTCCCATACAACCATGCTGCAGCACCTTGCGTTTCAACAAGATGACATCGAGAACAGAAACAGGCGTAATAATATTCGCATACGCGGTATTCCTGAATCTGTGGAACCCAAGGACTTGAGGGCAGCGGTGACGGCCATCTTCAACCAGCTCTTACAGCTACCCAAAGATAACCCACTTGAACTTGACCGGGTCCACAGGACCTCAGGCCCCAGGAATCCTGACCCTTCATTCGTTCGAGATACACTCTGTAGAGTGCACTTTTACAACATTAAGGAATCCATCATGCGGGCAGCCAGCGTGCAGGACTCTATCCTTTTCAATACCACCCCTGTGATGCTACTTCCTGACCTTTCACGTCTAACCCTAACCATGCGGAAGGCCCTGAAGCCTCTCACACAGCTTCTCCAATCACGTCAAATAAAATATCAATGGCGCTTTCCCTTTCAGCTACGAGTGCACCATGAGGGTAAGACTGCCACATTCCGCATGCTGGGTGACCTCCCTGCATTCCTGGGCACCCTGGAGCTGCCACAAGTGTCTTTGCCAGACTGGCCTTTCTCTCCAACCACACCAGGCCTGCCGTACATCCCTCAGTGGCAGAAACACAGCCGCAAACGCCGTCCTGGATCCTCACCCCGCATAGACCCTGATGACTGACGTTATACGGTCCGGCTGGTCTTCTATTGTTTTTTCCCCTACCTGAGTAGGAACGTCTGCTACACCACCTTGGATCCTTAAGGACTTCCAACTCTTGAGCTTCTACAAACAGCCTTCATTTTTACACACCTCTTCCAGCAAGCAGTTCCTGTTATTGGTTCTTTTCTTTTTCTCTCTTTTTTCTTTTTTCTTCAGTTAGAAGACAGAAACCTTTTCCTTAACGTTATGGTTACCCACGTTCGGGACCCCTATGCCTTTGAAGATACCAGGTTTCACTGCTACAATTAGCTCAAAAGCTCATAAGCGGCATCAGGAAGATCCTCTTTGACCTCATGGGACTGCTGCAGTCCTCACCTGTTGCGAAGCTGATCCCACCGCTCTTCCAGTCTCGTTCGGCCGGAGGTTCCTGATTACTACTATTGAACTGCCTTTTTGACTGGTGTACCTGTTTGCACTCTACCGTTGCTCTCATGGTACACCCCATTGTTTAGAATGTTGAATTACCCCATGCTTTTTCTACCCTTATTATATCTCCGATATTGAAACCTTACTATCTATACTTATATATACTAGTTACATTTCCAAGTACAGCCCAGACTAACCCACATATTATCGGCCCTGTGGTTCCCGGGGCTCCGGGAGCTTCCGCCATGCTAAACACTAACCCCCCCTTAGGAATATTCGGTGCCCCCACTTGGCACCGTTCCATGGTTTACAGATACCCTATACCTTACAGTCTTTTGCTTTGTTTACTATCTTTTTGTTTACTATTTTCTTTCTCCCAATTTTTGTTTAACTGGTGCCACCTAGTGGCCTACCTTTTCACAACCAGTACATTGTTTAATTTGTTAGGATTAGGGTCCCGGGCTCCCTCTTCTGATCTTTTCAGGTCAGACTGTAATAGTAATTGGACAACCATTGGCCCCTGGGACCCTGTTCCATACCCCGCTTTCTCTTCTCTTTCTTTTTTCTTCCCTGATCCTCCCTGATATTTATCTCATTCTGCTTCTACCTTCCCCCGCTCTCTCCCTCGTATCTACCCCCCCCCCCCCCACATGTCCCCTTCCCCTCCCACTCCTCCGCTGGCTGGGGCGGCTTTTCGAGGGACTCCCGTTGTTTCTTTTTTCTCCCCCTTCCCTTTATACCTGCCTTGATATGACCACTGCTCCACCACTTAATCTAGCTTCTTATAACTGTAGAGGCTTTAATACCCCAGAAAAACGTAGCCAGATCCTTTACCACTTCCATAAACAGAAAACTAAAATCCTCTTATTACAAGAAACCCATTTCAGGACCAATTCCATACCCATGATGCGCAATCGATTCTATACCACTTGGTTTCACAGTACCAACCCCGCTGCAAAGTCCAAGGGGGTTTCGATCGCGTTTCATAGGTCCTTTCTCCCTGAGCTTATTGACTCATATATTGATGATCACGGTCGTTTTATATTTCTCAAACTAAAAATCAATGATTTTCTCTTCACAGTCGCTAACATCTACGCTCCAAACACAGATCAGGCGCGCTTCCTATCATCCACTCTCGCCAGATTGACCTCTTTTGGAGGTTCTAGTATTATCGTTGGAGGAGACATCAACGTGGCCCTTTCCCCGTCTGCCGACACATCTACTGGTAAGTCTTCCATGTCCACGACCTCACTCTCACACATAAAATCTCTTTTACATTCTTGTCAATTAGTGGACGTGTGGCGCATACATCACCCTACTGACAGAGACTTTACATACTTCTCTATAGCTCACAACTCATATAGCAGACTGGATTATTTTCTCATCTCCCAATCCCTCCTAGACACACCCTTACTAACCTCTATAGGACATGCTCTTTGGTCTGACCACGCTCCTGTATACCTTTCTTTCGCCCGGCCCCCACGGTTACATAGGGGGCATTCCTGGCGCCTCAATGATAATCTTTTACGAGACTCAGTATGTATCGCTGAAGTTACTAAAGCTATTCACAACTTTAAAATCGACCACATGGCAGACACAACTTCTCCACTTAACCAATGGGAGACACTGAAATGTGTGGTCAGGGGCGTGCTAATCCAAAACGGCTCACGCCTAAAAAAGATCAGGTCTGACGACATCAAACGCCTCCTGGCCAGCATCTCAGATCTCGAATCCCTACACAAATCAAACCTGGACCCCTCCACTTTTGTGACCCTTTCCAACTCCCGCTGAGAATTACTCCAATTATTAGACTCTCACTCTCTTATAGCTAGAGATCGCGCCCGTAAATCTTATTACTCTATAGCCAATAAATGCGGCCAACATCTGGCACGGGTTATCCATCCCAGGGTCCCACGCCTTCCCATTCCCTTCATCACCAAACCAGACCAGACTAAAGTTTATGGTTGTAAAGACATATCCACCACATTTAAAGATTATTATGCCCAGCTATATAACCTGCCGCAACCCTCCCCACCGAGTCCTTTACCCCCATCCCAAGACCCAATGTGGACCTATATAATGGAAACAGCACTACCTGTGATTGACCCCCAGACTTCCGCGGACTTAGACGACCCTCTACTGGAACCGGAGTTCCTTGGCGCCATCAAGGAATTAAAACCGGGTAAATGTCCAGGCCCCGATGGCTACTCCCCGAGGTTTTACAAAACCTTCGCACCCCTATTGGTACCGTTTCTCACTAAGGCCTTTAACTCCATAGATGATAACACCCTCCCTTCCAAAACACTTCTGTCTCCATTATACCAAAACCCAATAAAGACCCTTCCCAATGCAGTAGTTACCGCCCGATATCGCTTTTAAACATTGACCTTAAGCTCTTTGCCAAAATCCTTGCCAATCGTCTCTCTCCCTCTCTCCCCGCGATCATACATAGAGACCAGGTGGGCTTCGTCCCGGGCAGAGAGGCACGAGACAACACCGTCAGAACCATTAACCTCATCTCCTATGCCCAACGACACCATCAACAGCTCTGCCTTCTCTCCTTTGATGCCGAAAAGGCCTTCGATCGGGTCAATTGGCGCTTCCTAAAACTTTCCCTTGAACAAATTGGGTTGGGATCCCCTTTCATCTCCAAAATCATGTCACTCTACTCCAATCCCTCTGCCTCAGTCCTTGTTAATGGTACCCCTTCAGCTTCATTTGACATCTCCAATGGAACTCGCCAGGGATGCCCCCTCTCACCTCTTCTTTTTGCTATAGTGATGGAACATCTAGCATGTGCCATTCGCCAAAATGATTCCATACAAGGCATTCACACGCCTTCTGCACACCATAAACTTGCGCTTTAAGCCGACGATTTACTCATTTACGCATGCCAACCACACATTACTCTCCCCTCCCTGTTCTTAGAGTTCCAACGTTTTGGAAGCTTGAGCAATTTTAAACTCAATATCTTCAAGACTGATGCGCTTAATATTTCCCTCTCTGCTCCTACATTATCCTCCCTCAAATCTAACTATACCTTTCACTGGCAGACCAAGGGCATTAAGTATCTAGGCGTTATTATACCAGCCAACTTATCACTTCTCTATACACTGAACTACATTCCCCTCCTTTCTCTACTTCGTAAAGACCTTGCCTCCTGGGGAGACAAACCAATACCCTGGTTTGGACGCATAAACACCCTTAAGATGGACACCTTACCCAAATTGCTCTACCTATTTCAGACCATCCCAATCTTGATACCCAAACCCTTTTTCTCCACTTTACGCTCTCTCTCTATCCGCTTCCTGTGGAATAAAGGATTGTCGAGAATCAAATTTAAGTTACTCACCCGACCAAAACTGCAAGGAGGTACAGGTCTACCTGATTTTGAGCTATATTACAAAGCCACAGTAATGGCACGTATCCTTGATTGGTTCCCACGACCTTCCCAAAAAGCGTCGTTTCTGGTTGAACAGGATATGTCCCCCGTTGATCTTAGGGCTTTGCTATGGGGCTACAAACGTAACTTATCAGTTTTGGCGGATTCATCTCCCCTTACCACAGCTGCCCTCATCCTTTGGTATAAGAGAGGTCTATGCGAGATTCTATCTTCAGACTCATCTCCCTTATCATCACTTTTTGATAATCCCGCCTTTCCACAGGGAATAGGAGCTCACGCTATTGGCCCTCTCTCACGTTCCTCCTGGCCCCAAGCACACTCCTTTATCCGGACCGACAATGGAACACCAAACATCCCTTCAGGGAATCAAGACTGGCTCACTTCCATACACCTTTCCACCTTCACCAAACATCTTTTCATTTCCTCTCAGACCCATCGCCCCTTGACTGACTTTGAACACCTCAGCTCTATGCAAGAGTTACCTAGACACCTACTTTCACATATCTACAGTCTTCTTCATTCCCTTACACAGAAAGACCTCCCCACCTACACTAGAGTATGGTCGGCAGACCTGGGAAAGACCATCTCCAGAGCAGACTGGCAAACTGCGTTCCATTTCGCACATAAGTCCTCAATCTCATGCTATTCACAAGAAAAAAACTTCAAGGTCATGGCGAGATGGTATAGGGACCCCGCCTCTCTACGGAAAATCTTCCCCTCCACTTCAAATCTTTGTTGGCGTTGCTCTCTCGCGACAGGATCGTACCTACATATCTGGTGGGAGTGTGAACGGATCCGGCCCTTCTGGAATCAGGTATCCCAGGTTTATGAAAAAATATATGACGAACCTCTGCACCTGACTCCTGAAATAGCCCTCCTGTCTATTCTGCCAGGCTCCATAGCCTCCCAAAAGCGTAATCTTTTACGTTTTTTTCTATCGGCAGCTCGCCAACTCATACCCCTTTTCTGGAAAACAGCGACTATCCCCCCATTGTCTCTCTGGACCTCTACCATGAATGATATCATGCGAATGGAGGAGATGCTAGCGCTTGACAACGACACCTATGAGAAATTTACAATTTTATGGTCGGCCTGGCAGCGCTTCTCCGCCCCAGATACACTGTCTTCCTTGCTCCCTGCTCCCTAGATTATAGCTTCCCCCTGTAAATCCAAACACTAGTCGATCCCCTAACCATGTCTAGGGATATAGAGTCCTTCCTTCTCAACCCCAGTCAGCGGAACCCCCCCTCTTCCTACTCTTCCCCCCTTTCTCCCCCTCCTTTCTCTTCTGTTCTTCTTCCCCCCTACTTATTTTCTAATTATTCCGTTCTCTTTTTTCCTGACTTTTTACCCTGATACCAGACATGATCCATTTATGTTTATGTTAAAATTTACATAATAATAATCAGCTTAGCTGTGGGCGATAGCCATTTTGCTCGCTGATTGATTTCTCAATAAGCCTTCCTTCATGTCAAATGTATTAACTCTTTTGTTGCTTTATAACAATAAAAATATTTTCCTGACAGACTCCATGGCAGCCTACGTATGGGTTAATCCCGCCTCTCATACCTCATAGGACCCCACTCCCATAAATTTTTGCTTCTAGACAGAGACTGTGTTCCTTTTTTGTCCTCCTCCTAGGACCAAGGTGTATCTCTTACCTTATGAAGTTTTGTTGATCCAGTCCTGGTGGTTCGCACGCGTTTGTTGATGGCGGTGTCTTATTGGAGTCCAGCTTCCCCAGCTATTAGCAGGGCGGACATACGGGGTTCACTCTGATGTCTGGAAGAGCTGATTATACTGGCCATTGGCTGAGAAGCGGCATCTCGGCCAATCGTCCCAGCTATTAGCGGGAGGCCTCCTTCATTATGACCCCGGTCGTGCGGTGAGCGCTCCTCTTGCTCCCATTTCCAGGATAAATCCCCTCAGGTGCAGTGGTAATGTATGCTCTTTGAATTGTTTTTGGCAGCCTGTTATGTGTGTTGTTTGTCTTGAATTGCTTTTTCCTAGTGGCCATGGCGGCTGGGACGCATCTGCGTTCCAGTCCGCCGCTTCCCCGCTCCGACTGCGCAGCTGCGAAATCTCGATTGAGATCGAGCCTTGGTTCGCGCCTGCGCAGTCCGCGCGTGATGACGGCGACTGCGCAAGCGCGCGAGCGCCGTGGAGCGGCGTCGGTCACAGCGTAGGGACGCTGTGGCCGCGATGACGTCATCACAGGTGGCAGATTCAAATAGCTGTCACATACAGCTATGGTTTGGGATGCTCTTTCGCTCAGGCTTCCCTGTGTCCATCTCTCTGGCTTCTGAGGTAAGGAGCTTTGTTGTACCTTCCTGTCTAGGTCTCTTTCTCCAAATAGGGGAAAGAGAAAGTGAAAGTATACTTAGTTAGTTATTGTCTTTCTTATTGATTGTGTTTGCAGTCCTTTGTTTCTGTCGTCATGGATGTCTCACCGCCCCCTAGTGGCCAACCCTTACACCGCAGGTAGGATGAAGTATTTTTATTTTCATTCTGCCTGTATTGTTTGGGGTACTATTTAGGAACAAAGTATTCTTTTCTCCCCCTTTCAGCCCTTCTAGGTCTGAACCACAGCTATCGGTACATAAAGAAAAAGACCAGTCTAGGTCTCATCATCACCAGTCTACGTCGGGTTCTAGACGTACTAGGTCATCTTCCAGACACCGCAAAGAGGGGTCAAGGTCTAAATCTAGCCATCATTCCCCCCGCCATTCCAGCCGCCCTGAGAGGAAAGTTTGCTGGGGATGTAAAACTCAGGTCCCAGAGGGTAAATCTCTCTGTGAGTTGTGCTTTTCGAGAGCCACGAAGGAAAGAGGAGCTGAGGACCAGCAAGTGGAGGCTCTGGTCAGGAAAGTGGTCCAAGAATCTCTTAACAAAGCAGATTTTGACCGGGCAATAATTCCTCCTTCTGTTATAGCTCCAGTTGCTGAAGAAATTGAGTCCGAAGTTCCAGGTCCATCTCATCATAGTCTCTCTTTTAGCGGTTCCTCGGACAGCGAAGCAGAGATAATTGATCCTGGTGCAGGTTTTGACTTTTCCCTGGTTCCCCAACTGGTCAGAGCGGTTAAAGACGCATTGAGATGGGAGGAACCAGTAGAAGCACCCTCTAAACAGAGGAAATACTTTAAGCACCTTAAGAAGGATCGCCCAAACTTCCCCTTCCTGGGTGAACTGGGTGAAATTATCTCGGATGAATGGGGTAAAGTTGATAGGAAAAACTCTTTAATTTCCAAGATTGCAAAGATGTATCCTTTAAAGAATGATGATGTAAAACATCTTGAATCAGTCCCCCTTGTCGATGCAGCTCTCATGAGGCTGGTGAGACATGTTACGCTCCCTCTAGAGGATACTGTCTCTTTCAAGGATGGTCTGGAGAGGAAGATTGATACGGACCTAAAACGTATCTATATCACGGCAGGGATGGCTTGTAAACCGGCTCTGGCCCTCGCAGCTTTGTCAAAAGCTATGGAGTCTTGGACGGATGATGTGGGTGCAGCTCTAGGAAGTGTGTCTGAGAACTTATTCAAGAGCTCTCCAATACATGAGCTGAAGCTGGCTTCGGTCTTCCTGGGAGAAGCTTCCATCGACATTATTCGCCTCGTTGCACGTGTCATGCTTTCATCAGTTACAGCAAAACGTGCCCTCTGGTTACGCCCATGGGTTGCAGACCCTGCCTCTAAACAGGCCTGGTGCAGGATTCCTTTCGAAGGCTCCTCACTCTTCGGAAATAATTTGGATTCTGCTATCTCCCGTGCTACTGGGGGCAAGTCAGGATTCTTACCCCAGGACCGTCGTATCCTTAACCAAAGAAGGTCTCAACCTAGACAAGAGCCAGAACGCGCTAGAGATGCTCGTCGCTACAGACCTGGTCGGGAGTTTAGGAAAAACTGGAGGAGAGGCCAGCCTTCAGGCCAAAAATCCTCAAAGTCAGCCCCGTCAAGTGGTCGGGAGACTTCCAAGTCCTTTTGATACGACGCCTGTCCAGGTAGTGCAAGTAGGGGCTCGTTTACTCCGGTATCAGCACGTCTGGGCAGCCTCGATTCAAGATTACTGGACCGTCAAAACGGTCTCCTCAGGTCACACTTGGGTTTTCACCAATCCACCCAGTCACCGGTTTGTGCCTACGGTCCTTCCGCACTCAGAAGAAAAAAGACAAATTCTTCTATCTTATACAGACTCACTGATTGCCCAGGGGGCCGCCATTCAAGTTCCATCAGAAGAAAGGTTTCTTGGAATTTATTCCCCCCTTTTCATGGTCCTCAAAAAGACTGGCTCTTGGAGACCAGTAATCGACCTGACACATCTAAATTCCTTCATCAAGAAGGAAAAATTCAAGATGGAAACCCTGCTGACAATCCGACAAACAGTACAACCAGGAGATTGGCTGGTCTCCATAGACCTGAAAGACGCCTACTTTCATGTGCCGATCGCAAAAGATTTCCAGAGGTATCTCCGATTTGCAGTAGGCCAGAGGCATCTCCAATTCACTTGTCTCCCATTCGGGCTCACAACATCGCCTCGAGTGTTTTCGAAGCTCTTATTGGCTGTGGTAGCTCTAATCCGGGTAAAAGGCATTCGGTTACACCATTACTTGGACGACTTACTCCTACTGTCTCAGGACAGGGAACAGATATTGTCACATCGGGATCAAGTCATATCTACTCTGACGGAGTTCGGTTGGCTATTGAACAGGGAGAAAAGTCACCTAGTTCCGACACAAGCTCTAGTATTCCTCGGAGCCCTATTCAACACAGTGGAGAGCACCATCTCTCTTCCTTTGGAGAAGATTCCGGTAATTCGAGAGAGAATTCGCCTAGCATTGTCAGCAACTCTCCTCAGAGCCTCTCAGTGTCTCAAAATAATCGGCACTATAGTAGCCACAGCCCCCATGGTGAGGTGGGCGCAGTGGAGAATGCGGCCCTTTCAGAAGGGTTTTCTCCAGCAATGGGATCCAGGGTCTCAAGACCATCTAGTGCGGGTAACCACCTCCATGCGGGAGGGCCTCCCCTGGTGGCTGCTACGGAAGAACCTCCTCAATTGTCACTCCATAGCACCTGTCTCCTGGATTACAGTGACAACGGATGCGAGCAACAGAGGATGGGGCGCTCTCTGTCTGACGGAGATAGCCCAAGGCAGGTGGGACTTCCCATCCCAAGGGATAGTCTCAAATGTCCTGGAGCTCAGAGCTGCCTTCCGTGCCCTTCAAGCCTTTCTCCATCTGATATCAGGAGCCTCAGTCCTCCTGAGACTGGACAACACGACCGCAGTGTCATACATCAAGAGACAAGGGGGCACTCGCAGTCTCTCCTTACTGAGGGAAGTAAGCCCGATCATGTCCTGGGCCCAGACGAACTTAACAAATCTATCCGCTGTTTATCTCCCAGGAATTCAAAATGTCCAAGCAGACTTCCTTTCAAGAATCACCCTGGACAACAACGAGTGGTCCCTCCACACCGAAGTTTTCGATTGGCTCCTGTCTCTAGGGATGATGCCGGAAGTGGACCTGTTCGCTTCCCCATGCAATTTCAATCTGGGGAAATATTACACGAGGTGTCGTTGTCCCCAGGCCTTCGGAGTGGATGCCCTGACGGACCAGTGGAAATTCCACAGGGCCTATGCCTTTCCCCCAGTTCCAGTCATTCTTCGTTTCCTTTCGAGGCTCAGGTGGGAGAATGTCGAGATGCTGGCAGTTGTTCCGTTCTGGCCCAACAGGCCATGGTTTCCTCTCCTGATGCAGCTCAGTTACCGAGAGCCGGTCCCTCTCCCGTCCAGACCAGATCTCCTGCTGCAGGGAGCGTCTCTTCACCCTTGTCCATCCCAGCTCCATCTGATGGCTTGGTGGTTGAGAGGAGAAGGTTGGAAGCACTAGGTTGTCCAAGTACAGCTATTGCTACATTGTTGAATGCCAGAAGAGCGGGCACCAACAGAGTGTATCAGAGGATTTGGGCGAAGTTTGCGGACTATGTGATTTCCACCAATGGATCCTGTAGTAATCCAAGGATTCAGGACATTCTAGGTTTTCTACAAACTGGCCTGGATCTGTCCCTATCGGTGAGTTCCTTGCGGGTCCAGATTTCTGCAATCTCAGCCTTTACAGGCATATCATGGGCCAGACACCCCCCTTACTAGGCAGTTATTTAAGGGAGCAATGAGGCTTAGGCCTCAGAAAAGACCAAGATTCTCTAAATGGGATCTCCCTCTCGTCTTGGATTTCTTCTCAGAAAAGGAAATACGGCATATGGATCAATCATCAATTAGAGAGCTTTCTCTCAAAGTGGTCTTTCTAGTGGCCATAACATCGGCCAAGAGAGTTTCTGAAATTGTATCCTTAGGATACAAAGAACCTTTCCTTACCTTCTTCCCAGATCGTGTAGTCTTGATCCCCATGTTAGGATCGAATCCAAAAGTAACAACCATCTTCCATGAAAATCAGGAGATTGTCCTCCCTACTTTCAGATCCACTGAGGACTCTGATGTTCACCCTCTAGATGTTGGGCAGATTCTGAAGCAATACCTAGAAGCCACTGCTTCTTTCCGCCAGTCTGATCATCTGTTTGTACTTTTTCACGGCAAGAACAAGGGTTCACGGGCCTCCTCTAGAACCATCGCAGCATGGATCGTTCAAGCTATTCAATGGGCTTACAGGTCTAAGGGTTTGGCTCCTCCGGAGGCGGTAACCGCTCATTCTACCAGGAGCGTCTCTACATCGTGGGCAGCATCCCGACATGTGCCTCCAGACGTAATCTGTAAAGCGGCCTCGTGGTCATCAATTAACACTTTTATGACACACTATTGTGTAGAACCGGCTTCTTTGTCTACGGTTAACTTTGGTTTGCACGTATTATCTGTTGATGGTGCCAATTAAACCTTTTTTCTTTAAACCAGCAATTGCCCACCCGGGTGTGTATGGCTAGTTATTTCCCATACGTAGGCTGCCATGGAGTCTGTCAGGAAAACGGAAAATTTATATCAAATACTTACCGTAATTTTCCTTTCCTGATGGACTCCATGGCAGCAGGAGTTCCCTCCCAGTTGCTGGAGTAGGCTAAGTTACGGAACACAGTCTCTGTCTAGAAGCAAAGATTTATGGGAGTGGGGTCCTATGAGGTATCAGATGGCATATAGAAATGAAGCATAAACAATATAGTGCTCTCCGTTTCTAAAGTTTATTGCTAAAAGTGAAAAAAACCAGTACACTCACATAACAAAGCACTCAGATCCGAGTGCCGGCTGGATGGCGTGTGATCGTATACTAGCTGACAGCCGCGGGTGACGTCATGCGCTCCTGGCCCCCGTAAGCGTTACGTCCTGTGGGCGGGACTTCATCAGCGTGGGGCGGGACACGCAATCGACGGCCCGCATAGTTAATATACAATGGCATGGTAACCAATGCTCCAATCACGGCCCACGCTGATGAAGTCCCGCCCACAGGACATAACACGTACGGGGGCCAGGAGCGCATGACGTCACCCGCGGCTGTCAGCTAGTATACGATCACACGCCATCCAGCCGGCACTCGGATCTGAGTGCTTTGTTATGTGAGTGTACTGGTTTTTTTCACTTTTAGCAATAAACTTTAGAAACGGAGAGCACTATATTGTTTATGCTTCATTTCTATATGCCATCTGATGAGAGTGGGAGCAGCATATGAGAAGTTATTATCGCCCGGTTTTCAGCTTACCTTCTGTTTGGTTTACATGCTGTGTGACCTGTTTCAGGTCGAAGATTGCAGGTGAGGGGCCATCCATATATGGTGAAGGGATTTTCAGTCACCTCTGATCCTATCCTTGGTGTTTTTACCATCCACTGGTGATCCCATCTCATCTCCCAATTTCATTATTTTTATTTCTATTGTTTTGTTTTACTATTAAATGGACAATTTATCTGCGCAGCACTTTTATTATCTATATGACTTTTGAGGTTTTTGTTGAATTTGCCTTCGTGCTTGCTTGCATTTATTTTCTATTGTTCTTGTGTCAGCGCTGAGTTGTTTTTATATCTTTTTATAAAACTAAATTATCACTAAAAGAGTAGATGAGAACAGAGGAGTTACCAAATGCAGATAAAAAAGTTGTAGTAGAGCTTAACTCACACTAAATGTCAGTATGCATCAAAACATCAACAACATACATGCAATACATATAGAATAAGTGAGAAACAGCATTCATCACCTGAAATCTTCACTAAATAATCTCATAACATACTGTAATAATTCAATAAAGAATGATTTGTCCCTGGACTTTATAAACCATAAGGCTGCATTCACACCTGAGCTTATCGTTTTCAGGCATTTTTCTGGCTCTTTTTTAACCTTTTTTTGCAGCTTTTTTACAAGCTTTTTCAAAGCGTTTTTGAAGTGTATTACAAGCGTTGTTCTGCTCAAGTCAGGCGTTTCTATTGAAGTCTATGGGACCAAAAACGCTTGTAATCTGCCTAAAAAGAAACTCATGTACTTTTTTTGAGCTTCAGGCGTTTTGCTTCAGGCGACAAAATGCTCATATGTGAACATGTGCCATTGTTATGAATGGGATTTTGCTTGTTGGGGGTTTTTGAACTTTTGGATTGAGCGTTTTACAAGCTGAAAACGCTCAGGTGTGAAAGCTGCCTCAAGGGAAAACAGAGAGGCATGTAAAAAACAAACATAGTCATTAAGCTTGTGTAAAGTCTTAGGCCCCTTTCACACAGGACGGATGCGCTCAGCGGGCTCCGCTAGCTCAGCGGGAGATCGCTCCATTGATCCCTGCTGAGCCGGCGAATGACAGGTTTCCTCTCTGCTCACTGAGCAGGGAGGGATCTGTCAGAGCCCCACTGATTTTTATGGGGAGATCGGACGAAAACGGACAGCATGTCCGTTTTCATCAGATCCCATTGGATCTGCCAGATGGATGGCAAACGTATCACCTTGAGCGGATTGGATGGAAGGCGGGTGTCATTGGACACATCTCCTCTGTCATCTGCCTGCCCATAGGAGTCATTGGGCGGCCCGCTCGGATCCGCCTGAAAAACGGACAGGCTGAATCCGAGCGGGCTTATCATGTGAAAGAGGCCTTATGGGGCATACACACGGTCTGACTTTTTGGCTACAAAAGTCCGACGGACGCCGACGGACCAAATCCGGTGAACAATCGTGTGTGGGCTTCCCTGGACTTTCAGCGGACTTTTCCATTTGCAAATCTGACGGACTTTAGATTTTGAACTTGCTTCAAATCTTTAAGTCGTAACTCCGCTGGACCCAGAAATCCGCTCGTCTGTATGCTAGTCCGACGGACAAAAACCCATGCTAGGGCAGCTATTGGCTACTGGCTATCAACTTACTTATTTTAGTCCGGTGTACGTCATCACGTACAAATCCATCGGACTTTTGTGTGATGGTATGTAGGCAAGTCCGTTCGTTAGAAAGTCCGCCGCAAGTCCGCCAAAAGTCCATCGCAAGTTTGTCGGACGGGCTTTCGGACTTTTGTAGCTGAAAAGTCTGACCGTGTGTACGCCCCATTAGACAATATTCTGCAATTAACACAGCTGGAAAAAGTAATTGAAGGCATCAGGTCACTGCCCCAAGGATGGCATGGCTTACAAAATACCTTATGGGCAGGAGTAGGGTAGACTCTCTAGTTGGTTTGAGCAGCTTCCTAACAAGATCGTCTTTAGGAGGCTCTGCTTCCAACTGGTAATATATAAAATGTTCTAATGTTCTAAAATCTTTCAATGTTATCAGGGTTTCTGGTTTGATGCTTGAGCTGTCAGCTTGTGTGTCTTGATGGACAAGTCTGTTTCTGAAATGTAGGTCAGGACTCTCTTGCGGGAATGTAGAGTCAATGTCTCTGGAACTCTTGCTAGGATTCTCTAAGTAAAGAGACTTTTTACAACTGTTTTACAGTTGCCAGGTGTAATTTCATCAATGATAGGACTAGACTGAGATTATAGCTGGTCTTTTATTATAGCTGGTCCTTTACTTAGTAGCATCTACTGAAATATACATTGATTTAGAGTTACTAGAGATACTAGATACTACTTACAAGTTCATAAACTGATGAATATCAGTATTGTTGTGTGAGGTCTTAGTAATATTAGATTCCTGGTCACATATCGGGAGTTCGATTTTCCTGTTGTCAGCGGTAGTTTGAGATGTTGTTTCACTGATGCTACTGTAAGATGATTTTCTATGTAGATTCTATTGCTCAAGAGAAGTGTTGCTGTCACATTAGGTATCTCCTTTGAGTTTCTGGAGCATTGGTTTTGAGAAATGAAGGTTTTACAAGTGTGCAGGTTGTTTGAACTCTGCTTTTTACTGGAGCAAGAAACACCTACTGTACAAGGACTTAACCTAGCTTGGTCCTTTGGGCATAGGCACCGTTGGAACCCATGTTCATGTAGTGTGTGTACTCTTTTGATCTCTCTTTTCAGCAGAAGCTTAATTTTAGCATCTTTGCTAAGTGGTGGGGTGTAACCAGTGAAATTTATGAAAAAATATATGACATGTGCCTTCTGGTATAGGGATCTCCTCTCTATCATTTAATTGCACTTCATGAGTGTAGGAAGATGAATTTTTTTAGTTCCTGTTATGTCTGAAAAAAAATTTATTCAGCAGGGGCACTTTTTCTTGTGCTTTATACTGTGCCAGCACAAGTGTGTGGTGTGTAGAACAATACTTTTACATAAAACATGTCAAAGAACCCTAAAATGGCAAAAACCAGATGCTCAGCGTAAGTAACAGCAAGACACCTAGCATCTTCAGAGAGAGGTCATTAATGGCAGCCCCTGTCTTTATCGCATTGGAGGTTTCCCTTGATGTAAAATACATTCTTCTATATAGGTCAGGATTCATTTAGAGTTAAAAAAAGATCTGTGCAGGTGGGTGCTATTAAGTGATTATATTTAAAGACTCAAATTGTCTTACGAACAGCTTTTTTTTTTTCTTTTAGGCTGAGTTCACACTGGTCCGACAAACGCTCCGACATTGGGAGCTTATGTCGCACGACGTGTGAAATTCAATGTTTCCCTATGGGAGCCATCCTAACACAAGTCCTTCCGACTTTAGAAATGCTCCCTGTACTACTTTGGTCCGACTTTGATCCTACTTCAGCCCATTGACTATCATTGAAGTCAGATCAAAGTCAGATCACCGTCTCGCATGATCCGACTTCGGCATGCGACTTATGATGATCAGATGATCTTGAGGGGGAACTCCGCGCCACATTTTAAATAAAAAAACGGCATGGGTTCCCCCTCCAAGAGCATACCAGGCCCTTGGGTCTGATATGGACCTTAAGGGGAACCCCCTATGCCGATAAGGGTCCATACCAGACCCTTATCCGAGCACGCAGCCCGGCCGGTCAGGAATGGGGGTGAGGCCGAGCGAGCGCCCCCCCTCCTGAACCATACCAGGCCGCATGAGTGCAAACCCCCCTCTCCTCTCTCCCACCTGTGCCTCTAAACCAAACGGTATCATACTATGTAGCATTCGCTCTTTGTTTTTTCATATATGATACCCGGCAGCATCAATCAACGTTATCTGCGGTATTGCTGAACTCCCCCGCCTGTGGAGCTTCTTTGGCATATGCTGTATACCTTACAGCCGTAAGGTAAGGGGCCTGGGAACACGAAGGTGCCCCCACCTGTCAGCACACTGGTTTCTTCCTTTCCCCTGATTCATTCAACATCGTATTCACATCCAGGATTGTCAAATTTGGTGGTGGGACTGCTGTCATTTTGTGTCATTTTTTACTATTATCATTTTTTATTTTTATGGTATTTTTTTGCCAAGTGTTGGCGGGACACCAACACCAATCACTGGGACTACTGTTTATGGACACCTTTTTTTCACTTTGTATTCACATTATTCATTATTTCACGTGTGGATTTATTTGTTGATTATTTTATATTTTTGCTATAGACAAGGTTCTAGCAATGTTATTGGAGGTATTTCTTATGTTATCACAATAGACTTTGGATTTATGCCTTTTTCCTAGTAGATTCACCTATCCTTGCATATGTTTTTTGCTGGTATATATATATTTATTTTATATATATACATATATTGTGTTTGTGCTTACATTTTTATATTCTAATTGTATTTGATTATACACCCATAGTTGAGTTTGCCTTATCTCACCACGGTCACATGATTTTTATTATTTTTTAGCATAACCCTACCCCCCTGTCGATCCCCACTCCTCCCCCTTTCCCCCCTATTTACAGCGCAGCCACTACCCCCTTAATACCAGGCCGCATGCCCTCAACATGGGGGAGTGGGTGCTTTGGGGCAGAGGGCGCCCTGCGGCCCCCCACCTCAAAGCACCTTGTCCCCATGTTGATGAGGACAAGGGCCTCTTCCTGAATACCCTGGCCGTTGGTTGTCGGGGTCTGCGGGCAGGGGGCTTATCAGAATCCAGGAGCCCCCTTTAGTAAGGGGGTCCCCAGATCCCGGTCCCCCACCCTTTGTAAATGAGTATGGGGTACATTGTACCCCTACCCATTCACCTAGGGAAAAGAGTGTCATTGAAGAAACACAGTACACAAGTTTTTAAAGTAATTTATTAGGCAGCTCCGGGGTCTTCTTCCGACTTCGGAGTCTTCTTCCGACTTCGGGGGTCCTGATCTTCTGCCGGCTCCTCCGCTATCTTCTGACGCTCTTTTTCTAGCGGTGGCCTGGACTTTTGCCTTCTGCCTTCTTGTCTTCTTCCCTCTTCTCTTCTTCTGATGTTGACACAACGCTCTCTCCAGCTGGAATACTCTCTGAGCACTCCGCAATGGACTTGTATAGGTGGTGACCCCGCCCCCTTATGAGGTCACAGTCTCTGGGCATGCTGGGACTGTGCCGTCATAAGGGGCGTGGTCAAAATAATCATGCGGCCTGGTATGGTTCAGGAGGGGGGGGGTGTTCCCTCGTCACCACCCCCATTCCTGACTGGCCAGGCTGCGTGCTCGGATAAGGGTCTGGTATGGAATTGGGGGGACCCCCATGCGGTTTTTTCGGCATAGGGGGTTCCCCTTAAGGTCCATACCAGACCCAAGGGCCTGGTATGCTCTTGGAGGGGGAACCCAGGCCGGTTTTTTATTTAAAATTTGGCGCGGAGTTCCCCCTCAAAATCATCTGCGCACAAGTCGTATGCCGAAGTCAGATCATGCGAGTCAGCGATCTGACTTTGATCCAACTTCAATGATAGTCAATGGGCTGACGTAGGATCAAAGTCAGACCAAAGTAGTACAGGGAGCATTTCTAAAGTCGGAAGGACTTGTGTCGGACCAGTTAGGACGGCTCCCATAGGGAAACATTGAATTTCACACGTCATGCGACATGAGCTCCCAATGTCGGAGCGTTTGTCGGACCAGTGTGAATCCAGCCTAATTCTAGTGTAGCTGTAGTGGATTTTCTAACCATTGTAACTTTGCAGCTGTAAAACTGTTCTTTTGGTTGTATACGTTTCTAATGTATCTTATATAGCTTTGCTGACATCACAAAGTGGAGTTATATTGGTAACAACATACATTTGGTAGGGAGTAGTATACATTTTATGCACTTACATATTTGCTTTTGCCTCTTTGAGCCTAGTTTCACATTGATGCGATTTGACATGTCAAATTGAATGCCAAATCGATGGCAAATGCCGGCAATGACACCATCCGACTCTGTGCGACTCGGCACCGATTCCCAAAAGTAGTTACTGTACTACTTTTGGCGACTTCGGGGAGCGGTTTGAATAGACATCTGTGCAGTAACCCGCACAGAGGTCTCTGAAATCGCCCCCGAAGTCAGACTGAAGTTGCACGATTTCAATCCCGCTGTCAGTGGGAACCTAGGCTTAAACATAATAACATACAATCTAGGTGTCTTTTTTTGCCAACATCTCAATTTCAATTGGGAGAATATTGTATTTTCTTACTTGCCTTGTATCAAGATGTTCTCACCTGGGCACCTGAGAGAGTCATAATGGGCTCAGTCACAGTAGTAGTCAGGGAGGTTGACTGTAAGCAGGAAGGCAATGGGGGTGATTTACTAAGAAGAAGGCACTGCACCAGTTCTTACATTAATTGGTGCGCCGGAAAAGTCATTAATAGAACGTGCGAAGCGGCACACATTGAAGCGCAAATAATGATAATAAATACCCCGATATGTAAACTGCAACTGGAACTAGGGTAACTGCGGTTTTCTCATTGATAATAGCACACGCCCAATACAATTGGTTAATTTCATCTCATTGGATGTGTCTTGTTAGGCAATTAGTAGGTGTACTAATCTCATTCCTATCACTTCTAATATATCTTTGAAATGTGTTTTTTTCTTTTTTTTTACCCAAATCTTTCAATAAATTACAAAGAACAGAACAGAGAAGTGTTTCTAAACCCAATAAATTCATATTTTCAGATCTTGATCTATAAAGGTGACCATACACTGCAATCAGTTAGATCTTAAATAAATTAGATTTAGTGCAAGAGCCTGTTTGATTTACTATATTTTGAATTAATTTTCTTCTGATTACCTATTTTGCCTAAATATCGAGTTGTACAGAGATTGGCCAATCAGATTGCATACTGCATAACCATCTTAAGTGCCAAATTTGGAATTTGGATATGCCATGACCCACTTGTATTTTCCTAAGAATATTTTTTTGGGCATTATACAAGGCACATGAAAAACCACTTTTTTCAAGACATAATAGAGTGATCAGAAATCTTCAAACTACGGCTCTCCAGCTGTTGCGGAACTACACATCTCATGAGGCATTGTAAAACTTTGACATTCACAGACATGACTAGGCATGATGGGAATTGTAGTTCCTGAACAACTTGAGGGTCGTAGTTTTATGACCCCTGTGCTAGACCATTATTATATGTGCCTTATGTGCCCACAAAAGGAACAGTCTCTTAAGGATTTAAACATTTAGTAGTCACAACAGCTTGAGGAAGACTTTGCAAAAGAATGCAGCACAGACAATTAAATCAAAGTGAAACTAACAACCTACAAACAACACAGATTGACAACATCAAAAATATTTCAGTGAAAAATATCCCCCCCCCCCAAAAAAAACAAAACAAAAATAAAAACAAAAGTAAAAAATACTTGCTCTAAAACACATCTGTTTTGCAAAGACATAACAAACAAAATACAAAGAGAAAATACACGTGTTACAAATTATAAAAGGACACAAAAAATGTACTCTCTTTTTTTATTTATTTTTTTATTTATTTTTTTCCACTTCAGAAAACTCTATTGAGAGACTATTCAGCTTGACACTCATTCATTGTCTCCAACAAGGTCTTATATCATCGTGGAAGAGACTTAATTTTTAATCAACATCCTCCATTTTTTAAACTTCCAGATGCCTTCAGCATCCACGCCCTTCTTTTTATCCAACACGAAAAAGAAGTATAGCTTGCTTAGTCATAATTCTATACATTGTTTACTGTCTAATGAAACCCTTTTTATATACATACAAGTTGCGTGCATCACTTCCTTTAATGCACATAACACTAACCACAATACTCTATGTTTATCTTTTCCCAGTTTCCCCAAGCCATATATCATCATTTTCCACTCACTCACCTTCACTCCTGTTATTTCTTTCACCAGATCTTGACTCTTATTGATCACATCTTTGGCTACACCACACCCCTGAACACATGCTCACTGTCTTCAACACCCCTACAATTCATTATTGGACAAATATCAGACACACACAAATCCCTCCTTTTCATAAATAGCCTTGTAGCTAGACATTCATGCAAACTCATCCATACTATCTGCACATTTGTCACCCCATACACATTAATTTTCTTCCATACTTCCCCAGCCACTGACACATTAACTCCCTTAGAGTTATACACATGCTCCTTCTCTATCAACCACTTTCTCACCTTCACTTTATCCCTCTCCCCTTCTCCTAAATCTGCCAACTTAAACTCTACCCTAAACTTTTCTAATACCCAGTAGTGGCATGCCACCACGTAGGCTAACGGTATCCTTGAATCCCTTCCCAACCACCCCCATCTCCTAAACAACCACCCACCCGAAAAAGATAACATCCTATCACACACTCCACCATTCCTCAAAACTTTCACCATGCAAAACCAATAATGCATTAACAAAAACACTCTCACATTTGGAAAACCCAACCCACCATTACATTCACGTCTACACACATATTCTCTGTTGACCCTTTCCATTTTTGACCCCCATTAAAAAGTAAACAATTTAAACTTATTAACTTTCCTCAATCTTATCTCCCCAGGAAGGAAGATATTGCTTGCATACACAATTAAAGGTAAGATTACTGCCTTGACTACTAAAACTTTCCCATAAATAGACAATTTTCTTAGACACTAAAACCTCAACTTCTTGGCTATCTTTTCTCCCACTTCATTCCAGCACGCTTCCCCTTTCATTCCATGGTCAAACACAATACCCAAAATCCTCACTCCATCCTCAACCTTCCCAATCTGATCATCCACACGTTCCACTTGTCTCCCATACACACCCAAACTACACTTATTCCAATTCACACTTATTCCCACATATACACAAAAATAGACAAAAATAACTTCACTCTTCTTACACCCACCACCGACTGACACACTGCCACCACATAATCCATATAACCTAATAACCTAACTTTCACAATTTTCCCCCCACTCCCAGGTACCAAAAAGCCCCTCACCACCTTATCCCTCTGTATCATCCTTAACAGCGGATCAATAAAACAAAGAAAGAGAATAGGGGACAGGGGACACCCCTGTCTCACCCCAGATTTAACCAAAAAAGCCCGCCCCAAACTCCCATTACCCAGAACCCAACTACTGATCCCCCAATACAACCCTTTTATTACATTAATGAGCTGCCGTGGTATACCCATCCGCTTCAAAACCTCCCACAAAACCCATGATTCACTTTATCATATGCCTTCTCTAGGTCAAATGATGTCAGGATAATCAAACTATTCCTACCTTTACAAAAATGTATTATATCTCTAACTAAAATTAAATTTGCTGAGATCATTCGACCAGGCACTTCACAGGTCTGCGTCTCCATCCTACCAATGACCTTAGATAAACCCAGCCACCATTTTTGCAAAGACCTTGTAGTCTGAATTTAACAAGGAGAATATCCTTCCTATCCCCCTTATAAATTAATACCTCTACCCCCTCTCTCATAGATTCGGATATAATACCTTCCCTCATCATGTAACTAAATACCTAACCACTTCCCCCTTAATAATATCCCAAAACAATTTAAAAACTCACTTGGTAAGCCATCCCCTCCCGGGATTTTATTAGCCTTGTCACAGCTTCCCACACCTCCTCCTCGTTCACCGCTTTCTGCAAAAAAAAACCTTATCATCCTCATCTAAATTATCCTCTACCATATCAATCATTCTAGTATCTGACTCATCAACACACATTCCCTCATACAACCGTTCATAAAATTTAGTCACGCATTCCAGCACATTCTCTCCCTTACATTCCCTCCCTTCTTCATCATACACACCCTCAAACACTCCTTTTTCCTTACAAACCTTCTTGAAAAAAAATCTAGAGCTTTTTTCATCCTGCTACAAGTGTTTTACTCTCGCTTGAAAAATAATTTGTTTTCCTCTTTCAGTTAATACCTTTTTAATCCTCTTCCTAACATGGTCTATTTAATCGGCCATGTCAAAACCTATATTCCTAAATGAATATAATGTAGCCAACCTGACTTGTAACCTAGAATATCTCCTTTTCTCACTGCCACTTTTATCCCTACTCTTTTTTTTGAAAAAAAAAAAATTTTCCTTTTGACCCAATCTCACCACCCCAAAATATTACTAATATCTTTTTTCCAATTAACCCATCTACTACAGTAGGTGACCGCAATATTGTGTCAGTCTCGCCGAGATCAATATCGGCGAGATTTGACACCCGCAGGAGCCGTGCACAGCTGGCTCGCTCATCGGGAAAGGAAAACTGTTTTTTCCTTTCGCAATGAGCGACAAGCATTGCTGACAGGTGTCTGGTATGAATCATGAGGGGGAATGCCGTGCCAAATTTTAAATAAAAAACAGGCATGGGTTCCCCTCCAGGAGCATACCACACCCTTAGGTCTGGTATGGATTTTAAGGGGAACCCCCTACGCTGAAAAAACGGTGTGGGGGTCCCCCCAAAATCCATACCAGCACGCAGCCTGGCCGGTCAGGAAAGGGGGTGGGGCCCCCTCCTGAACCGTACCAGGCCGCATGCCCTCAACATGGGGGTGGGCGCTTTGGGGCAGGGGGACGCCCTGCGGCCCCCCCCACCCCAAAGCACCTTGTCGCCATGTTGATGAGGACAAGGGCCTCTTCCCGTCAACCCTGGTTGGGTGTCGGGGTCTGCGGGCAGAGGGCTTATCGAAATCCGGGAGCCCCCTTTAATAATAATCCCGGCCCCCCACCCTATGTGAGGGGGTGATGGCACCCGGGGTCACCGGGTGATGGCACCCGGGGTCACCGGGTGATGGCACCCGGTGACCCCGACCCTTATGACGTCACAGTCCCATCATGCCCCGGGACTGTGACTTTGACGAGGTCAGCCTCTCTTGTATCTCCGGCCCTGGTCCCGCTGAGAGTGGAGACAGAGGGAATCAGGGGACAGGAGGAACACGAGTGACTGTAGATGAGGCCCTGGAAGCCTAAAACAGGCGATGCGACTCTTGAAAGGCAGAAAGTCGCAGCAGGTCACTGGAACGAAGTTGCAGACACGTGGTTTGCAGAGTAGAGCCAAACAGGAAACAGGAGCGTAGTCACAAGGAAAGCCGGGTTCGGTAGCAGGCGGGCAGCAAGGTACCAAGACATCAGGCAGGAGCAGGGTCAAATAGGAAGCCGGGATCAGGAACCAATAATCAGAAGTATAGGGAGTCCAGCAGCAAGGTCAGGGAAAGCTGAGGTTCAGCAACATGTAATAGGCAGGTAACAACAGGATACAGGTACAGGAACAGCTGAAGATCAGTCAGCATCTGTCTGAAGTCAGTGTGCCCCTTAAATAGGCCGTCTGGCGCCAAAAGAAAGCGAAGACGCACTCCCGCAGACGTGCACACTGCTTTGCGCACGCGCATTGGCGCATCTGCGATCTGCTGAGTTGGTGCATCTGCGATCTGCGAGCATGCACCGGAGCAAAATGACAGTTCTCTTACACATACATTCCTCAGGGCCACAACGCTTTCATCATCCCAAAACTCCTGACTAGGAGACATTGTTGCAGGCTAAAAAATTTCTGGAGTCCCCGGACTTAGTGCAGGTGATTCTACCTCCACTCTGACATCCCCCAAGACCTCATAGGGGTTATTTGTTTCAATTCCAGCTTCCTATACTTTCAATTTCTTAGCCCTTCTCTTCTTAGGGCTCTCCAAAGCATCCACCTTGGTCTTGGCACAAAGTGTCTCCATCTGTTCTATCTCCTCTTCTTGGGCTTCCTGCACCTCCAGCTCCCACTGTAATAGGGCGTACACACGGTCGGACTTTGTTCGGACATTCCGACAACAAAATCCTAGGATTTTTTCCAACGGATGTTGGCTCAAACTTGTTTTGCCTACACAGGGTCGCACAAAGTTGTCGGAATTTCCGATCGACAACCACGCGGTCACGTACACCACGTACGACGAGACTAGAAAAGGCCGGTTCAGAACCAAGCGCGGCACCCTTTGGGCTCCTTTTGCTAATCTCGTGTTAGTAAAAGTTTGGTGAGAGACGATTCGCACTTTTTCAGACTCGTGGCTTTCAGATCGTTTTCTGCCATTCAGTTTGTGCTTGTGGGTTTGTATCTACTCTTCAGTGCGTGCAGCAAGTTCCGCGTGACTTTAGGTAGTCATTGTATTCTTGTTCGTTCGTTACTGGTTTTCAGGTTGCTCTTCACAGGCCTTGCTGTTCTTCAGTGCGTTCTGTTACTTCGTTCTGAGCAGCCGACCGTTTTCTAGCCATGTTTCGTATGCGTACTCCTCGTAGAGTTCGTGCTGTGCGGGGGCTTGGTGTTGGGGTCCTGACCTTGACACAAGTCCAGTCCATGAACAGGGTGAGGAGGAGTTCATGGACCAAGAATTGGTTGCTTCAGTGTGACCAGTTCTGTCATATGCCTTTGCTCCGTGAGATCCGTGAGAATAATCCTGATGATTTCAGGAACTTTCTCAGGATGACGGACCCCGTGTTTCACCGTTTGTTGGCTTCGCTGACCCCCTATATTAGCAGGCAGGATACCTGCATGAGGCAAGCCATCACTGCGGAGCAGAGGTTGGTCGCTACCTTGCGGTATTTGGCCACAAGGAGAAGCCTGCAGGACCTCAAGTTCTCGACAGGCATCTCCCCCCAGGCTCTGGGTATCATTATCCCAGAGACCTGTTCTGCCATCATCCAGGTCCTGCAGAAGGAGTATATGAAGGTAAGATTTTTATCCTTTTATATCACATTTTATTGTATTGAATGTTTGATAATATATTGTATTTCTTTCCTCATTCCCTAATTACCATGATTGTAATATGCTGTGAATGTCCCCTTTGTTCTCATGCTGGATTTTTATGTAATTATTATTTTATGTCCTTCATACATATTTGCCCTTCAATAACCTCTCCAGCATGGTGTCTCCTGCCCCTATATTCACCTCATGTAGTCACTTAACAATGTATTTTATCAGCTCTATAGTAGTGCTTTACCCCAAACACCCCCTAAAATGTTTGGAAATGTTATTTTTTATTTAAATTCAGGCAGAGTGCCAGAGGCTTTTTTTTGTGGTGTCCCCAAATTTTTTGTAACCCTCCCTCCCCCAACTACTAAGTCAGCTGATCCCAATTCTCTATCCTCAATCATCTATCTGCTGACTTTGCCAAACCCATACACACTATACCCACCTCTTTACTGGTCAGATTTATGGATGAATTCCCCAAAGCATGTAGTCCAAGGGCCTGCCTGTATACTTTACAATGGTACTGTTTAAAGTCTTTGTATCCTATTATTTTCTTGATAGGTAATAGCAGAATGTTCAAATGTGCTCAAATGTGTACAGTGTGTATTTATATCTTTGTATTATGACACTTCTTACCTGTCCAGTGGGCTGCCAATAGTGTAACTAAGGAGGGGCTGTTCCAAGTAATACCCTGTATTTAGGCATTCATCTCTCAATGAAGTGAAGAGGGTTACCTGTCCAAGAGTTCCCCCCCCTATAATGTTAGAAATGGCCCATGAGGGGGGAGGGGGAATATGATAGGTGTACCTTATACTTTGTTGTTGTTAAATTCCCCTTAATAAATGCTATCTGGAGGTTGCCCCATAATGTTTTTGTATAATCTGCTTGCCATGTTTCTGTGAAAAAATAGTAATGTTTATTGTTTTTTCCTCAACAGTTTCCTTCAACGCCACAGGAATGGCAGACTGTGGCCTCCCACTTTGCCCAGCGGTGGGACTTTCCTAACTGCGGAGGGGCAATTGATGGGAAACACGTCCACATCGTCCCACCACCCAACTCGGGGTCATACTATTATAATTACAAGGGGTTTAATAGTATAGTGATGTTGGCGGTGGTGTCGGCTAAATACGAGTTCTTGTATGTGGACGTGGGGAAGAATGGCCGGATGTCCGATGGTGGAGTCATCGCCCAGACAGAGTTCTACAGGCGTCTCCAGAATGGCAGCTTGGACTTGCCACCTCCAGAGGACAATGTTGAAGGTCTCCCATTTGTGTTCGTTGCTGATGAAGCATTTGCGCTGGGGGACCACCTGATGCGGCCATTCCCGATGAGGACCCTCACCCCGGAACAGAGGGTTTTTAATTACCGGCCGGCCAGAGCCCAAAGAGTGGTGGAGAACACATTTGGAATCCTGGCCAGCCGGTTCTGATTATTTCTGACACCCATCCATATGGCGGAGTATAAACTGAACCATATAATACTTGCCTGCTGTGTTCTCCATAATTTTTTAAGAAAACATTCAGCCAACTATGCTGGCTCAGTTGGGCCTGAGGCCGGAATCCCAAATCCATCAACACTGACGGCGCTTCAAAGTGGCCGTCCTGGCTTGCCCTCCCTGAGTGCCCGTGATGTCCGGTTACGATACCTGGAGTTCTTTGCGGGTAGGGGGGCTATCAATATGCCAGACAAACCTTTTTCAAATAAAAATATAAGAATATAAGAAATTCTTTGTGGACATTTACTGCTTGTGTTTGTTTTAGCTGACCCTGACAGAAATGTGTTGAGTGCAGAAAATGTCGTGATTGGGTAACCTTATAAAAAACACTGTTGGCTGGTACTTCCTAAATGCAAAAACACATTTCACTACAAGTGCACTTGCAACTGCACTGAACCTGCACTTGTATTGCAAAGTGGATTTGCCCTTAGGAAATAACCCCCATTTTTGCATAAAACAGCAATTACATCTCCCCAAAAGTGTTGTAGTGTTGAGACAATAATCCACACATTCTTGAGTAAGCCACTTTTTTATACCTGCACAATCACATGTGCATTTATATTTGTTTGTTGTATAACAATTTTTGCAGTAGCATTATCAAAAATCGAAATATCCATTTCAGATAAAACAGGCCTGTGTAAAACCAACAAGAAAGCCAAAAAACTTGAACTTACAAAGTTCACATATGGTAAAACCTGAAGGCTATATCAGACATCAGTATTTAGGAACTGGGTTTGATATAGCGTTCAGATGGGTGGAAATCACCCCTGGAAAAGCCAAATTTGGAAGATGCACACCAAGTTCAGAATGTCAACATGTGCTATCTGCCATCAGGGGGGATCAAGGGACGTGTTTTGGGGGAGCAAGCCCTTCCTCAACGCGTCCATTGATCTCCCGTGATGGCAGATAGCACATGTTGGCACACTGTGTGCATCCTCCAAATTTGGCTTTTCTAAGCATTGAAAAAATTTTTGGAAGATTGGACCACAATAAAACAGGTGATTTTGTGGGGTTTAAATTCGCCCCAAAACATCAATGATGTTATTATTTTTTTTAATAACATCACTGATTTGTTGCTGTATGTTGTGCAATTCGAGATTACACCCCATGATCTCCCCGATCAGTATCTGGGCACTTTCAGATGTGAAACGTTCTCTCTCCCTCACATCACGATCACCTAAAAAGAGATAAAGAACAAAAAAAGGGCTCAATAATCTGCCACCATCCATCTCTTTTACCTGAGCCTGTGCTCGCAGACACTCACCTGTTGTGGTGCCAATCTCCACCACATCTTCTTCTTCCTCCTGCTCTTCTTCTTGGGTTTGCGGTATTTCACCTTCTTCCATAGGTGGGGGGTCTGTGTTCTCCTGGGATGAGGGGTGTCCTCCGAGTCTTTTCTCCCCTATGTAAAACAAAAATGGCATACTTAGCACACAGATATTTGATGGCAGAACTAGAAATAGGAAACATTGCTTGGAAGTGGGGTACAATTGTCTATTTTAGCCGAGTTCCAAGATGTATATTTTTTATTGGCCTTTGTCAAGCTGCAATACTTTACCTGTTTGGTACAAGCTTCACAGATGTAGCCCCCCCTATAGTATACACTGGAGCACCTGTGTGCCCCCCCCTAATAAAAATGGTGTTTTTGTGTCCCACACTAGTGCTCCAGTGTCCACATGTGCAAACAGCTGCTCAGTGTCCTCTCCTTACACACAATCTAGTTGGCATTTCATTCTAGTAACAAACCCATCTACACAAACAAATATTTGGCATCCAAGTAGGCCCCAAAAAATGTGTGAAAATGCATATGGCCTAAACAATGGTGTTCTAGAGGCCGAAAGAAAAATGTTTGATACGAACGAATAATGGGCCCATGAACATTAAAGTTGCCCTTTTAAACGTTACAATTAATAAAAGCATATGGAGCAGAACGAACGGAATAAAGACAGAAAGAATAGGAACACAGCACAACTACTTACTTTTTTGCAGCACTCTCCAGATCTTTCGGTACTGCTCTGGCTCTCTCAACTTCAGGTCCGACCACCGCTTCCTGAGCTGATCTTTAGATCTTCGTACCCCGAAATTCCTGTGAAGGCTTTTGATCACTTTAGCAATGATTTTTGCCTTCGGATGTTGGGGTGGGGGTAAGGCCCATATTTTCCGTCATAGTCGGACTTCCTCATGATGTCAACCATCTCCAACATCTCCCCAAACGACATATTTGTGGCCTTAAAACGTCTCCTTCTGGATCGGGACGTGCCTGGATCCGGGCTTTCCTCCTCCTCCTCCTCCTCCTCGTTGCTAGAATTAGCATGCACCTGCTGTAACTCCGCCATCATGCTCTTCACCCACTGCGCCGAACAAAAAGGGGCGGGGAATAGACTAGAAAGAAAAGGGGCGGGCGGGCGGAGTTACACGCATGCGCAGTGTGTATAAAGCGTAACACGCGTGCGTATTACGTACGATCTGTGAGCGGAGGAAGGAGCATTGGACGCGCCGATCGTAAGAACGAAGGTAAGAGACAAACTTGTGCCTATACTGCTTCTAGATTGAGGCCTATATTGTAACAAGATTAGGAGAGTTTTGTGTGACATTAGGCTTTGTCTTGTGTTGTGTCTTGCAGTGAACATGGATATCTTAATGAAAGACAATGACTTCATGTCAGTATTCGTAGAGATGCTAAGTGAGCTGCCCTGTCTGTGGGAGATTACCCACCCCCATTTCAAGAACCAAGCAAAGAGGAAGGCAGCACTGGAGCAATTGTGTGAAATTGTGAAGCAGGTGATCCCCACGGCAGACGTCACCTATTTAAAGATTTTCATTGGTGGCCTGAGGAGCACATATCTGAGGGAGCGCAAGAAAGTCCTGGATTCGCAGAGATCCGGAGCAGCAGATGACATCTATGTCCCCAGGATGTTGTACTATGACAGGCTGCAATTTCTGGCAGGCCAGACTGAACCCAGGCCATCCCTCTCAAGTCTTCCTTCCACGCTTCCTTCCCCCCTGGCTGAGGCTTCTGACGCCCAACCTGGGCCTTCCAGGCGATATGTGGAGGAGCCCAGATTGAGCCAGGTATAGCATTCCTCTAAATATTTCTGCTTGTCCAATCAATGATGTTAACTAGATGTTAGTTGGGAGTACTAATTTAGGATTTAAAGCAAAACATTACAACCATGTCCCTTTTATCATACACAGGGAAGTCTCAGCCAGGAGGTGGCCGGCCGAGCCGGCTGGCTGATCTGCAGGTCTCTCCACCCCGCCTGAAAATAGAAAGTGGCAGTAGGAGGAGTACCCTAGAGGAGGCTGCTATAGCATTCTTTTGGAGGGCTACAGAGGTCCTGGGAGCACCACACACAATGGAGGAGAACATTGCTACCTTCATAGCCTATAAAATGCAGAGGATGGAGGAGGGCCAAAAAGTCTTGTGTGATGCCCTCATATCGGAGGCTCTGGAGAAAGGTATGAGGGGCCAAATTACACCTCAGGCACATCTTTGGGATGGTCCTCCTCCTCCTGCAGGTCCTCCTCCTCCTCCTCCCTCTCCTCCAGGTCCTCCCAGTCCTCCTCCAGGTCCCCCCAGTCCTCCTCCTTCAGGTCCTACTCCTCCTCCTGCCACATCTCCAACTGCACAGCCACAGCCCGGAAGGAAGCATGGAAGGAAGACCAGACAGTGATTGCCCTGGGTTCAGTCTGGTCGGCCAAAAGATGCAGCCTCTTGTGGTACCACAGCCTGGGGACACAGATGTCATCTGCTGCTATCCGGATCTCTGCGAATTCTGGACCAGACTGCCCTCCCTTAGATATGGACTCCTCAGGCCACCAATTTTGATGTTGAAGAATTGATGTCTGCCGTGGGGGTCCCAGGCTTCGCTAATTTCTGCTGTTGATCCAGTGTTGCCTCCCTCTTTGTTTGGTTCTGATCCCTTAATAAAGGATTTTTGTTTTGAATTATACTCTCCTATGTGTTTGATTTCAAAAATGACAGTTGGTTTGTGAGGATTCAGGTACATTTCAAATATACAATGTGAAATGAACAAGGGACACCAACACCAAACAATCTCCTGGAGATTAAATAATAAAAGATATCAATGGTGTTGGGGTAACTTGACACACAAAACACACACAAAAATGTTCGGGAGTAAAAATAAAAATAACATTGAACAAAGATCAGCCTTGGAAAAAATCCAAACATTAAAGAAAAAAAAAGGCTTAAAATCAAAAAAAAAAAAAAAATAAAAAATATAAAAATTGTCAGATGTGACAACTAATAACAATATATTCAGGGAATCCCACTAAAAAAACACAAATAAAACTTTGTGAGAAGTGTGTGTGAATATGAGCAGCAAAACTACTTAATTCTTGTCACATTATAAAGAAGAAGAGAGTGCGCTGTATTAAACCATTTTTAACATTGCAGCGTGACAAAAGTGCTGTATCCTTTGCGAACGCTAAGTTTACCAGAACGAGCTGTCCCGTGTCGGAATTTCTTCTGAGCATGCGTGGCACTTTGTGCGTCGGAACAGGCCACACACGGTTGGAATTGACGCGATCGGATTTTGTTGTCGGAAAATTTTATCTCCTGCTCTGCAACTTTGTGTGTCGGAAAATCCGATGGAAAATGTCCGATGGCGCCCACACACGGTCGGAATTTCCGACAACACGCTCCGATCGGACATTGTCCATCGGAAAATCCGACCGTGTGTACGGGGCATTAGGCTGCTGCCAACTCCACTATAGCCTCCTCCACAGCTCTCTCCACCTCTGCTCCATTCTCCGTTGTTAATGGCTCCACACTGGTGGGTGGCACTTCTACTCTCTCCTGCACTCTCTCCTCCACACCCTGGTGTCCACTTTCTTCCTCTTCCACCTCCACTTCCCCCTCTTCTTCCTGTGTTTCAGGAGAGTCAGACACTGGTCGTCCACTGTCAGCGGTGCACCTGACAGCTTCAGCATAAGAGACATAGGCCTTTCTTACTTTTGGAAAATTCTTCACTGTGTGATCACACTATCCACATATATCACAGGCCCGCTTAACCAAGCAAGCCCCAGCCTCATGCCCCTCTTCCCCACAGTTCCGGCAGTGTATCTCCACATTACATTTATCTCTGGTATGACCAAACTTATGACATCTCCTACAGTATGTCGGTTGACCGGGGTAGTAGAGAAACCCTCTATTTCCTACTATTGAAAAATTAGCTGGTGGATGTCGCACTCCACCAATCCCTTCAGAATCCACTTTCAGTTTGACAAAAAAACGTCAGTTTGCCATTAAAGAACCCCAGACGATTAGTCAGCCTGATCCTCCCTTCACTGAAGAGCAGTATCTCTTCAAAAAGGCCACTACCAAGGCAATGTCCATGAAGGGGTTAAACAGGTGAACAACCAATGGTTTCTCCTCCAGAGCATACAAGATTTCCACTATGAAAGGCCTTATAGACTCATGGTTTGCTTTTTCCAATTCCTTACGCTTCTCAATAACTCCCGTGCAAAAATTGCTATGCACAAAAGAAACATCATAGTACCTTGGTGCTGCATGGTCCTGGATACAATAGATGTGTTGTGGTTCCACTCCAACCAGGCATATGACCAGGCATAACCTGAAACCGCAGGGTGTTCTGAATCCCCCTACGCTCCATCAAGCTCAGCAAAGAAAATTCAGGCCATCAAACAATCTTACCTCTTTTCAGGGCAAGGTAAAAAATGCTATCTGCAAGCTTTATATAACATAGGTTTGTTTGCTAATGAGGCAATTGAAAACACATGCACAGTCAATGAAACACACAAAATGCAAGTTCACCCAATGTAGAGACAGAACTTCAAAGTGGGTACACCTGTTAAGGATGTCCTTAAATTACTAACCCCCAAAAAAAGAGAGATAGAACGTAGGGCGGGACTTTGAGTGAGGCACACAGAAACAGTAGATATGGGCAAAAGACAAATCACAATAAGCGGCCCAACATGGACTTGTTTGCAAATATGTAATAAATAAGAAGCACAATAACATATAACAGATAATATACAGAGATACCAATGTTTACAGAGTATAGAGGAGAAGAACAAAAGAGCACAAATAAAATGGAACGTCCATACATAGTTAATGGTTAGGTACACCTTTCGGTAGTTGTAAGCTCTACGCGTTTCAGGACCTTTATGTCACTCTTCAGGAGAAAGACCTCCTTTGTAGTTCTTGCCTTAATGTATAGATATGCACAGCATACTTGCATATACTTGTATACTTGCATATTATGGCAGACTTGGTTTGCCTTCCTCCAGTGCTAACAGCTCCATGCTTTTCATGGTATATTTTCCTTTTCTTCTTCTACACTAGAGTCTTCTTTCTTTGGCCTCTGGGGTCTCAGTGAGGATGTAACTCATGCTCATGTCATGTGCAAGAGAGTTACAATATTCCGGCTTGACTCTTGGCATCTTACAGATCTGGAAATGTACACTATACTGTGCATACAAACTGCTAGAAATAAAGGAAAGTATTTTTTGCCAGAAGTAACATAGGAATCTGTTGTGCCTAAATTTCTAACCCCTATTTTTGTTTTCTAATAAACAAAAAAAAAAAAACACCATACCATGCTACTGGGCCAGTAGTTTTTGTACAGCCAGGCTTCATATGATGTTCAGAAAGTGGAAGAACCCCAAGAGTGGAGAAGAGGGCAAATCATTTAAGGGGAGTTTAAATTGTTTTATAAATAGATGAGTTACTTTATTTCTGATTGCTAGTTCTTTGTGCAATTACCCCCTTTGCTACCGTATAATTGGGATTTTTTTATTACTGGGTTGTTGATTTGAGGTAAGTGGGCACCATTGTCCCACCTACAGATCCCGGACCAGAATAGCGGGTAAAACAGAGGAAGACCAGTGAATGGAGGCAAGGTGTATTACCTAACGTACAGGTTCAACTTTTACTTTACTTTTACTTCAAAAGTAAATTATAAATAATAAAAAACCCCAAAAAACATTTTTTTTAATTGCCCCCACAACCATGCACATAAGAACATAAAAGCATGTGACGGGTGCTCTACACGGGAAAACAAAGATTAATCTACACGTGTTACACCTCTCAATAAACGGAGTGAGAGTAATACTTCTAAAAGCTTTTAAAGTGATGCCTATGAACAATTTTGGACTCCAATGCCAAAGTTTGATGCTGTTTCTTGGGTGTGTGCATTTTTAAAGACTTGACATGTTGGCTATCTATTTCCATAATTCCAACCTCCTCTTTTATATTTTACCAAAAAATGTATTAATAAATTGTGATCCCTCTGTTCACGGTCTGTGTCCCCGCTGCAGTCTGAGATTGTGTAGACCAGCCGTTGCCACATCTACTGAATGTGCTCCAGTTTTAGTTCCCTTCTAAGCGGTTAATTTTTTCCTTTTTCTTATATGTGCATCAACCCCCTGTACTTCTAAGCACATACAAACAATAGACATGGGCAAGAGGGACATGAAGCCTGGGAAAAAGCGGGGTCATGTGACAACTGTATATTGATTATGCAAAAAGTTACATGCTATGAAAAAAGGAAAGAAAGATTTTTTTGAAATAATCCATATGCATAGAAAGAAGAGATAATGTCAAATAAATAATGTATGTTTAATATCACTTCAACTAAAATGTGCATTCTGACATGTGTGCAAAAACAGATAAAATGGCTCTCGTAGCAAAGTAGTTAAGAACCTCTTTTTTTTTTTAAATGACATAACTAACAACCTACAATGCTCTTTCACTGAATTAGAATATACAGTATAAGGTTGTAATTTGTTCTGCTTGCACTGTAAGGTAGAACTAGTACATATTTTGCTACAGGTTGAGTCTGTCTTCTTAGTAAAATAAATGAATACATGAGATGTTTTCTAATAAAAGCAAACCTTTACAAAATGGGGATGTCCTTATTGCCCCAAAATAGAATATTTGTCCAAGAAAACTGGGATTTTTTATTTCATTTATTTTATGTTACAATACAAGACTTTCTTCTTCCATTTCCATCTCCGCTGTACCGTTTTGAAAGAAGCATGCTTCTGCTTCTCTCGATGCCCCATAATTAATTTATATAAATAAATATAAGGCTAATCCTTTTTCCAAGAATAGCTTGCTTCTGTGGCGCGATGCCACTTGCTGTCTATTCGCCTGTATGTCTTATTTAAATAAATATAACCTTCATCCTTTCACCGAGAATAGAAGCTAACATTGGCAAGGTGCCACTGGCTGACTATCTGTGTTGAGTGTAATAATACTTTCAGACACATTTGTTTGACTTGTTTACTAGAAAGCCTGTTGGTCGCTGTTTATTCTCAACCAAGTGTCAGCATGGAACCTACTGAAAGGTACAGCTTTTATTATTTTTATTTTTTTAAACATATAATTTTCTTTGCAACAAATTTCCACAGTATTCTCACATACAATAAAAGCATCATAAGAAAATTAAACAATTGAAAAATAAATTAAGTGTACTATTGCAACAATGATTTTATTGTGGTGTATGTACTGTATATATGTCTGTATGTATTTATATATACACTCACCGCCCACTTTATTAGGTACACCTGTTCATTTGCTTGGTAACACAAATTGCTAATCAGCCAATCACATGGCAGGACCTCAATGCATTTGGGCATCTAGACGTGGTGAAGACAACTTGCTGAAGTTCAAACAGAGCATTAGAATGGGGAAGAAAGGGGAAGTGACTTTGAATGTGGCATGGTTGTTGGTGCCAGACAGGCTGGTTTGAGTATTTAAAAAACTGCTGATCTACTGGGATTTTCACGCACAGCCATCTCTAGGGTTTACAGAGAATGGTCTAAAAAAGAGAAAATATTCAGTGAGTGGTAGTTGTTGATGTCAGAGGAGAATGGGTAGACTGGTTTGAGATGATAGAAAGGCAACAGTCACTCAAATAACCACTCGTTACAACCAAGGAATGCAGAATACCATCTCTAAATGCACAACACATCGAACCTTGAAGCAGATGGGCTACAGCAGCAAAAGAACACATTTTGATACTTACGGTTGGGACTAATTGTAAGAAAAAGGATACAGATGCAAATGGAGGGGGGTGGCATCTAATATGCATAGTAAGTAAGTAACACCTTGTTCGAAAAGACCCCCCCCCCCCTCCATTTGCATTTGTATCCTTTTGCTTACAATTAATCCCAACAGTATGTTGCAGCAAGTCTTTGGGAATTAACAATCTCAATTTCCACTCTATGAAGATCCAGCTCCATCCATTCACCTGAGGCCCTCTGGCTGTAGCAGCAGATGGAAAAGAAACACTTGTGTAAGGAGCCAAATACCAAAATGGGCCAGTTACAGTGTAGAAATGTATTACTGATGCATAAGAATCACATAAAAATGATAAAAAAACATCCAGATGCCAAGTAGTAAAAATATACACAGCATCGGCCTTTCTCAACATCCCGAAAACATATGCTGGACTTGGAGTTCCAAATCCTAAATTATACCACAAAGCAACGATCCTAGACCAGGCAAAAAACTGGTGGTATTGGCCCCCAGCACAACCCTGGCATCTAGGGATGAGTTGAACACCCGGTTCGGTTCGCACCAAAACTTGCAAACAGACAAAAAATTTGTGCGAACATGCGAATAACGTTAAAGTCTATGGGACACGAATGCACGCGCGCCGGCCGGGAGCTCCGTGAGTCGGGTCGCGGGTCCCGCGGACTCGATCGCCGCGGGGAGACCCGCGATCGCCTCACGGAGCGGATGAACGGGGAGATGCCGTTGTAAACAGCATCTCCCCGTTCTGCCTAGTGACAAGTGTCACTCGATCTCTGCTCCCTGTCATCGGAGCAGAGATCAGTGACGTCAGCCACACAGCCCATCCCCCTACAGTTAGTATTCACTCCCTAGGATACACTTAACCCCTCCCCGCCCCCTAGTGGTTAACCCCTTCACTGCCAGTGTCATTTACACAGTAATCAGTGCATTTTTAATCGCACTGATCGCTGTATAAATGACAATGGTCCCAAAAATGTGTCAAAAATGTCCGACATGTCCGCCATAATGTCACAGTCACAATAAAAATCGCTGATCGCCGCCATTACTAATAAAAAAAAAATTATTAATAAAAATGCCATAAAACTATCCCCTATTTAGTAAACGCTATAACGTTTGCGCAAACCAATTAATAAACGCTTATTGCGATTTTTTTTACCAAAAATATGTAGAAGAATACGATCGGCCTAAACTGAGGAAAAAAAATGTTTTTTTTATATATTTTTAGGGGATATTTATTATAGCAAAATGTAAAAAATAATGCGTTTTTTTCAAAATTGTCGCTCTTATTTTGTTTATAGCGCAAAAAATAAAAATCGCAGAGGCGATCAAATACCACCAAAAGAAAGCTCTATTAGTGGGAAAAAAAGGACGTCAATTTTGTTTGGGAGCCACGTCGCATGACCGCGCAATTGTCAGTTAAAGCGACGCAGTGCCGAATCGCAAAAAACGCTCTGGTCAGGAAGGGGGTAAATCCTTCCGGGGCTGAAGTGGTTAAAGGCTTATGTGCATGTTATTGCCATAAAAAGTACTTGGGGACCCGGGTACTGCCCCAGGGGACATGTATCAATGCAAAAAAAAAGGTTTTAAAAGAGCAGTGATTTGAAACAATAAAAATGAAATATTCCTTTAAATATCGTGCCTGGGGGGTCCCCTAAGTCTGCCTGTAAAGTAGCACATTTTTCCCATGTTTATAAAAGTACCGCAAAATGACATTTGCAAAGGAAAAAATGTAATTTAAAATTGCTCACGGCTGTAATATATTGCCAGATCCCGGCAATATACTGTACATGAAAAAATAATTTAAAAAACAGCATGGGCCCCCCCAGTCCATACCAGGCCCTTTGGGTCTGGTATGGATATTAAGGTGAACTCCACGCTAATTTTTTTTTTAAAAACAGTGTAGGGGTTTGCCCCCAAAATCCATACCAGACCCAAAGGGCCTGGTATGGACGGAGGGGAACCCATGTCGTTTTTTTTAATTCTGTCATAGGGGTCCCCTTAACCACTTTAATACACTATATTATATATTGTACACTGCACCATATACCCTGCACTGTATTATATATACTACACTGAGGGCACTATATACTCTGAACTGCAGTATATATACTATACAGACTGCACTATATACTCTGCTGAAAAATTGGGCCTTAGGTGTTGGTGGTGGCAGAACACGGTAACCCCTCACTGCCTGTACTGACTGAATATATTAAATACACTGCCTGTACTGACTGAATATAGAGTTTACACTGTATATATAGGCTACGCTGAATGCAGAGTATATATATAGAGTTTACACTGTATATATATAGGCTACACTGAATGCAGAGTGTATATATATATGTATATATATATATATATATATATATATATATAAAACTTGCCTATGTCTCAATGGGATTCTACCCTACAGATTCATGTTCCCCCATCTGTATGGTACTGTGCATTTCATTCCTCATCTAGGTTTTCCAGAAACATTACCCATTGGGAAACTTCAATGAAAATATTCTATCGTTGGGACTATACCCCTGTCAAACTGGCCCACATATTCCCAACCCAATCCAGGAAATGCTGGAAACAATGCTCTATGGACGGTCACATTTTGTCTCATTCTGGAGGGTCATCTCCAACCTTATTCAGGAACTTACTAATGTGTCTAATGTGTTGTCCCCACAGATGGCTCTATTCAGAAGAGGACTTTCGATCTGGCCGTCGAAATACCACCCTGTTGTCACCCATATCCTAATTGCTACTCGACTCTCCATCACCCGCCTCTGGAAACAACCATCTGCACCCACTCTAGGTATGACTATTGACATACTTAATGACCATATGTGCAATTAAATACCTCTTCACTAAAACTCTCAAACTAAGCAAATTTCAAGACCAATGGCAATATTGGCAATCGGCCCCCAGAGCAGCATCTTGCTCTTAACTCTCATACAGTCAACGGCACATGTCAGGTCTTTCCATTACACATTGACTCTCTCTTGAAATATACTTATATATTCTTATCCTCTCCCCCCTGGACTGAGTCGAGCCATCTGGGAATGATTCATCCAATAACACCATATTGATACACTCTCCTTCATTTGAACCTGCTTCCCCCCTGCTCTGCCCCCCTTTTTTTCCTACCCCCCCCATACCCCCCATGACACCCCCTCCTTCAAAACGTATAATTGTACATTTTATACTCATTCATTCGGTATTCACAATGTTTCACATTGCTCTGTTTACTACTCAGTTGTTTTCATTTCTGTAATTATATTGAATGCGCCTTCCCCACTCTAGATGACAATATGTCTTCTCTTTGTGAATTGTTCACCATTTTCTCATATATTTCAATAAAAATATTGGGAAAAAAAACATACACAGCAGCCACTTACTCAGTTCTGAAACCATAAGTGGTAGCATGATGTCAGCGTATAGCTCCGCCCCGACGGGTTTCATGCCAACGCATGTCTTCAGGGGTTGCTAGTAAGCCAATGTAAAAAAAAATAGCTCCTTTAAATTGCCTGTTAAATTAACAAACGGTCTCTAGAGGGCCAACAGGAATTGACTAGCGCCAATTTGTTGAAGTCCAGTGGCCGCCGCCATTTTTCCTGAGTCTGTATTACTAAATAGAAAGCTAATCACTGATATTTACTACTGGCCAAGTTCAGAACGACACCAAGTCTCAAGAGAAGATCACAGCTTCTGAGGCTGAAGTGCTAGAAAGAGGCCACTAATGAGGTCTTCCAGGGCAATGGTTGATGGGTCAGATGATTGCATTCAGCCCCGTGAGTGCAATTTTTATTTTGTTTTTTCTTCATTTCACTCTGTCTTAGAGGGGCTTGTGGATGCTGCACGGAGGGGTGAGGGCACCAGGGTTCATGGAGAGAGGTGACCTTATGGGTTCCACTACATTCCTGGGGGTGGGCCTCTTGCAATAGGTTAGGCACCAGTATTGTGTGATTTGTTGGTGGGACTGTGAGAATTACAGCAGAGATGCGAACATTGGACTTTGGCTTCACCAGCTTGAGAGGCAGCCTGCATGCCACTGGCCCAGGCAGGTTTGCCTTGGGATGCTCAGCAGCCAGTTAGTGCAGTTGTTGTGAGAGCACCAACTGAACTGAGTACCCTAAACTAGACCTCAGTAACAAGCCAGACTATGTAGATGACATCAGGTGCTGACAAGGAACAAAAATGGGGCAGACAATGTTAGCCTAATGTAAAGTTCATGTATGCTTTGAAGGCCCCCTGGAGGCTCACCTCAAGCTGAAGGTAAGGAGCAAGATTTGGAAAGGTGAGTATGTAGAATTCTCCCTATGCTTGAGAAGCTTAATCCAGGAAGGGTTAAGCAGGAAGAAAGCAAAAAGGAGGGCAAGGAGAACTTAAGATCTGACACATGTTCGGCAATTAGTTACAGACATTTGCGATTTTGCCAGCTTTAGTGGGAAAAAGGCATTCAAGCATTGCTCAGTTTTATTCTGTTATTTAGACATGATTGGTGAAGCAAAGTGTGGCATGGCTCTTACAGTAAATAGTTTCTCCGCTAGAAAGCTATAAGATCATTATTTTGGCCGGTTCATAAAGAAATAAGGCTGTAGATTTGGCTAATGACTCCTGCATGAGCCGGCAACCCATCTTTTCAGTGTGGGGGGGGGGGGTGTCTCAACATCTATTCACATTGGCTTTGGTGACCCCTGTGTTCTGTTGTCTGGTGGCTGTGACTGCTGGCCTACATGGTTATGTAAATGTGCGTATACATTGCTTATAAAATATTTACAATACCAGTACAGCTACTTTATTCCATTCAGGTATGGTCTGTTTTCTTTGGGAAGGGTGTATGGTAGAGTTGGGAGGGGTTAAGCAGTGTGGAAGTGATGGCTAGTTGTATCTTAACAATAACTACCTTAGTCAAGTCAATGAATAGATTCATGTAGGATCTTATGTTTATAAATTAACACTAACAATGCCACATACTGTATTTCCAGTGTTGAGTATTTTGTAACTGTGTTAAAATGTAGCTGATTATTAATTCATATCCTACAATATCTTGGGAGTGTCAGTGTACAGCTTTCACTTACAGTATGTAATAATAACTTAATATGATACTTCCCTTGCTCAACTTCCAATGATTAATCACCATGTTGCAGGTTAAAACTTCTAGTTTTATATTTTGTAAGGATTTTTAGCAAGATTATTGGTAAATATGGGAAAAAAGCCAGATATATTTCAAGGATAGATGGTTCTTCTTTATTTGCTTGAGGTTACAGCTTGGGTTCAGGCTTTTTTGTCACTTTTATGGATTTCTTATTTTTGGCTCTGGTGTGCTTGTGGTTTCCTCTAGTTTGCTTGTTTCTTTCCTTAACTTCTTTCCATATTTGGAACAGTGACTTTTTGCTCATGCCATCTCTCCGTGTCTCTATCTGAGATTTTGTAATGTGTATCAATGTTTAAGCATCTAGTCGTCCCTATTGCACAGAAAATGGAACGGCTTTTTCTATTTATAGTCAGGTTTGACATTGCCTTCATTTCCATATAAGAATGTATCTTGCAGAAGAGTTAAGGTAAATAGGCAAATTTGTTTTAATTTATTGAGTTTTAATTCACTTTTATGATTACTTGCTTAAAGTAGACCCATTAATAGACATTTTACAGTAGCTTCAGGGTTAGCTTAAGAAAATAATGGACACTCTGGAAATATCAAAATATGTTTATGAAATACTTAAAATGTTGAGTATTGTTTTACAGTTTCTAATATTTATCTTCTTGTACAAAAGGTTTTATTGAAAATATATATCAACATAAAAGTGCAAAACAGTGATGGATACATCATGAATTAACAGGTATAAGGCTGCCGGTATACGGCGGGTGGAGCTATTGTTCAAAGATTTAAGCCTGGACTCAGGCGGTTCAATGCCGAGGCCAGGCAACATACCAAGGCATATCCTCATTCCGTGTATTCTGGCGTAGCGGTATGGTATCAGTACATATTAATATGATTGCAAACATACATGAATAACTAAAGAATACAATGCGAGATGTTGTTGCAATACATAACGTTACATGAAGAAATAAAAAAAGTAAAATAAAAATATAAAATAAAGAAAAACAAAAAGACCCAGTAATAAACTCAGATTACATTGAATAACCTCAGAGAGGATAAAATACCTCTGAATGTAATAATTTGTGTGTTAGATTAAATTTCCAGTCATTGTAGAATTAAGCCCGAGGGCCTGAATAAGGAGAAGGAGAGAGAAATTGAAAGTGGGAAAGGAGGGGGGTAGAAAGGAGAGAAAGGAGGGAAGGACCCTGGGGTGGGGGGAACGGAGGCTTATTATAAGGAAAGGAGCGTTAGATCAAATCTTGATGGGCGATTGTAAGTCACCCAGGGTTGCCATATCCTGCGGAACTTATCATGAGTGTCCAGCAAAATGGCCGTAAGTTTCTCATTTCCATGATATCATTCACGGTATTTTTAACTGCTTCAAAACTAAGGTTCGGGGTTTTCCAGGCTCTTGCTATGGTGAGTTTAGTTGCAGTGAAAACCTATGCTGCTAACTGACGTTCAGGACAAAGAAGTTCTGCAATTGGTTTCCATAAAAGGGCCCCAAAAGGATCCCGCTTTATGTTAGTATTAAAAAGATTGCGTAATAGTGCATATACTCTAACCCATAGTCTGCAGACCCTGGGACAGGTCTACCAAATATGCGCCATCGTGCCCTCCTGTGAGCACCCGCGAAAACAGAGGGGGGAGTAAGATGGGATGAAACTTGCTAATCTAGCCGGAGTATAATACCATCCATAGAAGACTTTATACGCGTTCTCTAAAAGAGAACACCTAATATTTATTTTCATGGTCCACTGAAACTATAGTGCCCTGTACACACGGTCAGACGTTGATCGGACATTCCGACAACAAAATCCATGAATTTTTTCTGACGGATGTTGGCTCAAACTTGTCTTGCATACACACGGTCACACAAAGTTGTCGGAAAATCCGATCGTTCTGAACGCGGTGACATAAAACACGTACGTTGAGACTATAAACGGGGCAGTAGCCAATAGCTTTCATCTCTTAATTTATTCTGAGCGTACGTGGAACATTGTGCGTCGGATTTGTGTACACACGATCGGAATTCCCGACAACGGATTTGTTGTCGGAAAATTTTATAACAAGCTTTCAAGCTTTGTGTGTCGGAAATTCCTATGGAAAATGTGTGATGGAGCCCACACACGGTCGGAATTTCCGACAACAAGGTCCTATCTAGGGATGAGCTTCGAGTTCGAGTCGAACTCATGTTCTACTCGAACATTGGCTGTTCGCAAGTTCGCCGAACAGCGAACAATTTGGGGTGTTCGCGGCAAATTCGAATGCCGCGGAACACCCTTTAAAAGTCTATGGGAGAAATCAAAAGTGCAAATTTTAAAGGCTTATATGCAAGTTATTGTCATAAAAAGTGTTTGGGGACCCGGGTCCTGCCCCAGGGGACATGCATCAATGCAAAAAAAAGTTTTAAAAACGGACGTTTTTTCAGGAGCAGTGATTTTAATAATGCTTAAAGTCAAACAATAAAAGTGTAATATCCTTTTAAATTTCGTACCTGGGGGGTGTCTATAGTATGCCTGTAAAGGGGCGCATGTTTCCTGTGTTTAGAACAGTCTGACAGCAAAATGACATTTTGAAGAAAAAAACACATTTAAAACTACCCGCGGCTATTGCATTGCCGACAATACACATAGAAGTTCATTGATAAAAACGGCATGGGAATTCCCCACAGGGCAACCTCGAACCAAAAAAAAAAAAAAAAATGATGTGGGGGTCCCCCTAAATTCCATACAAGGCCCTTCAGGTCTGGTATGGATATTAAGGGGAACCCCAGCCAAAATCTAAAAAAAAAAAAATGACGTGGGGTTCCCCCTAAATTCCATACCAGACCCTTATCCGAGCACGCAACCTGGCAGGCCGCAGGAAAAGAGGGGGGGACGAGAGTGCGCCCCCCCTCCTGAACCGTACCAGGCCACATGCCCTCAACATTGGGAGGGTGCTTTGGGGTAGACCCCCAAAACACCTTGACCCCATGTTGATGAAGACAAGGGCCTCATCCCCACAACCCTGGCCGGTGGTTGTGGGGGTCTGCGGGCGGGGGGCTTATCGGAAACTGGAAGCCCCCTTTAACAAGGGGACCCCCAGATCCCGCCCCCCCCCTGTGTGAAATGGTAAGGGGGTACTTACCCCTACCATTTCACTAAAAAACTGTCAAAAATGTTAAAAATGACAAGAGACAGTTTTTGACAATTCCTTTATTTAAATGCTTCTTCTTTCTTCCTTCATCTTCTTCTGGTTCTTCTGGCTCTTCTGGTTCTTCCTCCGGCGTTCTCGTCCAGCATCTCCTCCGCGGCGTCTTCTATCTTCTTCTCCTCGGGCCGCTCCGCACCCATGGCATGGGGGGGAGGCTCCCGCTCTTCTCTTCATCTTCTTCTTCTTCTTCATCTCTTCTTCCTTCTTCTCTTCTTCTCTTCTTCATTTCTTCTCCGGGCCGCTCCGCAGCCATGCTGGCATGGAGGGAGGCTCCCGCTGTGTGACGGCGTCTCTTCGTCTGACGGTTCTTAAATAACGGGGGGCGGGGCCATCCGGTGACCCCGCCCCCCTCTGACGCACGGTGACTTGACGGGACTTGCCTGTGACGTCACGGGGAATGCCACAGGGAAGTCCCGTCATGTCCCGTGCGTCAGAGGGGGGCGGGGTCACCGGGTGGCTCCGCCCCCCGTTATTTAAGGACCGTCAGACGAAGAGACGCCGTCACACAGCGGGAGCCTCCCACCATGCCAGCATGGCTGCGGAGCGGCCCGGAGAAGAAATGAAGAAGAGAAGAAGGAAGAAGAGATGAAGAAGAAGAAGAAGATGAAGAAGATGAAGAGAAGAGCGGGAGCCTCCCCCCATGCCATGGGTGCGGAGCGGCCCGAGGAGAAGAAGATAGAAAACGCCGCGGAGGAGATGCTGGACGAGAACGCCGGAGGAAGAACCAAAAGAGCCAGAAGAACCAGAAGAAGATGAAGGAAGAAAGAAGAAGCATTTAAATAAAGGAATTGTCAAAAACTGTCTCTTGTCATTTTTAACATTTTTGACAGTTTTTTAGTGAAATGGTAGGGGTAAGTACCCCCTTACCATTTCACAAAGGGGGGGGGCGGGATCTGGGGGTCCCCTTGTTAAAGGGAGCTTCCAGATTCCGATAAGCCCCCTGCCCGCAGACCCCCACAACCACCGGCCAGGGTTGTGGGGATGAGGCCCTTGTCTTCATTAACATGGGGACAAGGTGTTTTGGGGGGCTACCCCAAAGCACCCTCCCAATGTTGAGGGCATGTGGCCTGGTACGGTTCAGGAGGGGGGGGCCGCACTCTCGTCCCCCCCTCTTTTCCTGCGACCTGCCAGGTTGCGTGCTCGGATAAGGGTCTGGTATGGATTTCTGGGGGGACCCCATGCCATTTTTTTTTTTTTTTTTGGCGCGGGGTTCCCCTTAAAATCCATACCAGACCTGAAGGGTCTGGTATGGAATTTAGGGGGAACCCCACATCATTTTTTTTTAAATTTTGGCTGGGGTTCCCCTTAATATCCATACCAGACCTGAAGGGCCTTGTATGGAATTTAGGGGGACTCCCACATCATTTTTTTTTTTTAATTTTGGTTCGGGGTTGCCCTGTGGGGAATTCCCATGCCGTTTTTATCAATGAACTTCTATGTGTATTGTCGGCAATGCAATAGCCGTGGGTAGTTTTAAATGAGTTTTTTCCTTCAAAATGTCATTTTGCTGTCAGACTGTTCTAAACACGGGAAACATGCGCCCCTTTACAGGCATTCTATAGACACCCCCCAGGTACGAAATTTAAAGGGATATTACACTTTTATTGTTTGACTTTAAGCATTATTAAAATCACTGCTCCTGAAAAAACGGCCGTTTTTAAAACTTTTTTTTGCATTGATTCATGTCCCCTGGGGCAGGACCCAGGTCCCCAAACACTTTTAATGCCAATAACTTGCATATAAGCCTTTAAAATTAGCACTTTTGATTATTCATGTTCGTGTCCCATAGACTTTAACGGTGTTCGCGTGTTCGAACGAATTTTTTTCCTGTTCGCATGTTCTGGTGCAAACCGAACAGGGGGGTGTTCGGCTCATCCCTAGTCCTATCACACATTTTCCGTCCGAAAATCCGACCGTGGGTACAGGGCATATGTCATACTGCTAGTACAAAAATCACCAGATCATTTCCATTTTTGGTACAGGTATATGGGTATTGATAGTTTAGTGCAATGTACATTGGCACATTTTGGTAACTATATAAATATTTGGTAACTATATATATATACTATATTTATTGTATTTTGCTGCTGTTTTGACATGCCATTAATTATTGCTAGGGTTATAATGTAATTTCCTTCATATTAGAGCTTATGCCTAAAGTTTGACTAGTGTTAGGGGTTAGGTTCAAATTAAGGGTTAAGGATTAGGTGTAGGATTAACTTCATGCCTAAACCCAACTGAACTGTGGACTTGGGACCCCCATACTTGCTGGCCCTATGCTGCTAGCACCAGAATATTAACTTTTTTGGTGCAAGTTTGTGGGTACCAATAGTTTAGTACACTGTCAATTTTGGTAACTAGGTAAATTTTGTCTGACAATTCCTACATGATAACATTATGCTGCTGGTTTGACATGACATTAAATATTGCTAGGGTTATAATGTAATTTCCATCATAATATTAGAGCTTATGCCTCAGGTATGACTACTTTTAGGGGTTAGGTTCCAAATAAGGGTTAAGGTTTAAATTCATGTGTATGGATTAAATTCATGTTTAAAACCGACTGTGGACTTGAGATTCCCCTCCCTCTTTCTTTTCGAACTATGCTCCCTTTACAAATGAAAAAACATCTGCACTACATAGTTATATTTTAGCATCTTCAATTAGGCCTGGGAATGGCACAAATCCTATTTACGTTATTTTTCCACCAGAGGGCAGCTCCTAAAAGCTTCAGAGAGTAGCTTCACACAATGATGTGGTGATGCTCGCTGCGGCATTCTTCTGGAAGTTCTTCTGTAAAAAATGTATTGGGTGTGAATAATATTTTAGGTTTTATAAATGTATTAGGCTATTTATAGATATAAGATGACAATTTCATGTCTATGGATCTCACCAATGGCAGGGTGGTACAATCAATTTGAAAAGCTAAAAATTCTACTATTTCTCCTTGGGATAAGTAGCACCTAAATGCACCACTCATCTTCTCCCCTACCTTTTCTTCTGCCACAAACTTTAATCAAACCATGAAACCAATTTTAATAGGGTGGCCTAGAGAGAGAGGGAATTTTCAGGTTCTCATTGCAATGTTATATGGTGCTGCAGTTACTTTTGCTACAAAAGGAGGGGAAAAAGAATCAGGCACATGCTGAGGTCAGTGGCTGGTGGGGCAATGGCTAGTATCAGAGCCAGATGCACACAGGTTACATAGGAACATTAGAGTGAGAGCAATAATTCTAGCACTAGACCTCCTCTGTACCTATAAACATGTAGCCTGTAAAAATGTTTAAAGCATCGCCTATGGAAATTTTTAAGTACTGAAATTTGGCGCCATTCCACAAGTGTGCGCAATTTTAAAGCATGACATGTTAGGTATCTATTTGCTCAGTGTAACATCATCTTTCATGGTATACAAAAAAATTGTGCTAATTTTAGTGTGTTTTTTTTTTTTTTAAATGTGAAAATGAGGGGTGAGTGTGGCGCCGTCCTAAATCCTATTACTAAAAACAAACTTCCCCAGTGAATTAATTGTAAACACAAAAAAAAAAAAGTATTAAAGTGACATGTGCTATAATCCGTAGATGAAAGGAAGAAAATAATATATAAATAAATAAACAAGATAAAATATATCACACATGACATGCAGCTTGTGACAATAATATCATAAACCTTAAAAATGATAAAAATATTATGTGATCACACTAGAATATTATATAGTTGATAATTAAACAATCTGTGTGAATGGTGTCACTTTTGTGATAAAATTGCTGTTTGAACCAGCCATGATATGTGCCCAGTGCACCATAAAGTGAAAAACAACAGTCTCTGTGAAATTGTTGTTTTTCACTTTATGGTGCACTGGGCACATATCACGGCTGGTTCAAACAGCAATTTTATCACAAAGTGACACCATTCACACAGATTGTTTAATTATCAATTATATCATATTCTAGTGTGATCACATAATATTTTTTATCATTTTTAAGGTTTATGATATTATTGTCACAAGCTGCATGTCACGTGTGATATATTTTATCTTGTTTATTTATTTATATATTATTTTCTTCTTTTCCTCTACGGATTATAGCACATGTCACTTTAATACTTTTTTTTTTGTGTTTACAGTTAATTCACTGGGGAAGTTTGTTTTTAGTAATAGGATTTAGGACGGCGCCACACTCACCCCTCATTTTCACATTTATTTTTTCGCTCACTTCACTTCGGTGGAGATAGCATGTGTGAGGGCAGCAGTCCAACATTTAGTTTCTCACCTAATTCCGTTGCGCGGATTTCCCATTTTTTGCCATTTTTTTTTTTATTCGTAAAAGAGTTTCTTAAAAAAAAATGTGTTTGAAAAATTGCTGCGTAAATACCGTGTAACATAAAAATTTTCAACCACCACCATTTTATTCCCTAGGGTGTCTGCTAAAACAATATATATAATGTTTGGGGGTCTGACTAATTTTATAGCAAAAAAATTATGATTTTTACATGTAGGAGAGAAGTGTCAGAATTGGCCTGGGTGGCAAGTGGTTAATTACCCTAAGTAAGTAATATAAAAAAATAATAATTATATATTGTTTTTAAGGTAATTTACTATTTTCAAAAACTGTACTCAAGCAGGTGGCTTAACAGGCAAAGTTATAACTTCAAACCAGTAATTTCACAGTAAATAGATAAATACTAAATTGTTATGTTATAACATATAGCATAATAATATATGATTTAGCTTGATTAAACAGTACCTTTTCAGCAGCAGAAGAAGATTCTCATTCTCCCTCTTAACTGTGTGAGAAAAACATGGGATTATGAGTAAATCTTATACCCATAAACCCATATTTTTTCCTTCTAGTTAAGAAGGCTGGGCTGGAAGGGAGTATGTGTCTCTTAGACACATGCCCCCTTCTATGACACTACAGTGAGAGGACAGCCTCCACTGCAGCGTTTTTATTGGACAGCTGGGGCCAATTGTACTTTACCATTGGTCCAAGGCTCCAACCTGTCCATTGAGCTCAGTGCCTCTGGAAAGAAGTGAGAGGCACTGTGAGCTCATCCTCTCAGTCTGCTGCAAACAGAGTGTGCCAGCTTATATTTAAACTGGCCGCTCTGTATGTAGCTTCTGACAGGCTGCACAAGGAACCCCGTACCTCCAGAACCATAGGTCCCAGGAGCCTCAAATTTTGACCAGTGGTGGTGTAGAACTTTGGCTACCTATCATACCAGTCTATGTTACCCCAGGTGGCTGAGCTACCACCCTCAAAACTCGATCATTTTTTTTTAATGTTGCCTCCCCTGAATGCACATCCCTGATGTCAATGTGTGCCTCTGTGTGCATGACGCTTGGAGAATTGCTACTGGATGGACCTTTCTGTTGTATACAGTGCAGTCCTAACACAACAAACTGCATTGGGGTCCATGTACACTAGGGGCAGAAAAAAATGCCAGAACCACTGGCAGAAAAAGTGGCAGAAAAAATGCTCATAATGACTCATGTGGCACAAGAGTTTATGAATGTTTAAAGGCACTTGCTTTTACGAGCATTTATTTCCAAAATATTTCCCTCTGCTCATTTTTTAACGTACACTTGAAAATGTCAGACACTCCTAAAAGCTGTGTTTAGAAGTGCTTAGGAACCTAAATCGTTTTTTCTACATAAAAGCTCCTCTCTAAAACAAGATTCTGAAGGGTTTATTTTCTGCCTTTAAACACTCCCCTGAAAATATGCTTGTAAACTTCCTAATGTGTATGGATACATAGGCTAACGTAGAGCTGCTTCTACAAGCTGAACAAAAAAATGCAAAATGCCTGTATAGGCAGCATTTTTTATGCCCTGTGTGCATGGACCTTTAAGCTTACATGTACTTTAGTGATTGATTTTACATATGTAGCACAGATCTCCAGGCAGCTGGTTCTTCTGTTTAACCCAGGTTCTGATCCCAATATGGTACAAACAGCCAGTCAAAGGGTATTTTCAGTCAGGTGCACAAAGTTCCACTCAGTCCTTCAGACAAATATCAGGCAAATATTGTCTTTTTGTATTTTTTGTTCTTGTTTTGTAGAACTGGGATAGGAGTTGGTAACAGCCTTGGGAAACCCAGAACTAACAAACTTGAAGGATGACAGTATCTAGCAAATGGTTTACTGTAGTACAGAAAAGGTCTTCTGTACAAAAAGTAGCAAACAGTTCAGCATAGGGAGCTTTCCCTCTAGCAAAAAGGGGCACAATGGCAACAGTCTCTCTCCCAGGATTTCTCTCAAGCCTAGTCACTGTGTCACTGGCTATCTGGATACCTCCTTCCAGTTTCAACAGACACTGCACCAAGAGCCTCCTGGTGAGATCTCCTCTGGACGATGCCTGGTTGTTCCTCCATCTTGGGGGTGATCCTTCAGCTTATTGGTGAGCCCGAATCATCCAGGACTTTTTGCAGCTTCTAAGAGCCTTGGAAGGTTTAACAGCACTTCCAGGCTGGGTCACTCCCCAGCAGGCAAATGACCCTACTGCTCTCTGTTCCAGCTCTTATATACCTGTATCACCCTCTAGTGTGCTAGAATAGGTAGTGGTTTTTGTTAGTGTACAGTAGGTAAAATGTTTTGGTTTGTCTGGCAGCCAAGCCTGTGTTTAATCTGGGTTGGGTGAGTGATCCAGGGAGGGCTAGTATGACTCAGCAGGCAGCATTTCTGGTACGTCCCTCTATTTCTGGAAGTTGCTGGAAACTTCCAGAAGGATGGGAGTGAGGTTAGGAGGAGCTGCCTGGAGCATTTATGAGGGCCCTGGCCAATCCCCAACAGGTGGGTTGGCAGGCGGCAGGCCCCCTTAAATGCTCAGGATCTGCCCAGCTGGGCAGGAGAGTTTGGGTGGAAGTTGAAGATGAAGTGTTAGGAGGCTGTCGGTGGACGCTTAAGGGTAACCCCCTAGTCTGGGGGGGTGACCTCGGGTCTGGGAGCTCGGGTGCAGGAGGGCTCCTCTGATATCCCAATGAGTAATCCTGTCCAGTAACATGGGAGCAGGTGTGAGGACAGCAAGAGTCAGTGAGAAGATCCGGGAGATCTCCAATGAGTGTTACAGTTGGGGAGGACTGAGAAGCAGCCTGAGAGGACTCGGAGAGAGCAGTCTGTGATGGATGCAGAGTGAGCCTGGGAGGGTTGTGGAAGCTTAGCCAAGAGGGCTAGAGAAAGGGGCAGCTGCAGTCATATGGGCTGGCAGTTCCTGAAGAGGTGGTGCTTGGATCAGTAGCCACAGAAGGACAGCTGGGCACTAAGACTTTGCTACACAACCAAGGGGCCCGCAGTCCCTGCGTGTAAAGGCTATTTGCTACGTCTGACTGAGCCATATTGTCAAATCACCTAACAGTGTGTCAGCTGGTCCTGGGAATTGTGTGCTTAAGCAAGTGTTGTGTTAGAGGAGCTGAGGAGTGTGAAAATAAAGAAGTACAGAAGACGTTGTCCCTGGAAAGTTCTGCTAAAGTCAAGTGGGCATCCCATAATACCCTTAACCCTATCCAAGTTCAATACCCCTAATAAAAAGAAAAAAAACAAACTGCAAGGGAGGTTTCCTGACTCCAGAGTTGTGTGAAAATTCTGTGTGCCTGGGTGTGCAGGGTGGAGGATCCCTATTCACCAGCGGCTCCTGCGGGGAGGGGGGGGGGTAGCGCTACACACCCCTCTCAGCCCACTGATGGTTACTCTTGTGACCAGGGATTGGCTAAGGGTGTATACAGGACCAACTCAGACTCTACCCTCCCCACCCACTATGTTCCAGTGATTTCTGGAAAGACAAGGTGAGACAGGCAAGCCTGTAGCTGTAGAGCCCAGAGCAAACCAAATTTATCAATCAGCTCCACTGGCTACAGCAGAGTCCAAAAATAACAACATTTACCTACAAACTACCAGGGGTGGACTGACAACTTATGGGGCCCCCAGGCAATAAGAGATCATAGGGCCCTCTGTGTCCCTCAAGCCACACCCACACAAAGCCCCACTTACATATTGCAAAAGGTGAAAAGGTGAACTTATCCTTTAACCCTTTTGCCTCCAGAGCCATTTTTGTGTTTTTTGCACACCTTAAAAAATCATTTCAGGCCTGAAGATTACATAAACCTCCAAAACATGAAATATTTTGTGAAAGCAGAAAATAAAATAGTGGTAGTTTCAATTTTTATATATAACACAATATTATCGCAAAAGTCAACATTTTTTGTAAGATATAAAAGATGATGTTGCACTGAGTAAATAGATACCCAACAGGTCAAACCTTGAATTTGCGTGTGCCTGTGAAATGGCAACAAACTTCTTTACCCTATATCTTCTATAGGCAACACTTTAAAAGCCCCGTATAGGTTATCAATTTATTATTACGGAGGGGGTCTGGTGCTAGAATTATTGCTCTCATTTCAGTGTGTGCTGCAATATGTAAGGTGTGTACCACAACAGGCATTTTCATGCGTAGTCGCCCCTGACACGTGTGTTTATGTTTGTACAAACCAATCAATATACGCTTATTAGAATTTTTTATCAAAAATATATAGCAGAATACATATTGGCCTAAATTGATGAATAAATTAGTTTTTTGGATATGTGTTATTGCAAAAAGTAAAAAATATTGTTGTTTTTTTAGCGCAAAAAAAAAAAACTGCAGAGGTGATCAAATACCACCACTGGTGCACAGTCATTTTTTGGAATGGGAAGAGGCCATCCACAAACTGTTCTCACAGAGTTGGGAGCATGAAATTGTCCAAAATGTCTTGGCATGCTGATGCCTTAAGAGTTCCCTTCACTGGAACTAAGAGGCCAAGCCCAATCCCTGAAAAACAACCCCACACCATAATCTCCCCTCCACCAAATTATTTGGACCAGTGCACAAAGTAAGGTCCATAAAGACATGGATGAGCGAGTTTGGGGTGGAGGAACTTGACTGGCCTGCACAGAGTCCTGACCTCAACTCAGTAGAACACTTTTTGGAGGAATTAGAGCGGAGACTGTGAGCCAAGCCTTCTCGTCCACATCACTACCTGACCTCACAAATGTGCTTGTGGAAGAATGGTAAAACATTCCCATAGACACGCTCCTAAACCTTTTAGACAGCCTTCCCAGAAGAGTCAAAGCTATTATAACTGCAAAGGGTGGGCCAACTCAATACTGAACCCTACGAACTAAGACTGGGGTGCCATTAAAGTTCATGTGCATGTAAAGGCAGGTGTCCCAATACTTAAAAAAAAAAAAATCAGATTCTTTTTATTTTTATATGCAAACAACGTTAAAACAATACAAACAAATTATCCAAACAGAATCACATGAACCAAAACGGACACTATATAAAAAGGGAAAAATTTATTTAAAAAAGTTAAACCCTACCCCCACCTCCAACCCATCCTGTTTCTTAGAGTATAATAAAAAAAATGAAAAAACCCTTAATGCTTAGAAACACTGAAGATGGCCACAAAATACTGCTTTCGCTGGAAAAAAGAAAAAACATATACAGTAGGGCAAAAAAGTATTTAGTCAGCCACCAATTGTGCAAGTTCTCCCACTTAAAAAGATGAGAGAAGCCTGTAATTGTCATCATAGGTATACCTCAACTATGAGAGACAAAATGTGGAAACAAATCCAGACAATCACATTGTCTGATTTTTGAAAGAATTTATTTGCAAATTATGGTGGAAAATAAGTATTTGGTCACCTATAAACAAGCAAGATTTCTGGCTCTCACAGACTCGTATCTTCTTCTTTAGGAGGCTCCTCTGTCCTCCACTCATTATGTGTATTAATGACACTTGTTTGAACTTGTTATCAGTATCACCTGTCCACAACCTCAAACAGTCACACTCCAAACTCCACTATGGTGAAGACCAAAGAGCTGTCGAAGGACACCAGAAACACAATTGTAGACCTGCACCAGGCTGGGAAGACTGTATCTGCAATAGGCAAGCAGCTTGGTGTGAAGAAATCAACTATGGGAGCAATAATTAGAAAATGGAAGACATACAAGACCACTGATAATCTCCCTCGATCTGGGGCTCCACGCAAGAACTCACCCTGTGGGGTCAAAATGATCACGAGAACGGTGAGCAAAAATCCCAGAACCACACGGGGGGACCTAGTGAATGACCTGCAGAGAGCTGGGACCAACGTAACAAAGGCTACCATCAGTAACACACTACACCGCCGGGAGTCAGATCCTGCAGTGCCAGACGTGTCCCCCTGCTTAAGCCAGTACATGTCCGGGCCCATCTGAGGTTTGCTAGAGAGCATTTGGATGATCCAGAAGAGGATTGGGAGAATGTCATATGGTCAGATGAAACCAAAGTAGAACTGTTTGGTAGAAACACAACTCATCGTGTTTGGAGGAGAGAGAATGCTGAGTTGTAACCAAAGAACGTCATACCTACTGTGAATGAAGCATGGGGTTTGGCAACATCATGCTTTGTGTTTGTTTCTCTGGAAAGGGAACAGGACGACTGATCCGTGTACATGAAAGAATGAATGGGGCCATGTATCGTGAGATTTTGAGTGCAAACCTCCTCCCATCAACAAGGGCATTGAAGATGAAACGTGGCTGGGTTTTTCAGCATGACAATGATCCCAAACACACCACCTGGGCAATGAAGGAGTGGCTTTGTAAGAAGCATTTCAAGGTCCTGGAGTGGCCTAGCCAGTCTCCAGATCTCAACCCCATAGAAAACCTTTAGAGGGAGTTGAAAGTCTGTGTTGCCCAGCGACAGCCCCAAAACATCACTGCTCTAGAGGAGATCTGGATGGAGGAATGGGCCTATATACAAGCAACAAGGTGTGACAACCTTGTGAAGACTTACAGAAATCGTTTGACCTCTGTCATTGTCAACAAAGGATATATAACAAAGTATTGAGATGAACTTTTGATATTGCCCAAATACTTATTTTCCACCATAATTTGCAAATAAATTATTTAAAAAATCAGACAATGTGATTGTCTGGATTTGTTTCCACATTTTGTCTCATAGTTGAGGTATACCTATGATGACAATTACAGGCCTCTCTCATCTTTTTAAGTGGGAGAACTTGCACAATTGGTGGCTGACTAATAGGGATGAGCTTCGAGTTCGAGTCAAACTCGCGCTCGACTCGAACATTGGCTGTTCGCAAGTTCGCCGAACAGCGAACAAATTGGGGTGTTCGCGGCAAATTCGAAAGCCACGGAACACCCTTTAAAAGTCTATGGGAGAAATCAAAAGTGCTAATTTTAAAGGCTTATATGCATAGTATTGTCTTAAAAAGTGTTTGGGGACCTGGGTCCTGCCGGCATCGTCCTGCATCTTCCTCTGTGGCGTCTTCTTCCCTTCTTCATTCTCAGGCCGCTCCGCATCCACGATGAGAGGCTCCCGCTGTGTGACGCTTCTCGTCTATTGACAGTTCTTAAGTAACGGAGGGCGGGGCCACCCGGTGACCCTGCCCCCTCTGACGCATGGGGACTTCCCCAAGGCTTCTCGTCTTCTGTGACGCTTCTCGTCTTCTGACGGTTCTTAAATAATGAAGGGCGGGGCCGCCCCATAATGTCAGAGGGGGCGGACAGGGAAGTCCCATTCACCGGGTGGCCCCGCCCTCTACATTATTTAAGAACGATCAGAAGACAAGCGTCACACAGCGGGAGCCTCCCATCATGGGTGCGGAGTAGCCCGAAAACGAAGAAGGGAAGAAGACGCCACGGAGGAAGATGCCAGACGAGAACACCGGAGCAAGAAGCAGAGGATCGGAGGAAGAAGAAGAAGATGGAGGAAGAAACTGAAGGAAGATAGAAGATAGAAGAAAGAAGATAGAAGATAGAAGAAAGAAGATGGAAAGAAGAAGCATTTAAATAAAGGAAAGGAAAAGGAATAAAACTGTCTCTTGTCATTTTTAACATTTTTGACACTTTTTTTGTGAAATGGTAGGGGTACAGTACCCCCTTACCATGTCACACAGGGGGCGGGATCTGGGGGTCCCCTTAATATTCATACCAGACCTGAAGGACCTGGTATGGAATTTAGGGGGACCCCCACACCATTTTTTAAAAAAAAATTTGGTTCAGGGTTCCCCTGTGGGGAAATCCCATGCCGTTTTTATCAATGAACTTTTATGTGTATTGTCGGACCGACAATTCATATAGCCGCGAGTACTTTTAAATGACTTTTTTTCCTTTGAAATGTCATTTTGCTGTCAGACTGTTCTAAAAGGTACGAAATTTAAAGGAATATTACACTTTTATTGTTTCACTTTAAGCATTATTAAAATCACTGCTCCCGAAAAAACGGCCGTTTTTAAAACTTTATTTGTATTGATCCATGTCCCCTGGGGCAGGACCCAGGTCCCCAAACACTTTTTATGACAATAACTTGCATGTAAGCCTTTAAAATTAGCACTTTTGATTATTCATGTTCGAGTCCCATAGACTTTAACGGTGTTCGCGTGTTCGAACAAATGTTTTGCCTGTTCGCATGTTCTGGTGCGAACCGAACAGGGGGGTGTTCGGCTCATCCCTGCTGACCAAATACTTTTTTGCCCCACTGTATATTTACCCATAGATACCTATATTAAGATGGTCACAGCCCAATATCTGATATTGCAGTATACATAGTACAGATTGGTTTATACCGATGCCAGGGACATAGACTCAAGCCACTTTGACCAGATAGCATCAAACTTTTTCATGCCGTTCCTTAAAAAATATGTGTTTTTCAAATATCATGATCCTATTAAGATCTGAGATACAGTCGGCGGATGGGGAGAGGTACACTTAAGGGCAATCAGTCTGCGGGCAACAAATAGTGGGCGCCTAATAGTGTTGTCTATAGAAAAAGTATAAGTAGAGATATCACAGTAGCTTTTGGTAATATAGTGTATATTTTACATTTGTGTTAAAAGAATAAGAAGTGACCATTCCAGAACAGTGTTCAGTTACCTTGGCTAATCCAATGGATTCAATACTTTCTGAGCCAATAACTTATCCTAATCGGGAGTTCTGCCTTCAGTCTGACTTCAGTGGTTACAGGCGTGTTCTATGTCTGTCATTTTTGACACCATTCACTTCACTATTTTTAACTTCAGCAGCCTGTATGCCAGTCATACACTGGAAACTACTTTCAAACAGCTTTTTCACAAAAAGGCCACCTACAACCAAAAGACCAAATCAAAACCATGAAATCAAAGATCAAAACCTTTAGCAATAAGTTGCCTAGATTCATTAGTCCTTATTCAAACACTTTTGGAAAGTAGGTAATTTGACTGAAAATTGCGCATATGGCCAGCATGTTTTCCAAAGATACTTTGTGCAAGTTTGTTGTTTTCAGGCAACTTTCAGCCACAGATATTTCATGGTTTTCTGCAAATCATAAAATATTGAGTGGAGATTGATTGAAAAGCTCTTTTTTCATTCTCATTGGGATGGGTTTGATTGATTTCAGTCTAATTTTAAAAATTTCGTAGCTAGAGGCTAACGACTGAACTTAAAAACTAATTAAAAGCTGACAAATTTCCACAAAATTGTTCAGTTTATGACAAGCATTTAAGTACCGTATGTGGAAAAAGTAAAAAAAAAAAAAAAACTTTGTTCAAAAACCAGTGAAGAAATAGGTTGAGAAGCTAAATTTCTCTGCATCTGTTTTTTAAATAGGCCTTATTATTGTGAGGCCTTTACAAAAAGAAAAGCAACATTTTTCAAAGGAAGTTACATTTTTCTTTCTTTCAACAGTTTACTTTGTGTTCTGATGTTTCTGGCATTACATAATACTTTCCTGTGTCGGATTCTAAACAACTGACTAATATAGCAGCATATATAAGGACACGAAACCAACTTACTTAAACAATAATGGAAACCTCACCAATTCTTATGTGTGCTTTTAAAAGGAAATTTAATTTATTTAAACTCATCCTTTTACTGTAGAGTGAATAAATATGGGTACAGCATTTTAAAATGAGATTAAGGTAACCTTAGCTGCAATATTTAGCCATGAAAGGATTTCTTTATCCCAGTTACTGGACTCATCAGTCATATGCCATACGTTCTAGCAAAATGGTGGTTATAGCTTAAAGCTAGATTTTGGGGCATATTTTGGGGTAAACTCTACAGAGATGGAAAGTAATGCTTGTCTTGATCTAAAGAGCTTAAACATTTCTACTGAAAAGTGATATTACCACAAAATACTTACCACAGAAAAGTGTTATTTTAAGCAGTGTAATCATGACCTCTTAAACATATGGCTGCATAGTAACTCCCGCATGGATGTGGTCAGGAGTTGAGTGGAAGGTAACATTTTGGTTGACAGCTCTCATTTTTCTCACTTTTGACATAAAAAAATATTAACATTACACAATTCTTCCTTGCAAAAAGCACACACATTGATTTTGATAGCAATTAAAAAATAGTTGAGAGCAAATTATTCAATGCTTACAGTACAGATCATTGAAACTGCTGATGGCATTCTATATGTTAAAATACAGTTGATGGGCAGATGAGTATTAAACTAATTGAGTGTAAAAAAAATAATTGAATATATACAGTATATCAATTGACATGGTAATATGTTGTTTTATGTGCTGTTCACCATTACCGGAAACAAGTAAATTTTCCAATCCACTTATTGATATACTGATCTATAGTTAAACAATAACCAAATCCAAGGACAAACATGTAATATATTGCAGCTTACCTGTCATTAGATGTGGTCTTTGCATTCATTTTTATCTTTCAGTATAAGAACCAAGAACTTTACACAAAGTAGAGAAAATATGTTGATCTTGCCAGATAATACCAGTGTCCTTGTCACTTAATGTGAACTGAACTGAAAGCAAAACTTTGTTAAAGCAGATCTTTTGCCCTTTTATTAAATTTCACACTAGCATGCATCATTGCATGCTGATATACAACTATCCAACACTAAGTTTTAAACTGCGAGATCTTGCTGGATCTTGCAGTATTCTCATACTGAGCATGTGCAAGATGAAGCGCTTCATCTCACCCATGTTTTGTATGACATAAAAATCAATTGCTGTTAAAACCTTCTCCATGAGATCTCAAGAGAGGGGAAAAAAAGAAGCAAGACAGGGTGCACGTATGCCAAACCAGCTCCTACTCTTCAAAAGGAACTATTCAGTACTGTCCTTGATACTTTTGTAGCACCCTCTAGCTAGGGTGAGAAGTGTAAATAGGTTTAGTTGTTAGTGTAGGAAAATTGGCTTGGCTGAGAGCCAGGCCTGGGCTGTGAATCTGGGTCAGAGATAAGTGACTCAGGGGCTGGAGGACTCATCTGGCAGCTCTCTCTGACACTTCCCCCTGGTCTGGAAGTTGGTAGAAACTTCCAGAGCTGGAGGGTGGAAGTAGGGAGGTGCTACCATGCATATTTATGATGCCTCTGCCAATTCCCAGCTTTGGGCCAGCAGGATTTGGATTTGGATGTTAGTGCAAATAAAAAAAGTATCACGCACAGTACTCAATTGTTCTTTTTAAAGAGTAGGAGCTAGTGTGGCACTGAGAAGAAAACTAGTAAAGTGGGGGAACAGCAGCAATCTTTTTTTTATTTTTTATTTATTTAATATCTTTTGTAGTAAAAAAGTAAATGGTTCATTGGACCCTTTTAGCAGGCAACCAAAATAGAGTATAATATCTATTAGCAGGGACATCTGTTGCACTCTTAGCATGAGGATACTGTACCAGTCTGTATGCCAGGAGTGTTTGGCTTGCACCTTTTAGGACAAAATTTCAAAAGATAGTGGATGTACATAACGATTGGTCAATGTGTAGCACCCTCTAGTGTTAGAGATGTAGATAGTCTTTTGTAAGTGTAGGTAAATTTATGCAGGCTTGGCTGGCAGCCAAGCCTGTCTGTTTTGTCCGGGGTTGAGCGAAATCCAGGGAGAGCTGGATGACTCACAGGAAGCATTACTGAGACCTCCCCCTATTCTAGAATGTACTAGAACATTCTGGAAAGGGGGAGGGGAGGTAAGGTGGAGCTGCCTGGAGTATTCTGAGGGCCCCGATCTCCAAATTGGATTGGCAGGGGGAAGGCCCCCAAATACTCAGGGTCAGCCCAGCGGAGAAGGAGAGTTTCGGTTGAAGCTGGAGATGGAGTGTTAGGCTGTCGTCGCCTTTGAGGGAGCTCCCCAGTCTGGGGAGCAGACAGGACCCTCTTAAGACACACAGAGGTGTCCTGGACAGGAGGCAATGGGAGAAGGAGAGGACAGCGGGAAAACACTGCTGGGCAAGTCTCCAGGAGCAACCAGATCAGCCAAGAGGGCTGGTGAGTGACACACAGTCAGGAGGACTGGGAGGCACGCCTGGGAGGACTGGGATGGAGCAGTCTGGGATGGGTGCAGAGACAGTCAGAAGGACTGCGGTGACACAGGCAGTGAAAAGAAGCAGCTGCAGCCAGGAGGGCTGGCAGGGCCTGGAGAGGTGGTACTGCAATCAGTAATAATATTTTGCTACACCATAGGGGCCCCCGGTCCCTGCCTGCAAAGGGCATTTGCTTTGGGCCTGGCTGAGCCAGTGTCAGTCAGGCCTCAGCAACAGTGTTAGCTGGTCCTGGGAGTAATAGTTAGCAATCAAGTGTATGTGCTGGAGGTGAAGAGGAGAGGATGTATATACCGGAGGTGTATATAGTTAGTCCCTGCATTCTTCTATCTTCAATGAAGTGGGCATACCCTATCCCCATCCAAGTTATATCCCCTTAATAAAAAAAAAAAAAAACACAAAACAAAGTACAGGGACTGATTCTTGACTGAAATGTGTCTGGAAATTCATATGTCTGGCTGTGCAGGGTGGGTGATGGACCACAATTACCAGCAGCCCCATAGGGGTACCGATACATATACATTAGTACATATACATTAGTTGTTATGTTTGGCACTTTTTAGGCAAGGTTTATATTAATTAGCATGTTACTGTGAGAGCTTTTGACACAGGAGTCTATGGATATTTTTTTCAAATTGTACTGGATAATTTGGGGGGAGAGGATCTCAGATCAATAGGATTTGGGATTGAAGTTATGTCAAATTTATGCTCAAAAGTAATCTAATATTTTAAAAACTATTATGAGATGCACTAATGGGTTTTACTTCCTCTTCTGCTCCCTGCAAAGCCTGCAAATTAAAAGCATAATGAGCTAGTATGCATCGCATACTAGCCCATTATGTGACACTCACCTGCAAATGAATCCATCGCTGTCCCCTGTGCAGGCTGCGTCCATCTTCACCCCTCTTCCTTCTGGGGGCCGCAGACTCCGGCTCTGTGACTGACCGGAGCCGTGTGGCGTCACTCCCGCGCATACACGCGGGAGCCATCAGTTAAGGCACACGCCGGGGAAAGAAACCGCACAGAGGTCCGATTCTTCACAGTGCATGCGCCAATTACATCATTGGCACACTACAAGTGAAATATTTCCTAAACAGTGCACATTTAGGAGATATTTCCACTACCTATAGGTAAGCCTTATTCAAGGCTTACCTATAGTTAAAAGTCACTAGGGAGGGTTTACAACCACTTTAGCCATCCATAACATTTGGCTACAACAAAGGACTATAAATTATGATTTTTTATTTTCATACTCTGAAAATTATCATACAGAGCACTTAAAAACATAATGTTTGTTTTTAAATTACACATCAGTTTCTACATGTCTCCTACTGTAATTTTAAATAATTTAGACACTATTAGCATTTTCCTAAAAAAAAAAAAAAAAACACACTGTTAAATGTTATATTTTTACTTGCATAAAACTTGCTTGGTCTCATATAATTATAACAGGCAATATTCAGGCTGTCACGTAGGAGCTTTATAAATAATTTATAGTCTGAAGGAAGTATAGTAATTTGCATGCATGACACAGCCTGTTCAAAAATGCAGGTTAGCGTTGGTAACGCCCTTAAGTTGGTCAGAGTGGTAATTCTGAATACATTTTGGTGTGCTTATTTGATGGGAGAATTCTGAACAGTTGCCTAAATGCCAATATTTTACAGAAAAAAAAAAACATTTTGAAACAACAGAGACTAATGATAATAAATAAGTAGGAAAACTCAATGTTTTATGTAAAGCTGAACCACAGATAAATATAAAAGTTACATATTAGATTTTTTTATGATAAACAAATGTTTTTTTTGTATTGTTGTGCTCCCATCTGGAAATCCATCCTACAGTCACTCTAATAAAGGGCACTATCCCCTCTATTTCCATTTTCAACGATCAGTAGCTGCTATACCTGTTAAGGACTCATGCATCGGTCTTGTAATTTACCCTCTGTAATTTATTTTACAGCGAGCTATGACATAATTACATCACCACTCGCTGTGGTGGGTGGACTCAGAGTCTCAGACTCCCATTTCGACACACTCACTCACTTTGCAACATGAGTGACAGGCCAGAAGACTTAAAGGGGTTGTAAACCCTTGTGTTTTTTCATCTTAATGCTTCCTATGCATTAAAGTGGTGTTCCGACAAAAAAATAAATAAAATAAAAGCCAGCAGCTACACATACTGCAGCTGCTGGCTTTTAACAATAGGACACTTACCTGGTGTCCTGGAGTCCTGCGATGTCAGCACCGCAACTGATGTTTCCATCAGCTGTCGGGTGCTGCCACCGCCATTGCGGGTATGGGTACCCAGCAGTGTAGCCTTTTGGCTTCAAGGCGGGAACCCTACTGTGCATGCGCGAGGCCCCGCTCTTCTCTGCTACTGGCCCGTCTACAGGGAGAGAAGGAGGGAGCCCCGCGGTGATTTCACGTGGCCTCGGCCCGGAGTCCAGGAAGTGGGAACAGGATGCCTAAGACATAAAGAAAAAAAAGAGAAAGGTCTGGTGTCCCCAGTAACACACTTCCATCCCTATAACATATAGTAAAACAAAGGATTCGCCCTGGGACTTTAAATGAAGTGGGTACCATTTCCGCCAGTAAACATAACAGTAGAAAATACAGTATATGGTTTATTCAAGTAAAATTGTTTACATGCATAGATAACACCAACAGTTGCCAAAAAAAGGGATATATAAAACAAGAAATATTGGTACATGGATGTAATAGTAGTCATAGTACACGGGCATCATACTACCCGACTATTTTCGCGAGATCCAGCTCGCTCTTCAGGGGTGGATGTGTGTAACATTGTACCTAAGATAAAAAAGTATATAGTTGGCAAAATGGCACAGTATTAGTTATAAAGGCACAGGGTAGGAGGGGTTATGGGTCCCCATACTCACCACTGAGCTTGACCATGGCTACAGGTGTACGGCTCCAAGATAGCGGCAGCAGGTGCCTCACCAGGGAGCTGAGGGGGCGAAGTCAGATGGGACCCCACCAGGGGCCAAATGGCGAGCAGGCATGGCATAGGTATAGGTGTAGGTGTAGTGATGTAACCCTAGAGACCTCGTTAGTTCATAAAGAGTGTAGGCTGTAAACATAAGTATGTTTGCCAGGCATCTAAAGTAATAAAGTAGAATCAATAAGTACTAGCATGAAGATATATATGCATGAAATGAGAGGCCTGGACCCAAAGATGGTAGGGAACATGAAGATGGTAGGAAACATAGGATAACAGAGGGATACTAACAGGTGCAAAGATAGAAAAGAAAAGGAAGTGAAAGAGGTGGACTGTGATTGTGTAATAGTAGGGTAGTGATGTATCCCTAAAAACCTCATTAGTCCATAAAGATTATAGGCTATAAACATGAGTATGTTTGTCAGGCATCTAAAGTAGTAAAATCAATGAGTATTCGCATACAGATATGTATATATATAAGTAAAAGGCCTGGGCCACGGATGGTAGGGAAAAGGAGATGGTGGAAAACATAGGATAGCAGAGGGATACTAACAAGTGACAAGATGAAAAAGACAGAAAGGAAAGAGGGGTGGATTGTGATAGTGTAGTGAGATGTGTGATATCAAATAAATAAAAATGAATAAAATAAATTAAATAAAGCTATGTATGAGGTATGCAAGTATGCCTAAAGGTAACAAGTATCAAAAGGTGAAGATGGTAAATACCTGAGTGTGGTGAATATCTTGAATATAAGAGTAATGAGACACAGCAGGCAACCTCCACAGCTGTGTATGTCCTCAATGAAGAGTGAAATTAAAATGCAAGCCATGCCTGACCTCCAATTTAACCCCGGGAGAGCCCAGGAGGCTCCGCCCCCAACACCATGTGTGGATGGCTGACATGTGAGCACAGGAGGCGCCCACTGTCATAGGGAGGCACGCAAATGCGCACACATCCCCCAGCCATCAGATGATATAGTGCATCCAGCTGCGCTGACGTCTGCAAAATCGCAGACGCCACACCTCCGGAGCCTGAACATGGTGCCGATGTGTAGGTGTCCCCATCCACCCAAAAGCAGATGGGGACAGCAGGAGACATGAAAAAGCCTCCCTTTATACACATCGCAGCCCCCAATGCGAGACAGAAAATGCCAACGCCAACTGGATGCCTTACTGGATGCCTAAGACAGGTATTCTGTCCCCCCTCCCCCCTGAAAGGTGCCAATTGTGGCACCGGAGGGGGAGAGGAGAAAAATGAGCGGAAGTTCCACTTTTGGGTGGAACTCCGCTTTAAGGTGAAAAAACTTCTGTCACTGACCAGCCCCCCATTTTACTCACCTGAGCACGTTCGTTCCCATGCCGGAGACGTGAAATCCCTCTCTGGCCGGGGTCTCACCTCTTGTTTGGATAGATTGATAGCAGCGCAGCCATTGGCTCCCGCTGCTATCAATCAAATCCAATGATGTGGGCGCCGGTGAGCGAGGCTGAGTCTAGCATTCTCTGTCTATGGACGCAAATGCTGGACTCGGGAGCACGCCCGCACGGTAACCCCCAGAGAGAGTGCTTCTCCTAGGGGGTTTTCTGATGCAGGGAGGAGCCGCGAATGCCATTGGGGGACCCCAGAAGATGAGGATCGGGGCCACTCTGTGCAAAACAAATTGCACAGTGGAGGTAAGTATGATGTGTTTGTTATTTAAAAAAATACAAAAACGAGGGTTTACAACCCCATTTAAGTTCTGAACCATCCAGCATGTCCTCACACTGTGACTGGAAGGGCAGGAGATTCCTAGTCTGTCAGTCTCCATTCACAGCAAAATCCCCCCCCCCCCTTTTTTTTTTTCCTTCCTTTCACACCTTTTGTGTCTGTAGTTTAATCTGTTCAATGGTAGTTCAAACTTTCCTTCTGGTTTACATATATATCCCTCTGTTATGTTTTTACCTTGTTAGGTACTTGTTGCTTTGCCCGTTTGTGGGTGTCCTTGTGTACCCTGATTTGCTGCTCCCACTGGGAAAACACCATTCTGAACCACCTACTATTTGTGCTCTGGGGATCTTTCAAAATCCTTTAAAAGTATAAAATGCCTTTATGCTTTCATCTGCTGAATATTTCCATGTGATTTTAGCCTTCCGTCTGAGGCGTAAGGGACCATCTATCCGATTAATGCTGTGCAACACTGTCTAGGAATATATGTCTTGTGAGTGATCCATTTTTGCAAATATCTCCCCTTTCCCCATTTTTACGACAGTGCTGAAATGAATCGCTATATTTATATACATTGATTTATAACTAACTATACTAAAATTTGCTCCCTATGTACTTATTTATACAACCCCCTTTTTTTCAATAGAATGTTACCAGCATGCTTCCATCTAATCCCTGAAAAAGGAAATGAATACAGAGTCTGTTTAGCCTTTTGGCTTTTTTCTGTTTCCGAAACATGTTGGGACTTGTTGTGACCACCATATTCAATCGACTTCCAGTCTAGTAATGTTGTGTGCTCTCAACATTCAATTCGCTGCTGATTTCTATTGTACATGTATTTCAATTTCATGATTTTAGATGTTGTATATTCTATTCTATTTTATATATATTTATCCAATAAAATGTATATTTTTATATACATCTTCTATGATTCTATTGCCAATATCCTGTCCCCCCTTTTACCCATACCATCCCCTTGGGGCACCCCCTTCCTTTTCTCCAATCGCAATTGGGATGTGGTAAAAGCTGTCAGGATTTCCTTATTGGTTGGCTTCCTCTTCCTTTTTTTTTTTCTTCCTAGTCTGTCAGTCCCACCAACACCTGTGATTGGCAGGCTATGCAAATGAATACGTTTTACTCTAAATGCCCACCTCTTACACTTTACTCAGCACTCAGTTTCACTGTATGCACTCTAGGTATACTTTTTTTGCAAAATATGTTTGAGATGGACATATTTAAGTATTATGCCCCTTTTCATGTATTAATATATATAGTTGAAAGACAAAGTCATACACAAAAAAATAAGAGACAGCAGTGCTGTGTGATGTGGGTGGAGTCAGAAACCTCAGTGGACTACTTCTTACTATACTACAAACTCCCCACAAATCCATCCCCAGGCATGCCAACAACCTGACAGTAGTTGGCTGAAATTAGGGCTTTAAATGTAACATTAATATGCAAAACAGCATAAAACCTTAGTAAAAAGCATATAAGTGCATATAGGTGTACCTTAACCCATATCACCACCATCACCATGTGAGTAATTCACATATCGGTTAATACCTGAGATCGGGTAAAAGTTCAGTTTTCACTGAAAGTTCTTCTCAGGGTAGTGAATACTTAAAGCGGAACTATACTCACCCCCATTCCAGGCTGTGTGATGTCCCAGAGCTTCCTCTGCTGACATCTTCAGCCAGTCTTCTTTCGGATTTTGATCTTCAGCTGTATTACTTGGCTATACCTTGATGACAACCCTCCCATGCCTGCCTGGGGTTTATTGATCTTGGCAGAAGCAAAAATTTCACACTTAGTTTGCATGGATAGCATGCCCGGTGACCCCACCCCTTAGTTATTTGAGAACTGTCAGACGGCAGAGCTGGCAGTGTGCGGAAGCCTATAGCGGGAGTGGACCGTTTATTTCAATTTTTTGTGTCGGCGGTGGGGGCGGGAGTCGTGATTGACGGATCTACATTAAAGGACATTGTTTTGTTTTTGTATGTATTTTTTAAATAAAGGACTTGTCAAAACCTGCCTACAGCCATTTTTTACGCTACACTTTTTTGGTGAATGAGTAGGGGTACAATTTACCCCATACTTATTCACATGGGGGGGCGGGATCTAGGGGCCCCCTAGTTAAAGGGGCCTTCCAGATTCCGATAAGCCCCCCACCCGCAGACCCCCACAACCACTGGACAGGGTTGTGGGGAAGAGGCCCTTGTCCCCATCAACAGGGGGACAAGGTGCTTTGGGGGACCACACTGTTTTTTCCCTGATTTATTTATTTCCAGCAATTCTTGTTTTTACATTTAGCTGTAAGTAGGGAACTCTGCTGACAGCTGATGACTCATTGGTTGTTAAGGACACAGCGTCCACCTGCTCCTTAACAATGGGCTATCCACAGTTTGTTATGGAGAAAAAAAAAATGCATGTAAAATGCATAAAAAACGCAACATTTTTGGTGCGGGTCCATTAAAGTCTATTACACCCAAAATGCAATCTGCTGGGGGAAAAGAAGCCTTGATCCTTTCCAAAAGTGCACTGGCTAGAAAATGCATAGATGTGAACATGTACCATAGGAAACCATGTTACATGGACTGTAGTGTGTTTCTGCAAACTGCAAAACGCACTAAAAAGCACATAGGTGTGGACCTAGTGTACATGTACTCACTCCATCATCAACTATACATCTGTAGCACCCTCCTAGGTCAGGTGCAAAAAGTGAGGCAGATTTAGTTTTTGGCTCTGCTGTTAGAGCCCATTCACACAGGGACGACTTGTCAGGCGACCTAGTCGCCTGACAAGTCGCCTCCCGTTCTGTGCTATGGAACCGTTCTAAGGGGAGCGACGCAAGTCGCTCCGACTTAGAAAAAGGTTCCTGTACGACTTCGGGGGCGACTTGGGGCAACTTGCATAGACTTCTATACAGAAGTCGTTTTGCAAGTCGCCCGGGCAGTCGTTTGCAGGTCGCCTCGCTGAGGCGACCTGCAAGTCGTGTTGCCCCCTGTGTGAATGGGGTCTTAGAAGTGGAGACTTGATTATGTTTTGCCTACTCTGAGTTCTACAGCTGCAGGCTTGTCTGTCTCCCCCTGTCTTTCCAGAATTTACTGAAAGCATAATGAGAGGAGGGCAGAGTCTGAGCTGGCCCTGGATACAGCTTTAGCCAATCCCTGGTCAAGAAGAATGGCCAGCAGGGGGCTGACAGGTTTATTCAGTGCTTTGAAAAAGTATTCACACCCCTTGATATTTTCCACATTTTGTCATATTAAAAGCAAAAATGTAAATGTATTTTATGGGATTTTATGTGATAGACCAACACAAAGTGGCACATAATTGTGAAGTGGAAGGAAAATTATAATGGATTTCAAAATTTGTTTACAAATAAATATGTAAAAAGTGTGGCTTGCATTTGTATTCAGCCCCCTTTACTCTGATACCCCTAACTAAAATCTAGTGGAATTAATTGCCTTCAGAAGTAAATCGAGTCCACCTATATGTAATTTAATCTTAGTATAAACACAGCTGTTCTGTGAAGCCCTCAGAGGTTTGTTAGAGAACCTTTGTGAACAAACAGCATCATGAAGGCCAAGGAACACACCAAATAGGTGAGGGATAAAGTTGTGGAGAAGTTTAAAGCAGTGTTAGGTTATAAAAAAATATCCCAAGCTTTGAACATCTCACAGAGCACTGTTCAATCCATCATCCCAAAATGGAAAGAGTATGGCACATGGCCGTCCACCTAAACTGACAGGCCGGGCAAGGAGAGCATTAATCAGAGAAGCAGCCAAGAGGACCATGGTTACTCTGGAGAAGCTGAAGAGATCCAGAACTCAGGTAGAAGATTCTGTCCACAGGACAACTATTAGTCGTGCACTCCACAATCTGGCCTTTATGGAAGAGTGGCAAGAAGAAAGCCATTGTTGAAAGGAAGCCATAAGAAGTCCCATTTGCAGTTTGCGAGAAACCATGAGGGGGACAGAGAAAACATGTGGAAGAGCTCCATGAATATTAAAGGGAACCCCGAACTAAAATTTAAAAAAAAAAATTGCGTGGGGGTCCCCCCAAATTCCACCTGAGGCCTGTCAGGTCTGGTACGGATATTAAGGGGAACCCTGCGCCAATTTTTTTTTAAAAATGGCGTAGAGGTCGCCCTCAAAATCCATACCAGACCCCTCAGGTCTGGTATAGATTTTAAGGGGAACCCCGCGCCAAAATTTAAAAAAAAAAACGTGGGGGTCCCCCCAAAAATCCATACCAGACCCTTAACCAAGCACGCAACCTGGCAGGCCACAGGAAAAGAGGGGGGACCAGAGAGCGTCCCCCCTCCTGAACCATACCAGGCCACATGCCCTCAACATGGGGAGGGTGCTTTGAGGTCCCCATGTTGATGGGGACAAGGGCCTCATCCCCACAACCCTTGCCCGGTGGTTGTGGGGGTCTGCGGGCAGGGGGCTTATCAGAATCTGGAAGCCCCCTTTAACAAGGGGACCCCTAGATCCCGCCCCCCGTGTGAAATGGTAACGGGTACATGGTACCCATACCATTTCACAAAAAAAGGGTCAAAATTTAAAAAAAACACAGGACACACTTTGGGACAAGTCCTTAATTAAAAAATTAAAAAATAAAAATGTCCCACGAAATCCATTCTTCTCTTGCCCTGCCAATGGACAAAAAAAAAAAACCCTCAAGCCACCACCGGTCTGCCTCCATGGGAGACACCCTCCGTATGACGCGTTCTCGCAGGTGACAGTTCTTTTATAACTGAGGGCACAGCAAAACAGTGATGTCCTGGGTGACCCTGCCCCCTCTGACTGATGGGGACTTCCCAATGGCTTCCCTGTGGTGTCAGAAGGGGGTGGGGCCATCCGTTTACGTAAACTTTAAGCATTATTAAAATCACTGCTCCCGAAAAGACGGCCGTTTTGAAAAAAAAAAATTCATTGATACATGTCCCCTGGGGCAGGAACCGGGTCCCCAAACACTCTTTATGACAATAACTTGCATATAAGCCTTTAAAATGAACACTTTTGATTTTTCATGTTAATGTCCCATAGACTTTAATGGTGTTCCCAATTTTTCCCCAAACACTATCTGCCTGATTACTGTCTGAGGTCTGAGAGAGATTTTATGCATCTGGCTGAAAATACCCTGTGCCTGGCCGCCTGCTCCGTTAAGGGATCAGAACCTGGGATCAGATTGGTGGACCAAGTCAGGGGTCCGCTACATTTCATTGCTTTGGTGTATACCTCCTAAGGTTGATAATAGTGAACCATGCCAGTGCAATTAACCATTGGCTATGTTAAGCCTTGCACACACATGGTCCACTGTTGTCACCATTAGAAAGTATTCCCAAAGTAATGATGTATAGCTGTCTTTTTGCATGCCTACATTCTGAGCCAAATATTGAGAATAGCAATCCGAACTGCAAACTGCAGGAGACGGCTGCTGTGATGATAATCCAACCCATCCGGTAAGTATACTAATACCACTGAGCTAGTTCAAATACATTGGCATGTTGACTAGAGTGTATTAATTAACTGACAGAATTGCTTTACAGTGGGTTCTAGAGGTGTCTATTGCCAAAAGGAGCTGTCAATAATAACCACACCAGCAATTATACACTCATATTTTATCTGTTTATAAGCCACCCAAGTAATCCTGTTGAATGCAGCGAAGCAATAACTTTATTTGAAAAATAAAGAAGGAGTAAGAGAAACCCTTTCAGTCTTGTCCCTTACTATTTAATCTAAATGTGATAAGTACACAGTTCTTCAAGAAATACAGAACACCTCCCTAAAGCCTTGAGCAGTGGTGTTCTTTTGGTTTATTGTTATAGGCTTGCTTCTACGTCCACCATGAACTTTCCAGGTTTGAGCTCTCCCAGGAGGGCACTGTTGGTCGGTATCATGTTCTTGCTGCACTGAATAGTTCCAAAACATGGAATATTAGCTGAGTGCTGTCTTTTTTAATCACACATACGATTGACCAGTGTGAGGCAATCTAGCCTTTTCTGTCTCATAAATATGTAGCAAGATATATGCATGTATTAATCCTGTTTTTACCCATTTATTATTAACTGTAGATATTTATCCTCACAAACATCTGGTAAGAATGATAAATCCACACGCATCTTTGTTTATTGGAAGTCTGACACTAATTTAGTCCCTGAAGCTTAAAGAAACTTGGCTTAGTGATTTCTCCAGGATTCATAACCTCATGAAATATAAATATATACATTTTTTAGTTTTGGCAAACATGCAGCATATTTGTATATGTATATTTCCTTCCTAGGTTTTAAAGTAATTCTTAATCGGATTATAGCATATGTATGAGAATGCATAGAAAGTACAAAAAAGAAAAAGTAAGTAGAATATATTTAACCCATTGGTTCTGACTAGGATCTATGGAGAAAAAGCAAGGTGCGCCAATCTAAGTGCAGTTACCAGTACAACTTTATTTAATAAATGTAAAAAAGAATGACCAAATGGCTAATCACAAAGGTGCAGTGGGATAAGGCATGTAATAACATGTGGATAGCCCATAGGCAAAACCGTGGTGGCTCACAGTAAAGGGTCCCAAAGTTGTGCAACAGCGCTGTGGAGGATGTGCGGAGGCTGTCCGTGGTGTGCTTTCCTCGGCCGGTGGGGGCTATACCATGGAGGGAGAGCCCTGGTGTCAGCAAGGTAGTGCAGGGATCCTCTCAGACACCGGAAGCCGGAACTGGAAGCCAGAATGGGATGAAAACCAGCGTGAAGCGCACAATACACTGGAGTGAAGGCAGAAGAAATGACGTCTGGACGTGTCAGATGACGCGTTTGAATGCATCCGCATTTTCTTCAGATCTAATAGGCTAATGGGATCTATATCATATATATAGGCTGGCGTTCGTCGCTAAGTGACATACAATGATAAAAATTCATAATGATAAAAATTCATACCTTAATAGAAAAAAGAAAGTGAAAAGTAAATGAAGGGAAAATAAGAACAAATGAGATAAAGATTAGAATGAGAAAGAAAGAAAACGGAAGAAAAGAGAAAATAAAATAAAATAAAATAAAAATGGAAATAAAATAAATGAGAAATAAAAATAGAGATAAAAGATAGAAAATATAAAAAATAAAATAGAATAAAATTGGGAGAATATTTTTTAAAATAGAAATGGTAAAAAGGAAGAAAGAAGAAGATAATCATAAAGAAAGTTCAAATATATAAGGGGTCCATATAGTGAACTTGGTGTTGAGTTATTCACTTTACGGTCAACACAGAGGACAAGGGGGCACTCTTTACGACTGGAGAAAAAGAGATTTCATCTCCAAATACGGATAGGTTTCTTCACAGTAAGAGCTGTGAAAATGTGGAATAGACTCCCGCCAGAGGTGGTTCTGGCCAGCTCAGTAGATTGCTTTAAGAAAGGCCTGGATACTTTCCTAAATGTACATAATATAACTGGGTACTAGTATTTATAGGTAAAGTTGATCCAGGGAAAATCCGATTGCCTCTTGGGGGATCATGAAGGAATTTTTTCCCCTGCTGTAGCAAATTGGAGCATGCCCTGCTGGGGTTTTTTGCCTTCCTCTGGATCAACTGTGGGTATAGAATTGGGTATATTGGATTGTACGATTTTTTTTTGTTTTTTTTTTTGTTTTGTTTTTTGTCTTTTTTTATGGTTGAATTGGATGGGCTTGTATCTTTTTTCAACCTGACTAACTATGTAACTATCATCACTTTACCTGAATACAGGGAATTCTTTACCAGAAGGGGACAGGGAAAGGACAACAGCAGCTGCATGTGCCCATGATTGGAGATGAGGAAAAAATAACAATAAGCCACTCTGTCTGAAACTACTGCAATTTCCTCTGCTGAATATATGAACAACAAGAAGACTTGTTTTACCAACAATATGAGTTTCCCTTAAAAATACCATGAATACAGACAGATTTCACATGGCCACATGATAAATTATTTTATTTTTTTAAATGTGAAATGATAAAAGAAAAAAAAAGAAAAAGAAAAACGTAAGCATGATATGTACTTTTGTTGTTGGTGTTTTACTTTCACGGTGCTCGGATTCTGGAGTATAATTCTGTGTAATTTTTTTGTGATGAGATTATGTTTTATACTCCATCTAGCATTTCCCACTTTCACTTGTGGCCATCACCATGCATCCGACACACGTATGCCCCCAAGGAGATCTTTATTTGTTTGGGGGTCATTCCTTTTTCCCCCCATACTGTGGTTCTGGATGCTTTCTGCACCGTCCCAACAATTTGGGTGGGTAATTCGTGTGTCAGGGGCTATTAGTTTCTCCTTTATGGAAAGACTCCCTTTCTGGGTCTCTTTTCCTTATGTCTCTGTTTCAGGTTGGGTTGTGCTTTTTCATCTCTCCACCCAGCCCGACCTTTACAGAGCTTTCTTTGATTTATTTATAATTTTTACCTTTTTGATATCCCCAATGTGTAGCACGGGATCTGCAGCGACATTTACTGTCAGCAGTGGTTGCCTCTGCTTTCATGTTTTGGGTTCTAGGGGGGGCGGGGCTGCGTGTGCTGTCCCCGCATTCTGTCATACGCATTGTATGCTGTGCCTGAGCGGCGCTCGGGGAATGACGTCATCGCAACACGTGGTGTGGCACCGTTCCCCGCCACCCTACGAGGCTCCGGCAGTTGTAAGCACGGGCCATAAAAGGAGGACGCCGGGAACTCCAGAGCCGCCATCCTTACCTCCTGACATCTTGTTGGGAGGGTTAGCAATATTTTTGTCCTGGATAGGTGAGGTTTAACCTCTCTTCTATTCAGAGGTTATAGTGGACTTTGTGCAGCTTTGGTTCGATCGGTGAGAGGGACTTTCAGCATTGTTGGTGAGTGTAGCTATTTTTTGGATATACTTAATCCACCTTATTTCTGGGGCTCAGGGCTCTGGGCTTCACTTATGGAAGGGGGCTCTTATGGTTCTTCTTGGGGAGTGATATTTTGCCCAGTGTATGCCCTCAACCTTGTTAAATGTGGTATTTTTCCTTTTTTTATTTTTTTCCTCATTACCTCTTTTGATTGGGAATCCCGATTTCCATCTTCTGGAGATTCTGTATTGGATGTTTTAGTTTGTAAGTATAAAAAATACCCCCCGTTTCTTGGTATTTGGGGGATATTTTACCCCTTGGATCCTTTAGCTTTGAGGTTGTTCACCTCATATTTTGCTAAAAAATTCTAAAAAATTCAAAAAAAATAAAAAAAATTTGAATTATGAGCTTATTTGTATAATGATAACATGATTTATATATTGATTTAGTTATGAGCCTCACCACTTGCTGTATATTCCTCTCATAGGTCCTCTTACTATTGCTGCTCTCAGCCGCTATTTTCAAGGCGATATTTCGCCCTATTAATTTGGTGCCTCTTTTGGACTACTACATCCGGGGGTTCTTTTGCATGTTGCAAGGCCAATACAAGCTCTGTGAATGTCTGATGGGATATGGAAACCTTTTTAGTCAAATCACTGTTTGTTTATATGTAAGTTTTTGTACATGTTGATATAGGTTTCATATTGTTTCAGATATATGCTATAAGATATGTTCCTGTATTATACATACTTATATTGTATCTTGTACTTTTCAGAATTGGCAAAATTGTCCCCGATGAAGATTATATATTTAATTATTTTGAAAACACGTTATTTTGACTCTCACTCACATGGATAAGGAGCATCTATGTAGTGGGATTTTTTTGCCATCACTGTAATATAATGTATTGTGGTATTTATATGTTTGTTTCTCTAGAAAATTGTTTTTTAAACTTTTTTTGTATTAATAAAAATCAAAAACTCTTTTTATATAAATTTTCTTTAATTAATTTCATTATTGCCCTTAAAATCACATTTTTTGAGGTTCTTTTTGTATTATCTGGGGATGGTGGCAAATTTCACATCAATTCATGGGAGCATACTTTCTTCTAACGTAAGCATGCAATCCCGAATTGACAGATCTGTTTTTATCTCTAGTAATGATTTTGTTTGGGATTTTAAATTGGAACGGAACTGTTAAAAAGGATGAAGTGGAGTATGGGCTTGCTGCTGCTAGCATCTCATAAGACATGGCAACTAAAGTTCTTAAATATTGGTTTGGGTGACCACAACATAGTCTTTCATTACACACATTGCTCATAGCAATGGATATACCCATCTAGCAAGGTAAAGAATACCTTCCAAACTGGAGATTTTCATGCAATGCCACCACATTTATGGTTGGAGTTTAGCCCAGTAAATTGATAGCAACATTATCATCTCTAGAGCCTGAAATTATACCCTGCCTCATAGAAACTTTTGTTTTCCTTTTGTTTAGTGAAAAACAAAAATGTGGGTAAGATTTACCTTTGCTTCATATGAAATGAATTGATTATGATGTCCAATCTACCACTACATCATCACTGTTGACTTTCCCAGAGTCATAAAGTAATAATGTTAGAAAAGGAACAGAAGCATTAGCAATAATTATTGGCAATAATTGCCTTCTTTCAGGTTCCCAACTTAAATATCTGCTATGGGCAAAATTACCACAGCCACTGCCAATCATTTGCCTTCAGTGCTCCCCTTCTCTTAACTGCATACCTTTTTAAAGTTTAATGTCTCGTCACATTCTAAACCTAGGAAGGGAAGGGTCATACAGCTGCTGCTTCTACTCCTCATGTTTTCATTTTCCATTGAAGACAAGAACAAGCTACTAGATAATCAACACTGTAATGCCAGTTGAAAATGTTGGCTGTTTGGTACACTTGTTCAACCACAGCCTCAGACATTTTTACCCCAGATGTCAATGCCATTTTTAAAATAGCTGACAACAATATTGAATATATATTTATAGTCCAAATCCAAGTGTTTGTACACCTGAAGAAGGATCTTGATGGACCCATAACTATTATAACTTTATGAGTTCTTGACTCTATTAATAAATCTACAGGTGCTGCTGATTGGATTTTTGTTTCTGCATAATAGAGCTTGGGTGATCTCCGTTATCTGCCTTGCACCTGAAGGACCAAGTTCCTTGCTGGGTCTGTGCTGTCCTGACCAGCTTGTACATTAAATATATCTATCTATCTATCTATCTATCTATCTATCTATCTATCTATCTATCTATCTATCTATCTATCTATCTATCTATCTATCTATCTATCTATCTATCTATCTATCTATCTATCTATCTATCTATATATATATAGATATAGATATATATATATATCTATATATATATATATATATATATATATATAGATATATCTATATATATATATATATATATATATATATATATATATATATATATACAGTGGGGACGGAAAGTATTCAAACCCCCTTAAATTTTTCACTCTTTGTTATATTGCAGCCATTTGCTAAAATCATTTAAATTCATTTTTCCCTCATTAATGTGCACACAGCACCCCATATTGACAGAAAAACACAGAACTGTTGACATTTTTGCAGAGTTAATAAAAAAGAAAAACTGAAATATCACATGGTCCTAAGTATTCAGACCCTTTGCTGTGACACTCATATATTTAACTCAGGTGCTGTCCATTTCTTCTGATCATCCTTGAGATGGTTATACACCTTCATTTGAGTCCAGCTGTGTTTGATTATACTGATTGGACTTGATTAGGAAAACCACACACCTGTCTATATAAGACCTTACAGCTCACAGTGCATCTCAGAGCAAATCAGAATGATGAGGTCAAAGGAACTGCCTGAAGAGCTCAGAGACAGAATTGTGGCAAGGCACAGATCTGGCCAAGGTTACAAAAATTTCTGCTGCCAATATATATATATATATATATATATATATATATATATATATATTGGCAATGTATGTTGAAGATTTGGGGGTCTATCAATAAATGTTTTTACGCAAGATTTACACGTTTCTAATTGAATTAAGTTAGAAATATGTGTAAATTATGTGTGAACATGTGAGGAAAATAAGGAAGTCTCCCAAATTTAGTCAATTTGTGTTCTCTTGGAGATGCGGTAACCCATGCAGTGATACAATTAGCCAAACCTATCATAAATACAGTCTATGTCACTACTGTTGCGAAACAAGTTTTCAAAGCAACTTGATATGACATTGCTTCACTATGTACAGTATGTCTTGGCCCTTCCAATGAGCAATGGAGCAATAAGATGGGTAATTTTTGGGACTTACCTAGAGGGGAGCCATCAGTTATATTGGGGTATCACTGTTTTCTATTTTCTGTTAAAAATTCAATCTTATGGAATATACTACAGAGTAAAAAAGAAAACATCTTCTGAGCACTAATTAGATCTAAAATGACTACATAACTCTGGTACAATTTTGAGGGGAAAAAAAAGGAGGAACCCTATGTGTGGCCACTGCCCTCTTCAGCAAATTATAGGTAACTGTTCTGAGTCAGGGGAAAAATTGCATCACAACACAACAAAACAAACTAGAATTGGGCTTTAAAGCAGGGCCACCAAATAATTCTGGTGTCAGGCTTTACATTTTGAATGGTCCCCACAGTCCTGTCATGACCATGGAGGAAGCAAAGCATGAACTATAGAATAAAATAAGGATAACCAGAAAAAAAAGCGTGTAGTAGCCATAGAAAATTCAAATAATGCTGAACTGGTGAGTTAGCCAGTGTGTGCTGCCAGCCCATTCAACATGAACAGGCTTAACACAGGCTTAACATGGCATGCTCTAAGGCACTGCATTTTTGTAAGTTTATTAGTGCAATGCACAGTGCAAATCTGGTCTAAGTGTACCACATATATAGGTCATGTAAGGGTTTTGAAGTGTTAGCGCTATTTATAGTTGCTACACAACACATTTGCCAAATTTGATGGGAAGTTTTATATATATATATATATATATATATATATATATATAAACAGCTGTACAAATTGTCTTTGTTTATCCAAGAGTTATCTAAGAGCTACATTTTACCCAGTGTAACAAATGGCATTGCTGAAATGAAACACATTTTCTAGACTTGTGCACAACGGAAAAATTTGTTTAGTTTCGGTTAGTTGTTATTCGTAAAATACATAATTTCGTTCGGTTGTAAGCGTTATGTTACGTTAATACGTTTTCGGATAATTCGTTATTATTCGTAGAGTGTCGATATTCGTTATACGGAATCTCGAATCATGTCAAATCCATTCGTTATATGCGCTATAATTTCCTTTTTATTCGTTGAAATTCAATATTTATGTATGTATATATATTTGTGATAATGATTTGTAGTTTGGAAAGTCGTTTGTTTATTGAATCTATTAACACACACAATGACAATATCTCTTCTCCTCTGCTCAAATACAATACAGAACCCTTCTCACTTAGTTCTCAGAAATGCACTTTGCCAGTAATCCAACCTCCAGCACAAAATTAATCAGCCTTGACCTTTTGTTTCATTAGACCTTTAACAAATTACCTACCGAATCGTGTCAAATTCATTTGTTATGTCCGCTATAATTTCTTTCGTATTATTTGAAATTCATTATTTTTTTATGATCCGAATGTCCGAAAGATGCAAAATTCGTCCAAATTTCGATTCGTTACGAAACGAATTGCACAAGCCTAACATTTTCCATAAAAGCCAGTCTGCTATGATACATACTATGTCTATTTACTGTCGCTCCTATTTTGCACCCTCAGGTAAAGATTTTGACATGGCCATTCATTCCATTTCTAAGTGTCTTTAGCTTCAACATGAACTTAGAACAGACTATTGTTCACTCTGAATCTCGCTCCAAAAACATTTGAATAAGTGAAATGACCTGAAGGAAAATGCTATTCAGTAAATTGTTTTTGCTTTTCTCACTGTCTCGGTATAGTATTGCCCTGGAGATGTACAAAAGAACCAAAGCTTTTAGCTAGGTTTAAATTAAGTAGTAAATGAGGGGACATATTTATTTCAAGTGCTTTTTCAGCAGGTAATTTTCTATCTACAAAGAAATATTTCTTTATTTTCCTGCTGTATATTGTATGTAATATTTTAGGCAGAGAAAAGAAATGTATTGCATTCCCATTATAGTATACAATGCTTGTATGTGTGTGTGTGTGTGTGTGTGTGTGTGTGTATATATATATATATATATATATATATATATATATATTTATACATACCGTGCTCAGCATAAATGAGTACACCCCTTTTGAAAAGTACGATTTTAATCAATATCTCAATGAACACAAGAACAATTTCCAAAATTTTTTGACAAAGCTGAGTTTTATAAAACATTTGTTTAGCTCATTACACGAAAGTAAGGTTAAGAATCTAACTTTTATTACAAAATCTTACAAAGTTTTACTCAAATTAGTTGATGATTAGTTAATAAATACACTCCACAACAAAAACTACTACAGCTAGTATTTTGTATGAACTCCATGATTTGTAAGGACAGCACCAAGTCTTCTAGGCATGGAATGAACACGTTGGTGACATATTGCAAGATCTATCTTTTTCCATTCTTCAAGAATGACCTATTTTAGAGCCTGGATGCTGGTAGGGATGAGCCCGATGTTCGTCGAATAGCGAACAATTTGGGGTGTTCGCGGCAAATTCGAAAGCCGCGGAACACCCTTTGAAAGTCCATGGGAGAAATCAAAAGTGCTAATTTTAAAGGCTTATATGCATGGTATTGTCATAAAAAGTGTTTGGGGACCTGGGTCCTGCCCCAGGGGACATGCATCAATGCAAAAAAAGTTTTAAAAACGTTGTTTTTTTCGGGAGCAGTGATTTTAATAATTCTTAAAGTGAAACAATAAAAGTGAAATATTCCTTTAAATTTCGTACCTGGATGGTGTCTATAGTATGCCTGTAAAGTGGCGCATGTTTCCCGTGTTTACAACAGTCCCTGCACAAAATGACATTTCTAAAGAAAAACAGTCATTCAAAAGTACTCGCGGCTATGAATTGTCGGTCCCAGTAATACACATAAAAGTCAAAAATGGCATGGGATTCCCCCACAGTCCATTACCAGGCCCTTTGGGTCTGGTATGAATATTAAGGGGAACCCCAAACCAAAATAAAAAAAAAGAAATTGCTGGGGGTCCCCCCAAATTCCATACCAGGCCCTTCAGGTCTGGTATGGGGGTCCCCCTCAAAATCCATACCAGACCCTTCAGGTCTGGTATGGATTTTAAGGGGAACCCTGCACCAAAATTTAAAAAATGGCGTAGGGTTCCCCCCAAAAATCCATACCAGACCCTTATCCGAGCACGCAGCCTGGCAGGCCACAGGAAAAGAGGGGGGGTGAGAGAGTGCCCCCCTCCTGAACCGGACCAGGCCACATGCCCTCAACATGGGGAGGGCGCTTTGGGGTAGCCCCCAAAGCACCTTGTCCCCATGTTGATGGGGACAAGGGCCTCATCCCCACAACCCTTGCCCGGTGGTTGTGGGGGTCTACGGGTGGAGGGCTTATCGGAATCTGGAAGCCCCCTTTAACAAGGGGACCCCCAGATCCCGGCCTCCCCCCTGTGTGAAATGGTAACGGGGTACAAATGTATCCCTACCATTTCACAAAAAAAAGTGTGAAAATGGTAAAAATGACATGACACGGCTTAGGGACAAGTCCTTTATTAAAAAATAAAAAAATTAAAATGTCCCACGAAGTCTTCTTCTTCTTCTCTTGCTCTGCTGATGGACCGAAAAAGAAAAAAAAAAACCCCACACGCCGCCACCGATCCGCCTCCATGGGAGGCACCCGCCGTAATGACCATCCTCTCAGATGACAGTTCTTTTATAACTGAGGGCGGGGCCACACGGTGACGTCGCTGAGTGACCCCGCCCCCTCTGACGCTATGGAGAAGCCATAGGGGTATCCCCATGCGTCAGAGGGGGCGGGGTCACCCAGGGACATCACCGTGTGGCCCCACCCCCTCTGACGCTACGGGGAAGCCATAGGGATGTCCCCGTGTGTCAGAGGGGGGCGGGGTCACTTGGCGATGTCACCATGTGGCCCCACCCTCAGTTATAAAAGAACTGTCATCTGAGAGGACAGTCATTACGGTGGGTGCCTCCCATGGAGGCGGATCGGTGGCGGCGTGCTGGGTTTTTTTTTTTTTTTTCTGTTTTGGTCCATTGGCGGAGCAAGAGAAGAAGAAGACTTCGTGGGACATTTTTATTTTTTTATTTTTTAATAAAGGACTTGTCCCCAAGCCATGTCATGTCATTTTTACCATTTTCACACTTTTTTGTGAAATGGTAGGGATACATTTGTACCCCGTTACCATTTCACACGGGGGGGCGGGATCTGGGAGGTCCTCTTGTTAAAGGGGGCTTCCAGATTCCGATAAGCCCCCCGCCCACAGACCCCAACAACCACCGGGCAAGGGTTGTGGGGATGAGACCCTTGTCCCCATCAACATGGGGACAAGGTGCTTTGGGGGGCTACCCCAAATCACCCTCCCCATGTTGAGGGCATGGGCCTGGCACGGTTCAGGAGGGGGGGCACTCTCTCATCCCCCCTCTTTTCCTGCGGCCTGCCAGGTTGCGTGCTTGGATAAGGGTCTGGTATGGATTTTGAGGGGGACCCCACGCCCTTTTTGTAAAAACATTTTTAAATTTTGGTGCAGGGTTCCCCTTAATATCCATACGAGACCTGAAGGGCCTGGTATGAAGTTTGGGGGGACCCCCATGCAATTTTTTTTAATATTTTGGTTCGGGGTTCCCCTTACAGGAAAAATGCGCCACTTTGCAGGCATACTATAGACACCCCCAGGTACGAAATTTAAAGGAATATTTCACTTTTGTTGTTTCACTTTTAGCATTATTAAAATCACTGCTCCTGAAAAATGGCCGTTTTAAAACTTTTTTTGCATTGATACTTGCATTGATACATGTCCCCTGGGGCAGGACCCAGGTCCCCAAACACTTTTTATGACAATAACTTGCAGATAAGCCTTTAAAATTAGCACTTTTGATAATTCATGTTCGTGTCCCATAGACTTTAACGGTGTTCACGTGTTCAAACAAATTTTTTGCCTGTTCGCATGTTCTGCTGCGAACTGAACCAGGGGGTGTTCGGCTCTTCCCTAGATGCTGGATGGAGAGTGATGTTCAACTTGTTTCTTCAGAATTCCGCTTAGGTATTCGATTGGGTTCAGATCAGGAGACATACTTGGCCGCTGAATAAAACTTTCACCCTGTTCTTCTTCAGAAATGCAACAATGACCTTAGATGTGTGTTTTGGATCATTGTCATGTTGGAAAAGTGCACGACGATCAAGGACATGGAGTGATGGTAGCCTCTTCCCTTTCAACATAGAGCAGTACATCTGTGAATTCATGATACCATCAATAATATGTAGCTCCCCAACACCAGCAGCACTAATGCAGCCCCACAGAAGGACACTGCCACCACCATGTTTTATTGTAGGTACCATGCATTTTTCTTCTTTGTTTCCTCTCATTTGTGATGCCAGACATTTTTGAAGCCATCAGTTTCAAAAACATTTATCTTGGTCTCATCACTCCAGAGTACAGAGTCCCAGTAGCCTTCATTTTTTTCAGCATGTGCCCTAGCAAATTCTAAATGGGCTTTTTTGTGTATGGGCTTTAGTAGAGGCTTCCATCATGGATGACATGGGAAATAATCACCCCAGTTTGGCTTTCTACTTCTTTAGCTAACTGCAGTGAACTTGAATGGCGATTTTCTACAACCCTTCTCATCAGAAAACGCTCCTGTTGTGGTGTTCCTCAAACTTCCCTAGACAATCTGGATGTCTCTATGAGATGGTTGCAGTACCATCCTTGTTACATTTTTGTATCACTTTTGTTACAGTATTCTGACTGTTAGGCTGCATTCACACCTGAGCGTTTCAAAGTCGAGCGTTTTTACTGCAATTTTACTGTGTTTTTCCCGCGATTTTGTTCAGGTCACCAATGTAAAAGACAGAAAAATGTCTGTAATCTGCCCCAAAGAAGCGCATGTTCTTTTTTGAGCTTAGGGTGTTTTTCAGGCATTTTGCTTCAGGCGTTTTGCTTCAGGTGACAAAACGCTCAGATGTAAACAGGTGACATTGATATAAATAGGATTTTGCATGTTGGGCATTTTTCAGGCGTTTTTTCGGGCGTTTTACGAGCGTTTTATGAGCTGAAAATGCTCAGGTGTGAATGCAGCCTTAAAGGGGTTGTAAAGGTAGACGTTTTTTCACCTTAATGCATTCTATGCATTAAGGTGAAAAAACTTCCGACAATACCACCGCCCCCAGCCCCCCCCGTTTTACTTAACTGACCCCTCGAAAGTCCCGCGCTCGCTCTCGACATCCTCTTCGCCGCTCAGCCTGGCCGCTGATTGGCTACAGTGGATGGATTGAAAGCAGCGCAGCCATTGGCTCACGCTGCTGTCAATCACATCCAATGACGCGGTGCGCCGGGGGCGGAGCCGAGTGATACAGTGAGCGGCTATAGCCGCCGGCTGTATCATGGGAGCGCACCCGCAAGAGTTAACCACCATGCGAGGGAGCTCACATTAAGGTGTTGAGTCCTTGCGGGGAGGAGCTGAAACAGCCGCCGAGGGACCCCAGAAGACCAGGTTCGGGGGCCACTCTGTGCAAAACGAGCTGCACAGTGAATGTAAGTATAACATGTTTGTTATTTAAAAAAAATACCTTTACAACCCCTTTAAGTAAAGCTTTGCTGGTCTTCTTGTAGCCTTCAACTTTCTGGTGTAAATAAATTATTTTCTTTCTCAGGCCTTGTGACATTTCTCTTCCATCTGGTGCCATTGCTGACAGCAAGATATTGAAAGGAGTTTTCTTTCCTAAAGGGTAACTCCACTTTTGTGGGGTAAAAATATAGCAAATAAAGAAAAAATAATATAGCACATATAATTGTGACACTAATTGTATTGTACTGTAATTGAATGGTATTAAAAATTACCTTTCCTTTTTAATCTGCAGCCACTGTGATTTTCTCAGAATGCATTGCATTGAAGTTGTTCTGTACACAGATTGTGTACTAACCACTCCACAGAAACATAATTTCCTGCTTGTGTGTTTTGCTCACCAATTTTCCCAGAAGTCTGCCTAAGATCCAAGTTAAATTTCAGGCATCCTCTGAAACAAAAATGTCATTTTTGGAGAGATACTTTCAATAGAAGCACTTCTAAAGGGATGCAGGCCCAGCAGATTTCATCATTAGTGCCCTGCAGCTGCACACCTGACAGTTAATTATGAAACCCCTCCCATTAGACCCACTCAGTACAGAGGCACAGAGAAACACACATGGATTTCTTCAGAATAACAAAAGGTAGGAATCTGCAACAAAGGTTGTTATAATCCTTGCAATGTACAGAGCTCAACCAGAGTTACGCTTTAAACGCCCTTTTATAATCAACTGTCTGCTGGACACCTGTTTAATGAATAATTAGACTCACCTGTAGTTGAATTCTTGTTAATTAGGATTTAGTTGTCTAAAATTTAGCTTTCTAAAGAATTCGTATCACCACAGAGTGGTACTGTGGATACGGTACATTAATAGTTAATGCCACGTCCTGATATTGGAAACCATTAGAAAGAAATTTGAAGTGATGGACTTCATCACAGTAACCTTACATCCGCCCAGAAACAGCCTATTTCCAAATTGAACCAACATCCAGATCTGGTGATTACGGCATCAGACAAAAGGGGGCAATGTTGTCCTTATGACCAAACAAAATTATGAAACGATGTGTTTCAATCTTTTGTCCAACAAGGACTGGTACCAACAAATTTCCCCCTTGCTTATTCCAACGTTCAAAACCCAATACTTAACCATTATCAATGAGGGCTATCAACAAGGCCTCATTGATCAGGAAACTTATGATTACTTTAACAATAAACATCCCAAGGAAGCTACGTTCTACTCACTACCTAAGATTCACAAAAATTGCACATTTCCCTCAGGTAGACCCATTATATCGGGAATTGGATCATTAACAGAAAATACCAGCAGACTAATTGATTCAGTACTTATGCCCCATGTCACAAGCCTATCTTCCTATACCAGGGACACACTCGATCTGTTAACCAAGATTGAAGGGATGGTGGTCCCACCTGAAGCCCTGCTCGTGATATTGGATGTAGAGTCTTTATACTCAAGCATTCCTCACGAGCAGGGCATCGAAACGGTCCGCATCTTCCTTTATGAGGAGCCACATACAAAATGGAAGTACAATGAGTTCATTCTTACTCTCTTACAATTTGTTCTTACTCACAATTGGTTTTGCTTCAAAGGTTCCCACTACCTCCAGGTACAGGGAGTTGCCATGGGCACATGCTGCGCACCGTCATATGCTAACCTGTACCTGGTGGGGTGGGGACGACACATTTATTTGGATGATGACTTATCTATGTATACTGATCAAGTGATGTGCTGGATGCGCTAAATAGATGATGTCTTTTTGATTTGGACAGGTACACATACCATGCTAACAGCCTTTGTTGAAATGTTAAATCAAAACTCCTTTAACTTGAGATTTACTCTGAACTTCAATGTTCAGAGAATTACATTTCTAGATCTCTCAATTTTTAAAGACAAGGACAATTGCTTAGCTACCAGCCTTTACCGTAAGGAAACTGCGGGTAACACTTTGCTGCATGCAGCTAGTGCTCACCCTGCAGCCTTAAGCCGTAGCATCCCTTATGCACAGTACATATGGTTACGCCGTAATTGTACTCACCTAGTGGATTTCATATCTGAAGCTAAACTCGTACACGTCTATTGGCCAGCGGCTATAGCAAATCACTTTTGCGGAAAGCCTATAACAAGGCCCTTAAACAGTCTAGGAATGTTCTGCTCTACCCCAAAAAGGATCCCACACCTGAGACCAAGCCACCCTTGAGAATTGTGCTCGCGCTAAAAATGTGAATTGAAAAAAAAAAATATATGAATATATATAAACTGAGTATAAAATATAAACTAATTGTGCAAAAATTTTAAACCATAATTAGTATGCTAATAAAAACATACATGTAAAAATATATATATATATATATAATGTGCAATCCTTATATATAAAATTCACAAAGTGCATCCACATAAAAGTGCAATCCTTATATAAAATGCTGAAAGTGCATCATGCATGAATATAGACCTAATTAATAAGTGCAAATCCTGTGACAATCAAGTGTCCAAACAAAATACGATCAGTAGATTCAAACTGAAACAAAAAAGTGCAAGAAAACAGTGTCCATGAATGAAGTGTTCATCAAGCTTCTCCTGAAAAGTGTCCAAATCACAACAAGCTGGATGTGCTCTCCCGTGATCCCCCACTTGTGCTTGCGCTCACCTCTATTCGTGTGACACGGTAGTTAAACAGTGTCAAAACACGCATTGGGGCCACTCCTGGGCTCGCTCAGGATGCAATGATGTATGTCCAATCCTCACAGGTAAAACATGATTCATAAAAGAGAAAAAGAAAGCTCCATGGTGTAATATAGTAAGGGATTTATTTAAAGTAAAAGAAGTTCCTCCAGGAGGGTACTTACAGTATGCAGGTGCTACAGTGCACCAAACTATACAGGTGTATTTCGTTTAGCAGCGGCTCGTATGGCGTGCGGTGTGGTGTATATTCCTCTCCTTCCCTGCTGACAGCTCCGTCCTACCCCTCCCCGACGCGTATTCAGCACAGTGGGGCTCCGCTGTCAAGGGAACAACTGCTGGTACTCGACAAAGAGTCCTTTCTTGGGGGCGAACTTAATACCTTTGTCGAAGTAAGCAGGAAGCGAAATACCTTGTCCCTACGGTTAGTAAGACTCCAGTGATATATTTCCTACCAAAGATACACAAGGATAGTATAAACCCCCCGGGGAGGCTGATAGTGAGCGGCATTGAATCTTTGACATCCCGCTTGGGGGAATACATAGACATCCACCTGTAACCACTGGTGAAAAAAACAAAGGCCTACCTCAAGGATACTAAGCATACGTTACAACTATTGAGTGAATGTAATGCAAGGGATAATATTATTATGGCCAAGGGTGATGTGGCCTCAATTTATACAAACATAGAGCATGAGGGGGCCTTGAGAGCAGTGGAATGGGCTCTTATGAAAGAGGAACATGTGGATGGAGATTTTATCATATTTATCCTTAAGTGTTTAGATTTTTGTTTACGACACAATTTTTTTTGGTATGGGAATAAGTTTTATTTGCAGACAAAAGGTGTCGCTATGGGCGCTAAATTTGCTCCCAGCGTGGCGAACTTATATATGGCCAAATGGGAAGAGGAGGGAATTTTAAATGGAGTGCGCGGTAATATTTTATTATACAAGAGATTCATCAATGATCTGTTGATCATTTGGAAAGGGAGTATGGAAACACTAAGGGATTTATTGGATTCCATGAACAACAATAATCTCAACATCTCCCTAACTTGGGATGTTACTAGAGAAAACATCCATTTTTTAGATCTAGAAATTTTTAACACCAATGAAGGTATCATTACTAGATCGTATTTTAAAGCGACACATCGCAACTCTTATATACCCACCACCAGCTGTCATTACAAACCCTGGCTGGAAAACATACCCAGAGGCCAATATATGAGGATGAGAAGAAACTGCACGAAAATTGAGGACTATGAGCTGCAGTCTAACAAACTAAGTAGCATGTTTTTAGACAAGGGATATCATAATGACTTCTTACAGAAGGAAAAGTTGGAGGTTGCACGTCTCGATAGGGATAGCTTATTAAGAGATAATATTGAAACCACGGGAAGTGTTGACAATATCAGTATCGTTTTGAACTACTCTTTAAAAAACAATGAAGTACAAAGAATTATACGCAAGTACTGGAATGTCCTAAAGCAGGACATTCACCTCAAAGGAGTGCTCCCGGATAAACCTAAAATTGTTTTCAAAAAAGCGCCTAATTTACGGGATAAATTGGTACACAATGTTGTTGAACCGCCCCCCCCCCCCCAAATCCTAGATGATGTTCTGGGACCTCAAGGGCTTCTACGGGTGTGGTAGATGCTATAGTTGTGTGAGGCTTCCGGGGAATGACAAAAGAGTAAAGGAGTTCTCGGATCCTATAAATCACCAGTCTTATACCATCAGGGACTTTATATCATGCGACACTATAGGTGTCGTATACGCATTAAAGTGCCCATGCAATCTTATCTATGTGGGCCGCACCATTAGAGCCTTGAAAGACAGATTAGAGGAACACGTACGAAACTTCCGCAAAGGGTCAGACAAGCACCATTTATATATCCATTTTGAGAAAATGCACAATAAAAGCACGGTAGGGATGAAATTTTGGGGGATAGAGGCTCCCTAACGCCACTGGAGGTGTTCCAATTTCACGAGAGAAATTAGTAAACGAGAATCTTGGTGGATACACCAGTTGGGCTCTCTGTCCCCTGGGGGGCTCAATAGGGACTTTGATTTAACATGTTTCCTCAGTAATTTTTAATTAGTTCCTATGTATTTAACGGTAACGGCATTTTTATCCTGTAATTATATTTTTAATAGCTATATCCTTAGAAATACAAATTTTGTTCATGCTGTTATTATGCAGTCCCCTGTGAGCTGTTTTGTTGGAATGTCTCCCTTTACAACTGCCCTACAATTTTCTTCACTGTTGAGCTTGTCTTTCTCCAGCTATCATCAAGATTATAATTCCCTTTTTTCTCATTACTGGCTGGTTCAGCGCTATGGCGTACTATGCGGCCACAAAGCGCCGCCTGGATACAGCCTATGGCTGTCAGCGGCGTGTTCAGCCCCGGGAGGGAGACACCCGTCCCTTCCTGGTGCTATGCTCTGCAGCTGCGCCAACACTGGGCCCGCCCCCTCTTTTAGTGGATGCGGGGCAGCGTTTCCCAGGCCGAGCGCATGCGCACTAGAGCCCGGCCGGGTATGTGAATGTCATTTCTGACTCATGGACTGACGTCACTACCGGGATGGATCTACAAAGAGACGCTCTGGACTGGCGTCTCTCACAGCTGCTTACACCCATGGTGGTGCTGTCATCAGAGCGGGGAGCTCTAGAATCGACTGCGCCCAAGGTAATTACCCTATCCTGATATGCCAACTTGTAACCGCCGCAAGCAAAATAGTCTGAGTTATTCTCTGATCTTATGCATATTGATGAGAAGGCTTCTTGTCTATATTCCCCTAATAGGCACCTGTCAGGGATTATCTAGCAATCTTTCAAGTGCTGGCTTTTCTATGATGGGATATCCAAAACTGACCCAGCCTCTATTTGGTCGCCCTGTACAATATTACTGTCAGTACTAGCCCACTACTAATTCCTTGCTGGATTTGGTTCAATTTGGCATTACTAGGTGAGATGATTACTATCACATTTATACATATTATTCCTATTTAATTCCTTTTTTATTCTTTCTGAACTAGATTAATAACATGGTATTGAATTTATATTATTTATATTTATATATATATATATATATATATATACAGATCGCTTCACCCAATTTGAAGATCTTTCTCTCTGGACGCCCACTAAGGTGGAGGACAGCATTCCCCGCTCATTCTATTTTATTACTTTTTTCTTTCCTTTTTGTGGAAAATGTAAGTAGATATCTGGTTATGATTATACATTTATAATTCCATATTGAGAAGCCTACTCCCTTTGCCCACTTTTTAAATCATCTATATGATATAGCCGTCCCCATAGTCCCCATATCGCACACCCCAGCCTTCCTTTTTTTCTTTTCCATTGTTTTTGCTCTTTCTCTCTCTCTCCCTATTCTTTTGTCTTTCTTTCCTTCTCTTTTGGTTTCCCTGTTCTGTTCTTCTTTAGGCTCCCTTTGTACCTCTACATGTCAATAGAGGTTTTAGGTTCTGGCCTCGAGACATGTTTCTAACTGCTAATATCACAGGGGCGGCAATATCATACTATATATGAATATATGCTAAATTATTTTATTAATGTAGAAAGCAATGAATTTACGTTTATTCTTTTGTTCATAGAATATGGCAAAAGCTCCTGAGGAAGCGTTACTGAACGTGTAACATGTAGAGCAAGTCGAGCTGAGTTATTATGATACACTGTCTCTGTTGAAACCTGTTACAATTGAACAAGTAAACTGATCGAATCCTGTACAAACATGTACTAATTATGTAGATGGTGTACTTAACATGCTCATAGGTATTATCTGTGAATATATGCAAGTCTATGTACGTGTTTTTTAGCTTTATCTTTTGTAATAAATATTTGAATTCTTTTTTAAAAAACCTTCTGTGTTATGCCTATAAAGTCCATCACTTCAAATTTCTTTCTAAAATTTAGCTTTGCTTCCAAGACTTTCATTGCGGTGCATTCATTTTTGCAACCATTTTTTATCATATATATAATATAGTGATGAACATTGTAAAGTGCCTACTGCAGTCATTTCTTTTTTTCAGTTTTGGACAAGGTGGGAAAGGGATGGAACCTTTTTTTATGATTTGTGTCCCCATCGGGGGGAAATTTCCCATCCCATCTAGTTGGAACAGGAAGAAATATCTCCATTGGGAACACAGACTGGGAAAAATTACTTTTTTCAGTAAAATGAAAAAAGGCAGAGGCAACCTATCCACTCTTGTCATGCTGTAAGGTGAAATCTCCCCAGTGGGATCACAAACAGGAAAAAAGCTTGGCAGACGTATCACCTGAAGAAGTAAAGATATTGCCACATATTTGTATGAGTCTACCAAACAGTTCAGATCCTTGCCTAACACTGGCAGTGGCACATTCCCAGTGTTTTATATACTTAATTCTTCTCCATACAGAATCAGACCAACTCACAGCGAGATGTTCTAATAGTTGGAGACAATTGTTACAGTATCTCGTTGTAGTACATCAGCTACAAAAAAGGAGGTATCACTACCTTGGTAAAGTTATATAAGCAACTATCAAAAAAAAAACATTGTGGCGGCTCTCATCCCACTTGATGCACAGAGATATGGTGACTGTTTAGAAAAATTAACCCTTTATGCGCTTTTTGACAATTTTCCACTAGTAATGGCCAGCATGATCTGGTAAGAAGCTGCAGTGTTTTCTTTTGGTTTTATTTTTGTTTGGGAGCACCTTTCTTGCTTTATCACATATTGAGATACTGTAGTGCAGTTTTTCTCAACCGGGGTTCTGCGGAACCCTAGGGTCCAAAAAGATGCCCCTGGGGTTCCGCCACAATCCTCCATTCATCTGCTTGTGATCACATCCCCAAACTTCTGACAGGCTGTGGAGGAAAATGGACATCACTGTCCTGCACCTGTTGTGGGCAGCCCTCTCCTCCCATCCATCCCAGGAGCCTGTGTGTAGGTGTGACATCACTCAGAAGTAATGGGAGAGGAGGGAGGGACTAGAATCAGCATGCAAGATACCATTGCGAACTAGCAGCTACTCTGAGCTACTCTGCATGAGGTTCACGGTAAAGCACTGCAGATGCCAGCATTATACCCTCCAGTTTCCTCCTGCCCCCTCTGGGACTATACTATCCTCTCCTTGCTGCCCTGTACTATTCTCTCCTTTCCCCCTTTACTATTCTCTCATGGCCCCCTGTACTATTCTCTCCTGGCCCCCCTTCTATTCTCTCCTTTCCCCCTTTACTATTCTCTCATGGCCCCCTGTACTATTCTCTCCTGGCCCCCGTACTATTCTCTCCTGGCCCCCCATACTATTCTCTCCTGGCCCCCTATACTATTCTCTCTTGGCCCCCTGTACTATTCTCTCCTGGCTCCCCTATACTATTCTCTCCTGCCCCCCATATACTATTCTCTCCTGGCCCCCCTGTACTATTTTCTACTGGCCCCCTATACTATTCTATTCTGCCCCCCCTGTACTATTCTCTCCTGGTCCCCCTATACTATTGTCTCCTGGCCCCCTATACTATTATCTCCTGGCCCCCTTTACTATTCTCTCCTGCCCCCTTGCACTATTCTCTTCTGACCCCCTATACTATTCTCCCCTCCCCCTATACTATTCCCTCATGGCCCTCCCTGTACTGTTCTCTCCTGGCCACACTGTACTGTTCCCCCTGCCCTCTATACAAATTTTTCCTTGCCCCCTCTCTGCTGGTCCCCCTGTACTATACAGTTCTCTCCTGACCTCCCTGTACAGTTTCATCCTCACCCCTGTACTATTCGTTCCTCGCTCCCTGCTCAGACCATACGCCGCACACTGCATCAAATTGGTCTGCATGGCTGTCGTCCTGGAAGAAAGCCTCTTCTAAAGATGATGCACAAGAAAGTCCGCAAACAGTTTGCTGAAGACAAGCAGACTGGAACCATGTCATGTGGTTTGATGAGACCAAGATAAACTTATTTGGTTCAGATGGTGTCAAGCGTGTGTGGAGGAAACCAGCTGAGGAGTACAAAGACAAGTGTGTTTTGCTTACAGTCAAGCATGGTGGTGGGAGTGTTATGATTTGGGGCTGCATGAGTTCTGCTGGCACTGGAGCGCTACAGGAATTGAGGAAACCATGAATGCCAACATATACTGTGACATACTGAAGCCGAGCATGACTCCCTCTCTTCGGAGACTGGGCCGCAGGGCATTCTTCCAACATAACGACCCCAAACACACCTCCAAGATGACCACTGCCTTGATAAAAAAGCTGAGGGTAAAGGTAATGGACTGGCCAAGCATGTCTCCAGACCTAAACCCTATTGAGCATCTGTGGGGCATCCTCAAATGGAAGGTGGAGGAGCGCAAGGTCTCTAACAGCCACCAGCTCCGTGATGTTGTCATGGAGAAGTAGAGGAGAACTCCAGTGGCAACCTGTGAAGCTCTGGTGAACTCCATGCCCAAGAGGGTTAAGGCAGTGCTGTAAAATAATGGTGGCCACACAAAATATTGACACTTGGGCCCAAGTTGGACATTTTCACTTAGGGGTGTACTCACTTTTGTTGCCAGCGGTTTAGATAGTAATGGCTGTGTGTTGAGTTATTTTGAGGGGGTAGCAAATTTACACTGTTATACAAGCTGTACACTCTCTACTTTACATTGTAGCAAAGTGTCATTTCTTCAGTGTTGTCACATGAAAAGATAGAATAAAATATTTACAAGAATGTGAGGGGTGTACTCACTTTTGTGAGATACTGTATATGAAGATAGGTGGTGCTGCAAAGGACAGAGAAGGGATATTAGCCCAGACCTAGAATCCCGGACAAGAGGAGCAAAAATTGGGGTAGATTTGTGAACCATATGGAGTATTGCATCAATACCTACAATCATATATAGCAGAATTTCAACAACATCAAATATCTAAGCATTGACCCCGCTTTGCAAGGGTAAGTGTGCTTGCAAGAATAGACAAGGGGGATATATAGAGAACATACCACTTAGGATTCTTAGCCTCATGTCTCAACTGCATTCACAGAAAAAAATTGAACAGTGATGGAAAAAAGTGACGTGCTACAAAGATAATCATGAGACACAACATCAGATATCACAAGCAAACTCCAAAGAGAGTACTCCAATATAGAGCATGATTACTTGATATAATATGAACACCACAAGTATGCCACCTCCCTCTATCTATCTAACCGCCTGCTACATCTCCCGAGGGTATTTAAATACAGAAAATCCATCAGGATCACTCCCACAACAATCAACCAGCGTCTGCTGACAAACAGAGGTCAGTGTTTCTGGTGCGGGTGGGTATGCTATTGCACATGCACAGCTTACTGAATCTGCGCATGCCCAGTGCTGGCAGGGAGGAAGCCAGAAACGTGCCGCCATTCCTCCTCATCCCTTGCCCCAGAACACCTATGGCTGCCAGAAGCCACAGGAACTAAAGTACGTACTCGCTCTCAAGGAGGAGGGGCCAGAGGACACACTGCTCCTCCCCACCAAGGACTGGCCCACTTTCACTAAACACTATTAAGGGCATACCAAAGCCCATACCACCATGGCAATAGAGACCCAGTTAAAAAAAAGCATGCACTGCACTAACATGGGTAACAAAACCAATTAACCGTTCCCCGACCGGCTCACACAGATATACTGTGGCAGAATGGCTCCCCTGGGGGAAACCCCGTACGGGTACATCCTCCGCTTTTCAACCACTAGAGGGTGTGCACGCGCGCGCTGCACGGCGGGAACCTGGTGCGCGTGGCTGGCGGGCGCGATCGCCGCTGGCCATGCGTGATCGCATGCACGAATGCCAGCACGAGGATTTGTGTGTGTAAACACACAAATCCCTGTGCTGTTAGGGAAGAGGAAACATATAATTTGTTTCTATTAAGTAGGAAAAATGATATGTCTACTCTCTTAATCACTCTCATCCCCACAGAGTTAGAACACACTGAGGGAACACACAGGTAACCGCTTGATCACCCCCTAGTGTTAACCCCTTCCCTGCCAGTGACATTTACACAGTAATCAGTGCACATTTATAGCACTGATTACTGATATTTATAGCACCTCCCCCCACAGTTAGCAAACACAACCTAGGCACACATTTAACCCTTTGATCGTCCCTGATGTTAACCCCTTCCCTGCCTGTGTCATTAGCATAGTGACAGTGCATATTTTTAGCACTGATCACTGTATTAGTATCACTGGTCCCAAAAAAGTGTCAAAAGTGTCCGATCTGTCCGCTGGAATGTTGCATTCCCGATAAGAATCGCAGATCGCCGCCATTACTAGTAAAAAAAATAATTTAAAAATGCCATAAATCTATCCCCTATTTTGTAGACGCTAGAACTTTTGCCTAAACCAATCAATATACGCTTATTGCGATTTTTTTATCAAAAATATGTAGAAGAATATATATTGGCCTAAACTGATGAAGAAATATTTTTTTTTTTTAAATTGGGGGATATTTATTATAGCAAAAAGTAAAAAAATATTGTTTTGTTTTTCAAAATTGTCGCTCTTTTTTTGTTTATCCACTTTAAGACAGGGCCTCTTTTTTTGAGGTGGTATTTACAAGTTAAAAACATTTTTTTTGCTAGAAAATTACTTAGAACCCCCAAACATTATATATTTTTTTTCTAACATCCTAGAGCATAAAATGGTGGTCGTTGCAATACTTTCTGTCACGCCGTATTTGCACAGCGGTCTTACAAGCGCATTTTTTTTTTAAAAAATACACTTTTTTGAATTAAAAAATAAGACAACAGTAAAGTTAGCCCAATTTTTTTATATTGTGAAGGATAATGTTACGCCGAGAAAATTGATACCCAATATGTCACGCTTCAAAATTGCGCCCGCTCGTGGAATGGCGACAAACTTTCACCCTTAAAAATCTCCACAGGCGGCATTTAAAAAATTCTACCGGTTGCATGTTTTGCATTACAGAAGAGGTCTAGGGATAGAATTATTGCTCTCGCTCTACCGATCACGTCGATACCTCACATGTGTGGTTTGAACACTGTTTTCATATGCGGGCGCTACTCACGTATGCGTTCACTTCTGCACGTTAGCTCGGCGGGACGGGGCGCGTTTTAAAATTTATTTTTTTAAATTTATTTTACCTTTTCACTTTTTTTTTTTACACTGCTTTAAAAAAAAACTGTCACTTTTATTCCTATTACAAGGAATGTAAACATCCCTTGTAATAGAAAAAAAAACATGACAGGATCTCTTAAATATGAGCTTCAGGAAAACCTGAAGTAGGGGCGTGTCCCCAAAACATGTAGTGTCTCCAGTCTGCGATGTGTGACTCTCTTTGCTCCCTTGGCATCGGCAGTTCCTAATTGGCTCCAGCAGCAGGGTTTGCCCATACTCTTCAGATCCCTTTGGCTGACTTCCGCCAGGCTGTGACATTACTTCCGGGCTTCGTACACAGTGCGAGCGGCCGCTGTATACTGGCCCCAACAGTTCCTGTGCCTGCAGTTTGGTTCCCCCTTCATTGGACCCCTGGCCTTACAGTCCTGGATGGGCCCCCCATCAGCGGTGTGTTCTTTGTCCAACAGCTTTGTGCTAGGTTTCCCTAAGCCCCTGTCTCATCCATGTGGCTCCAGCCTCCAGGTACTGTCAGTTTTTTAATCCAAGTCTCTGCATGACCATCAATTGACTGCTGTATGCCTTGATGAACATTTCATTATTTTTTTAACAATAATAAAAAGTTTTTACTTTGCCTCTGAGGGTCCTATTTATGTCTGCTGATCAGCACTGTTCATCCCTTTGAAGGAGTTGTTACACATCTCTTTTTAATAATTAAAGTCGAGCTCCACCCAAAAATGGGAGTCCTGCTTTAAGGCCTCCTCCCAGGCTCCTGTTTTTAAAATGGAGCTTTTGGGGAGGAGGGGGGAAGCAGGTACCTGATTTTGACAGGTACCCGCTTCCACTTCCACTCTGATCACCTTAGGTGATCAGAAGCGGAAGTTCCCCTCCCCCGTAGTCTTCTGGGACACATGACAGCTCCCAGAAGACTTCGGGACCAGTCACAGAGCGCAGTGCAGCTTGCACATGCGCAGTGGGCACCCTGCAAGGGAAGACACAGGGAGAACACGACTGGGGTGAGAACACCGCTGGATCATGGGACATGTGAGTGGCTGTTTATTAAAAGTCAGCAGCTACAGTTTTTGCAGCTGCTGATTTTTAATGTTAACCTTAGAGACTGGAACTCCGCTTTAAGGATTCCCTCTGTCTCAATTTTGCTTTTTTTAACAATTTTTTGATATAACCTTTCTGTAACAGCTGTTCCTGAAGTTTTTTCAATTAGTGAATGAAGTGCTCCTCCCTCCTGCCATTCCTTTTTAATAAAAGGTATTGTCAAAATAGGATGCTATTTGTAGGGGATTTGGGATGAGCACTAGATGCATGTAAAATCATGTTATACGACAACTGCTTTTGGTATAAATCAGACATCAAGTGGCTGTCCTCCTGTACTACCATCTGGACATTGAGAAATGTAACTTGCTGTTGGTTTCGTCACATTGTAACTTTCAGCTTGAAATAATTGAGTCCCAACCACATCATGAACTCCTCTAGTTCGGTATATGAGTCTTTATAGCTCATAAATACATCATCTATGTACCTGTGCTAGATAATATGTGGCACAGGTACATCGACGAGTCCTGATCAAAAACCTCTCTGTACCCCAGATACAGGTTGGTGTACGGTGGGGTACAACATGTCTCTATTACCACCCTCTGCACCTGGAGGTAGTGGGAGCTAATGAAAATGAAAACATTTCCAGACAGAATGTGTTCCAGGAGTTTCAGTTGTTCTCTTTTCCTCAGAATTCTGCAATTACTGCTAACCAACGGTGATGCTGTATCAAACCTTAGAGAGCCTCCATATCAATAGTGAGCAACCATGCCTCTTCAGGAAATTGTACTGTATATTGTCCATAATCCTAAGTAGATCATCTCTTTGATGTGTCCTGCAAGTAAGAAGGGAATGAGGTAATAAATGATCTTAGTCGTCAATGAGTTTACTACCGTTCTCAGAAATACAGCCTATGCTCGAAACTCGGAAATGCAACCTATACCTGAAACTTTTCGGCAGCCGAGTGGGACCATTAAATTCTTTGGACCTTTGGCAAACAATAGAACTTAGGTGTCACAGGATGTTATGGGTTCAACATTCAAAGGTATTTTCGTTATTGAAACCATTACAGAGTGCTCTACCAATAATATCTCTAAACTCTTCATGAAATTTCTTCAGTCTCTTCAGAAATAGGCCTAAACCAATAACAATCTTTTCAAAATATTCAAAATTATATTGGGGTTTATATGTATATTTGGGGTGCTATGTGATGGATCAGTACATTCAGGTCTTGTGGAGGATTCATCTTCTGGGTTACTTTCTTCTCATAATTACATCAAATCTCTTAAAGCACTGAAATAATTTGTTGTGAAATCTTTCCACAACTCCATATCAGCAGTAAGAGATTCTGAGGGAGTCTTTGTTTATCATGTTTTATCATGGATGACATGCAAATTTAATTTCCTGAACATGGCACACCCATCCTGTGTTTGTCGGCAGGTGCGGGTTGATTATGGGTGGAAGTGATCCTGATGGATTGTCTGTATATACAGTAAATACCCTTGGAAGAAGTAACATGCAGTTATGAATCAAGGGAGGCTGCGTACTTGCTGTGTCCATATTATATCAGGCAATCATACTCTATATTGGAATATTCATTTTGAAGTCGACTTTTGATATTTGTTGGGGGGTAATCTTTAGCCAGTGTTTTATGATTTTCTTTGTAGCACTCCCCTTCTTTCCATCGCTATTCTATTTTTTCTGTTAAGGCAGTTAAGGCACAAGGCTAAGAATACTGAGTGATAAGTTCTCTATATCTCACCTTGTCTATTCCCACAAGCACAAGCGGGGGCCTATGCTTAGATATTTGCTGTTATTGAAATTCTGCTGTATATGATTGTATTGGAGGTATTGATGCAGTACTCCATCTGGTTTACAAACCTACCCCAATTGATGCTCCTCTTGTCTGGCACTCCAGATCTAGGCTAATGTCCCTTCTCTGTCCTTTGTAGCGCCACCTATTTGCATGTATACTAACCACTTGTGAGTATATAATCCTAATTATGTTTATTGAATGCATTGCATTCATAGCTGTATGTGTATTCTCTTTGTTTCCAGCACTTTGATGGTCTCCTGAAGAAACTAAACCCATGAAGTGCGATGAGACTCATTACCCCTTGAACCACCATTTGTAATATTAAGTTATATTTTCGTATACATGATACTTAACCTTTTTGATACTGGGGTATCTGTGTGGTGGGCGGGATACACGATGTGGTGCTTTACTGATTTGAAATTACTTTAAAATACTCTATGTGAAATAAAGAATATTACATTTTAATCTGGTTGACTGTATTCTATTCCTGAGATTTTTAGGACCTAAAAAAGTCCTGCATTTTTTCTTTTTCTTTTTGGGTATGAATTAGCTTTGGGATGTGGTGCTAATGATACCCATTTGCATCAATTTACATTGAAAGTGATTCTAAAGGCTCAATTTATTTTTAAATAACAAACATGTTATACTTGTTACAGTTATACCTGCTCTGTGCAATGGTGGACACTAATGCGTGCTTGCTTCCCAGCCGGCTCTGTGTGCCAATGGCTCCCACTGCTGTGTCTAAGCAAATGAGAAGAGAGAGAGCCGAGAGAACCTCTGCTCTCAAGCACATTGATGGATCGAGCTTGGGTAAGTATTTAGGGGGGGGCAAAGGGAGAGCTGCTTGCAGAAGGTTTTTTACTTTAAAACCATAAAATGCATTAAGGTGAAAAACCTTCTGCCTTTACAACCACTTGAATCCCAAAATCTATTTCTCTGTTTAACTGTGTACATGACGCCAAACATACTTAGAAATAGTCAAAGAAAATAAGAGGGTAAAGACGCAGTTGCAGTTGCTGCTACTGCCGACTCCCGTCCTGACCCCCCCAGAAAGGGAAAAGAGAGTGGGACTATTCCGGTACTCGATTATTGGTGTATAGTGATTGGTATAAGGATAAATTAAAAACTTTATAAAATTTCAATTTTTAATCAAAAGAAATAATAAAATTACAGTTACAAATACAATTGTAATTACAAACAACATCATCATAAAAGGGAAATACCACACAATCAAACAGTGGATTCGACAGCAACTGCGACTGCGTCTTTACCCTCTTATTTTCTTTGATTATGATCCTTGGGATGATGGTACTTATATCCACTATCAATTATATTGTAACTTAGGCCGCGATAGCTTTTCCAATACTTAGAAATAGATTTAAGGGTTTGCTTGTATTTTAAGTCTAAAAGCAGAGAAAAGGGAAAAGGCCAATTCAGATACAGCCTTTGTACAGATGCATGTTATTTTCTACTTTCAGTAGAAGTATCCTATATTTGCACATGTACATTCACATTTAAAGTATAAAAAGCTATCCAGCTAAAATAAACCAATTTATAGCAAATGGGTTCAACAGCTGAGATGCTTTGGATTTTATTGCTAGGTCCAAACCATGTTTATTTACACCATGATGTATAAGATAGCTGGATACAATAATTGGCAACAAGATGGCTTCCTTGGAAAAATGAAGGACACTGTAACATCTTTCATTAGAAGTTCATATTCAGGCAAACTACACTTCATTAAGTAGACACAGACCTTGCAGAATGTGGCTATAAAGTATATATCTTACTAACATAAGTGATACATAAATACATTAACGGGATATGAATGGTCTGTTAAATGACAAATGATATGTAATATACAAAAAACCTTCAGCTAGAGAGTTTAAACCAACAAGGATTATGGAAAAGAACAGATTTTGTTTTCATCTGCAGAGAGACGGTAAGATTATAGACTGCAAACATATAGACGGAACATAAGTAGATGAATAAAGGTTTCTTTGAGCTGAATATCGATATGTAGACAAGAAAACATAATGCCAAAACTTGTTAGAGGAACTTTGGAGTGGTTGGAACTGGCATTGCTCCAGCATGAACTCTGGCCAAGTTATATAGATTTGCTATACAGAACACATATTTTATACTGTATGCTGCAAGAGTGTGTATGTAGGCAGACAGAAAACAGCCAGGACCACATTTTTAAAGCTAGCTGCTATCCAAAAATAGCATGCGATTGCTTTGGACATAATCTTGTCACAAAATATATCAGGACAGGTCTCGTTTGCTAATCATGTGTGTGGCTTTGCAATGCTAATGAAAATCACCACAATTCAACCACCTGGCATGTCATATCCAAACACTGTCTGTGCTGATGGAAAACTGGGGGAAAAAGAAATGGGAAATATAAAAAATGATTATGTTTCAAAAAATAGAGAGCAGAAATGTTGCACATTTAACCCTCTTTTTATCATATACAATGATTTTGATTTTGAAAAAAGGGGGATATCTACACTTTAGATTATTCCAAAAAATGTTATTCATTAGTATGCAATTTATTTAGGATCAGTGCTTTTAACTGTGAATAATTAACCCCTTGGTGCTGGGGTAACACAAATATGTGGCCCCGCTACACAGGGCTTTTTTGGCGTGGGGCCGCATATTTGCGTAAATCCCTTTGAGCTGGGACCACAACACACGGAGCGCTCCCAGCACAGTGGACGGGGTCCCACCGAGAACCCTGGGCCCGGTTCTAAGGATCGAGACCCAGAATGTCCCATTCTGGGTCACCTGATCGCTGTGATAGTCTCTGATTGGCTATCACAGTGAACAGTCTTCTGTCTCTGTGAATGGATGAGAAAGATGCATTGGGGTTAATTTACTAAAGGCAAATCCACTTTGCACTGCAAGTGGACTTGGAAGTGCTGTCACTGTAGAACTGAGGGGGACATGCAAGGAAAATAAAAAACAGCATTTTTGCTTGTACATAATTGGATTAAAAAATCAGCAGAGCTTCCCCTCATTTCAGATCTTCCCCACAGATGTACAGCGACTGCACGTCCAAGTGCACTTGCAGTGCAGAGTGGATTTGCCTTTAGTAAATAACCCCCATTGTGTGTGTAGAAAAAAAAAATAATAATAAAAAAAAATATTTTTTTTTTAAATACCTAGATCAAGGTTTAATCTAGGTCAATGCCAGGGTTAGTTGTTGGGTCAGGGTCAAAGGTCAGGGTCTGTATTTTTTTTCTTAATTAGTATCAGTGTCAGTTAGTGTCAGTGTGTTTTAGGTAGGATAAAAAAAAAAAAAAAGCAAAATGCGCAGTATTGCTTCTGGGCTGTACTACGGGTACATACAACAACTAACATACACATATGTGGTATCACTGCAATTATCAGGAGCCGGAGAATTTTTAGGTTGTTTTTTGGTTGTAGGTTATAGTAGTAGCAAGAAATATACAGCTAAATTTAAAAAAAAAAAAAGAGTTTTCCTTTGGTAAAAAAAAAATCAGGAGATATCCATTAACATTTACCACCAAATGAAATCCCAATCTGTCCTGAAAAAAAAACAAGATATAATCCACCTGAATGCACAAAATAGTTGATATGTACGGTTTTATTAACACATCATTTCAAAATTGGGCTTAGGCTATAAGATTTGTTTTACCCTTAGGCATGAAGGGGTTAATACACCTTAAGCTCTATGGATGTATACATTTTGTACAGATAGAAGCGCTGAGCCCTAATAAAGGGGTAGCTGCATATACAAGCAGATTAGCAAATCCCAATTTGCCTGTACATTTGCCAGTATAATTATTGCCAATTTGCTTGTGAATTAGTAGTTTAATAAAAGTTCCAGCAGAAATGAGATACAATACTCTTCTTTTTATGTATAAAGCATTAACCAACTGCTTTATGTCATCCCTTTGAATACAATGCGAAGACTGTTTATTAAATGTTGTTCTTTTATTTAGTGTAGCTTTTTTCTGGTCTGCATCTCCTTCTGGGAGATTTTGAAAAAACAGTGAAAAACTCACTAGAAATTATAAGATTAATATACTGTATATACTGTATATATAGCCAAGTGTTTGGCTAAGAATGAGAATGAGAGAAACACGGACTGTAGCTGTTCTGTAGCTGCTGCCCTGTGGTGCTGAACTGGTTAATTATGTATGCAAAAGAAAGGAGCTGCTGAGCAGAAAGAGTTCAATAGATTCAGGTCAGGTCAGGCAGTAAAGTACTGTTGGAACTATAGTCCTGAGGAGAGACTCTTTTGTGCAATCAAGAGCTTTTGAACTACATTCCCCAGGGAGGGATTGCTGGGAGGAGGGGCGTAAACTGCATTTTCCCATCATTGTCCATAGATGGCTATATGGTTAGTTCCTAAAGGGTTCAGTCTCATTAACAGCAAATGGAAAACCCACACAGCAGCAGCTCATCAGTCCCAGCAATATTGCAGGTTACAATCTGGTCACACACAGAAATTAGTCCACTTTCTGCTTTGCATCCAGGTGACTCTGAATGTCAGCACTCCCAAACTCAGCACTCTGGATCCTACCGAGGCAACCAATATTAGCATCACTGCTAATACTGGTTGCCTCAGTAGGATCCAGAGTGCTGAGTTTGGCAGTGATGCTAATATTGGTTGCCTCGGTAGGATCCAGAGTGCTGAGTTTGGGAGTGCTTACATTCAGAGTCACCTGGGTGCAGAGCAGAAAGTGGACTAATTGCTGTGTGTGACCAGATTGTGAGCTGCAATATTGCTGGGACTGATGAGCTGCTGCTGTGTGGGTTTTCTATTTGCTGTTAGTGAGACTGAACCCTTTGGGAACTGACCATATAGCCATCGAGTAGTCTTATTGCTGCCTGCAGGCTTGACCTGGGATTATTCTCATGTGCACCAACTGTACAACTGGGCCCCAATGCCAGCTGGCTGAAGAGTTAGAACTAAAGACCGTCCCTTTACAGCTGCTACACATAGAACTTTACCTTTTGCTTATGCTCAGAGGTAACTCTCTGGGGGCAATAAACCATATTCTAACCATTTTCCTAGAGTGCACTCTAGACTAGTTATAGTATTATTACTTACCTTTCAGTAAATGCTGTAATGCATTGTTTATTGCTGACTTTGCTGATTTATGTGTTAATTCCACTTTAGTGGTATGAAACTATTCTAAATTACTTTTGCATAGTGATTATACTGTCCAGCAGACTGTGTCTGAACCTACCTACTGTATGCTTATTCATGCTCATACCATCATTTACTCTAACCCATGCCAATACATTGAGTTCATTTACCACTAAACAGTCATGTGTCTATTTTCTGGTGCTAATTCCCAGCCAAGTTAGATGTATCTATATACTTGTGTTCTTACTAGGTATTGTAAGAACTGTCATTACCAGGTGTATCAGAGGGGCTGAGGTTGTTCTTGGAGTCGATGCACAGAACTGAGAACCAAATTACTAAGCAACGCCTTTAAGGGTATTTTATATATAGCGTATGAAGTGTAAATCATGCCGTTGAAGTTAAGATTAAGATCATAACAATATTTTAAGATTCTAAACAACTCAATCCCTGGGCCTTTTTCTTCTTTAGGCTGTATTTACACATAGCACGGTGACGGCATTTTACTGCAATAGAAAACACTTGTCACCTTTTGTAGCCGAAAAGTCCGACCGTGTGTATGCCCCATTAAATAGTTTTTTCCCATTCTAACTGGTGAACACATCCGTTCTAGCAACATATCCACAGACCACATGGATAAATTCCACACAGAGGCGGAAGTTCGGTGAGCCTACACTGACAACGTTGTCCTTTTTATCTTTTTATCGTTTGCATCTTTTGCACCGGTGGTAGTGTGTCATTATTGTCTTAATGTTATTTTTGCAACATTGTTTCAATAAAGTAAAAAAAATAAATAAACCCTGGTATCCCTATAGAAGGTAACTGTTATTGTATTGTTATTGCAGCATGCCATACAGGATTGCATGTCACTGTACAGCAGCGCAGCCCATCACGCTGCTGTACAGTCACATGAACTGTACTTTTGTACACTTTTGTACACTTCAAATAAAGTTAAGTGAGGGAAAAAAGGGAGCCGTGTGTGCACTGGATTGCACACCACACTGTCCCCTACCGCAACCAGAGTAGACAGCTGCTTATCTCTCTGGCAGCTGTAGGTTATGTGTGAACTGGCTCTAAATCCCCTTGAGTATTTTTATTTCCTTGATTTGTCACTGGGAATACAATATTCAAAATTCATAAAACTTAATAAAATTATTTAAGTAAATTTGTGCACCGCCATATATGTAATCAACAAAGACTGCTCATTAAAATTATACTATATTAGTGGGACCTTTAGGTAATGTACAGTAGTGGAGTGGTAAAGCTGAAAGTGAACGTCATAATCTGCCCTGTACCTGGACCTGAGAAATTCCAATTCACCTGGAAATCTAGAATGGGTTTTATTGAACATGCAAAAGCCTTGAAAGGGAAGTTGGCTTCATTGGGGAATGGATCTGGTCAGCGGAGACCAAATTCAGACCCCCATACAGCTCTGCAGCAAAAGATCACTTCTAAAAGTGACCTGGCTGCAGCTGCTCTGCCTGAGCCTCAATACTAGGAGGATGTGCTGGGATATCACATCCCTTCCAATGTAAACACAATGCAAAAGTTATCTGCTATGTAGATTGGAGCTGAGGAGCTCATCGTTTCAGCTCCTTGACCTAATTCTGGACCCTGGTTATCAATCACGGACAGTGTTTTTAGTGCTAGTGTCAGTGAAGACCCACAGGAGCTGCTGAGTTTGGGTGCCATTTTAAAACAGTACTGGGGCAAACAGCTGCTGTCCTTGCAACCGGGACTTAAGGAAACCTATACTGAGAGAAATACAGAGATTAAGCAATATCGCATTTAGGAGCTAAGGAGATGTTTGGATTTTCCTGCCCTTCCCCAGTGGTGAATTGCCCTTAAACTGGACTTGAAAATACACCGACACACCAAATGGTGAATGATCCTGCCAGAACATATTAGACAAATGAGAGAGGACACTGTCCAGTCTGCAGGCGGTGGGACACTTTAACCTGGAGTTGGACAGGTAAGTGAGAACTCATGAACTGCATATGTGTTCCTGGTCAGTGACTATGGAAAATGACTTTGGAACAACAGGGCAGCTGAGGAACAAGCATTTTCAAAAGCAGAGCTCTACAATAACAATTCCCATATTTCTTAATTTCAGATTTCCTTTAATTACAGCTGAGCCTGCCATTATTCTTATTCTCTAGTATTGCCATAATAATGTACAAACCTTAACAAGGAAATTAGGACTGGCTCTTTAAAACAAAACAAAATCTGATTGATTAAAGTACCAAAGAACACTGTCTTCTTTCCTTATGTGCTTTTGTTGAATTATTACGTTAATCTATAAATATACATATGTGTTTTAGCTTGTTTTCTCACCTTTATTCATACTGCATAAGGTGGATTTAACAGGTGCAATTAAGAGTTGCTTAACTTCATCTGCACCTCTTTATTACATCATCACTTAGTAATATATGTATTAGTACTAAGAACTAGACATAATAAAACTTGTTTAGGCAGAATTTGTCTCACCAGGCAGACAATTTCCACACCATTTTAGCTACTTTCTCTTGTCAGAGTCTGGAAAATCTCTTCTGCGTATGGCTTGGATTTCAGTGGCCTGTGCTGCAGGTTTGAAGTCTAAATGGCAGCCACATAGCTCACAACGTAAAAAATTTAATTAGACTTGACATGGCTGTAGTTGAGTTGTTTTATTTTTGTATATGAATAAAACGTATCTTGACGGGATAAAGTCTTACAGATAACATTAGCATAACAAACTTGCTGATTAATAGCCCCAGCATTTCTAGATCATTTATCTATCATACTTATGGCCTCAGTAAACAGAAGTTGAGTTGATAAAAGATTCAGTGCAATTTATTTCTTGTTGTCTGCACCTTAAAAATCACATACATGCACTGTGCTAGTGGAATTTTCTTTTCCGAACCTATTGATAACCGTAGTCCTATGCATGAATGGAGAACAAAACTTACAATTTTGATAATTTCTGACTTTTATAATAAATATTACATCTGTTTGTTTTAAGACATTTGTTTGATTTAAAAAAAATCAGCTTTTGAAAAAGGATTATAATTTCAACGGAAATTGTTGACTTGACTTCCGGTTTGATAGTTGGGCTATGGTTTATGCTTTTGGGTATCCCATCTGCATATATCAGTTGAACATTATTGCTCTAACTCTTACATCCCTCTTACTCTTACATCCCTTGCCTGTTCTTCAAACCCTTTGCGCCTAAGTTAAATGTTAATGTCTAAGCAGAGATTTGCAACTTTGACATGTTGTCAGTGTTAGTAAAACTGTACATATCATCACAACTACTTTGTGCATTCAGATGTTTTATACTTCATTATTGGGGGTGAGCTTGGAGTTCGAGTCGAACTCATGTTCGACTCGAACATTGGCTGTTCGCAAGTTCGCCGAACAGCGAACAATTTGGGGTGTTCGCGGCAAATTCGAATGCCACGGAACACCCTTTAAAAGTCTATGGGAGAAATCAAAAGTGCTAATTTTAAAGGCTTATATGCAAGTTATTGTCATAAAAAGTAAATGACAGTGGTTCCGCGCTTAGGAATATAAAACCTAGGAAAGGACTGCTGCCCCCCTATAATGAAAATCACCAAGTGAAATCCAAAACGTGAAAGGTTATTATAAGTAGGGGATTGGCGCTGTCCGACTGTGATGATAATTATGAAAAAAATTTTTTGCTAAACATATATATCCCAAATATTCATGTCAAAAAATATTAAATATTGTTGTGCATATAACAAAGTGTTTCCAAAAACTAAGGTGTATACATATATAACCATTGAATATAAGATTTTTTGCACTTACTTTGAGGAGCACGTTGCACTTTACCGTATTGTACCGTATAGGTGGATTATGTACACTTGATACACCTTAGTTTTTGGAAACACTTTGTTATATGCACAATAATATTTAATATTTTTTGACATGAATATTTGGCATATATATGTTTAGCAAAAAATTTTTTTCATAATTATCATCACAGTCGGACAGCGCCAATCCCCTACTTATAATAACCTTTCATTGTCATAAAAAGTGTTTGGGGACCTGGGTCCTGCCCCAGGGGACATGGATCAATGCAAAAAATTTTTTTAAAAACGGCTGTTTTTTCAGGAGCAGTGATTTTAATAATGCTTAAAGTCAAACAATAAAAGTGTAATATACCTTTAAATTTCGTAGCTGGGGGGTGTCTATAGTATGCCTGTAAAGGGGCGCATGTTTCCTGTGTTTAGAACAGTCTGACAGCAAAATGACATTTCAAAGGAAAAAACCCATTTAAAACTACTCGCGGCTATTGCATTGCCGCTCCGACAATACACATAGAAGTTCATTGATAAAAACGGCATGGGAATTCCCCACAGGGGAACCCTGAACCAAAATAAAAAAAAACAAGTGACGTGGGGGTCCCCCTAAATTCCATACCAGGCCCTTCAAGTCTGGTATGGATATTAAGGGGAACCCCGGCCAAAATTTTAAAAAAAATGACGTGGGGGTCCCCCTAAATTCCATACCAGACCCTTCAGATCTGGTATGGATTTTAAGGGGAACCCCGCACCAAAAAAAATGGCGTGGGGTCCCCCCAAAAATCCATACCAGACCCTTATCCAAGCACGCAACCTGGCAGGCCGCAGAAAAAGAGGGGGGGATGAGAGTGCGGCCCCCCCTCCTGAACCGTACCAGGCCACATGCCCTCAACATTGGGAGGGTGCTTTGGGGTAGCCCCCCAAAACACCTTGTCCCCATGTTGATGAGGACAAGGGCCCCATCCCCACAACCCTGGTCGGTGGTTGTGGGGGTCTGCGGGCAGGGGGCTTATCGGAATCTGGAAGCCCCCTTTAACAAGGGGACCCCCTCTTTTCCTGCGGCCTGCCAGGTTGCGTGCTCGAATAAGGGTCTGGTATGGATTTTTGGGGGGACCCCACGCCGTTTTTTTTTTTTCCTGCAGGGTTCCCCTTAAAATCCATACCAGACCTAAAGGAATTTAGTGGGACCCCCACGTCATTTTTTTTTTAAATTTTGGCCGGGGTTCCCCTTAATATCCATACCAGACCTGAAGGGCCTGGTATGGAATTTAGGGGGACCCCCACGTTATTTGTTTTTTTTTAATTTGATTCGGGGTTCCCCTGTGGGGAATTCCCATGCCATTTTTATCAATGAACTTCTATGTGTATTGTTGGACGGCAATGCAATAGCCGCGAGTAGTTTTAAATGGGTTTTTTCCTTCGAAATGTCATTATGCTGTCAGACTGTTCTAAACACAGGAAACATGCGCCCCTTTACAGGCATACTATAGACACCCCCCAGCTACGAAATTTAAAGGGATATTACACTTTTATTGTTTGACTTTAAGCATTATTAAAATCACTGCTCCTGAAAAAACGGCTGTTTTTAAAACTTTTTTTTGCATTGATACATGTCCCCTGGGGCACGACCCGGGTCCCCAAACACTTTTTATGACAATAACTTGCATATAAGCCTTTAAAATTAGCACTTTTGATTATTCATGTTCATGTCCCATAGACTTTAACGGTGTTCGCGTGTTCGAACAAACTTTTTTCCTGTTCGCATGTTCTGGTGCGAACTGAACAGGGGGGTGTTCGGCTCATCCCTATTCATTATCAAAGGTAAACTAGCCAAAAATAGTATAAAAAATTACTTAAATTTATTTAATGTAACTGTATATTTCTTGCTACTGCCATACCCTTCCATCAAAAAACAACCCAAAATAAATTTTCCCTTCTCCTGACAATTGCAGCAAGCAATACCACATATGTCAGTGGTTCCCAACCTGCTAGTGCTGGGACCCCTTGATAACATTTTGTGGGGACCCCTAACAGTAAAATTATTTTCGTAGCGTGGGTTGTCAGCACCCAAGGCAAGACAAGTAATTTGCGGCCCTAACCCACAGATATTTAGCGCTCCCTGAGTCCCTTCCACTCGCACAGTATTAAAACCCCTTATGGCACATTTTAGGAAGTACCACTCTTTTTCTTTGTTCTCCTTTCTTTCCCTTTTATCTCTCTCCATCCTAATTCCTTGTTTTTTTTCCCCCATCCCTCTCTAGCGTCTTTCTTGTTCTTTCTCTTATTCTTTCTCTCCATTTTTCTTTGTTCCTCAACCTCTTTCCCTCTCCCTTCCATGTATTCTCTATTTATTCCTTCTCTTACTCCTTGGTGGTGGGGGGGGAATGGGATGAGTGGCAGTGCTGGGAGAGTTCTGATCAGCCAACTTGGGAGCTCTTGATCAAGGTCATCTGCTGATCTGAGAACTGTAGTGGGAACCTTTAATGGCAACTACCCTGTTTCCCCCAAAATAAGACCTAGCGTGATTGTCGGTGATGGCTGCAATATAAGCCCTACCCCCAAAATAAGCCCTAGTTAAAGTCCTTGTAGGTCTTATTTTCAGGGTAGGGCTTATTTTCGGGAAAACAGGGTAGGGCTTATTTGGGGGGTAGAGCTTATATTGCAGTCATCACCGACAATCACGCTAGGTCTTATTTTCGGGGAAACAGGGTAGGTAGTGTTACTCACTGTGTCTGCGACTTTGTGGTGTCTCGCAGCAGTGACACCTATGCCAACATCAGGAGATGGGGTCTCCTTCAGCCCCTCCCACTTCACATTCCTCACCAGTCAGTTGACCTCTAGTCTTTGCCCTCCCAGGCATGCCATGAACTCAATGGATGGCTGCGAAGAGGCTGAGTGGTGGCTTACAGGAACAGCCCAGCTAGGTGGCCACAGGCTACAAGGACAGCCCTGCTGGGTGGCCGCAAAAAGGCTCGGAGAGCGGTGCGGGCTTCAGGAACAGCCCAGGATTCAGTGACTCCTGTAAAATCATCATTCGACCCCCAGGTTGAGAACCACTGACATATGTGTATGTTAGTTGTTGTTTGCACCCGTAGTACAGCCCAAAAACAATAGTGCGCATTTTGCTTTTTTTTATCCTACCTAAAATGCACTGACACTAACTGACACTGATATTAACTTAAAAAAAAATTCCTGTCACAAGAAATACTGACTGTGACCTTGACCTTTGACCCTGACCTTGACCCAAACACTTACCCTGGCACTGACCTTGATCAAACCTTGATCTAAGCATTTATTTTATTTTATTATTATTATTCTTAATTTTTTTAAACACAGTTGTGTTTTCCCTCTCTCTGCAAGGACAATGTATCTCTTCCCTCTATTCAGAGAGAGAAAACATGGGGGCGGGCAGCTGGCTTCACAGTGACTGATCACAGCGATCTGGTGACATGGAATCAGGAGTTATGGGTCCGATCGTTAGAATGGGGCCCGGGGCTCTCGTGAGACCCCTGTCTCTGTGCTGGGAGCACGCCATGTGCTCCCAGCACAAAGACAGATATGCAAATATGTGGTCCCACTGTAAAAATGTCCTGTCCAGTGGGGCCGCATATTTGCGTACACTCGGTGCCAAGGGGTTTAAAATGAACCTGCGCTTTATCCATGCAGCGTTATGCATCAATATCAAAATAATGCATCTCCAGAGGCTTACCTTCCCTCTATCCCCTTACCACTCTACTCAGCTAGGAATGACAGGGATGCTATGTACAAGCTTTGGGTCCCCAGAGTATCTGCTTGAACAGAACTATGGACTTCTCATGTCACATCGCTAATTAGCCCAAGTGCAGTCAAAATGGGGTGAAACACATTCTTCTACATACCTGGAAGTACTGGCTATTTTTTTGGCTCCTGGAGCTGAACAAAACAGTGGCAGAATAAAAGAATCAATCCCGTGGATTTGTGCTGAATATGCAAAGCACAGATTTGTTTTAAATATATTTTATTGGGATTTTATGTGATAGACCATGTAAAGTTGGGGGTTGTTTAGCTCTAGTGTAGCGCTTTCCAGAATCTTAGCTGGATATGCAGTTTAAGGGCTTTTTGGCCCATTTTTATTAAAGAAGAGAAATGAACAGTCTGTCCAGAATTACCCCTGCAGGGATTTTCAATCTTCACACAAAGATTAAATATCCACACCAAACAATGGTAGACTCAGCCTCCTGGCTTATACTATACATACAGCCATGTGAATCAGGCCTTCCACTTCAGGCTTTTGTCTGTTTCCCACAGACCACTCTCTTGTCAATTCCTATAGATAACAGCCACTCACTACTCTGACCCTCAGGCTTGGGTCGCTGGCTTCTCCCAGTGCATAGCTGCACTCCTCGGGAGGGTGGAGCCCAGAAACATGGTCAGGTGTCTACAAATAGGCCAGCACACACCTGACCAGTCAGTGTACTGGTGGATCACAAAATCAGGGCCCAGGACTGGGGATTCCATCCCACCCAGATCTCAAAAAATCCCCAGGTTCCAGGTTCCAAAATGGATTTTCCTAAAAAATTTGGAAACTGAAAAGCCAGTTTCCTCCCAAACAAGCAGACCCCCTGGAGCCCCTCAACCCGCATGGTTCAGAATCCTGCGTCCTTCCCATGGTGGGGTACCACACTACCACAACCAATACAAAGTGGCACATAATTGTGAAGTGGAAGGAAAATGCTAAATGTTTTCAACATTTTTTACAAATAAATATCTGAAAAGAGTGGCATGCATTTGTTTTCATCCCCCCTGAGTTAATACTTTGTAGAGCCACCTTTCGCTGTATTAAAGCTGCAAGTCTTATTGGGTATGTCTCTACCAGCTTTGCACATCTAGAGAGTGACATTTTTGCCCATTTTTCTTTGCAAAATAGCTCAAGCTCTGTCAGACTGGATGGAGAGTGTCTGTGAACAATAATTTTCAAGTCTTGCCATAGATTCTCAATTGGATTTAGGTCTGGACTTTGACTGGGCCATTCTAACACATGAATATGTTTTGGTCTAAACCATTCCATTGTAGCTCTGGCTGTATGTTTAGGTTTGTCGTCCTGCTAGAAGGTGAACCACTGCCCCATTCTCAAGTCTTTTGCAGACTCTAACAGGTTTTCTTGTAAAATTGCCCTGTATTTGGCTCCATCCATCTTCCCATCAACTCTGACCAGCTTCCCTGTCTCTGCTGAAGAAAAGCATCCCCACAACATGATGCTGCCACCACCATGTTTCATGGCGGTGATGGTGTGTTCAGGGTGATGTGCAGTGTTAGTTTTCCGCCACACATAACGTTTTGTTTTTAGGCCAAAAAGTTCAATTTTGATCTCATCTGACCTGAGCATCTTCTTCCACATGCTAGCTGTGTCCCCCATATGGCTTCTCACAAACTGCAAACAGGACTTCTTATGGCTTTCTTTTAACAATGGCTTTCTTCTTGCCACTCTTCCATAAAGGCCCAGATTTGTGGCATGCACGACTAATAGTTGTCCTGTGGACAGAATCTCCCACCTGAGTTGTGGATCTCTTCAGCTTCTCCAGAGCAACCGTGGGCCTATTGGCTGCTTCTCTGATTAATGCTCTCCTTGCCCGGCCTGTCAGTTTAGGTGGACGGCCATGTCTTGGTACGTTTGCAGTTGTGCCATACTCTTTCCATTTTGGGATGATGGATTGAATAGTGCTTTGTGAGATGTTCAAAGGTTTAGATTTTTTTATAACCTAATCCTACTTTAAACATCTCTACAACTTTATCCCTGACCTGTCTAGTGTGTTTATTGGCCTTCATGATGCTATTTGTTCACTAAGGTTCTCTAACAAACATCTGAGGGCTTCACAGAACAGCTGTATTTATACTAAGATTAAATTACACACAGGTGGACTCTATTTACTAATTAGCTGACTTCTGAAGGAAATTGGTTCCACTAGATTTTAGTTAAGGGTATCAGAGTAAAGGGGGCTGAATACAAATGCACGTCACACTTTTCAGATATTTATTTGTAGAAAATTTTGAATTTATCATTTTCACTTCACTTTGCAATTATGTGCCACTTTGTGGTGGTCTATCACAAAAAATCCCAATAAAATATATTTACGTTTTTGGTTGTAACATGACAAAATGTGGAAAATGTTCAGGGGTATGAATACTTTTTCAAGGCACTGTATATACAGTTTACCCATTAAAGTGACTGGCCTCAGGTGATACACAGAGATTAAACAAATCCTCCTACATAAGTTGTACCTGTTTATCTGGCACTATCTCATTTCTACAGCCTTATAGAACACACAGATCAAAGGCTATTTCTCAGCTCCAGAAGGCACGGGGCAGGGATCTGATGTCACACCTGCACAATTTAGAGCAGGGAGTTGAGTGTAAAAGAATGGACAGTGAATGGATATGGAAACATGTACAGCTGCCTCTATGGCCTTGGAGGACCAAAGTCATGTCGTCACTACTGGTTCAGGGTGAAAGTCTTTTTTTTTTTTCAAGCAAAAGATCAAAAATTCTTATTAATTTTTTTTTCGATCTTTTGCTTTTAAAGGTAAAGGAGAGATTTGGGGTCTTTTTGACCCCAGATCTCTCCATACAGAGGACCTGTCATCAGTACTTCTATTACAAGGTAGGTTTACATTCCTTGTAAAAATAAAAAGTATAGTAAATAAGAATTTTTTTTTTTAAGTGCCCCATCCCTTCGTGCTTGTGCACAGAAGCAAACACATACGCAAGTCACGCACGCATATGTAAACGGTATTCGCACCACACATGTGAGGTATCGCCACAAACATTAGAGCGAGAGCAATAATTCTAGCACAAGACCTCCTCTGTAACTCTTAACAGGTAACCTGTAAACATTTTTAAATCATCGCCTATGAAGAGTTTTAAGTACCATTGTTTGTCGCCATTCCACGAGCGGGTACAATTTTAAAGCATGACATGTTAGTTATCTATTTACTCGGTGTAACATCATCTTTCATATTTTACAAAAAAATTTTTGTTTATATTGTGTTTTGTTTTTTTAAATTCATTAAAGTTAATTTTTTCCCAAAAAAAATGCATTTGCAAATACAGTGTGACATAACAAATTACAACGATTGCCTTTTTAAACCCTAGGGCCTCTGCTAAAAATAAAATGTATAATGTTTGGGGGTTAAAGTAATTTTTTAGCAAAAAATACTTAATTAAAGCTGTAAACACAAAGTGACAGAAAAAGCTTGGTCTTCAAGTGGTTAGTTAATGTTATTTTTCCATTATCACTGTAATAAAAAAAAAAGAAAATATGTTTAAAACCACTATACATCCCCTTTAAGAAACACCTTTCAATAAAATCCACTATAATCTTGTGTAGGTTCCAGGCTGCGCAGACACTAGGTGAGAATTACATGCTAGCTTTACTGGAACCATAACTGTATTTACAGAGATCATAGTTTTAGATGTATGCCACACTAATGGGAGCTGTCTGACGTGTCAGCATTAGAGAATTCTCTTTCACTAATGCAACAGCCAAGAGTTTTCCTTTTGAAGAGAATGGCTGAATCTCTTGCAAGTACAAGTCTCTAACACTGACACATCACCCTCTTACATACAGCCAAAATAAGTAATAAAGTAGCTGACTGCCTGGTGGCAGAACACCTTAAAATACCTTAAAATTCTAATACTTAATATTAAAACATTTCTACTCTCTCCCACTATATTTGTGCAGCTTTGAAAGCATCAAGTAGATGCAAGGTTTGCTTTATTTCACTGACAGACACATCAGATAAGTCCCTTTTCTATTTGTAGATCTGTTATAACATGTATATAAAAGCTGCATTAACGTGGTTGTAAACCTCAGACATGAAAGATGAACAAAGCACATCCCTCTATAATATGTACTTGTCTCAATTAAAAGCACTAAGTGGGGGGCATGTCCAAGATGGCGACGGGAGCAGATGTGTAGTAACCTCCTTAGCGGTATTCTCGAGTGTGGCTCGGGGTGAAATTTCAGTACCATTAGCTGTAACCCTGAGCCTCGGGATTGCATGGCTGGATCTTGGAAGAGGCGACTTACCTTGTCCCTGGGATCCCGCGATGTACTCCTGCTGTGTTCCGCCCGATGCTCTGTTCCGGCAACGCAGGGGGGTGGAACCGGCGGCAAATTCAAAACGTATAAATCACAAAACAATACAATACATTGTAATCTTATTGGATTACATTACTGTATAAAATAATTTGACCTCAGTTTGCCCCCAGTGCTTTGTCTAGTGCCCTTGCCTGCAGTTTTACTGTACTTTCTGCCTAAAAACTGGAGAACGACCATGGCATCAAAAAAGTGCGCCCCTACCTGAAAAGCAGTTTATGACGTGCTGGAAAACAGAGATATCGATACAGAATCACTTGCAGAATTGAGTGATAGCGATTTGTGGGGAAGTTCGTCATCAGACGCAAGTGATTTCAGCAAAGATCCTGTGACTGACCTCAGTGATGTGCGGATTTGGTGCTCTATTGACTGCGGTACGGATCACGCAGCCCCCCCAAGATTCCCATTTACTGGAGCACCTGGTATCAAAGTGGATGTTGAAGATGACAAACCCTTGGCATACTTCCAACTATTTTTGACCAATGAGGTTATTGAAAAAATAGTTACGGAGACAAACCGGTACCAGGAGCAACAAGCTGCTACGCATCGGAGGTTTTCAAGGAGCAGAAAGTGGGAACCAGTGACCAAAGAGGACATTTGGAAATTTCTGGGCCTAATAATTCTTCAGCGAGTTGTGGAGAAATCCTTGCAGAAATGGTATTGGACAACCAATAAATTACTAGCCACTGCATACTTTGGCATGGTCATGTCGGAGTACAAATTTTCCCTGATAATGAAGTATTTACATTTTGAAAATAATGAAGAATTTGATGAAACTACTCATACAGCACCCAAACTCAAGAAGATTTGGGAGGTATATCAAATGATTCAGAAAAATTTCCAACAGAGCTATGTGCCAGATAGAGACATCAGCATAGACAAAAGTCTAATGGCCTACAAGGGAAGGCTCAGCTGGATACAATATATGGTGTCAAAGAGAGCACGATTTGGCATCAAATCCTTCATGCTATGTGAATCAAGCACTGGTTACATTTGGAATTCTGTCCTATACACTGGGAAAGGAACCAAATTCAACCAAAAATACAGTAATTATGGAATGGCAACATCTTCAGTTCTTTCATTGATTGAGCCATTGCTAAATCAGGGCTATTATGTAACTACAGACAATTTTTACACATCTCCTAAACTCTATGAGTTCCTTTTACAGAACAAAACGGATGCCTATGGAACCGTTAGGGCTAACCTATGCCGCCAATCTTTGGCAATAAGAAGCTGAAGACAGGAGAAATGGTTGCCTGGCAAAAAGGCAAAATTATGGCACTGTGATGGCGTGACAAAAAAGATGTGTTCCTAATGAGAACAATTCATAACACTGCCACTGTCATGGTACACACAAAAGGTGGGAAAGACAACATGAAACCACAAGTAGTGATAGATTACCACAACACCATGGGAGGTGTTGACAGAACCGACCAGGCAATGACATGTTATCCAGCAATGAGAAAACAACAAAAAAAGTATTACAAGAAGATCTTCAGGCATCTTCCTGAGCAATGCTTGTGGAATGCCTTCATTCTACTAAAAAAAAAAAAAAAAAAAGAAGAGTGACAAGCCTGTGGTTCATGCTGACTTTGTTTGGAAAGTTGCCTAACTGATCTTTCTGAACCACCAAACACCAACGGCTATAAATAGAGCTGGACGTCGTGCTGCTGGTGTTGTCAACCCTGACTGGTTGTCACTTCATGGACCACATCCCACCAACTGAAAAAAGTCCGCACCCACAAGGATGTATGTGGTTTGTTGCTTAAAGAGTGATGACACTGGAAGGAAAATCCGAAAGGAAGCCATGTTCTATTGTCCTGATTGTGATGTCGGACTTTGCGCAGTCCCATGTTTCAAAATTTACCATACCCGGGATGTTTACTGAAGCAATATGACTAGTAATATTGCACCCTTGTTTGGCCCAAAAAAATTCAGTGTTTTTGATTTGATTATATTATTGACTAAAATTTATTGAATAAAATGTATTATTATTATTTTATCATTTGTAATTATTTATAGTTATTTATTTTATTATAATTTATAATTTTGTGTTTCAAACTTTATCATACCCTGGATATCTACTAGACTCTGGTTTGGACAGATTTAAGTGAGTTATTCCTAAGAATTACAGGCCTACAATATAAAACGCCAAATGTCCATGCAAATTAATTGTACCGCTTTCAGCTTTAAAAATATGACATAATCATACCGCCAGGGAGGTTAGGAGAGCTCCCTATTCCGGCACCAATCCTGTCCTTTATCTTGGTGTAGGAAACACACAGACCGGTTCTTTGACATCTTGCTTCTCTGCAGACACTCCGGGTGATGACACCGTGCAGACACGTCTCAACGCGACTTCTGTGAGTAATGCTGACACACCACGGGTCTCAGGCCTACAGCCCTCAGACATGGCGACGCAGACGGAGGGCCTCTGGAGGAGGCTGCTAACCTTGACACTCTAATGCAAGCAATCTTGGTATGTCAGATGGCCCTCACCTCCAAAATACACCTAGGCCAAGCTGACATTGGTCTCATCCGCCGTGATTTAGATCAGATCAGGGAGCGGGTAATGGAGGTGGAAAGGAGGGTGTCGGATGTAGAGGATGTCCTGTGTGATCACCACGCTGATCTCCAAACGCTAAATATTGAGGTCAAACATTTGGAATCCAAGGCTGAGGATGCCGAAAATTGCAATTGCCGTAATAATTTGCAGATTATTGGCCTACCCGAAGGGACAGAAGGTGCACACCCCGTCGCATTCACTGAGCGGCTGCTTCATACTTTGCTACTTTTCTACCCAGGGCTCCAAGTTCTCCTCATTCTTCTCCGCATGCCAGCGGTTAGAGACCCTCCAGGAGCCTCGTACCGCATGTTTATTTTCAAGCTCCTACACTATTGGGACCGTGATGCTGTCCTCAGAGAAGCGCGTAATCAGGGTGAGCTACAATATGAGAATGCGAAGTTGCTGACATTCCCGGATTACTCAATCAAAACGCAAAGGCAAAGGAAAACGTTTGATTATGTACATGGAAAACTGAGGGAGAAGGGCCTCAGGTACAGCATGCTGTTTCCCGCCAAGCTGAGGGTTCAAGATGGTGAGCGTGTGCGATTCTTCACTTCTCCAAAGGATGCAGCCCAGGGCTGTCTTTTCGTATGGGCACGCTGGGCAGTTGCCCGGGGGCCTCACTTACCAGGGGGGCCCCACCAGGGCCGTCTTTCTGAGCTGACACGCCTGGGCCATTCACCTGGGGCCCCAGGCCCCTTCCTTTTATGCAGCCTCTGAACTGAGAGAAATTGGGTTGAAAACTGCTCTGCTTGATTTCTTACACTCAGGACAGTGCTACAGGAAAAACCAGATACCATCTTGAGCTTTGTCAACTTTATTACTTCTATCTTTAGACTTTTACATATAAGTAAAAAAGTTCTGTTAGCTGACAAAGATCAAGATGGTATCTGTTTTTTCCTGTAGCACTGTCCTCACTGTAAGTTTTCAACCCAATTTCTCCCAGTCCTCTGCCTGCTGTCACCCACTTCCCTGCTGTCACCCAGTCCCCTGCTGTTACCCAGTCCCCTGCTGTCACCAAGTCCCCTACTGTTACCCAGTCCCCTTCTGTCACCCAGTCCCCTGTTGTCACCCAGTTCCCTGCTGTCACCCAGTTCTCTGCTGTCACCCAGTCCCCTGCTGTCGCCCAGTCCCCTGCTGTCACCCAGTCCTCTACTGTCACCCAGTCCCATGCTGTTGCCCTGTCCCTCTGCTGTCACCCAGTCTCCTGCTGTTACCCAGTCCCTCTGCTGTCACCCAGTCCCCCTGCTGTCACCCAGTCCTCTAAAAAAAAAAAAATTGAAATGTTGGCAACTATGCTCGCTGTATGGCAGTTCAATGAGGGGGCAACAAACATCACAGGGGGGTATAGACATGGCCTAGACTATTTTGCACCATTTCTATACCGTATACAAATTACATTTTAGAGGTACAGAAGTTTTGTTTTTTGGGGGGTGCAAGTAGCTGGTCTTGCCTAGGGTGCAAAATAGTCTTGCATGGGCCCTGGCCCCATCAGAGCCGGACAAATAGTATTAGCAGTGGGACAAAGGAGTCGGGCTGAGTGGGCACAGGCAGTCCAGCGTGCGGCAGCATCCTTGGTTCCGCCTGCAAGCTGGGCTGTCACCACCTCTCCTGAGCCTCCTTGAGTGACTGAGCGAGCTAAGGCAGAGGGGGGCGCCGAAGCTCAAGTGCTGATGACGAGCGGGTCTAAAGAGAAGAAATTGTGCTGCCCCTCCCCTCTCAAACCGCCGCTGTCAGAAGAGGGCTCTATTTCTTGCCTATTCCCCTCCTCCTGTCAGCAGTGGGTAGAGCGACTGTGTCTTTGGAGAGGAACCGGTGGCAAGTGACACGCTAAATCTGGTGACGGGATGGGTGGCAAGTGGCATGCTAAATCTGGTGATGATATGGGTGCCAAGTGACACGCTAAATCTGGTGACGGGACGGGTGGCAAGTGACATGCTGAATCTGGTGGCAGGGGACGGGTGGCAAGTGACACGCTGAATCTGGTGGCAGGGGATGGGTGGCAAGTGACACACTGAATCTGGTGACAGGTGACGGTGGCAAGTGACACGCTGAATCTGGTGGCAGGTGACGGTGGCAAGTGACATGCTGAATCTGGTGACAAGGGACCAGTGGCAAGTAACATGCTGAATCTGGTGACAAGGGACTGGTGGCAGGTGACACGCTGAATCTGGTGACAAGGGACCGGTGGCAAGTGACACGATGAATCTGGTGACAAGGGACCGATGGCAAGTGACACGCTGAATCTGGTGACAAGGGAACGTGGCAAGTGACACGCTGAATCTGGTGGCAGGGGACAGTAGCAAGTGACACGCTGTAAAGTAGAAAGTACTTTCATTCTTGAGAGTAGGTGCCTAAATTGGGGCAAGCTTGTAGGGGCCCCATAGCATTACTTTGCCCACGGGCCCATGATGCTATTAGGATGGCCCTGATGCAGCCCCATGGGTGGAATCCCTACGCAGATGAGTCTCCTGTTTCCAATGTACCTTGTGTACCAACGGTTGCCTAATTGAGTTACGAATCTGCTCCCTGTTTTCACGCACGGCACAAGATTAGTGGTTATGAATTTGGGTGGGAGTCTCTCAGTGCATACTGGAGTTTTGCTACGAGGACTATGCTGTTATCCTTCAATGGCTACACACTTATTGTAAGTTACTAACTTGCCCCTGGCCTCCTTCTGACTGTCCTCCTGCCCTTTTTTAATTAACTAGACTCGTGACTGTTGCTGTGGATACAGGAATGTCCTCCCTCCAAGATTTCAACAATGCCTGTTACTGTTTACCTCATGGCTTCTTTTTGCACCCTATAGCGTTTGCTATGTTCAGAGTTTCTATGTTTTATCAAGTCCTATGCCCCGGTTTAAAGGGCGATCTACATCATTGCTCCTAGCCGTAATGCTTACTTTAACTGTGGACACTCTCTGTTGGAGAGGTAGTTAGTGCCTCCCATTCATTTTCCTCCACGCACGGCTGTTGAGTCAGCAAACACAGTGGGATGAAGACCCTCCTCAGTTTTACTGAGGTGGTGTGGGGGGGGAGAGTTTTGGTTCCTTTTGGTTTAAGTTAAGTAATTCTCTTTTAATTCATGTTTTTTGCACAGCATTCTGCCTTCATGTATGTATGATTGCTCTGGAAGTAATGTTCTGCTCCTGTGTATCTTCCATCTGGGTCTATATAGCATGCCTTGCTATATCTGTGGTCCCTCCTCCTCTACACTGGGTGACTGACCCTAATGCGGTCCTCTTTTAATATTCTTTTCTGGAATGTCAGGGGCTTAAACTCCCCTATAAAACGATCATTAGTGCTTCAATTTATTAAAGCCCATGCCCTTACATACTGTATGTGTACTGTATGCGTGCTCCAGGAAACTCACTTGGTGGGTAGCAGGACCCTCAGTCTTGAAAGGCTGTGGATTGGCCACCACTACCACTTCACGTACTGAAATTTTGCAAGGGGTGTCAGTTCATATGTCTCTTCCCTTTAAGCTGCTTGATCTTATCTTGGACACGGATGGAAGATATGTACAGCTTCTATTAAACTGCTCAACAGAATCACTGCAGACATTGCTAATTATTTTAAATTATTTTATGTATATCAGAGGTAATGCTCTTTCTCCCCCTGCTCCCCCCCTCCCCACTCCCCCTATTTCCCCTCTGGTTTTCCCCTTGCTACACCCCCCCCCCTTTTCTCCTATTCAAATCTCCTGCAGATTTATCTGTTGTAGTCTGTTTTAGTCTGTAATATGTATCGATATGAACTTTTTTTTGTCTTTCTTTATTGTTCTCTTTCTTTTAATTGCTTTTTATTGAAATTTAACCGCTTCAGCCATTGAAGATTTTACCCCCTTTCTGACCAGAGCACTTTTTGCGATTCAGCACTGCGTCGCTTTAACTGACAATTGTGCGGTCGTGCGACGTTGCACCCAAACAAAACTGACATCCCTTTTTCCCCACAAATAGAGCTTTCTTTTGGTGGTATTTATTTTTTGCGCTATAAACAAAAAAATAGCGACAATTTTGAAAAAAAAAAACAATATTTTTTACTTTTTGCTATAATAAATATCCCCAAAAATATATAAAGAAAACAATTTTTTTCTCAGTTTAGGCCGATATCTATTCTTCTACATATTTTTGGTAAAAAAAAAATCACAATAAGTGTATATTGATTGGTTTGCGCAAAAGTTATAGCGTCTACAAAATAGGGGATAGTTTTATAGCATTTTTATTATTATTTTTTCTTTATTAGTAATGGCATCGATCTGCGATTTTTATCGGGACTGCAACATTATGGCGGACACGTCGGACAATTTTGACACATTTTTGGGACCATTGACATTATTACAGGAATCAGTGCTATAAAAATGCATTGATTAATGTAAAAATGGCACTGGCAGGGAAGGGGTTAACACTAGGGGGCAATCAAGGGGTTAATGTATTCCCTAGTACGTGTTCTAACTGAAGGGGGGAGGGGACTGTGTAGGGGAGATGACAGATCGCTGTTCATACTCTGTATGAACAGAAGATCTGTCTGTTCTCCCCTCATAGAACCAGAGACTGTATGTTTACACACACAGATCCTGGTTCTCTGTGTGCCCTGGGATCGTGGGAGCCTGGCAGTGATCGTGGGAGCCTGGCAGTGATCGCGACCGCCAGGCACTTGCATCGGCTCCGTGGGTGAGAAGGGGGCGCGCGCGCCCCTAGTGGCCAAATAAGGAAGCAACGTAAAATAACGGCGATTCGCGCAGCCGAGCCATGTTGCCGCAGTACAACTGTGGTGGCTGGTCGGCAAGCAGTTAAACAATAAAAGTTTACAACAATAGCATTGCAATGAACAATGATCAATAGCTTACACAGATTATTAGCAGATGGTACCTCTAGGGGCACCACATGTTGAAAGAGCATGCGCATCCTACTACACTATGTGGATGCTACGTACACTTGTATGGTCTAAGCAATAGACTGATAATTGAATATGCCAAAAGTTTTAAGTATATGCTTGAGCTAATACAGAAAAATTAAAGGAAATGTAATAAAAAGGAAAATAATAAAACTGTGCCACAACATGAGGATTGCTTGTTTATATACCGTATATACTCGAGTATAAGCCGAGGCACCTAATTTTACCACAAAAAAATGGGAAAACATATTGACTCAAGCCTAGGGTGGGAAAATGCAGCAGCTACTGGGTAAAAATGCCCATCTGCAGCCTCACTGTGCCCATTTGCAGTCTAATTGTGCCCATCTGCAGCCTCACTGTGCCTATCTGTAGTGTCACTGTGCCCATCTGTAGTGACACTGTGCCCATCTGTAGTGACACCGTGCCCATCTGCAGCCGTACCTTTCATTACTAAAACATTGTGTGTGACAGCGTGTGTCTCTCGCTCTGTTATGCAGTCTGTTCGGCCGTCCATTGTAACAAAGCCCTGCCTCCTCCTCGTCTCTGATAGACGGAATGCTGATACAGTTTTCCAGCATTGTATCAGTGTTCCTCTAGCATGGACGAGGAGGAAGGTGGGGCTTTGTTACAATGGACGGCCGAACAGACTGCATAACAGAGCGAGAGACACACGCTGTTACACACGCTGTTTTAGTAATGAAAGGTATGGCTCACTCGAGTATAAGCCGAGGGGGGGGGGGTTTCAGCCAAAAAAAATGGGCTGAAAAACTCAGCTTATACTCGAGTATATACGGTACTTGCCTATAAAGGTTGTCTTCAGTAATATTAGTTAGCATCTGAATAACACGAAGTCTGTGGGGTCCACTGTGATGTGAAAGAGCCTAGTTTATCAGAATAGACTGCAAAGTGTTTTTCGTAAGTATTGAACATTAACCCTTCGTATTACTTTGTTTATTGTTCTCTTTCATTCACTGGTTGTAATCATTAAGCCTTCATTACCTTCATTCCTTTGCTATCAGCATGAATCACTTGTGACAAGTTTTCCTGACACCAAGAGAAAAAGGTGAAAGGGGAGGGAGCTCCAGAAAATTGACAGCCTCAACTCTGTTCCTGTGTGCTGTGTGGAGGGGGGGGGGGCATGTTGTTTACCTCCAATCAGCTCTCAGATCTCTCCTCACTGGGCTCTGCAGAGTGTAACTTAAGCTTTCTAACCCCCCCCCCCTTTTTTTTTTAACTCACAGAGAAGTTTATAAATTCAGCACTTTAAACAGATGTAGGGAAGAGAAGACTGCGGATAGATAGTTGCAACTTATGTAGGAGGATTTGTTCCATCTCTGTGCATCACCTGAGGGCAGTCACTTTACAGGGTATATGCAGGGCTTTTTTTCTCAGAAAATAGGTGCAGGAACTTAATCACGCCCCCCCCCCCCACACACACACACACACACACACACCCTACAAACCTCATCACATAGTGTGGTTACATTTCACTAGCAGTGGGAGGGTCTTAAGGGGCATTAAACACCAGGAGTGTATCACATACAGAGACAGAGTGCAGAGTTTGGGGGTGCACTACAAAGAGTGCAGAGTTCAGGCTTCTTCCACAGCTGCTTACCTCTGCATCCCCCATCCACTTCTCACTTTCACCCATCTTCAGCTCTGGCCTCTCCATGCAACCCCTTTTTCCTTAAAAGCTCATCGTCCACATACCTTACTTTTGTTGCTGTATTAAGCTGAAGCACCCAGCCGGCCCTAGTACCTCCACTGTAGGTGACTTCTGTGTTTACAGGTGATAGTGGTAGGCAGAGAGCCTGAGCCAGAGGTGGTGGAACTGAGTTCCACCAAGTTCCAGCTGAAAAAAAGCCCTGGGTATATGTAAGGGTTTATAACCACTTTATTGTGTGCATGTTAAATATTCATTTATTGAATCTTACTGTACAGTAGATGACCATGGTTTACTTTCATATAACTTTACCACTGATTTGCCTACCTATGTCGCATGTCATCCAAAAAATCATTGTTTTCAATGACGGTCATTCACATCTATGCTTTGTGATTCCTCTACGAAAGCAATGCGACAATAAAAATGGTCCTGTGTGAGTTTACAGCGTTGCGTTGCAAATTTAGTCTTCATAGACATCAATGTAAATCATTGTGGAATCGCATTGTTGGTTCAGACATGTGCAAATTCTTCACCTGCTGCTTCTCCTCCCAGTTCTGCCCCATCACTTCCTGTATCCTGTGTCCATCTGTAAACAGACAAGATCATGCCCCCCAGGCATCAGAACACTGGCATCAACAATGAGGAGCTCAGCAGACTTGTTCATGCCAGGCCATATACTGTATATAGGACAGCCATATACCAGAATATAAAAATAATGTCCGGAAGAGCAGAGGCTGGGTTGAGATTTGTAAAAGTTTGTATGCAGACTTGGAAGCCTTCACACTTTAAGTTCGTAAACATAAACGTAAATTTATATTTCTATTTATTCATCCCACTAATCACCAATTCCACTGACCACCAATTCCACTGACCACCAATTCCACTGACCACCAATGTAAGGGCATGCATCCCACTGACCACCAATGTAAGGAGCATTCTTCCCACTGACCACTAATGTAAGGGCATGCATTACACTGACCACCAATCCCACTGACCACCAATGTAAGGAGCATTCTTCTTCTGTGTTTACAAGTGACAGCTCTGCACTCTGTGTGTAACCCCCATGAACTCTGCACTCTGTATGTAATGCAATCCTGATATTTAATGCCCCTTTAAGACCCTTCTACTGTTTGTGAAATATGACCATAACCACTATTTTATGTGATTTGGAGGGTGTGTGGGGGAGACGGGTTTTGAGGGGTCGTGGTTGAGTTCCAGCACCTATTGTTTGAGAAAAAAAGCCATATATATATATATATATATATATATATATATATATATATATACATTATACATTATGCATAAGTATATACATATTTACATAAAAATGAAAATAAATATAGTAAAACTGCTCTCTTGAAAAGTCCAATTGCCCTTTGTTTCACAAGTTCCCACATCTCTGACTAATGCCCCGTACACACGAGTGGATTTTCCGTCTGAAAAAACTTGGATGGTTTTTCCGACGGAATTCCGCTCAAGCTTGGCTTGCATACACACGGTCACACAAAAGTTCTCTGAACTTTAGGCCGTCAAGAACGCGGTGACGTACAACATTACGATGAGCCAAAAAAATCAAGTTCAATGCTTTTGAGTATGCTTCGAATTGTTTCCGAGCATGCGTAGGAATTTTGCGTGTCGGAATTTGTACAGACAATCGGAATTTCCGATCGGAACTTTTTCCGACCGAAAAATAGAGAACATGCTCAAAATTTTTGCTGGCCAAAATTCCGCCAGCAAAAGTCCGATGGAGCATACACACGATCGCATTTTCCAACCAAGAGCTCTCACCGGACTTTTGCTGGTGAAATTTCCAATCGTGTGTACGGGGCTTTACTGCTGCAAAAGTCCGAATAGATACCTGTGCCTGAAAAAAATCCTTAAAGGATTGTCTTACCTCTTGTACCGATTGTCTTACATCTTCCAGGAGAGCTGAATTCAGTTTCCTGGTACCCCCCCGGGTGGAGTGTCAGAGGCATTCAGAGTCACAGACAGCATACAGTGGTCAGAGAACTCCACCGCCCTCAACTCAGGAGTCGAGGAAAGCAGAGTTCTCCTTTAAAAAAATACCTATCTATCCTACTCTGACTATTCCCTCTCTGAAATGTGAATCCTGTGCTGCCAGGGCAATGCTTAATATGCACATCTACTAGGCCTGCTTGTCTCACCATATCTCTAAGAAAAACGCTATCATAACCCAGCCTGTCTATGGAGCTTCTCTTGTCTTCAGGCCTAATTATGGTGTTAAAGTCACCTCCAAAGACAACCTGCTGGGACGTAAAAAGGATGGGCTTGATCTCTGTGAGGAGGCATTTCCTGCCCCATTTTGACTGCGGTCCATATATATTCATCAGGGGCAGGTCCTGTCCCCTAACAGAGATGTCCAAGACCATGCATCTCCCCATTTCTACCTCAATTACCTGCCGGCACATTACCATATTGGTTTTAAAAAGGACCACAACTCCGCTGCAGGGCTCAGCCACAAGAGACCAAAAGGAGGGACCACATCTCCACTCCCTTTTTGCTCAGGGACCACATCACTAGGGGAAGCAGAATCTGAAACAACAGATGTAACAGACACAGGAGGGACAGCAACAGTTTCAGCGGCCTCATCCTCCTTATCAAGCCTCTGCAACTCAGCCTCCAATCCTGGTAAGTTATATAATTCCTCCGGGCACTGACTATAAGGATGACCAAGCTTTCGGCACAAATTGCACCCAATTTTGGTACAATCCTTAGCCAAATGGTCCAGATCCTGGCATAGTGAGCATTTCTTATGGGTACAGGTGGATGCAAAATGGCCTTTTTCACCACAATTATTCCAAACTTTAGGCTGACCCTGGTAAAAGATGGTGAGCCTATCTCTCCCCAGAAAAGCTGAACAGGGCAGGTGTTGAACTACATTTCCCAGCAGCCCCAATTTTAGTGACACTGTCCAGGCCCTTGTCCGTATTTCATGTTCATCCAGGACCTTCCGTAGTGAAGTGAGGACCTCACCATCAAATCAGCCTCTGGTATGGATTGGTTACGCAACAGGATCGTCACAGATTTTATCAGAGGGTGGCTCGAAATCAACTTTGGCACCAAACCACTCCACTGCGGAAGGCCCTTGCACCTCCTATATTTCTCCCAAAATAAATCCAGACCCTCAGGCTTTACAAAGGACACATCAAATTCATAGCTCCCCACTGGGCAAATTAAAGCAAATATATCCAAGGCTTTAAACCCCATTTCCAAAACCAACTCAGCCACCCTTCCCCTTACTGGTGGGGTCCCCTCCCACTTCAACTGAACCATATTCCTCCTCCTGTACCCACTAACCATCCCCCCACCAAACCTCCCCAAATTGTGACCACTAATATTTACAAAATTCCCTCCACCCTCTTTGGTGCGACTCCCCAAAACTGATGCATAACTCCATCTGGCCTGTTCTCTTCCATCAGGACAGGACTTTCAGCAGAGAATAGTGCAGGCTGGTCTGATACTGCAACAGGTGAAACATTCATGGCTTCCACTGCACATTGTCCAGTATGCTGATCCCCTCCCCCACCAGCATCAATTAGCTCTGCTGGAACACAGGGAGGCTCAGGTGAGGCAATCTCTTTGCAGGTATCAGCCATACTGTGTGAAACACATGCAGCAAACTTGGTAGAGGAACTACAGGTCTCAGTAAATGCAGGAGCAGAAACATCAATGTTCAGGGTGTTTGGTGCAGGTCCATCTTCATTCCCTGGTTTATTTTTCTGCTCATCCTCAGGGACTTCTGATCAATCATCAGAAATGGCAAACTTGTCTGCTCTCAGGGTTGACTCCATCTGCTGGATGAAGGTCAGGGTGCCATGCTCACTCTCATCTATGGAGGTACAGGGTGAGGCAATCGGGTGAGGCAATCGAGGTACAGGCCTTGAATGAGTCATCTGCTCAGGAGCCAGATAATGAGGATACTGACGTTTCTACACCTTCCAGCAGAAGGCAAATGCAAGCATCTACTTCCCGCAGGAAGCGAAGCATCAGGGCAGCAGAACAGGTTGAAGACCCAGGACAGACAAATAAATTACTCCACATAGTGTCAGGGATCAGTGAACAAATCGGTGCCCAGCGATGCCCTCATACAATGTTTGCCATAAGTTTGGTGCCTCTTCTAAAAGAGGTCTTGTTTGACCTTTATTTTGACATGAGGATTGCAGTGCAACATTGCATACATTCCTTCACTGTGCCATGCCATGTTTCAGTGCCAACGCACAAGAGTCCTAGTACCCAAATTTTTACTCCCATTTCTTTAGTCTCAAACACTGCACCAAACCCTTATCCTTCTAGTTTTGAGAAACACTCTAGCATGTATGAGACCCCCAGCTCCCGAATCCCATATACCATTCCTTCACCAATTGCCTCAGTAATGTCCCCCCAGCTAGAACCCCCGGTTATGACTAGAACAATGGATATGAGACCACTCGACTCAACATCTTACTTTCCCCCCACACAACAGACCACCACAGCTCTACGAGCAAATACCATCCATGCCAAACCAATATTCACCTGCACCAAGACCTATAAAACAGCCCAAACCAATATTTCCAAGCCATTATCCATACCTAAATTGATTGCTTGAAGTTGCCTCAACCATGCCTCCACCCTATCCACAATATGGGCCCCCAAGTGGACCATAATAAAGAGATTAAAGAAATTAAGGTATTAAAAGACATTAAGATATTAAATATCTGCTTTAAAACATATAAAAAAAAAAAGCATTCAAACTCTTATAAATCCTTTTTCATGACCATAGTTTATTGAATCTTAGATGACCAAAATAAACAGGTTTCAGTATGCATCTTTTAAATTGATGGTAACTCAATGATCTCCAAAATAGACAAAAGAATTGTTTACAAGGCTAAACTGGTCTGAAGTCTCCCCAGGTAAATTACTGAACGCACAAAAACAGCTGCTGCATCCCACCCCTTTGGGGACCACCATATACTGAAAATTCCCATATAAACCATATTACCTAACAAAATATATTATATAATATCAAGATAAGGTAGTAATGAAAAGTTGTACAGCCATGTATCCTGGGCCACCGATAAGGGGGTACTGCCCACCTCCTGTACTTGGCCAAGCCACATCATTTCAACAGGGGGGCCTAGTCAGCTGACAAGTAGGGGGAAGGGGATTGTGGACAGGGAGGGTGATCAGTATAGAGGGGGCATTTACTAACACTGATCCCTCTGTGACAGCTGAAAGCCGCCTTCTTCTCCTCTCCCTCCCACTGGCTTTTAACTGCTGCAGGGGCAGCCACAGGGGGATCAGTTCCAGTAATTGTATTGTGATCAGTACTGATTGCTAACTGTGTTCATTCATAACTTAAGCATAGTAAACTGCATTTACTATGCTTCCGTTTTTGAATGGAAAAGAAGCCTCTGTACAGAGTGCTTTCTGTTTATTCATCTGCAATGCAGCTGAGGCTTGAGGAATCTATGTCCTTAATCTTTTTCTCTCTCTCAAAACTGAGACATAAGGAGCCTGTCAAATTAGGCCCTGTGGCTGTGTTTGTTCAGCAGCTGTGTCTCCGTACCGTAGGATGAATTTTGTAAGTTATGTTGTGTGTGTCTGCTAATAGTGAGTTCAGTGAATTTTTAGAAATAATATAATTTTAATATGGGGGGAGGGGTGCCTGCCAGGTAGGCTGTACAGGGCCCCCCCGTGATTTCTAACAATAGCCCAGCTGGCTCAGTTGGGTTGTAGACTGCACACATGCACACACACACACACACATATATATATATATATATATATATATATATATATATATATATATAACAGGATTTTTTAATACAGCTTACCTGTAAAAATCCTTTTCTTGAGAGTACATCACGGGACACAGAGCCTTCATTACCAATTAAGGAGAATTCCTCCCCTATATAACCCCTCCCACATGGGGAGCACCTCAGTTTTGTAGCAAAGCTATAGGTAACCACGTAAAACCCATAGAAGGGTGGGAGCTCTGTGTCCCGTGATGTACTCTCAAGAAAAGGATTTTACAGGTAAGCTGTATTCAAAAATCCTGTTTTCTTGATCATACATCATGGGACACAGAGACTTCATTACATAATGGGATGTCCCAAAGCAATGCTCATTTGAGGGGAGGGAGACACAGATCAGAAACATAGACCGCAAACAGACCAGAGGAACTAAACTGCAGCCTGCAGTACACTGCGCCTGAAGGCGGCATCCTCTTGCCCTCTTACATCCACCTGATAGAATCTTGTGACTGTATGGACTGAAGACCAAGTCGCAGCCTTACAGATCTGAGCCATGGAGGCCTGGTGATGCACTGCCCAAGAAGCACTAACAGCCCTAGTTGAGTGTGCTTTCACATGAAAAGGAGGAATCTTCCTCTTTATACCATAAGCCTGAAAAATAACCTGTCTAATCTATCTAGAAAGAGTGGATTTCGACGCTGCCTGGCCTTTTTTAGGGCCCTCTGGCAGGATGAACAAACAATCAGTTTTCCGTATCTGAGCGGTTGCCTGCAGATAGATACTGATTGCTCTTACCACATCAAGGGTGTGCAAAGATTCTTCTTCTGTGGACTGCGGATCTGGAAAAAAGGATGGTAGGATCACATCTTGATTCAAATGGAATCCTGAAACCACATTGGGTAGGAAGGACCGATGAGGATGCATAACTACTCTGTCTTTGTGAATTATCAAACACGGCTCTTTGCAAGAAAAAGCTGCCAACTCTGATACTCTCCTAGCAGAGGATATGGCTATCAAGAAGACTCATTTTTTAGTCAAAAGTGCTAAAGGAGCATGGTGCAATGGTTCAAAGGGTTGTCCCTGTAAAGCAGACAACACCAAATTCAGATCCCATGGACATACTGGAGGTTTGACTAGGGGATTCAATCGCAGTGCCCCCTGAACAAAGGCCCGGACAAGGGAATGTGAAGCAATTGGCTTCTGAAAAAATACTGACGAAGCCGAAATTTGGACTTTGATAGTGCTCAAGGCCAATTTCATCTCTAGGCCTGACTGAAGAAAGGTCAAGATCCTGCTAATTACATACTTTCTAGGATACCTTCCCATGGGTTTACACCAGGAAACATATGCCTTCCAGATTTTGTAGTAAATAAGCCTGGAGGCTCGCTTTCTGGCATTGACCAGAGTGGAAAGGACTGACACACAAATTTGTCCAGTTTCTTGTTGAATCTGGACGCAAACAGATCTACATCCGGGGTACCTCACTTGTGACATATGATCTGAAATATGTTGGGGTGTAGAGACCATTCTCCTGGGCATAGTTGCTGGTGGCTTAAAAAATCCGCTTACCAATTTTCCACCCCTGGAATGAATACCGCAGATAAGCAGGGAACATGGCTTTCTGCCCATGCAAGAATGCGATTCACCTGGTTTTGGGCATCCAGACTTCTGGTGCCACCTTGGTGATTGATGTAAGCCACTGCCGTGGCATTGTGGGACTGTATCCGAATAGAATGACCTTGTAGCCTGTAAGACCAGTTCATGAGGGCCAAGTAAATTGCCCGAATTTCTAGAATATTGATGGGCAAGTGCCTTTCGGTCGTGGACCATCTTCCCTGCATGCATGCTTCTTCCAGAAATGCTCCCCAGTCTGTCAGACTGGCATCCGTGGTTACGATTTTCCATGGTAGTGGAAGAAAGGCTTTGCCTTTCAAAATATTTCTCGTTCGTAACCACCAACTGAGGCTTTTGCGTATCCTTGGGAATAGGCACATAGGAAGATCCAAGGCATGAGGCTTCTTGTTCCAAGCCGCAAGGATGCTTCTCTGCAGAGGCCTTGAGTGAAACTGGGCAAATGGAACAGCCTCGAAAGAGGCGACCATCTTTTCTAATAGTCTCATACATAGACAAATGGAGGGACTCCTTTTGCTTAACACTAGGCGGACTAGAGCTTTTACGGCCTTGACCTTTGGCTCTGGTAGAAACACTCTGCCTTGAGCGGTGTCTATGATCATGCCCAGATATTCCAACCTTGTTGAAAGTTGCAAGGAAGACTTTTCTAGGTTGATTATCCAACCTAGGCTTTCCAAATGTTTTACTGTCTTGAAGACAGCATGGTTCAGGTGCGCCACTGATTGCTCTATGAGTAGCAAATCGTCTAGATAAGCTACCATGGTTATGCCCTGAGCTTTTAGATTTGATAAGAGAGGGTCTAGAATCTTTGTAAAAACTCAAGGAGCTGTAGCGAGACTGAAAGGAAGGGCCACAAATTGAAAATGGCGCTGGTCTACCGCGAACCTTAGATATTTTTGGTGAGCGAGAAATATCGGCACATGAAGATATGCATCCCTGATATGTATTGATGCCATAAATTCTGCCCCTTGAAGGGTGGAGACCACCAAACGGATTGACTGCATTTGGAAGGATCGAATGTGCAGAAACTGATTTAGATCTTTTAGATCTAGGATGGGTCTGACATCCCCATCCTGGTGGAAGCTCCTGGAACTCTATCTTGTAGCCCGGAGATACTGAAGAGACTACCCACTTGTCTTGAACCTCTTCCCGCTAGGCTCTTGAAAACAGTAGGAGCCTTCCCCCCACTTGGCTGAGTGGGGGCGCCCCTTCATAGGGATGCTTTGGGGCGCTGCTTGGCAGACTTTCGTCTGCATGACCTTGGGCCTTTCCTCTGAAAGTAGATTGGGAAGGCCGTCGCCACTGCTTAGTCCCTGATGCTCCAGGGGAAGGAGAAAGAGAACGCTTGAATGATGGACGTTTACTCTTTTTGACTGGTAGGAGTGTAGATTTACCACCTGTAATTTTTTGGATGAATTTATCTAGGTCATCCCCAAATAGGCGTTCCCCTTTGAATGGGAAGCCTGTTAAGTATTTTTTGCATGAAAGCTCCGCTGTCCAATTTTTAAGCCAAATGGACCTGCGCATGTATACCAACAGGAGAGACAAACGAGAGATGCCTGCTGGGCAGAATCCAGAATAGCATCAATCATAAAAGAAAGCACCTGTGGAAGGTCTGCATAGTTCTCTACTTCCTCACTGGGAAAGAGACTAAGCATCTGCTTAACCTGTTCCTTGAGGGATTGACACAAACCCACAGTTGCGACTGTAGGTTGGACTACAGCGCCAGCCATGGAAAAGGAGGTTTTTAATAAAGTTTCCAGCTTCTTATCAGTAGGATCCTTAAACACCTGAGCATTGTCCAGAGGACAGGTCAGGTTTTTGTTCACACAAGAGACAGCCACATCCTCAGATGGGACCTCCCACTTCTTGGTGAAGCTTTCCTCGAAAGGATAAAGCATAGAAAACCTTTCAGGATGAGAAAACAGTTTATTGGGATGTCCCCAGTCCTCATACAACAATTTATCCATTAAAGGATGAATTGGAAAGGAAAAAGCAGTCTGTGGGATCTTTCTGACCCCCAAGGAGGAAACAGAGGATGTGGCGGCTTCAGCAGAGGGCATTCTGAATGTGGAACGCACCAACTCAGTGTAATACTGGACCTGCCTCTTGAGTGCCTGAGAGGAGGAAACTCTCTCCTCTTCCTCTGAATCCTCTGACTGCTCTTGATCCCTATCCCTGGATAGGGATCTCTCCTCATTGTCAGAAGAATCATCTGAAAGAGAAAGTGCAGCAGAGGGAGGGAATCTACCCCTTTTCCTGCTATCTTTTAAGGAAGCTGAAATAAAATTCATAATCCTTCCCTCAAAACTCTCCAATGTAGCCTTAAGGGAATCCTCTGTGACATACGCTGGGGCTCTAACATTGGGAGAGGCTACAAATCCTGACAGGGGCACTGACTCATCCTGTGAGACTGGCTCCAGTCTTGCAGGGGAGATAATCTACAGGCATCTTTAGGACTCCTAGATGTAGGCGGTGACTTCCTTGTGCCTTTGTTACCTCCCCCTGAGACCCTCTTACAAGGAGACATAGTCCAAAGCTACAAAGCAGAAGTACTAGTACATATGCAATCACTGTTGTGCTAAAAGTCTCACAATATACATATATGTTTAATACTGCACAACCTGATGCCGTGTAGGTGTCTTAGGTTAGCCTGGATCCGACCACTTAGGATGCTTACTGCCCATACTCTGTGCCTTCCTGTTTACAGAGCTCTGATGCTCTGGGCTTTAAATTAGCTGCCTGGCGCCTGCACCTGGAGCGCCGTGCATGCCGCACGTGCACGGCGCCACAACTATGCCCCCCTCTGTTCTCTGCCTGTAGCTGTAAAAGCACGCCCCCTGCGCGCGTGTAGGACCGTCATGACAGCGGCGAGGATGGGGGGGAAAAGGACCATTGTAGAGTGCCCGCTGGACCCTCAGATTACATGGGACCCCCTTGTATTTCATCACCTGTGGCAGAGCTTGCGGAGGAGGTGAGCGGTCTGGAGACTGGCTTCACTGAGTGTATATCCTGTAAAGTGTATATCCTGGAAAGGCACGCAAGTAAAGACCAGGTTGCTCTTTACTCCCTCTAGTGGCAGAACCAGGTAAGACATGCAACTACTCTCTGAAGGAATCCATATGTAATATATATATATATATATATATATATATATATATATAGGATTAACTTCTGTCACCTGTCCCCGCCGCAGGAACTGCTGAGAACAGACAGTTTCCAGCCTTCTCCCATCACGGCGGGTAGCGTTGTGCCAACCTTCAGGGTTTTTTGGGTTCCTACACAGAGAAACCTCTTACCTGGACTTGTAAAAAGACTCTGCCAGAACTTTCATGCCACTGTTTTAATAGTACACCAAGCCTGGTTTCTCAGAGCCCAGTCCTCCAAGGAGAGACTTACAGGCAAAATCTTGTTTCTTCGGATGATGAGGCCCGGGTACCATACCATCTTGGGAGTCAAAATATTGGCCCGAGATATGGATCCGGTCAGCATAGCCCTTTAAGGCCCCGCAGGGACCTGACTAGAGCTTTCTTCACAGCACATGTTTTATGTGACCAACCACCTTAGACACTGGCGAAAAAACTGAGGTGCTCCCCGTGTGGGAGGGGTTATATAGGGGAGGAATTCTCCCTAATTGGGGATAACCAGTGTCCAATCACCGAAGGTGCCTATCTAACCTACTATGTAATGAATGCTCTGTGTCCCGTGATGTATGATCAAGAATTATATATATAATATAATATAATATATATATATATATATATATATATATATATATATATATATATATTAAAAACTTCAAAAAGTGTTTATTCTCCCTCTTATAGACTGACTCAGACTGTGAGTCTAATACACTGGATTAATGAAAATGAACTACAATACTTTTGGTTTCATAAGTCATTTTCGCTTCGCTTCCTATTATGTTTACCCTTCACACTATTACGTGAGACAGAACTGAAAAATTCCTCTTACCACACTGCTGATACCATGGCCTAGTTTCTTTCAAATGACATTAGGCCATTCCATTGCATAAGTTATATAACAATCAATCACAATATTATGCAGCGTACACACGAGCAGACTTTTCGTCCGGACTGAGTCCGGCGGACAATCCGATCGTGTGTGGGCTTCATTGGACCTTCAGCGGACTTTTCCAGTCAAAAATCTGATGGACTTTAGATTTGAAACATGTTTTAAATCTTTCCGGCGGACTTGAGTCCGGTCGAAAAATTTGCTCATCTGTATGCTAGTCCGACGGACGAAAACCCATGCTAGGGCAGCTATTAGCTACTGGCTATGATCTTCCTTATTTTAGTCCAGTCTTGCGTCATCACGTACGAATCCGTCGGACTTTGGTGTGATTGTGTGTAGGCAAGTCTGTTCGTTCAAAAGTCCGTCGGAAGTCCGTCAAAAGTCTGACGAAAGTCCGCCAGAATGGCCGTCGGACTTTTGTTGCCGAAAAGTCCGCTCGTGTGTACGCAGCCTTAGAGGTTGGCCATGATTTGTTATGAGGAGGATAATACTCTCACTGTGCTACAAACCAGCAGTTATGGATGCACAGTTGGTTCACAGGCATTAAGAAATTATGTTTATGGCTCCACCCACTATAAGAAGAGCAGACCTTGCAATTTTATATTAAACCCCCATGTGCTCAATTATCAATAAAAAGAGGGGGAAATTATTTACCTTAGACTTCTGGGTTGTTCACCCAGGCAAGGCTGATGTCACCAAATCTCACTAGAAGGCACACCTGCATAGTGACCTGACAACAGCCATAGTAATGACACTTACCTGCAACCTTTGAAGCAAACTTATGCCCTGTACACACGATAGGATTTTCTGATGGAAAATGTGTGATAGGACCTTGTTGTCGGAAATTCCGACCGTGTGTAGGCTCCATCACACATTTTCTATAGGAATTTCCGACACACAAAGTTTGAGAGCTTGCTATTAAATTTTCCAACAACAAAATCCGTTGTCAGAAATTCCGATCGTGTGTACACAAATCCGACGCACAAAGTGCCACGCATGCTCAGAATAAATTAAGAGACTAAAGCCATTGGCTACTGCCCCGTTTATAGTCCCGACGTACGTGTTTTACGTCACCGCGTTCAGAACGATCGGATTTTCCGACAACTTTGTGTGACCGTGTGTGTGCAAGACAAGTTTGAGCCAACATCCGTTGGAAAAAATCCATGGATTTTGTTGTCGGAATGTCCGATCAATGTCTGACCGTGTGTACAGGGCATTTCTGTTTTAATGATGTTGTATGCTCCATTATGAGCAGGGCTGCCCTGGCATCAAAATACATTTCCCTCTCTCCATACCATGGTATGCTCCATTTTTTTTTGTTCCAAAGGCATTGTAAAACTTTGCATCCTTTGATTTTGGGCTCACATATCTGTCTGTTTTTTTTTCTTGTCAAATTTGTTTATTGAATTTTAACAATTAGTATACATAGCAGGGGCGTAACTACCACCATAGCGACCCATGCGGGCGCTATGGGGCCCGCAGCCGAGTGGGGCCCAGTGAGGATAAGAGCACCGCCGGCACAGTCTCCCAGCCAGGGGAAGAGAGAGGAAATGAAGAGGCGAGCTGTCCGTATCAGCAGAGAGCTGAATTGCCCAATGTAAGAGCTTTCATTAGAACTTCCAGTGTTCCCGGGGCTCACGTCACATAGCTCCACCTTTTGGCCCGGTGCCTTTGATAGACAGAACGCCGATCCAATGCGGGACATGTGACGCCATCAAAGGCGTCGGGCCAAGAGGTGGGGCTATGTGACTATGAGCCCCGGGAAGACAGGAAATTCAAATGAAAGCTATTACAGCGGGCAATCCCACTCTCTGCTGATCCGGGTGGCTTGCCTCTTCCTCTGCATAGGTGGGGCTGTATGGGGCACAGGTCATGCTGTATGGGGCACAGGTCACGCTGTATTGGGCACAGGTCATGCTGTATTGGGCACAGGTCACGCTGCATTGGGCACAGGTCACGCTGTATGTGGCACAGGTCACGCTGCATTGACACTAGGGCAGCTGTGGGGGGGGGGCTGTTTGCAGGGGGGCCCCATACAACATTTTGGTATGGGGCCCTGCTATTTCTAGTTACGCCCCTGGTGGTCCCTGACAAGTGTCACCGATGGTCCCTGACATATTGGTCCCTGACATTCAGCACTGGTGGTCCCTGACAAGCAGCACTGGTGATCCCTGACATTGTGGTCCCTGACATGCTGCACTGGTGGTCCCTGACATGGTGGTCCCTCACATGCAGCACTGGTGGTCCCTGAAATGGTGGTCCCTGACATGCTGCACTGGTGCTCCCTGACAAGCAGCACTGGTGGTCCCTGACATTCGACACTGATGGTCCCTGACATACTGCACTGGTGGTCCCTGACATGGTGGTCCCTCACAAGCGGTACTGGTGGTCCCTGACATGCTGCACTGGTGGTCCCTGACAAGCAGCACTGGTGGTCCCTGCCATTCGGCACTGGTGGTCCTTGACATGGTGGTCCCTGACAAGTGGCACTGGTGGTCCCTGACATGGTGGTCCCTCACAAGCGGCACTGGTTGTCCCTGACTTGGTGTCCCCCACAAGCAGCACTGGTGATCCCTGACATGGTGGTCCCTGACAAGTGGCACTGGTGGTCCCTGACATTCGGCACTGGTGGTCCCTGACCTGGTGGTCCCTTACAAGCGGCACTGGTGGTCCCTGACATGATGGTCCCTCACAAGTGGCACTGGTGGTCCCTGACATGGTGGTCCCTAACAAGTGACACTGGTGGTCCCTGACATGGTGGTCCCTGACATGCTGCACTGGTGGTCCCTAACATGGTGGTCCCTCACATGCGGCACTGGTGGTCCCTGACATGGTTGTCCCTGACATGCTGCACTGGTGGTCCTTGACAAGCAGCACTGGTGGTCCCTGATATTTGGCACTGGTGGTCGTTGACATGGTGGTCCCTCACATGCGGCACTGAGGGTCCCTGACATGGTGGTCCCTGACATGCTGCACTGGTGGTCCCTGACAAGCAGCACTGGTGGTCCCTGACATTTGGCACTGGTGGTCACTGACATGTTGGTCCCTCACATGCGGCACTGAGGGTCCCTGACATGGTGGTCCCTGACATGCTGCACTGGTGGTCCCTGACAAGCAGCACTGGTGGTCCCTGACAAGCAGCACTGGTGGTCCCTGACATGGTGGTCCCTCACATGCGGCACTGAGGGTCCCTGACATGGTGGTCCCTGGCATGCTGCACTGGTGGTCCCTGACAAGCAGCACTGGTGGTCCCTGACATTAAGCACTGGTGGTCCTTGACACGGTGGTCCCTGACAAGTGGCATTGGTGGTCCCTGACATGGTGGTCCCTCACAAGCGGCACTGATGGACCCTGCCATGGTGGTCCCTCACAAGCGGCACTGGTGGTCCCTGACAAGCGGAACTGGTGGTCCCTGACATTCAGCACTGGTGGTCCCTGACACGGTGGTCCCTCACAAACGGCACTGGTGGTCCTTGACATGGTGGTCCCTGACAAGCGGCACCGGTGGTCCCTGACATGGTTGTCCCTGAGAAGCGCCACTGGTGGTCCCTGACATGGTGGTCCCTGACAATAGGCACTGATGGTCCCTGACATGGTTGTCCCTGACATGCGGCACTGGTGGTCCCTGACAAGCGGAACTGGTGGTCCCTGACATTCAGCACTGGTGGTCCCTGACACGGTGGTCCCTCACAAACGGCACTGGTGGTCCTTGACATGGTGGTTCCTCACAAGTGGCACTGGTGGTCCCTGACATGGTTGTCCCTGAGAAGCGCCACTGGTGGTCCCTGACATGGTGGTCCCTGACAATAGGCACTGATGGTCCCTGACATGGTTGTCCCTGACATGCGGCACTGGTGGTCCCTGACATGGTGGTCCCTGGCAAGCGGCACTGGTGGCCTAGTGTACCTCCCACATTCACCCCCATCCCAAGGATTCATGGGAAATGTAGTCCAATTTAGATTAGTTAGTGAGAGAAGAGGATATGATGCAATCACTGTTCGCAGAGATCCTCCCTGCCAGAAAAGATGATGCATTTTTTAAAATCAGAAAACTGACTTCCTGAAAATAAATCAGTCATATCTCTTAAACGGTAAGAAATGTCACAAATGTAATACCTGTATAGTGTTTTTTGTTCGGGGTGTACTAATGGGGGATTTTTTGAAAATCCCGGAGTTCTGCTTTAATTATAAGTGCAGCAAACAACCAATCTCTTGAATTCTTCCCTGTATCCATATATGCACTGCTTAGTAATGAATAGGTTTTTGCTGCACTTATGATATCTTGTGTTATGATATCTTGATTTGATTATTTTTAATCGGTGGGATATGAATCTAAAATAAATTGCCTTTCAGCTACGATCTGTGCTTCAGCTAGCTGCTTCCAAAGCTGGCGGATTGAGTACATAAGGTTGTTTATATGGTGAGTAAGAAGGCTCTCAGCGTGCATTTTAAAAATGTCCTATCCTACCATTATTCTTTTTATTTTTTGTAATTTTTATTATTTTAAGAAATTACAAAGAAATTACAAAGTAATATAAGAAAACAGAAAATAAAATATAATATAATTACAAAGAAGAAGCTATAACAAGCAATCCGATGGTACATGTACCAATATATGTTCCATTATGTTAAATTGTTGAATTGTTTTATAATTAGGCTATATGTATGATTTTGAACAGCCTAAATTGAATTCATTTTCATGATAATAATTGAGGGGGATTTGGAGTCCAATTTAGAGACACCCAGAGTGGAGAGTAATTAGTCAACAATCTAGGAGGAGGAAAATTTGCACTTACACTGCTGGATATGATATTACAAGCAAAGGTCATTCTAGTCAGGGTACTGTACCATGGTTGGCAGAATAATTAGTGTTAAACTGATTCTAAAGGCAGAAGTTTTTTTTTTACCTTAATGCATTCTCTGCATTAAGGTAAAAAAAACAAAAAAAACTTTCTGTGTCCAGCCCCCCCTTTCCCCAGCCCCTCCTTATACTTACCTGAGCCAATCTCTATCCAGTGCTGTGCTCCCTCCCTCCTCACATAGCAGATTGAGAGCAATTGGCTGTTGCTGCTGTCAACCAAATCCTGCAACGAGGTAGCAGGGCTGGGGCCGAGTTTCGATCCACAATAGGAAGAGGCGTCCTGTGGTGGCACACCAAGAAGAGGGAAGCTAGGAACACCAACAGGGGACCCTAGAAGAGGAGGATTGGGGCTGATCTGTGCAAAACCATTTTAGAGAGCAGGTAAGTATGAGATGTTTATTATTATAACAAAATATATATATTCTTTACAATCACTTTAATTTGTAAATTGGGCCCAAGCATTCTCCACACATCTAACATTGATGCTACAATGATCTTGGAGAGTTTAGTAGGTAAAGTAAAGGAATATATAGATAGAAAAGTAACGGCAGAAAAAGACTGAGTAGTCCATCGAGTCTGTCCATTAGATAATAGTAGATAATACTCTATAAATTTTGTCCAGAACATTATCCAGTATCTTATAACAATTCCCCCAGAAACAAAGACATGAGGCCAATATCTTAGAGCCCTTGCACACTGGGGCGGTTTGCAGGCGCTATTGCGCTAATAATAGCGCCTGCAAACCACCCCGAAAGTGCCGCTGCTGTCATCCCAGTGTGAAAGCCCCGAGGGCTTGCACACTGGAGCGATGCGCTGGCAGGACGGTAAAAAAAGTCCTGCGAGCAGCATCTTCGGAGCGGTGAAGGAGCGGTGTGTATACCGCTCCTTTACCGCTCCTGCCCATTGAAATCAATGGGACGGCGCGGCTATACCGCCGGCAATGCGCCTCTGCAGAGGCGCTTTGCGGTGGTATTTAACCCTTCCTCGGCCGCTAGCGGGGGGTAAAACCACCCCGCTAGCGGCCGCATACCGACGGTAAAACGCCGCTAATAATAGCAGCGTTTTACCGCCGACGCCGCCCCCGCCCCAGTGTGCAAGGGCTCTTATTGTTGGAATAACTGTTTCCTGTTTTGATAACTATTAAAATATAAATATTAATTAAAAACTGTCTTGGCCATGACCACAGTGGAAGAGTCTTTGTATATTTTGCCTACAAACTAAGAATGTAGCAATAAATCAGTTATCCTTTGTACCTATGATTTACCGTATATCTAGACCAGGGGTAGGCAACCTTTTGAGCACAGTATCCTGAAAAATGTTTTCAAAGAAATTGACCGTGACGATTTTTTATAACCAAAAATGTAAACTTCACACTAAATGCTGTAAACTACTTGAGCAATAGTGACTAATTAACAACCTGCACTCTCATGCCTTAGATCAGCCCCAAATCCTGTACCTCCAATCCTCAGATCAGCCCCAATTCCTACACCTTCACACCTCAGATCACTGTACCCCCTGCAAATCTGTCCCCTCACTGTACCCCCCCATTCTTTTGCCCCACCAGTGTAACCCCCTGCTCTTCTGCCACACCAATGTACCTCCTTTCTCCTCTGCCCTGCCACTGTACCCCCCTGCACAACTGCCCCACCTCTGTACCCCCCTTTTCTTTTGTCCCACCAGTGTAACCCCCTGCTCATCTGTACCACCACTATAACCCCCTTCTCATCTGGCCCATCACTGAACCCCCCCGGCATCTCTGTCCTACCACTGTAACCCCTTCTCATCTGGCACAACACTGAACCCCCCCTGCTCATCTGTCCCATCACTGTAACCCCCTTGCTCTTCTGTCCCACCGCTGAACCTCCTTCTCATCTCTTCCATCACTGCACCCCCTGCACATCTGCCCCACCACTGTACCCTCCTGCTCTTCTGTCCCACTGCTATGATATGTGTGATATGATAATGCAGAGTGGTGAAAGGAAGCAAAGATTAGACACATCTATCTGTCCTGGCACACTCATCCTGCTGATCCACCTCTCGCATCCAGCCCACGTGCTTGTATGGGATGTATGGGATGTATGTGATATATGGGATGTATGTGATGTATGGGATGTATGTGATGTATGGGATGTATGGGATGTATGGGATGTATGGGATGTGTGGGATGTATGGGATGTATATGATGTCACATACAAGCATTTGGAATGGATGTGCAATGATGAGCTCAGGTCAGGGGCATTTTCTGAAAGCAGTGGCCTGTATCCAAGATCGAGCCCCCGCAGCTGAGAAAAGTGCGGTGCAGAACGCCGCAGCAAATTCGGGTGTGATTTTCATTGCTCTGAATATTGGCTGTGGTTCAATAGTAAGTGACGCAAAAGTTCAGGGGTCAGGTGTAAGTGATGCAGAGTTCAGAGGTTGGGAATAGTAGATGATGCAGAGCTGAGGGGTCAGTAGTAAGTGACACATACGCACAAACATATATATATATATATACATATATATATATATATATATATATATTTTTTTTTTTTTTTTTTCAACAAAGTTCAACAGTAAATCCACAAACTGTCACCTGATTGTGGTTTTCTCAATCACAGTGAAATCCCTTCTTTCGGAGATTGGTAGTGGCAACCAACCGAGTCATCTTCCTCCAGATGGTGGATGGGGCTAGCAGGGCTGTTATTGGCTTTGGACAGTGGCCAATGACAGTCCTCCTCATCCTGGAAACAGGGACCCCGCCCCCCAAGCAGAACTGCACCCAATCTCTTCCCTATCACAAGAGCTGACAATCGCAGCTACAACAAAGTTATAGAACCAATCAATGTTTCCCATTGTTTACAATGTGTGGGGGCACAGTGCCTCCCCCTCAGTGCAGGTGCGACATGGGGAATTGTGAGATTGGAATACATTAGTATCTCACTGACACTTCCCTGCACTACTCTGCTGTTGGGGTGGGAGTCGGGTGACGGCAAAAGAGGCTTTGCGTGCCGGGGGTTGCCTACCCCTGATCCAGACTGTGTGCTGTTGTTGTTGATAGTAGTAGTAATATTAATAATTCATTCTGCGAAGGAGAGCATTTAAACCCTAATATCTTCCCTGAAACTGTCACTAAAAGTAAACATGGAAAGCTGTTCCCCTTAAAAGTTCTTTGAATGCAAAAAGCATTATGCTAGTTCTTACTGTACAGGGTATTAAAGAGCTGCATACAATGCACAAGTGAATTAAGCTCTCACATCAACAAAGCAATGATTGCGTGACAATGTATCTGGAGAGGAAATTGTTTACATTGCAATCTGTATGTATTTTTAGACGTCTGTAGTGTTGCATAGCTGCAGAGGAAGTAATATTGAGGACGCTGTAACATTTTCATGTACATATCTTTAACCCCGAATGTTCTGTTTCTTAACCACAAACACGCATACTCATGAGAAATTCACACAGGCTTGCAAATACATTGTATGTGAAAAGCCAAGTGTGTTTAATTATCAACTGTAATAATATTACACAACCACGTGTGTGTATTTTACATAATTGTGTGTCTATAATTGGAGAAATTATTTATAAGAGAGGTAAACTCTAAATGAATATATCGCTCTTACCAATCAAGTTTTCACTTTCACATCTTACTTTTTTAGAAAAAAATAAGGACATGCTGGGCTGCTATTAAATGAAATGAATATGTTGGTGCTGTCCTCTGATTTTATCTTGGACCCTTTAATGACAAATAGTAATTGTTGTCTAGATGCCCAGACCAAATATGAAAGCATGAGTAAGCATAAGTTAACAGTTAACAGTAAACAGTTTTGCACTGTTTTTATGACAATTACAGCTTTTATTTGGTACACAATTTAATGAACATCCCAAAAATTGTTATTAATACATCGTTTTGAGGGATGCATGCATATGATACATATGTAACCTGGACTGTAGCTGATAACTGCTGTGGAACTCATTCTTTTGTTGCTGCCCTGGAAGATTTTACCCCCTTCCTGACCGGGGCATTTTTTACAATTTGGCACTGCGTCACTTTAACTGACAATTTGCGCAGTCATGCAATGCTGTACCCAAATGAAATGTGCGTCCTTTTTTCCCCACAAATAGAGCTTTCTTTTGGTGGTATTTGATCACCTCTGCGTTTTTTTTTTTTTTTTTGCGCTATAAACAAAAAAAGAGCGACAATTTTGAAAAGAAAACAATATTTTTTTACTTTTTGCTATAATAAATATCCCCATTTTTTTTTTAAATTTCTTCATCAGTTTAGGCCAATATATATTCTTCTACATACTTTTGGTAAAAGCGTATATTGATTGGTTTGCGCAAAGGTTATAGCAGTTAGAAACTATGGAAAATATTTATGGCATTTTTATGGTATTTTTTATATATTTGTTACTTTTAATTTTTACTAGTAATGGCAGTGATCTGCGATTTTTAGCAGTACTGCGACATTGCGACGGACAGAAGGGACACTTTTGACACTTTTTTCACTTTTGACACTTTTTATTATGAATAGGTTTTTTAGTACTCTGGATAGGGCAATCATGACAATATGCAAGCAAACAGACTGGCAAATGTGATAGAATGTGGACAACAATGCGGCAATTGTGACAGTATGTGGGCAACAAATGAGTACTTGTGATTGTGACAATATGCAGACAAAAAACTGATTACCCCACAGTGCAGCAGCACCCAAAAGTGGAGAAAGAGTCCACTTGACAGGACAGGGGAAAGTTTTTTTTTTTTTTAAATTGCTACAGCCTACAGATCACGGCACCCAGTCTTCTCCCTGCCTCTGCCCACCCCCCTCCTGTTTGGGAATTCTCTGACTGGGATGGCTCCCCAGCACCAGCAACCAGACTCCAGGACCAGCAGCCAGACCCCAGGACCAGCAGCCAGACCCCAGGACCAGCAGACAGACCCCAGCACCAGCAGCCAGACACCAGCAGACTGACCCCAGCCCCAGCAAACCAGACCCCAGCACCAGCAGCCGGACCCCAGTACCAGCAGACACACCCCAGCACCAGCAGACAGACCACAGGCAGCTGTGTGATCAGGCTGCATTTCATGGGCACTGGTATAGCTGCTTTTAATTTGCACTGATCAGGCTGCATTTAATTGGCACTGGTAAGGTTGCATTTTATTGGGGGGGGGGCAGTGCGAAGCGTCACCTCCCTGAAATAAGTTTGAAACCAAGATGGCTATGATGAATGCAGCCCAACACAAAATTGTAAACTTGCTTAAAAATGTTGATTTTTGTAGGGATTTTTTGGTAAAAATGCATTTTCACTTGGCGAACACATGCGGTCAAGGAGAAATTTGAACTTTTATACGTTTTATCTCCCAAAAAAAAAATATCCCCCCGCCTCATTCATGTCATCAGTTTTTGGCAGCATATTTGTGAGCAACTATTTTCAAGGATGAAGCACACAAAGGGCAAAATAGAACCAAAATATCTGATGAGTGTTGTGGAAAATTTAATTAATGTATATTGTCAGATGCCCCCCAGTGTCAGTTTTGCTGCAATACTCTCATGTGAGGGTATTCGCACATACAGACGCTGGAGGAAGACCATTGGATGCGGAAACCTTCCTGTGGACACGGCAGATCTGTTGCTCTTTTAGGAATATTAGATTATGCATTCATCAGGAGCTTGACCACCTCATGGCAACTGCATTAATGACTCCGAGCATACATGTCTGCGTTCATGGGAACTATAGCATAACTATATGAAAATTATGGCTGAGCCATAATTTTTGTATGGTTCGCATCACTGGTAACAGTGGGAGTGTGCACACGGTTGTGTTCAAAGCCATGTGCTTGCCACATGGTTTTGCACACCAACGTCTGCACAAGTCACTATTGTATTCATATTTTGAATGTATACATGTCTTTGATTGGTTCTGTTTTTTACCCTGTTGGAGGGGTTTCTGTGTTCTCATATCCTGTTACATCCTTATATGGTCATTCACTTCCTGTGATTTCACTTGCAATGTAAGAAGTGATTGGCTGTTGGAACCATCACTTCCTGTTTGTGAAAGCTTTTGAGGTAATAAAGGGGCATGCGAGCTGGAGAAAGGCAGTCATGCTGAGCTGATAATGTAAGAAGGAGCAGATGGCTGTTTACTTGGAATGCGTGGGTTTTTAGGTAAGATGCATTTATTTCATTAGACGAAATTGGTATTATATCATAAGATGGAAATGGGTGCTTATTAGCACAGGAGATATGGCTGTGTGCATAGCTTACAGCCAAATTTCCATATCATGAGTACCTTTGAGAAATATTGAGAATTGCTACTATATCCATCGAACCAGATATTGATGTGTTAGCTTATCAAAAACAAATATCATATTAGTTTTATGTTGTCCTCTTTTACTTTTACAATGGAAAATTACCAAAAAATGTTTTATAACTCACGTTATCTACAATATATGAGCGATCCTTAACTTGTGATCTGCCCGACTTTTTCTGCTCATAAGTTATCCTTATTCTTAATATATTTTATGTGTGGCCCAAGAAAAAATCCTCTTCTTCCAATGCGGTCCAGGAAGGTCCAAAGGCTAGACACCTCTGCTATGCCCAGTATTCAGCACAATTTAGCCTTGTGCCTTTTCACTGTCATTAATGTATTTTCCATCCTGAAGTTTCCCTGTTTCTCAATTTCAGAAGTTGGGATGTATGCTATGAGGAATTCTGAGTCCCAACTTGGCTCTTTGTCTACTGCACCTCCAAGTGTTGATACTAAGTGCAGACCATCAGCCGCATCACACGACCCCCCCCCCACCGCTCTTCCCTAGGTACACCACTGATCTTATGCAAAGTTTGAGAAATGTTAAAACAGAATTGTGCAAAGTATAAAGGAATGAAAAAAATGAATAAATATTTTGCCAGCCAAGTAGGCCCAACTGAGACTTATATATTGAAAACAAAACTAAAGGTGATGCAGGGCTGTTGACTGTAGCAATCAATCATAGCTTTGATTTTGTGATTTTTGTAATATGCACTAGGAAAAGGAAAAGGAAAGGTTGTTATGGACAAAATATATATTATTTTTTACATCGTTTACAATAGTCAGCCCTTAAATCTAAATTAACAAGTACAGTGAAAGTATACACCTACTTTGTATAAAACAGAACCATGATTAGCATCTGTTACTGATTTGTGCAGGTATCGTAGGCAAAAAAATACCAGGTAACCACAAAGTAAGGAAATCTGAATTCCATTCTATTTATGTTCCAGTACGATGCACACATGATGAATTCTTTCCTGTGTACTCTTATTTGAATAAAGTGTTGACAGCCTCCCTCTTTATTGAAAGGGTTGTAATTGTCAAGCTGTAATTAAGTAAAATACCTCAACACTGTAATGTCAGGGTGAAAAGTTTACTATGTACTTTACTGACATTGATGTAGGGTTTTTACACATGTAGAAGTAGTGATTTGTGGGTGATGTTTTTCAAAGATATACAGATTTCTTTCTATAGAAGAGATATTTACTCTTCATAATGCTATTTTTTTCACAATTACACACCGCCTATACTTTGAATATCCTGTTTTTAGTCTAGTGCCTTAGTGCTCCACTTACATCTATTTAAGAAAAAATGTCTGCCTTGTCTTTTCTTTAAATTTACAATAAATTAAAGCCATTGCATGATCCACCTTGCTGCAATCATCCAGAGCCTGTGCATGATTTATCATTAATGACTGTGGCATTGTATTATTTTCAGTAATTGTGTATAGTAGTTGGTAGCTCATGATTTTTTTGTGGCTGCAATACATTTCATTGCAGAGAAATATTGTGTGACTGAGCATGGTATGTGAAATCTGAATATGTAGCTTAGGCATAAATGTAGTCTTGTATGATCATCTTGAGTGTCAGCGATTTCCGCTTTTACTACTACGATGCTATTTTTTAAATGGGGAAATCAACTTATACCTCTATGTTAGCTATCTATGTTATGTTAACTTATTATAGTGGAGTCTTATGCAGTGTACACACAAGCAGACTTTTCGACCGGACTGGTCCGACAGACCGAGTCCGGCAGACAATCCGATCGTGTGTGGGCTTCATCGGACCTTCAGCGCACTTTTCCAGTCGAAAATCTGATGGACTTTAGATTTGAAACATGCTTCAAATCTTTCCGACGGACTCGAGTCCGGTCGAAAAATCCGCTCGTCTGTATGCTAGTCCAACGGACGAAAACCTACGCTAGGGCAGCTATTGGCTACTGGCTATCAACTTCCTTATTTTAGTCTGGTCGTACGTCATCTCGTATGAATCCGTCAGACTTTGGTGTGATCGTGTGTAGTCTGTACGTTCAAAAGTCCGTCGGAAGTCAGACGAAAGTCCGCCGGAATGGCCGTCGGACTTTTGTTGCCCAAAAATCCGCTCGTGTGTACGTGGCCTTAGAATAGAGCAATATGCCTAAGTGTCAAGACCAGCACTTTGAGGCGATACAGTATCTCACGAAGTGAGTACACCCCTCACATTTTTGTAAATATTTTATTATATCTTTTCATGTGACAACACTGAAAAAAATTACACTTTGCTACAATGTAAAGTAGTGAGTGTCAATCTTGTATAACAGTGTAAATTTGCTGTCCCCTTAAAAAAACTCAACGCACAGCCAGATATGTGGATCAGGGGCACTGCAATAAGTGTAATTATAAATCCCTTCCCACATGTATGCAGAGTTTGTCTTTAAAAGAAGATGACTTATAGTTTTGTACATTTTTTAGATGTTAATGACTAATGTGTGTGTATATGTTTATATGTGTATATACAGTTGTACTCATAAGTTTACATACCCTAGCAGAATGTATGATTTCTTGGCCATTTTTCAGAGAATATGAATGATAACACAAAAACTTTTCTTTCATTCATGGTTAGTGTTTGGCTAAAGCCATGTATTATCAATCAACTGTGTTTACTCTTTTTAAATCATAATTGCAACAGAAACTACCCAAATGACCCTGATCAAAAGTTTATATACCCCAGTTCTTAATACTGTGTATTGCCCCCTTTAACATCAATGACAGCTTGAAGTGTTTTGTGGTATTTGTGGATGAGGCTCTTTATCTTCTCAGATGGTAAAGCTGTTCATTCTTCTTGGCAAAAAGCCTCCAGTTCCTGTAAATTCTTGGGCTGTCTTGCATGAACTGCACATTTGAGATCTTCCTAGAGTGGCTCAATGATATTAAAGTCAGGAAACTGAGATGGCCACTCCAGAACCTTCACTTTATTCTGCTGTAGCCAATGACTGGTTGACTTGGCCTTGTGTTTTGGATCATTGTCATGTTGGAATGTCCAAGTACGTCCCATGCGCAGCTTCCTGGCTGATGAATGCAAATGTTCCTCCAGTGTTTTTTGATAACACACTGCATTAGTCTTGCCATCAATTTTGACCAAATTTCCTGTACCTTTTGTAGCTCACACATCCCAAAAACATCAGCGATCCACCTCCGTGTTTCATTGTAGGAATGGTGTACCTTTCATCATAGGCCTTGTTGACACCTCTCCAAATGAAGCATTTATGGTTGTGGCCAAAAAGCAAAATTTTGGTCTCATCACTCCAAATGACGGGATACTTTGTGGTATTTGTGTAGTAATGGCTTTCTTCTGGTGACTCGACCATGCAGCTCATCTTTCTTCAAGTGCCTCCTTATCGTGCATCTTGAAACAGCCACACCACATGTTTTTAGAGAGAGTCCTGTATTTCACCTGAAGTTATTTGTGGGCTTTTCTTTGCATTCCGAACAATTTTCTTGTCAGTTGTGGCTGAAATTTTAGTTGGTCTACCTGACTGTGGTTTGGTTTCAACAGAACCCCTCATTTTCCACTTCTTGATTAGCGTTTGAACACTGCTGATTGGCATTCTCAATTCCTTGCATATTTTTTTTATATCCCTTTCCTGTTTTATACAGTTCAACTACCTTTTCCCGCAGATCCTTTGACAATTCTTTTGCTTTGCCCATGACTCAGAATCCAGAAACTTTAGTGCAGCACTGGATGAAAGATGCAAGGGTTTGTCAGGAGTCCAGAAACTCATTGACTTTTTATACACACACACACACACACACACACACACACTAATTACAAGAAAACAGATCATAGGCGAGGATGGTTACCTTTAATAGCCATTCAAACTCCTTTGTGTCAACTTGTCTGCATGTTATCAGGCCAAAATCACCAGGGTATGTAAACTTTTAAACGGGGTCATTTGGGTACTTTCAGTAAACTTATGAGCACAACTGTATATATATATATACAGTGGGGATGGAAAGTATTCAGACCCCCTTAAATCTTTCACACTTTGTTATATTGCAGAAATTTGCTAAAATCATTTAGGTTCATTTTTTTCCTCATTAATGTACACACAGCACCCCATATTGACAGAAAAACACAGAATTGTTGACATTTTTGCAGATTTGTTAAAAAAGAAAAACTGAAATATCACATGGTCCTAAGTATTCAGACCCTTTGCTGTGACACGCATATATTTAACTCAGGTGCTGTCCATTTCTTCTGATCATCCTTGAGAAGGTTCTACATCTTCATTTCAGTCCAGCTGTGTTTGATTATACTGATTGAACTTGATTAGGAAAGCCACACACCTGTCTATATAAGACCTTACAGCTCACAGTGCATGTCAGAGCAAATGAGAATCATGCGGTCAAAGGAACTGCCTGAAGAGCTCAGAGACAGAATTGTGGCAAGGCACAGATCTGGCCAAGGTTACAAAAAAATTCTTCTGTACTTAGGGTTCCTAAGAGCACAGTGGCCTCCATAATCCCTAAATGGAAGAAGTTTGGGACGACCAGAACCCTTCCTAGAGCTGGCCGTCCAGCCAAACTGAGCTATCGGGGAAGAAGACTCTTGGAGAGAGAGGTAAAGAAGAACCCAAAGATCACTGTGGCTGAGCTCCAGAGATGCAGTCGGGAGATGGGAGAAAGTTGTAGAAAGTCAACCATCACTGCAGCCCTCAACCAGTTGGGGCTTTATATCAGAGTGGCCCGACGGAAGCCTCTTCTCAGTGCAAGACACATGAAAGCCTGCATGAAGTTTGCTAAAAAACACCTGAAGGACTCTAAGATGGTGAGAAATAAGATTCTTTGGTCTGATGAGACCAAGATAGAACTTTTTGGCCTTATTTCTAAGCAGTATGTGTGGAGAAAACCAGGCACTGCTCATCACCTGTCCAATACAGTCCCAACAGTGAAGCATGGTGGTGGCAGCATCATGCTGTGAGGGTGTTTTTCAGCTGCAGGGACAGGGCAACTGGTTGCAATCGAGGGAAAGATGAATGCGGCCAAGTACAGAGATATCCTGAACGAAAACCTTCTCCAGAGTGCTCAGGACCTCAGACTGGGACGAAGGTTTACCTTCCAACAAGACAATGACCCTAAGCACACAGCTAAAATAACGAAGGATTGGCTTCACAACAACTCCGTGACTGTTCTTAAATGGCCCAGCCAGAGCCCTGACTTAAACCCAATTGAGCATCTCTGGAGAGACCTAAAAATGGCTGTACACCAAAGTTTACCATCCAAACTGACAGAACTGGAGAGGATCTGCAAGGAGGAATGGCAGAGGATCCTCAAATCCAGGTGTGAAAAACTTGTTGCATCTTTCCCAAAAAGATTCATGGCTGTATTAGATCAAAAGGGTGCTTCTACTAAATACTGAGCAAAGGGTCTGAATACTTAGGACCATGTGATATTTCAGTTTTTCTTTTTTAACAAATCTGCAAAAATGTCAACAATTCTGTGTTTTTCTGTCAATATGGGGTGCTGTGTGTACATTAATGAGGAAACAAATGAACTTAAATGATTTTAGCAAATGGCTGTAATATAACAAAGAGTGAAAAATTTAAGGGGGTCTGAATACTTTCCGTCCCCACTGTGTATATATATATATATATATATATATATATATATATATATATATATATATATATACATACATATATTAAATATTAATTTCTGAAACAAAGATTGTATACTGTATATTTAACCACTTGCCGACCGCCTACCGCATATATACTGCGGCAGAATGGCACGGGCAGGCAAAATCACGTACCCATACGTGATCTGCCTCCCGCGGGCGGGGGGTCCGATCGGACCCCCCCCCGGTGCCATCGGCGGTCGGCATCTGACTGGGAGCGTCGGGAGGCGAGGGGGAGACCATCCGATCGTGGCCCCCCCCTCGCGATCGCTCCCAGCCAATAGGAATCCTCCTCTGCCTGTGTGTCGTTTCACACAGGCAGAGGATGTGATGTCATCTCTCCCCGGTCTGGCAGTTTCCGTTCCAGCGCCGAGGAGAGATGACAAGTGAGTGCACAACACACACACACACACAGTAGAACATGCCAGGCATATTTACACCCCCGATCCCCCCCCCGATCGCCCCCCGATCCCCCCCCAATCACCCCCCCCCCCTGTCACAAACTGACATTAGCAGTATTTTTTTTTTTTTTTTTTTTTTTTTTTTTCTGATTACTGCATAGTGTCAGTTTGTGACAGTTAGTGTTAGGGCAGTTAGTGTTAGGCCCCCTTTAGGTCTAGGATACCCCCCTAACCCCCCCTAATAAAGTTTTAACCCCTTGATCACCCCCCCTCACCAGTGTCGCTAAGCGATCATTTTTCTGATCGCTGTATTAGTGTCGCTGGTGACGCTAGTAAGGAACGTAAATATTTAGGTTCGCCGTCAGTGTTTTATAGCGACAGGGACCCCCATATACTATCTAATAAATGTTTTAACCCCTTGATTGCCCCCTAATTAACCCTTTCACCACTGATCACTGTATAACTGTTACGGGTGACGCTGGTTAGTTCGTTTATTTTTTATAGTGTCAGGGCACCCGCCGTTTATTACCGAATAAAGGTTTAGCCCCCTGATCGCCCGGCGGTGATATGCGTCGCCCCAGGCAGCGTCAGATTAGCGCCAGTACCGCTAACACCCACGCACGCAGCATGCGCCTCCCTTAGTGGTATAGTATCTCAACGGATCAATATCTGATCCGATCAGATCTATACTAGCGTCCCCAGCAGTTTAGGGTTCCCGAAAACGCAGTGTTAGCGGGATCAGCCCAGATACCCGCTAGCACCTGCGTTTTGCCCCTCCGCCCAGCCCAGCCCAGCCCACCCAAGTGCAGTATCGATCGATCACTGTCACTTACAAAACACTAAACGCATAACTGCAGCGTTCGCAGAGTCAGGCCTGATCCCTGCGATCGCTAACAGTTTTTTTGGTAGCGTTTTGGTGAACTGGCAAGCACCAGCCCCAGGCAGCGTCAGGTTAGCGCCAGTACCGCTAACACCCACGCACGCACCGTATACCTCCCTTAGTGGTATAGTATCTGAACGGATCAATATCTGATCCGATCAGATCTATACTGGCGTCCCCAGCAGTTTAGGGTTCCCAAAAACGCAGTGTTAGCGGGATCAGCCCAGATACCTGCTAGCACCTGCGTTTTGCCCCTCCGCCCGGCCCAGCCCACCCAAGTGCAGTATCGATCGATCACTGTCACTTACAAAACACTAAACGCATAACTGCAGCGTTCGCAGAGTCAGGCCTGATCCCTGCGATCGCTAACAGTTTTTTTGGTAGTATTTTGGTGAACTGGCAAGCACCAGCCCCAGGCAGTGTCAGGTTAGCGCCAGTACCGCTAACACCCACGCACGCACCGTACACCTCCCTTAGTGGTATAGTATCTGATCGCATCAATATCTGATCCGATCTGATCTATACTAGCGTCCCCAGCAGTTTAGGGTTCCCAAAAACGCAGTGTTAGCGGGATCAGCCCAGATACCTGCTAGCACCTGCGTTTTGCCCCTCCGCCCGGCCCGGCCCAGCCCACCCAAGTGCAGTATCGATCGATCACTGTCACTTACAAAACACTAAACGCATAACTGCAGCGTTCGCAGAGTCAGGCCGGATCCCTGTGATCGCTAACAGTTTTTTTTGTAGCGTTTTGGTGAACTGGCAAGCGCCAGCGGCCTAGTACACCCCGGTCGTAGTCAAACCAGCACTGCAGTAACACTTGGTGACGTGGCGAGTCCCATAAGTGCAGTTCAAGCTGGTGAGGTGGCAAGCACAAGTAGTGTACCGCTGCCACCAAAAAGACAAACACAGCCCCGTCGTGCCCATAGTGCCCTTCCTGCTGCATTCGCCAATCCTAATTGGGAACCCACCGCTTCTGCAGCGCCCGTACTTCCCCCATTCACATCCCCAACCAAATGCAGTCGGCTGCATGAGAGGCATTTTTATGTCCTCCCGAGTACCCCTACCCAACGAACCCCCCAAAAAAGATGTTGTGTCTGCAGCAAGTGCAGATATAGGCGTGACACCCGCTATTATTGTCCCTCCTGTCCTGACAATCCTGGTCTTTGCATTGGTGAATGTTTTGAACGCTACCATGCACTAGTTGACTATTAGCGTAGGGTACAGCATTGCACAGACTAGGCACACTTTCACAGGGTCTCCCGAGATGCCATCGCATTTTGAGAGACCCGAACCTGGAACCGGTTACAGTTATAAAAGTTAGTTACAAAAAAAAGTGTAAAAAAAAAAAAAAAAAAACCACAAACAAAAATATAAAATAAAAATAGTTGTCGTTTTATTGTTCTCTCTCTCTCTATTCTCTCTCTATTGTTCTGCTCTTTTTTACTGTATTCTATTCTGCAATGTTTTATTGTTATTGTTATTGTTATTGATTGTTATTGTTATTGTTATTGTTATTATGTTTTATCACGTTTGCTTTTCAGGTATGTAATTATTTATACTTTACTGTTTACTGTGTATTATTGTTAACCATTTTTTTGTCTTCAGGTATGCCATTCACGACTTTGAGTGGTTATACCAGAATGATGCCTGCAGGTTTAGGTATCATCTTGGTATCATTCTTTTCAGCCAGCGGTCGGCTTTCATGTAAAAGCAATCCTAGTGGCTAATTAGCCTCTAGACTGCTTTTACAAGCAGTGGGAGGGAATGCCCCCCCCCCCCCAACATCTTCCGTGTTTTTCTCTGGCTCTCCTGTCTCAACAGGGAACCTGAGAATGCAGCCGGTGATTCAGCCAGCTGACCATAGAGCTGATCAGAGACCAGAGTGGCTCCAAACATCTCTATGACCTAAGAAACCGGAAGCTACGAGCATTTTATGACGTAGATTTCGCCGGATGTAAACAGCGCCATTGGGAAATTGGGAAAGCATTTTATCACACCGATCTTGGTGTGATCAGATGCTTTGAGGGCAGAGGAGAAATCTAGGGTCTAATAGACCCCAATTTTTGCAAAAAAGAGTACCTGTCACTACCTATTGCTATCATAGGGGATATTTACATTCCCTGAGATAACAATAAAAATGATTTAAAAAAAAAAAAAATGAAAGGAACAGTTTAAAAATAAGATAAAAAAATAATAATAATAAAGAAAAAAAAAAAAAAAAAAAAAAAAAGCACCCCTGTCCCCCCTGCTCTCGCGCTAAGGTGAACGCAAGCGTTGGTCTGGCGTCAAATGTAAACAGCAATTGCACCATGCATGTGAGGTATCGCCGCGAAGGTCAGATCGAGGGCAGTAAGTTTAGCAGTAGACCTCCTCTGTAAATCTAAAGTGGTAACCTGTAAAGGCTTTTAAAGGCTTTTAAAAATGTATTTAGTTTGTCGCCACTGCACGTTTGTGCGCAATTTTAAAGCATGTCATGTTTGGTATCCATGTACTCGGCCTAAGATCATCTTTTTTATTTCATCAAACATTTGGGCAATATAGTGTGTTTTAGTGCATTAAAATGTAAAAAAGTGTGTTTTTTCCCCAAAAAATGCGTTTGAAAAATCGCTGCGCAAATACTGTGTGAAAAAAAAAAATGAAACACCCACCATTTTAATCTGTAGGGCATTTGCTTTAAAAAAAATATATAATGTTTGGGGGTTCAAAGTAATTTTCTTGCAAAAAAAAATTATTTTTTTATGTAAACAATAAGTGTCAGAAAGGGCTTTGTCTTCAAGTGGTTAGAAGAGTGGGTGATGTGTGACATAAGCTTCTAGATGTTGTGCATAAAATGCCAGGACAGTTCAAAACCCCCCCAAATGACCCCATTTTGGAAAGTAGACACCCCAAGCTATTTGCTGAGAGTCATGTTGAGTCCATGGAATAATTTATATTGTGACACAAGTTGCGGGAAAGAGACAATTTTTTATTTTTTTTATTTTTTTTTGCGCAAAGTTGTCACTAAATGATATATTGCTCAAACATGCCATGGGAATATGTGAAATTACACCCCAAAATACATTCTGTTGCTTCTCCTGAGTACGGGGATACCACATGTGTGGGACTTTTTGGGAGCCTAGCCGCGTACGGGACCCCGAAAACCAAGCACCGCCTTCAGGCTTTCTAAGGGCGTGAATTTTTGATTTCACTCTTCACTGCCTATCACAGTTTCGGAGGCCATGGAATGCCCAGGTGGCACAAACCCCCCCCAAATGACCCCATTTTGGAAAGTAGACACCCCAAGCTATTTGATGAGAGGTATAGTGAGTATTTTGCAGACCTCACTTTTTGTCACAAAGTTTTGAAAATTGAAAAAAGAAAAAAAAAATTTTTTTTTCTCGTCTTTCTTTATTTTCAAAAACAAATGAGAGCTGCAAAATACTCACCATGCCTCTCAGCAAATAGCTTGGGGTGTCTGCTTTCCAAAATGGGGTCATTTGGGGGGGGTTTGTGCCACCTGGGCATTCCATGGCCTCCGAAACTGTGATAGGCAGTGAGGAGTAAAATCAAAAATGTACGCCCTTAGAAATCCTGAAGGCGGTGCTTGGTTTTCGGGGTCCCGTACGCGGCTAGGCTCCTAAAAAGTCCCACACATGTGGTATCCCCGTACTCAGGAGAAGCAGCTAAATGTATTTTGGGGTGCAATTCCACATATGCCCATGGCCTGTGTGAGCAATATATCATTTAGTGACAACTTTGTGCAAAAAAAAAAAAAAAAAAAAAAAATTTGTCACTTTCCCGCAACTTGTGTCAAAATATAAAACATTCCATGGACTCAACATGCCTCAAAGCAAATAGCTTGGGGTGTCTACTTTCCAAAATGGGGTCATTTGGGGGGGTTTTATGTCATCTGGGCATTTTATGGCCTTCAAAACTGTGATAGGTAGTGAGGAGTAAAATCAAAAATGTACGCCCTTAGAAATCCTGAAGGCGGTGCTTGGTTTTCGGGGCCCCGTACGCGGCTAGGCTCCCAAAAAGTCCCACACATGTGGTATCCCCGTACTCAGGAGAAGCAGCTAAATGTATTTTGGGGTGCAATTCCACATATGCCCATGGCCTGTGTGAGCAATATATCATTTAGTGACAACTTTTTGTAATTTTTTTTTTTTTTTTTTTTTTTTGTCATTATTCAATCACTTGGGACAAAAAAAATGAATATTCAATGGGCTCAACATGCCTCTCAGCAAATTCCTTGGGGTGTCTACTTTCCAAAATGGGGTCATTTGTGGGGGTTTTGTACTGCCCTGCCATTTTAGCACCTCAAGAATCGACATAGGCAGTCATAAATTAAAGGCTGTGTAAATTCCAGAAAATGTACCCTAGTTTGTAGACGCTATAACTTTTGCGCAAACCAATAAATATACACTTATTGACATTTTTTTTACCAAAGACATGTGGCCGAATACATTTTGGCCTAAATGTATGACTAAAATTGAGTTTATTGGATTTTTTTTAGAACAAAAAGTAGAAAATATCATTTTTTTTCAAAATTTTCGGTCTTTTTCCGTGTATAGCGCAAAAAATAAAAACGGCAGAGGTGATCAAATACCATCAAAAGAAAGCTCTATTTGTGGGAAGAAAAGGACGCAAATTTCGTTTGGGTACAGCATTGCATGACCGCGCAATTAGCAGTTAAAGCGACGCAGTGCCGAATTGTAAAAAGTGCTCTGGTCAGGAAGGGGGTAAAACCTTCCGGGGCTGAAGTGGTTAATACAAACACACATATACATTAAAAGCTTACACACTTTAAAAAAAAACGACTAAAATAAAAAGGTAACTATAGTTTATCTGTAAATTTATAGATACAAAAAATACAGATAAATACAGATAAAATACAGATGAAAATGGTATCTAATGAAACAAAGTTTTATACATTTCTGTTGCTCAACAGTAAATTGCATTTCTTCATCACTATTGCTTGGAAGCTTACATTTTGCAATACATTTACATATACACTGCAGTGCTCCCCTGTGCTGCAGGTAATGGTTACCATGTGTCATCACATTATATGACCATATTAGGAAACTGTATTGTTGCAGCATTCTTGGTAGTTTATTCTTAAAGGAAAACCTTTCATATTCTAGTTATAAGATACATGTCTGTAAAGACTTCTAGTCATCCAGGCTATAGGGTGAAATATTTACTCAAAGTGAATCAAAATCATCTGAACATATTATTCTTGAAAAAAACTATTTACCATATACGTTTTTTTTTTTTTTTTTACTTGTCTTCTCCTTAAATTCCTTTATCTTCTGAGAGCTGTCCCATTTTTGATGCTATGAATCTTCATAGAATATTGCAAATGTGCCTTCTAGGAAAGTGTAGCATTACAGGGGGAATTTTAGGTCTTGAGGTTACTGTGTGCACAAAAGGACAAAGTCCCTGAATTACTTATGAATTTTACAACAAGGTACAATTAAATTATGTGTCCTTTCTTTTATCCATTTTTACATTCTTATTAAATTGAGGAAAGTGAAGAAATAGCACTGAACCAGTAGGGTTATCTCGGTGGTATTGCTATCTTAAAGTATTGTTATTGGTGTAAATTATCTGATTCCTGGGCAGGTAGCTTCCACACCCCAAAGAATCTCCACAGTCTCCTTGGTTTGTAATGTAATATAACAAAAATGGAAATTGAAGTGCCACACCACTGCGAAAAGGTCCAGATTCAACTTTATTCCAATAAAAGTCTGGGGGACAATACAAAAAGTAGCCAACACATTTTTGGGGGTCCAAAAGTGTCCCCTTCATCTGGGCTAGAAAAAGCATTAGTACATCTTCATTTCAATCGATTATCAATACAATATCCCCTACTACATGTCCTACCTTAAACTAAATACCTAATAGTATTGGAAATATTAACAGCAATGTTTATACTTCCAATACTTTTGGCTATCCAGCACAGTCCAGGCGTGCCTTGTTGTAAAATATGGGATGAAAGGCAAGTGTATTTTTATTTACTATCATTTTAATAATTTCAGAAGAGGTTGTTGACAGCTAAGGATCAGTGTGTTTAAAGTCTGATAGATCCTAAGACTCAAGTCTTTCTTACTTTTCATATTATTGCTGTATCCAATGCACAAGGCATATTTCTTGGATTTTTGTATTATAAATGTTTAATAAATACTGATGAAGTAAAAGTTAGCTTTTATATTCGATTTGCACACACCCTTTTGCCTATTTGCAAATTATATGCATTGTGTTTGCACATGGTTAGATTTTATTTTTACTATTTTTTAAGTGATATTTAGTTTAATTATTAATTGCCATCTGCATACCAGTTATATATAGAGCGCTAAACACAAAGTCATATAAATATTTGGTTATTTTTATAGCAGTTAGTCACTAATTTAACACCAATAGCACTTTATTTTTATAATGTATTTTTTGATATTTGCACATTAGATTGATTAATAGCACCAAGTGCTGTGTCACACTGATTAATTATGGTGTCTCAAAAGTATTTGATATTCACACAGCAGCTGCCAAGTTAATTTCAACACTTTTAGCATTTTATTTTAGTGCGGACTTCTCATATACATTTAGATCATTTTATCTGACAAAGTATGTGCACAGCTTAACTGTATCTAGCATGCTTTTTAAATCATTGTTGGGTTACCATCTCAGATTAAATGTGATGACCTAATGTGATATTCAGCACTGACCTACAGTATGTGAACTTGAGTGTTTAAATCTTGTTTAAATCCTGTAAATGGTTAAACTGTTGAGAGAGCATGCACCTGAATGAAAAGCTTTAAAATGATATTAAAGACAGATTAAAAAAATAAAATAAAAATAACAAACATATACTTACCTGCTCTGTGCAGTGATTTTACACAGAGCACCCCCAATCCTCCTCTTCTCAGGTCCCTCGCTGGCACTCCTGGCCCCTCTCTCCTGTTGAGTGACCCCAAAGCAAGCAGCTTGCTATGGGAGTGCCCGAGCAGGCTCACTCCCGAGCCCCTGCTCTGTGTGTCCATTCACACGCTGTGTCACACTGTTTCACACACTGTACTGTTTAGCAGTACCCTCGTAAGGGCTGCTAAGTATTGTGGTCCGTCTGTCACCCTGCCCAGTCAGGCACACAGTTCTCATTCACCCTCAGACAGAAAACCATGCCTTGAACCTTGGTTTTTGTATTTTATTGAGGGGTATTAAACTTGGATGGGCTAAGGGAGTATGGCATACCCACTTGATTGAAGTACATAAATATACGGGACTCAGACTATATACACTTCGTGTATATACACCTCCACACTTCAGCTCCAGCACATCACTTGCTTACAGACTATCTTTCTGTAACACTTCCAGCTCATCATTTGTTTGTTCTTCCAGGACCAGCTAGCACTATATTTTAGGCCTGACACTGGCTCAGCCAGGCCTTAGCAAGTGCCTTTTGCAGGCAGGGACCGCAGGTCCCCCTGGTGTAGCAGAAATATGTAGGTAGTCCTGGTGCTGTGGTGCAATGCATGAAGGTAAAAAACCTTGAGCCTTTACAACCACCGTAAGTGTTTTCACAAAAAAAAAAAAAATACATTCAATTGCAACAGTATTTTTTCTTCTGTGATTCTTTAATTGTATTCATTTGTATTGCATTTAGGGGTATAGTTCCAGAACTTTTGAAAATAAAGAGAAGACATAATGGGGTGAGCATGCTTTATCCAGCAGTCATAAAGGATACACCCAAGTATTTTGTGTGTGTGTGTGTGTGTGTGTGTGTGTATATATATATATATATATATATATATATATATATATACTGTATATATTCATATAGTTATATAGAACAGTAAAAATAATGGAAAACATGAATAAATACATCAATAATTCAGAGTGGAGGCTGGCAGATGGTTGGGTTACCATGAGGCCAAGTAATATTGTGCAAAGGAAATGAAAGGCAGTCTCTCAAAGTAAAAAATTTTAAAACATTTCAAGTTGTCAAACAAAAAACAGTTTCTAGTGAAAATGGTTTCTGATGAGTTTCTGTGGGTTACTGCACATTACACATTACTTTCTGCCAGCAAAACATATGGCAAGCATACTGCATATGTTTTGCATATATGTCTGCTGTAATTATTTTCTGAGTGAGACATGCTACTAACATCACATCCCCAGGCTGTTTACTTACTGCTGTTTACTGTCATCTAGATGTGGAAGAGAAGGTTCTTGCAGGGTATCTGAATAGTTGTGGGGTTAGATTTGATGGCAATTTGGAAGGCTCCCATATATCTTGGCTCAGATTTTCACAGGCATAACTAAAGTATATTTTCAGCACTATCTAATAGAGAACAGATTTATATATAATATATTCTGGATTGCTCGCACTGGGTTCCGTTAGTCCCTGTAGCCAGGCCTATCAATAAACACATTAGATACATAACAGATGGGATCATTAATAAAGTGTACAGATCATGGACAAGCTTACAGTATGCTTAGAACTGGTGACATTACTGGATACATTAAGACTCATAATAATGCCATTTGTACTGATTAGCGGTACCCCCGTAAGGGCTGCTAAGTATTGTGGTCCGTCTGTCACCCTGCCCAGTCAGGCACACAGTTCTCATTCACCCTCAGGCAGAAAACCAGGCCTTGAACTTTGGTTTTTGTATTTTATTGAGGGGTATTAAACTTGGATGGGCTAAGGGAGTATGGCATACCCACTTTATTGAAGTACATAAATATACGGGACTCAGACTATATACACTTCCTGTATATACACCGCCACACTTCAGCTCCAGCACATCACTTGCTTACAGACTATCTTTCTGTAACACTTCCAGCTCATCACTTGTTTGTTCTTCCAGGACCAGCTAGCACTATATTTTAGGCCTGACACTGGCATAGCCAGGCCTTAGCAAGTGCCTTTTGCAGGCAGGGACTGCAGGTCCCCCTGGTGTAGCAGAAATATGTAGGTAGTCCTGGTGCTAGCTGTCCACATGGCTACTGATCCTAGTACCACCTCTTCAGGCCCTGCCAGCCCTCCTAACTGCAGCTGCTTCTCTCCACTGCCCGTGCCACCACAGTCCACTCCACTGGCTCTGCACCCATCCCAGACTGCAATCCCCCAGTCCTCTCCTGACTGTGTGTCACTCACCAGCCCTCCTGGCTGCGACCAGTTGTTCCTCCCCAGAGACTTGCCTGGCAGTGCTCTCCTAAGGCCATTTCCCTGGCAGGTCCCTGTCAGGGAAATGGCCTTAGCAGAACTGGCAACATTGGCAGTACTGATAATAGGCGCATCCGGTGCATAAGCATACACACTTGCGCAGGAAGCCTGACTGGGCGCACACAAGTTCGCAATGGTGCTGATGTGCAAACACGCATGTGTAATAGTGCTAACTGGCGAATTTGCGTGCACAATAGGCGCACCATGTGACAGATGCAGCCACTTACTGGCCTATATGAGACTGCTGCTAAGCCCATCACATTGCTGGATTGTCATCAGCCTTCCTGTGTTCCTGAGCCTCTGTGCATATTCCATTGGATTTCCCGTTGTGACCCTGCTTGCTTCTGACCTGTCTGATCTGCTCTCCTGGTTTTGACCCCCTGGCTTTCTTTTACCGACTTCCCTACTATCTCCAGTGTTTGATCCCGGCTTGCATCGCAGACTCTGCTACCATTACCTATCTCTGGCTTACCTTCCTGTATTTGACCTTGGCTTGATCCTGCTTCTGCTACCTGCCTCTTCCTTCTGACGGATCCATGGTGTTTGACCCCTGGCTTGGCTTCCACTACCATCTTCAGCACGCACCATTGTCAAGTATTATTGAGGATTCCTAAGAGACTTTAGTCCAGCTACGTATCCTGCCTCATCTGATATACTTCAGATGACCACCCATCTGGCAACCTGTGCTTCTTTGGGCATTACACCTTCTGTACCATCTTTAGGGGTATACTGCACTTAGCGGAAAGGGGAGCCTTTTTCTGGCCCAAGGTCACCCCCCCGGACTGGGGAGCTCCCTCAAGGGCCATGACAGCCTAGCACTCCATCTCCAACTTCCACACCAAACAACTCCTCCCTCACCTGGGTAGTCCCTGAGTATTTAAGGAGGCCTGCCCCCTGCCAATCCAGGTTGGGGCTTGGCCAAGGCTCCTTAGAACACCCCAGGCAGCTACATCTCTTCTCTCCTCCTTCCTTTACAGAAGATTCTAGAATGTTCAGGAAAGACGTGAGAGGTCTCAGTGATGCTGCCTGTGAGTCACCCAGCTCTGTCTGAGTCACTCCCAACCCAGATCAAAACAAACAGGCCTGGCTGCCAAGCCTGCATAAATTTACATACTCTATCCAAAAATCCTATTCACTCACATCTAGCAACCTAGAGGGTGCTACAACTGTATGTTAAGTTCCCAGTAGGACTCCTTAAATCTAGTGTATGGCAAATGGAAAAAAATATTGCATGCTTTCATTTGCTATGCTTGTTTATACACTGTTTCATTCTATAGGCTTTTCCATCTTTATTGATAATCATTTATGTTTTTTTGGTATATATTTTAATTCTTTTTTTATTAGCACCTACCCATTTTTTTTCTGAGGAAGCAATTAGATGTGAAACGCGTTTACAAACAAGCCTGGAGGAGTTCATGGACCCAATCTCTTGATATATACATATTCTTTTCACATAATGGATTGTTCTTCGACTTTTTGAAAGGATCCATCCTTTACTATGTCTGGTTAGCTGGGTATCTGCTAACCTTGTCCAGTAGAGGGTGTTGGTGTTTTGTTATATAGTTATGTTTATCTTCTTCTTTTAATTCTTGTAATAAAGACAAGCTTATTCTATATTAATTCTGCCTTATGTTGTGCCCACAAAGTCCTTTTCTTTTTTTTGAGAGAGTTTTAACTCCCTCAATCCTTTTTATGCTATAGAAACATTGTCCACGCTAGTATCACTCAACATAAAATTATGAATAGTGAAAGTATTAAAAGATAGTCTTGACTATTGTAGTTGTAGCTGTAAACATATCTACAGTACATATGCAAGAAAAACTGTGTGTCCTTTCTGGTTCGATAATTTTTATTAGGTTTATAATATATAACAAAGTGAGCGCCAAATATGCCCACACAGGGGCTAGAGATGAAAACTGTACAGGGTGTGCTTTTCATACACACTGGCAAGTTTAAAGTACAGCTAAAGGCTTCTATATGACAGTCAACACAAGCACAGTATCAATTTACTACATGATACACAATTTTCATAAGGTAAACAAAAAAATTCCTTTCCCTCCTTGACTGAGCCAAATTTTATTTTAACGTGTGTCTCACTGCAGCTAACAGCCAAGCTCTCTGCAATATCATGCTGTAGTGCAAGCTGGTACAGCTTGTATGACAGTGGCAACTCTGCTCTGCGTTCATAAACAGTGCAGCATTGTTGCCACACCATCACAGGAAGCTACATTAGTTGGACTTCACTGGCAGGATCAACAGGTGTTTGTTGGACTTTGCAAAGGAACTGTAGGTACAGGTGCATCTATAATAAAGCACTGAAAAATAAATAAATAAATAAATAAATATATATATACATATATATATATATATATATATATATATATATATATATATATATGTTTTAATGGGAGGTCATGGTTCTACTTAGGCTTTATGTACACATAGCCTACTTTGACTGCCGGCTGCAGGAAAACACAAAACGCGGCAAAATACTGTATTTCTTCCATGTTCAGGAGAGGGAGGTTGAAGCTCTCTTAACTGTGATAACTCCTAAACTCTGGTAAAAGCCTATGTGCACATGGGCTTTTATGGAGTTGAGTTTAGAAGCTGTGGTGTACATAAAGCCTCAAAGTGGTTGTAAACCCATACATATTTCCAATGAAGTCTAGCCTCAAATGATTCACAGAGATGAAAGAAATCCTCTTACATAAGTTGTACCTGTTTATGTGCGGCCTTCTCTTCTCTACATCCATTTACAGTCCAGTATTAGTACAGTTTTTTTCTGAACTTCCAGAGGCGGGTGGGGATCTGATGTCACACATAGCACAACTGTGAGGAGAGCTGAGTATAGTCTGAGACCTGAGTGGATGGAAGTGACACACCCTCTTCTGCGCAATCTCATAAGGAAACATGCACAGCTGAGGAAGAATGTGTGCTGGAGCTCCCATCCCCCATCCACCTCGATCTCTTGGAGCCAGCACAGTCAGAAAAGACCCATGCAAATAGCAGAGGAATGAGGCTGCGGACAGAAATCACACTCAGTGCTTTGGATTGAAGCAAGTACAGACTACAGACACATAAGCTTTTTCATGTCAGTGGTCTAAGACAGGTATTTGCACCCACTTCCGGCATAGACTCCCATGGGCGTCTATGCCTCTTCCCGTCCCCACTGTCTGCTGGGAACACACAGCTCCCAGGAGAGAGCGGGGACCACTTGGGACGCGCAGCGCGACTCGAGCATGCGCAGTAGGGAACCAGGAAGTGAAGCCGCAACGCTTCACTTCCTGATTCCCTCACCTAGGATGGCGGCGGCAGCTGCCGAGAACCGAGTGAGTTCTCGGCGTCCCCTGCCGACATCGCTGGACCCTGGGACAGGTAAGTGGCCATGTATTAAAAGTCAGCAGCTGCAGTATTTGTAGCTGCTGGCTTTTAATATTTTTTTTTTTTTTTGGCGGTGTGGGTGAACCCCCGCTTTAAATCAAGTCACAAAATCATAATATACATGCCTCCCAACTTCAGAATGTAAGCAAGTGGGACACATGAGTGCAAAAATAAAATGCAGCATGTTCACAGCATACCGTGGTGCAAAGCAGACATAGGTTTTATAGCACTGAAAGTTGGGTGTGGTTAAAAAAAGTTCTGATCCTACTTGAATTATACATTACACACACATGCATATATTTCATGGGCTGAGAACTACTGATCAATACATTTTTGTCCGTGACTCTTTAAGTGTTTGTGGTGATTGCTATTCAACTAAGTGTGCCAGAGGGGCAGAGAGTGTTATCAGAGTTGACTTGCAAAACAGAGAACCCAAGATCCCAAGTGGCTCCTTTCGGCTTGGCGCTACAGATTCAAGTACAAAAATGTGTGAATCCTGATTGAAAGGTTTGTGTGAAAACAAGTGTAGTAGGCATGCTTGCCATATTTATTGCTATGTTCCAGTTATAAATGCATAGATGCATGGATAAAAATAGTGTAAATATTTAAATGCATAGATAACAGCTATTTACTTCAATACATTGAGTTCCTTTACCACTAAATAATCTCATGTTCATTTCATGCTATTAGCTTACTGCCAGGAGACTATTTAGTGGTAAAGGAACTCAATGTATTGGCTTGAGTTGAAGTAAATAGCTGTTTGAGCATAAATAAACATTCAAAAAGTAGACTGAGGCTGGGTTTACACCTTTACGAATTGGATGTGGAATCTCCACATTCAATTCGCAATAGCAGGAGATTTTGACCAGCTCACTATGAAGCCGGTTCACATATCTCCGCAGTGGGTCTGTTAGCCTGTTAGACAGTGTAGTCAATACGCCAAAACATTTCTGTGCCACTAGATTCTAATTAACACATAAACCAGTAAGATCAGTAGTAGGCAGTAAATATAAACATTACCTGTGTTGTGAATGAGGATATTATTACAACTACAGGTGCATCCAGAGAGAAGTCCTGTGTGATACCCCTGGGTGGTACCTCTGAACTAAGCAATTAGCAAAAGTTGCTAGGTGGCAATTAAAATTGGCAGTCTTTCACCCTGGATCTTCAGCCGGTTAATGTTGGGGCCCATGAGAACACTCACAGTAAGGCCTGCAGGCAGTAGCAGGCTTTAGAACAGCTGTATGATCAGTTTCCAAGAGCTCAGTCTCTCTAGTGCCTATAGGTCATGACTGCAAGGCCTTCTCACCAGATTCAGTGACCCAGCATGAAAACCCCACTGTGAGAAAAGGAATCCTCTGCCCCTTTTTAGTGAGTCTCTGGACCTTGGCTCACTTGGCGGTATCATTTTAGGATGGGTGTAGTGCTAAGTTCTCTGGGGGTAAAACAATCCCAATCTCCACACTCTCCTAGGCTCTCTCCCTGTGGTCCCACAGTGGTATATCTGAGACCTCAGTTCTAGACACAAGCAGATCTGACCCTGGGGGTGTGTTCACACAGCAAAAAAAAACTGTGCATTTCAAAGAACAGCCTAGGAAGATACTGTTTTTTTCTCTACTCCCTGGTTCCAACCCTTTCTGGGAGATGTAGGCTGTTGGGTAATCAGGGCCTTCAATAATCCAGCTGATGGGAGTTGGTAGCGATTTAAAGTCCAGCTTGTCTGTTTGCTCCCAGTGCACAGGTAGCAACTGATAATGTCACGGCTTAGTCCTTGCAGCCTAGCAGTCGGCTTTAAATCGAATTAGCAAAATGTGTAAAACTTGGGTGAAAATTGTTTAATCTTAGTGGTAACATTTATAAATAGACCCCTTGGTGAGCATGTATGTACAGTCCAACTGACATAAATGTGACATACAGAGAATGGATCACCACCTGCTGGGTGCAGGCCGATAAAGCCTGTTCTCGCTCCATGCACACACTTGTGTAAAGGAAGGTGGCACTCCGATAATATCACATTTGTCATCACAGCAATCACATGGCACTCTTTACCTTATAACAGTGGAAGGTGAGACAATGGGGAAAGAATAAATGGATCAGCAGCTGCATATTCATTCCTTATGTTTCAATGAGACAGGGATCTTTTTTTAACCATTTAATTTCCCCTTCTTTCCTACACATACTACTACTATCTCAATGCTGCCTTCATGTGATCTGTATGTTAATCCTTTCACCTCCCTTATCCTGGCCATCTGAAACGTTAACCTCTTCATCTCCATCTTCTCACTGTATGTGATCAGTGCACCAAACGCTTTCTCCTTCCTCTGTGTATGACTATGACCTGTACAATAATGCATCTAGTGCACCGTTCCCAAGTTCCATGCTTACCTCCTCAAAACTTCTTGTTCTTTCGATAGTAAATAAGGTTCTTCCACTGAAACTTCACCAAGAATTTACAAACAAATGGGCGTTAGAATGCCCAAACTTACAACGGAGGAGTGGGTGAAAGCATTCATCCTTACCCACTGTTTATCATAGGCAACTAAGGCGCAGGAGACAAATTTTAAGCTTCTTTCCCATTGGTACTGATGTCTGACGCTGCTTTTCTTTTCATTGCATCATTCCATCCTGTCTTATTGCTAGGAAATTGCTAAGAGACAACCAGCTCCTGCTGTTCACCTTAACCATCACAGTGGTGAAGTCAGCTCTCAAATGCTGCGCTCGGCACCCCTGTGTGAGGGGAGAGAAAGCGCATGTGATTGGGTTTGAATCAGGGAAAGAGCTCACTCCTGTACTGATGGAGGTGAACAGTAAAAGCTAGGAGTCTTTTAGCAATGTCCATTCCACTGATGACAAAATAAATGTTGAACTTTCAGTGACCAGTATGAGAGAGTGAGAGCAATAACACCAAATTAACACACCTGCTCCCCATTCACACCTGAGACCTTGTAACACTAACGAGTCACATGACAGGGAAAATGGCTAATTGGGCCCAATTTGGACATTTTCACTTAGGGGTGTACTCAATTTTGTTGCCAGCGGTTTAGACATTAATGGCTGTGTGTTGACTTATTTTGAGGGGACAGCAAATTCACATGATTATACAAGCTGTACACTCACTACTTTACATTGTAGCAAAGTGTCATTTCTTCAGTAATGTCACATGAAAAGATATAATAAAATATTTACAAAAATGTGAGGGGTGTACTCACTTTTGTAAGATACTGTATATATTTTTTTTAATAAACAATATCTTTATTTCTTACATATTAAAAAAAAAACTTCACATTTACTCAACAGGCAAACAGTGACCAAACATAGGTTGAAAACAACCCCTTGCCCTTACTCCACCCAACCGGCTATTTATAGTCAGTATAGGTGTATACCTAGATTTGCATATCAGTTATATCAAAAATATTGAGATATCATTAAAGGTGCCCATTCTTTCTGTGGATTGCAGCACACCTTTCCCCTATATCAGTGATCAGTGAAACCTTGGCACTCCAGATGTTTTGGAACTACATTTCCCATGATGCTCATGCACTCTGCAGTGTAGTTGAGCATCATGGGAAATGCAGTTCCAAAACATCTGGGGTGCCAAGGTTCGCCATCACTGCCCTATATAGTAAAGAGGGGGAAAGAGGGAGATGGTCTGTAGTCAAAACAGTAGTCTTTCCTAGGGTAACAACACCACTCCTCCAGCAATACAGTAAAAGTGAGTGGGTGTTGTCACTCTAGGACAGGAAGTATGTTACTGGCAAAATTACAAGGTGAGAGTTTAGGGGAAAAAGCCTGAAGAAAAAAGAAAACTAACAAAAACTAACATACATCCATATAGGAACATGCAAAGTACAATCAGAAAAAAATTCTGCTGTATATCCGCTTTTATTCTGCAATAACTGAACATATACACAGTTGTCTTAGGCTAACGATCTTTGTAGCACAAGGTTAACATAAACTAAGCATTGCCAAGTTTTTTTTTTCCTTTTACTTTTTACTAAGGATAAAGTTACTTCAATGCAGTAAATCAATTTACTACAGAGATTATAATTCTCTGGCTTCATATATCCTTACCATTATGTTATATAAAATATATTCCCTTTACTGTCAATTTGTTAAAATAATAAAGGAGGCTGTGATTATTTTATTTAACATATATCAAATAATTCCCAGAGTGTTGATTATGTGACAAAATATTTAACACTAGTATAGACATACATTCTTGTTTGAGAATTCATTTTTTTATGACAATGCTTGAATGGATCAACAGTTTCAACAAGAGCAAGTGAGGTAATATCCACAGGAATTGTATGTTTATATTACCTACAAATTATAGGCATATGTGAGGAAGTAGCCTGTTACCATTTTGTCATCGCAAAATCATATTCCTTGAAAAAGGATAAAAAAAGGTCAATACATCCATTATATGGTTCTAGTTCATTTTCTCTATCAATTATGCAATAAGTATTATATGATTACTTTGATTTAATTACAGTCACTTTGGCTGTCTAAATGGAAGTCATATAATGCATGTATTATTTTTCTACATATTTTTCTTGGAAAGGGGTAAAGCAGACCAATGCAGTGTTCCTATGATAATTAGAATAAAATAAAACAAAATTAATAACCTTGTTTTTTTGTATGCACATTTATATTGATAACTAAAGAATCAGGCTTTGAAATTCAGAAAAAAATATAACAGGCTCATTCTTAAAGAAACCTGCTCTTTAAGTGAACTGGGGCTATGATAAAAAAAAATTGTATTATTAATAATAATGTTAATGCATAGATGAAAAAAAAATGCATACCTTTTCTTCCTATTCAACATTCATAAGCATGTTATTGAAATGTGAGATATGATTTATATAAAGTAGACGTTTAAAGCTATTTTGCCACAGGGGAAGGTGGAGAGACAGATGTGTATAGACATGTTCAGGCATTTATGTGACCTTGCTTTTTTTTAAACAAATTGATATTTTTTTATTCACTATAATTATTTGCAGACTGTCTTCCTTGAGAAAAAGAAAATAAAAAGAAAATATACCATGATGTCATGCAGGTATTGGCAAGCTGTGACCTCTAAGCTGCTGGGGATTTGCAAGTCCTATTAGGAACATTCTAACAGTAGAAGGAAGCTGGTTAACTAAACCTGATCTAGTGACTGAAATAATATTCTAAGTGGGAAAGCTCCATGAGTACACTATACAAAAAAAAGCTTAATTTATAAGGCCGTTGGACATTGTTAAGTGAAGCAGAATTGTATGGTGCCAAAATGATTTGATGCAGGCTTTTGTACAAATAGGCATGGGGTATGGTGAGTACTGGTATGTTAGTTCATGTGATAAATAAGTAGGAGTTGATAACTCAGATAATGCCTCATTAGGGAATAATAGTAACACAAGTAACATGCATTGCTGCATTACAGTGCCATTCTTTTTTTAATACACTACGGCAGGGATATCAAACTCAATGCCATCATGGGCTACATCAGCATCATGGTTGCCCTCAAAACGCTAGTTGTATCTGTAAGAATATATAAATTTATCCAAGGCTTTTTTTCTCAGAGAATAGATGCAGAAACACAACCACAATCCCCTGCCAAACCACATTGAACCGTGGGTTTGGCCAAATTGCACAGCGGGAGGATTTTAAAGGGGCAATAAATGCCAGGAGTCCGTTATGTGCAGAGTTCAGGGATGTACCGTGTACAGAGTGCAGAGTTTATGGTTGCGCTATGTACAGAGTGCAGTTTTAAGAGTGCCCTATGCACAGAGTGCAAAGTTCAGAGATGTGCTACTTATATAGTGCAGTGTTCAGGGGTGCATTACAAACCAAGTGCAAGGTTCAGGATTGCACTGTGTACAGAATTCAGGGTTGAGGAGTGGGCTACATGCAGAGGGTTTAAGGGTGTGCTATGCACAGTCTGCAGGGTTCAGCTCTCTTTCACAGGCTGTCCACACATCTCACCTACCTGGCCCGGCTCTAGTACCTCCCAGTAATGTAGGTAGCAACACCTCTCTCTTTCACTTTTAGGGAGATCATTGGTCAACATTGGCACACCCAGGCACTGAGGGGGACAGCAGTGCAGCTTACCATGTTATGCCATATCCCACACTGCACCTGCATCACCCTTGTCCCAGCCGTGAGTCCAAGACAGGCAGAGATCTGTGATAGCTGCCCAGAAGAAAGCTGTCCTTGTAAACACAGAAGGCTTCTGTGCTTACAAGTGACAGTGGTGATCGGGGAGTGAAGGGCGAGAGCCTGGAGTTGGCCGAATGGAGTTCCACCACATTCTGGTGGAAGAAAAAAGCCCACATGAAATGGCCTGGCGGGCTTTATTTGGCCCGAAGGCCTTGTGTTTGGCACATGTGCACCAAGGGCAATGAACCTACATTGTAGCTCTCTGCAACACCTACTGTAGCTACCAAAAGTAGTGGCTTGTCATGTATTACTGTAGCACTACCCCTAGAGGAGCTGCAAAATTGTTTTGTGATTTCTTTGCACATCTGAAGATGACCCATCTTGCTCACCCAGCACTTATTGACACACCTTGAGGTATTTCAAAGCATTTATTAGGCCATTCATAGTTTAAAGGAGAACTGATCAGCAAGTGTACCTTTACAAGAAATCAATATGACATTAAAGTTACTCTGAGAGACATGGTTAAACACCTGCAATATTCTGATTAACAGTAATTAACAGAGCAGTACTAACTTGCTTTAAAAGTCTTAATTGTATCCCACTGGCAAGTGATTCAAACAAAAAAGTTGTCCTGCATAGTTGGGGCCCTTGAAGCCTTGAAGAAAATACACCAGTTCCCAGCAAACAACAGATTAACTTGTATGATGTTAGTCTCTTACCAGTCCCAGAGCCCCCTCTTCTGGGTCTCTGGACATGTGCTATTATTCAGAAAAAGTCTAGTTCAAGTCAAACAGGAATGGAAGTTGCCCATAATCTCTCTCTTTGAATTCTGCTGAGACAGTCCCTCTTTTCCTTTCTTAAAAGTGGTGGGGGTGCTCTCTAGAACAGTCTGATCTCACCAGACATCTAAATCACACCTCACACCTTCCCAGGTAGAATTTTCTCAGTCTATTTGCTTCTCTGAGTTCTCACCTGCTGGTGGTCACCTATGGCAGGGATCCATTCATCAAACAGCAGCAGCTCATTCTTTGGTTAGCATTCATCTCCTGGGCAGCACAGCATCAGATAGCTCCAGCCAAAACTTTTGCTAGACAACACTGTTTCCTCTTCACTGCAACCTTGTGGCGCTCTCTCTCTCTCTCAGCTTTTCAAAACAGTCAAAATGGTTGCAGCAGCACATGGTCCCCACAGTGGCTTCCTCCCTGCATTCTCCAGGCTGGCAGCACAACCCAGTTCCCTCTTTCAACAGCCCATTTCACTCCCTTCTTGCTCTGTTGTATCAGTCAATCACCCTCTTTCAGACCCAGCCAAGGGGGCAGCCACCTGAACTGGAGACAATCCATAGATGAGCACTACAAAGTGGTCTCCCTAAAGCTGGTCGCTACATGTCTGCAATAATGAATATTCAGTTTATTTGATTTATGTTTAGAATTCTTATAAGAAATGTTATGTACAGGTGATAAATATTAATTGCAACACTTTGAACAAACGCACTATTTATGCACAATTTATATCCAGATTAAGAGACTGACACAGACACTAGTGAAATTATCTTCACAATGAATTACTTAAGGTATCCTGATAAAGTCTGAGTATATATTGGATTAAAGTTGTTGTGAAGGCTGAAGGTTTTTTTACCTTCATGTGTGCAGCCCCCCCAATACTTACCTAAGCCGATCTCGATCCAGCAATGTGCAGGAGACCCAAGGCTCTCCTGGGGCCCTCCCTCCTGATTGGCTAAAAGCCATTGGCTCCTACTGCTGTCAAGCACAGCCAGTGAGTTGGGACCTGGGGTCAGGGCTGAGCCATGCTCTCTGCGTTTTATGTACGCAGATAGCCGATTCAAGAGCTAGCACGCACGAGTGCCCCCACAGAAAGCAGCTTGCTATGGGGGCACTCGACAGGGGGGAGGGGCCCAGAGTGCTGGCGGAGGACCCGGTAAGAGGAGGATTGGGGCTGCTCTGGGCAAAACCTCTGCACAGAGCAGGTAAGTATGACATGTTTCTTATTTTTTTAAATAGAAATATTTCTTTTACAATCACTTTAAATTAAACAATGTATTTCCCCTTGTAGACAGCACAACCATTTATAACTACCTAGCAGATAATAATAATAATAATAATAATAATCTGTATTTTATGGATTCCAACAGTTATTCTCCTGCAGAAAGAAAAAGTGTCCAAATACGTAAAAGTGTGCGCCAATATGGCTAAAGAATGCGGCTAAAAATTTAAAAAATTGATCGAACTACAGAGGTTATGTTATCGTGAGAGGAATTAAATTACAGCGAGGATTATTACAATTAGCCTATTAATTAAGCAACCAAAAATCACAAAGGGAATAATACACTATAGTTACCCTCCAAAGCGGATATAGGGGATCGCTGTGTAAAACAAGATGGCTTTAAAATGGCTGCTGTCCAGACCCTTAAAATGGCTGCCGATCAAGGAATGGAGTTGTGCTCCCAAAAATGGCATCTAGCTATGCTGGAGATTTGTGTCCTGGCTTCAATTAAGTGTGTGTCAGATGATGAGTCTCTCGATCTTAAATGAGTGTCTCTCTCAGATGATCAATCTGTAGATGATGGGCGTGCAATGTGTGATTCTCCCTCTATTTCTGTCTATGTGACTTGCAATTTATTTTGTGAAAATAATATAACTCATAAAACCGCCCAGAGGTTGTATTCTTATTTCTCATTGGTAGCCCAGATTATTGATTATCATTTTGTGTATATAACCAATAAATCAACCTAACCACCAGATGGCATCCTGGGACTAAAAATGTCTATCCTCAGCTTACCAGGGAGATTCAAATCTTGTAGTAACTAATTTTCTATAGAATAAATTAATATTTTTCTATACAGATACAATTATGTTAGTTTACCTAAAAACATAAAACATAAAATATTGTAAACATTATTGAGGGTCTGGCAGCCTTCTAATTTGTGGTATTTATTTTTCTGAGTGTAGCAGCATTTAACTGGAAATTTTTTGCTACAAAGAGAAGTCATTTCTTACATAGTGATTAAAAATATTAATTATACACAGAATATAAATCAACTACTAGAGTATGTCTACATGATAACACCCATATTTCGAACAATAATAATTACCTACAAACACAACTGTAGTAATTTAATATTCTTAATACTTTACTTTTTCCAGTATATATCATTTTCATGGCTTAACATTTTCACAGAAAGGATCTGTACTGTAAACTTTCTGGTTAAAAATTCTCACAAAATCCTTCAGCTTGAGAACAATGGCCACCCGTGTTTGCAGAAACTGAATAGGATCATATACCTCTTCTCTTTAGGCTGTTTGCCTTATTGCCAGAACAATGAAAGACCAACTGGACCATACAATTTGTGTACAACTAGGTTAACTTGCTTGGGAAGAAAACTTTTCCCCATTGTTAAAAGTCCCTGAATTAATTGATTTGTATACAACTTGATTGCAGAACAACATGATTCAGTTTCGGCCTCCTGGGTTAGTTAAACTTCATCTGACACTGTCCTTTGAAATATTTGAAATCTGGTCTCAATGTTTAAAATTAGGAATGATAAAATATATCTTTTTTTTTAAATAAAAGCTCTGACATGGCATAGTTCACTGTCATCACTATCAGGTTTGTGGCCCTTTGCTTTTCCATAGGCTTGGAGAGGCTCTGGAAAAGTCCTGGAGACAAGCATGGGAGGAGGTGATGAGTGAGCTAGAGAGCAGGAGGTCTTGAGAAGAACGAAGAGAACGATTAGGTTGGTATTTTGAGACTAGGTCAGTGATGTAGCTGGGGGCAGAGTTGTGGATTGTTTTGTAGGTAGTTGTTAGAATTTTGAATTTAATTTGTTGTGTGAGGGGAAGCCAGTGAAGAGATCGACAGAGAGGAGTAGCAGAGACAGAGCGGTTGATAAGGTGGATGAGTCTAGCAGCAGCATTCATGGACTGAAGGGGGGATAGAGTATGCAGAGGTAGGCCAATGAGGAAGGAGTTACAGTAATCAAGGCGAGAGATAACCAGGGAGTGATTTAAGAGCTTTGTTGTGTCATTGGTTAGAAAGGGGCGTATTTTGGAAATGTTCCGGAGGTTGAGGCGGCAAGATTTGGACAGTGATTGGACGTGGAGCTTAAAGGAGAGTTCAGAGTCCAGGACTATTCCTAGGACCTTGGCATGTGGGGATGGGCTGATAGTTGTGCCATCAATTTTGACAGAGAGATCAGGGGAAGTGGCACGTGGGGGAGGAAAAATGATAAGTTTGGTTTTGGATAGATTAAGTTTGAGGAAATGGTGCGACATCCAGACTGATATATCTGGTAGTAAAATAGTGATACGTGAGGAGACTGAAGGAGTGAGTTGAGGGGTAGAGAAATAGATTTGAGTGTCAAGAAGGGAAGGGATCAAGAAGGCTATTATCAGCAAGGTTGATGCTCAGTCGATTGTAGACTAGACGTTCAAGGAGTTTGGATAAAAAGGGGAGCAAGGAGATGGGGCATAGGTTGTTAAGATTGGATGGGTCCAGTGAGGGCTTTTTAAGTATGGGGCTGACAAGTGCATGTTTTAAAGAGTTGGGGAAGATACCAGAAGAGAGGGAGAGATTGAAGATGTGGGTTAGAGAGTGTAGAATAGAGGGTGAATGTAGCATTTGCGAAGGAACAGGATCCAGAGGGCAGGTGGTAAGATGGACGTTAGCAAGTAATTTAGCAACCTTGTCTATAGTGGTGGGGTTGAAAGAGGGAAGTAATGATTGTACCTGTGGACATGAGGTGTAAAGCATGGAGGGTATCTGAACAGTAGAGATCTCCTCGCAAATTGTATCAATCTTCTGTTTGAAGTGATTGGCGATCTCCTGGGCAGTGAGTGAGTTAGTGGGTGGAGGCAGTGGAGGGTGAAGTAGAGAGTTGAAGGTAGAGAAGAGTTGACGGGGACAGGATTATACGTTTTTAATGAGAGTGATGAAATAGGTCTGCTTGGCAGTGAGGAGGCTGGAATTGTATTTTTGGAGGGCAGATTTATACTGGCTGAAATCTTTCTGGGACTTTCTCTTACGCCACAGGCCCTCGAGAGCACAGCTGTGTTTTTTCAGACTTCTAGTATCATCTGTTTGCCAGGGTTGAAGGGGACGGGGCCTGATTCTGTGTGTAGTTAGGGGGGCCAGTGTGTCCAGTGAGGCTAGAAGTGAAATGTTGTAGACAGATGTGGCTAGGTTGGTGCAGGACAGAGGTGTCATTTTGTCATAGAGGTGGTCAGTCGCAGAGTAGAGAAGAGAAGGGTTGAGATGGCGAATGTGTCTACGGGTAACCTTTAGGTGTATGGAGGGTGAGGAGGCGTAGGTGAGGGAGAGAGTGAAGTTAATAAGGTAGTGATCAGAGAGAGGCTAAGGATAGTTGGAGAGGTTGCATGGAGTGCATAGGTGGGAAAAGACGAGGTCAAGGGTATTGCCTTCAGAGTGAGTAGGAGCATGTATGCATTGCTTCAGGTCAAAGGAGGAGGTTAGACTGAGAAGCTTGGAAGTTGCAGGAATGTTAGTATTAGTAGGGATGTTGAAGTCCCCAAGAATGATTGTGGGGATTTTAGAAGAGAGAAAGTAGGGTAGCCAGGCAGACAAGTCATCAAGAAAGGATAATACTGGACCAGAGGGCCAGTAGATCACAGCTATCCTTAGAGAAACTGGGGAGAAGAGACGAATGCAGTGCGCCTCAAATGAGGATAGTGACAGAGAGGGAGGTGGGTGAAGTACTTGAAAGGTGCTATGTGGGTCTAAAAGGATTCCAACACCCCCTCCTTTGCATCCACTGGGTCTGGGGGAGCAAGTACAAAGAAGACCACCGTGGGATAGAGCAGCAGAAGATGCAGTGTCGGATTTGTGAAGCCAGGTTTCAGTAATGGCGAGTAGATTAAATGAGTTAGCGATAAAAAGATCATGGAGGGAGGTGAGCTTGTTACAGACAGAGTGAGCATTCCAAAGGGCACAAGAGATAGGGAGTCTGGTCTTGGAAGAAGAGAAATGGGAACTAGGTTGTGTGCATTGCGGCTGCAGCCAGAGGGTGTACGATAATGGGAGTGTTGAGTACAGTCAGATGAAGGAGGCCCGGGGTTTGGGGATACATCACCAGAGAATAGGAGAAGCAGAAGGGCGAGGGAGGTAATGTGGGATTGTGATTTGAGATATATAAGGTGTGGGGTGGAGAAGAGGTGTGCAGGAGAGTTAGTTTAAGGTTAGAAGACACAGCTGTCAGAAGGAGTGGTAGACATTGCATTTTAGAATGGGGAGGAAGAGCTGAAAGTGTAAACAAGGTCACCTGTACTGTATTTTTGCTGTCCCTCTGTCCAAGGTTTTACTTACCTCCTCATAAAAAGAAATCAGGTTTGTTTGACAACGTCTGTCTTTCATGAATCCATGCTGTCTGTTGCTTAAAATATTTTTTTCCGTCCCTATCTTGCACCCTTAACCTAAACTTCTTAGTTACATTGTTTAACGAGGTCGTTCCTTATGGATCTCTGAATCATCCTCAGTAACTGTTTAACTTAAAGGTATTCAAGATCCCTAGCTGTGCTCTTGTATTCAGTTTTATACAGTTTTTTGTTTTTTCTCTTTTTTCTTGTTTTGTGTTTATTGCTGATGTACTAACTACTTTTTCCTTCATGATAGGGTCATGTTGGCCCAGATCATAAGATAATGATTGTGTAACGATTATTTGCACTTTGCTCTTAAAATTCTCAATAAAAATATTGAAAAGAAAATATTTTTTTCCAGCAAGAATTCGTCTATGTGGTCTTTTATTAAACTTTCCAGTATCTTCCCGACTATAAAAGTTAAACTAACAGGTCTATAGTTACTTGGTAAAGACTTTGATTCCTTTTTAAATATGGGCACCACATTGGCTCTACGCCAATCCAGTGGTACCATTCCAGTCATTAACCAGTCCCTAAAAATTAGAAACAATGGCTTTGAAATGACAGAGCCAATTCTTTTAGGATCCTTGAGTAAATGCCATCTGGTCCAGGTGGTTTATCCACCTTTATTCTGCCTAAATATTTCCGGACCAGATCACTTTGGAGCCATTCTTCATCTGTGTTTGACCTGTACATTAACCACTTCAGCTCAGGTTTTACCCCCTTCCTGACCAGGCCATTTTTTGCAATACGACACTGCGTTGCTTTAACTGACAATTGTGTGGTCGTGTCACGCTTTACCCAAATATAATTGATGTCCTTTTTTTCCCACAAATAGAGCTTTCTTTTGGTGGTATTTGATCATCTCTGCGTTTTTTATTTGTTGTGCTATAAACAAAAAAAGACAGACGATTCTGAAAAAAGAAACTATATTTTTTACTTTCTGCTACAAAACATATCCAATAAAAAAATGTAAAAAAATCGAATTACTTCATCAATTTGTATTCCGCTACATGTTTTTGGTAAAAAAAATCCCAAAAAGCGTATATTGATTGGTTTGCACAAAAGTTATAGCGTCTACAAACTATGGGATAGATTTTTGGACTTTTTTTTGTTTGTTTTTACTAGTAATGGCTGGCGATCAGCGATTTTTAGCAGTACTGCGACATTGCGGTGGACAAATCTGACACTTTTTGGGGACCAGTGACACCAATACAGTGATCAGTGCTAAAACAAATTCAATGACACTGGCAGGGAAGGGGTTAACATCAGGGGCAATCAAAGGGTTAAGTGTGCTCCTAGGGAATGCTTTCTAACTGTGTGGGGGATGGACTGACTGGAGGGAGAGGGAAATCTGTGTTCCTGATTAGCATGAACACAAGATTTCTCCCTTCCTCTGTGACAGAACAGTGGTCTGCCTTGTTTACATAGGCAGACCGCCGTTCTGCCTCTCCAACGAAACATTGACGGGTCTCGGCGGCCATTGCGCGCAACCCAGAGACGACAACAGGAATCACCTACAGGTATGTGATTTCGCGCTAAAGGGCTGCCCTTCCACACTAAATGTACGTGGGGCAGTCCTTAAGTGGTTAATGTATCTAGTGCATCCAGGGCCGGTGCTACCACTAGGCAAACTAGGCAGCCGACTAGGGTGCACTACCGCCTAGGGTGCCTGGCCGCTGATGTTCCTACCTTCTGGCTCTGCAGCATGTAACTAACTCTCCGCAGGCAGCTGCTCCATCCGTCCATAGTTTCAGAAGTGCAGCGGCGGCGGACGACTGTGTCTCAATGCCAGAATGGAAGCAAACAACATCCCCTGCACGCCTCTATGATCAGTGACCTGCTGTCTGTCTCACCAGTCTCTGAGTCAGTGGTGTATCTATGTGTGCAGGGTAGAGGGGTACTGTGACCCACACTGCACACATGGATAAACCCTTGGTTGACAGTCAGGGACGATCAGTGCGGCGGGAGGGACAGTTGCAAGCACTGATCTCCCTGTGTGGCATTTTAGCTGACAGCCGCCTATCCTCCTCTCCCTCCCACAGCTGTCAGCTGAAATGCCTTACAGGGAGATCAGTGCTTGCAGCTTTCCCTCCCACCGCACCGATCATCTCCGACTGTCTTCCATCTCCGGCCACCGTGTCCTCCTTTTCTGGCCCCCCTCCGTGTCCTCCTTCTCTGGCCCCCCTCCGTGTCTGCCTCCTCTGGGCCACGTGTCCTCCTTCTCTGGCCCCCTCCGTGTCCTACTTCTCTGGCCCCCCTCCTTGTCCTCCTCTTCCGGCCCCGTGTTCTCCTTCTCTGGCCCCCTCCGTGTCCTCCTCCTCTGACCCCATGTTGTGCTCCTTCTCTGCCCCCCCTAGTCCCCCCACAGCCGGCTTCCTTCCTCTCCTCTACCGCTGGCTGCTGGGGAGATCTGTTCGAATAAAGAGTGGAGGAAGGGGCCGGTAAATATATAATTTACCGGCCCCTTGCTTTTCTGAATTGGGCACCGTGGGCAATCGCTACTGCCCGCTCCTGTGTCCTGTGATAACTGAGCAGAGTAACCTGTGACTACTCTGCTTCAGTTTATGAAAGGAGAGGAGCCTCTGTCTCCTCTCCATTCATCTTCAATGCTGAAGCTGCTGTGAAAGGGACTGGGGAATCTCTGTCCTCAGTTCCTTTCTCTGTCTCAAAAGGGGAGATGTCAGGGGATCTATTTTGACCCCTGAAATCTCACCAAAGCCCCCCAACAAGGCTGATGAAAAAAAAATGCACTAAAAATAAAAAACATTTAATTGTAAAAAACTGATCAAAAATTAAATTGTAAAAAAATATTATTGGCATTGTGGAAAAAAAAATTGTAAAAAAATAAACACATAAAAATAAAAAACTACTGACACCATCCACTGCCCCATAGAGGCAGGGTTTGAAATTGTTCCTCGCACTGGCAGGATCGCGATGTCGGATGCAGATCAGAGCCCTAGACCTGGTGAGTGAAACACTGTCACTGACATTGTATTACTGTATATAGTGTATATAGACGGATCTGTCCATTACACTGATGTGTGTCTGTGTACCGAGCACATGTCCTGGATGTAAGAATCCCCCCCCTTCCCGATAGGCTGCATTTGATGGGCATTGGTGAGGCTGCATTTGATGGGCACTGGTGAGGCTGCATTGATGAGCACAGATGAGACTGCATTGATGGGCTGCATTGATGGGCAGTGATAAGCTGCATTGATGGGCAGTGATAGGCTGCATTTGATGGGCACTGATAAGCTGCATTTGATGGGCACTGGTGAGGCTGCATTTGATGGGCACTGATAAGATGCATTTGATGGGCACTGGTGGGGCTGCTGCATTTGATGGGCACTGGTGAGGCTGCATTTATGGGCACTGATAGGCTGCATTTGATGGGCAATGGCGAGTCTGCATTTGATGGGCAATGGTGAGGCTGCATTGATGGGTCTAGAAAAGTGTTGCATGCAAAATAGTAGCAGTCATTAAAAACGTGGGGTATACACGGGCAGGGCAAAGGGGGTGGAGTCAGGGGTGGAGCAGCAAAATGAGGTTTCGCCTAGGGCAGGGGTGTCCAAACTTTTTTTTAAAGAGGACCAAATTTGATGAAGTGAACGTGCGTGAGGGTCGACCATTTTGCCTGACATTCTTTGAACTATTAAAATTTGGTCTAAGTGTGTTCGTCCGAGCATTAATACACTGCACAACAAGAATTCTCTTGCCTTTGTGGTTGTGTGTGGTGAAGAGATGAGCTTGGGCGTGTTCTTTGGCTAAATCGTATTTATCAGTGAATAACACGCACCTTCACTTTAAATCAGGAAAAAAACGTACATTTTAACCACTTCAATACAGGGTATTTATACACCCTTCCTGCCCAGACCAATTTTTAGCTTTCAGCACTCTCACACTTTGAATGCCAATTACTCAGTCATGCAACACTGTACACAACCAAAATTTTTATCATTTTTTTCATACAAATAGAGCTTTCTTTTGGTGGTATTTAATCACCACTGGGTTTTTTATTTTTTGCGACATAAGTGAAAAAAGAGCAAATTTTGAGAGAAAAACACTTTTTTTTAGTTTCTATGATACCATTTTGCGAATAAGTCATTTTGTCCATAAATTTGGGCCAAAATTTATACTGCTACATCTCTTTGGTAAAAAATACCCAAATTAGTGAATATTATTTAGTCTCTGTGAAAGTTATAAAGTCTACAAGATATGGTGCAAATCATTGAAAATTGATCACACCTGATGCACTTTCAGAGCCTCAATTCTTGAGGCTCTGAAATGTCAGGAAAGTACAAATACCCCCAAAATGACCCCTTTTTGAAAAGTAGACAGTCAAAGATATTTAGTAAGAGGCATGGTGAGTTTTTTAATGTGTAATTTTTTCCCACAATTCTTGGGAAAATTAAGATTTTTTTTTTTCGCAGAATTGTCATAATAACAAGTTATTTCTCACACACAGCATATGCATACTTCCAATTACACCCCAAAATTCATTCTGCTACTCCTCCCAAGTATGGTGATACCACATGTGTGTGACTTTTACACAGCCTGGCTACACAGAGAGGTCCAACATGCAGGGAGCACAATCAGGGGTTCTAGGAGCATAAATTACACCTCTAATTTCCTAACGACCTATTACATTTGTGAAGGCCCTGGAGCACCAGGACAGTGGAATTACCCACAAAATGACCCCATTTTGGAAAGCAAATACCCCAATGGCTATTCTATGAGGCATAATGAGTCTTTTGAACAGTTCGTTTTTTTCCAGAAGTCTTCAGAAAACATGGAAAGAAAATTAAAACATATTTTTTTTTTTTTTACACAAAGTGGTCAGTTTATTAGATATTTCTAACTCAAAGCATATATAGCAAAAATGACACCCGAAAATACATTCTGCTACTCCTCCTTAATATGGCGATACCACATGTGTGAGACTTTAACACAGCCTGGTCACATAAAGAGGCCCAACATGCAGGGAGCACTGTCAGGCGTTCTAGGAGTATAAATTACACCTCTAATTTCCTAATGACCTATTACACTTTTGAAGGCCCTGAAGCACCAGGACAGTGGAATTACCCACAAAATGATCCCATTCTGGAAAACAAAAACCCCAACACATATTCTATGAGGCATTATGAGTCTTTTGAACAGTTAAATTTTTTACACAAGTCTTCGGAAAACGTGGAAAGAAAATGAAAATCTTTTTTTTTTTACACAAAGTTGTCAATTTATAAGATATTTCTAACACATGTATATAGCAAAAATTACACCCCAAAACACATTCTGCTACTCCTCCTGAGTATGGCAATACCACATGTGTGAGACTTTTACACAGCCTGGCCACATACAGAGGCCAAACATTACATAGTTACATAGTTACATAATAGGCGAGGTTGAAAAAAGACACAAGTCTATCAAGTCCAACCTATGTGTGATTATGTGTCAGTATTACATTGTATATCCCTGTAGGTTGCGGTCATTCAGGTGCTTATCTAATAGTTTCTTGAAGCTATCAATGCCCCCCGCTGAGACCACCGCCTGTGGAAGGGAATTCCACATCCTTGCCGCTCTTACAGTAAAGAACCCTCTACGTAGTTTAAGGTTAAACCTCTTTTCTTCTAATTTTAATGAGTGGCCACGAGTCTTGTTAAACTCTCTTTTGCAAAAAAGTTTTATTTCTATTGTAGGGTCACCAGTACGGTATTTGTATATTGAAATCATATCCCCTCTCAAGCGTCTCTTCTCCAGAGAGAATAAGTTCAGTGCTCGCAACCTTTCCTCATAACTAATATCCTCCAGACCCTTTATTAGCTTTGTTGCTCTTCTTTGTACTCGCTCCATTTCCAGTACATTCTTCCTGAGGACTGGTGCCCAGAACTGGACAGCATACTCTAGGTGCAGCCGGACCAGAGTCTTGTAGAGTGGGAGAATTATCGTTTTATCTCTGAAGTTGATTCCCTTTTTAATGCATGCCAATATTCTGTTTGCTTTGTTAGCAGCAGCTTGGCATTGCATGCCATTGCTGAGCCTATCATCTACTATGACCCCCAGGTCCTTTTCCATCCTAGATTCCCCCAGAGGTTCTCCCCCCTGTGTATAGATTGCATTCCTATTTTTGCCACCCAAATGCATTATTTAAATTTTTCTACATTGAACCTCATCAGCCATGTAGTTGCCTACCCCATTAATTTGTTCACATCTTTTTGCAAGGTTTCCACATCCTGCGGAGAAGTTATTGCCCTGCTTAGCTTAGTATCGTCTGTAAATACAGAGATTGAACTGTTTATCCCATCCTCCAAAATCAAAAAGGTATATACTGCGCTATCCCATAAAGTATTCAATAAACAGAAGACATGTGTCTGTGAGGACAAAAAATAATTAATGCTGCTGCAACCATAAATGTGAGACAACCTCCACTTCAAAATACTGTACAAAGAAAGGCTTTTGATCTCTTGTTAGGGAGATCGTATGTGCAGGTGGCTGTATCCCCCAGCCACTGGGTCTCATGTCCACCTGGGAAATGAGTCATTGTAATCACCCGGAAGTTCCTGTGCTGGTCAGGATCTCCATCTAGGTGGACATGGTGAGGTTCCTCTTTAGCAAAGAGGTGCTGCTCATTTGCCAGGGATCTGAGTGCCAGTATACCATCTAGCGGACCCCTTGAGAGGTGACCCTTGGAGCCATATTTCTGACAGAGACCCAGTGGCTGGGGGATACAGCCACCTGCACATACGATCTCCCTAACAAGAGATCAAAAGATCTGGTAAGGGGCAGATCGTTTTTTAGGTGGAGGAATTTCCCTATCTTCACACTCTTCAGGAAGACATGTGTCTGTGAGGACAAAAAATAATTAATGCTGCTGCAACCATAAATGTGAGACAACCTCCACTTCAAAATACTGTACAAAGAAAGGCTGCGCTGCTGTTGATTAAGTTAGTGTGATCATGAACCATTTATTTGACCATAACCTGTGCACCCATATGTGATAAAAAATAATAAACGATATAAAAAGAAAGAATAATAATTGTTGGGACAAACATTAAACCTAATTTCCACAAATTGAAACATATGTGATTACTCTATAAATATGAACAATCAGACATCCAGCATGATATGCAAAGTCCATACACAGACGTTCCTTTGCTGAAAATGTCTTTCACCAGTAAAAAGAGAAAACACCACTCTTCTGATGATGTGAAGCATGCAATGTTGTCACCCTGAAGAGTGTGAAGATAGGGAAATTCCTCCACCTAAAAAACGATCTGCCCCTTACCAGATCTTTTGATCTCTTGTTAGAGAGATCGTATGTGCAGGTGGCTGTATCCCCCAGCCACTGGGTCTCATGTCCACCTGGGAAATGAGTCATTGTAATCACCCGGAAGTTCCTGTGCTGGTCAGGATCTCCATCTAGGTGGACATGGTGAGGTTCCTCTTTAGCAAAGAGGTGCTGCTCATTTGCCAGGGATCTGAGTGCCAGTATACCATCTAGCGGACCCCTTGAGAGGTGACCCTTGGAGCCATATTTCTGACAGAGACCCAGTGGCTGGGGGATACAGCCACCTGCACATACGATCTCCCTAACAAGAGATCAAAAGATCTGGTAAGGGGCAGATCGTTTTTTAGGTGGAGGAATTTCCCTATCTTCACACTCTTCAGGGTGACAACATTACATGCTTCACATCATCAGAAGAGTGGTGTTTTCTCTTTTTACTGGTGAAAGACATTTTCAGCAAAGGAATGTCTGTGTATGGACTTTGCATATCATGCTGGATGTCTGATTGTTCATATTTATAGAGTAATCACATATGTTTCAATTTGTGGAAATTAAGTTTAATGTTTGTCCCAACAATTATTATTCTTTCTTTTAATATCGTTTATTATTTTTTATCACATATGGGTGCACAGGTTATGGTCATATAAACGGTTCATGATCACACTCACTTAATCAACAGCAGCGTATCCCATCCTCCAGGTCGCTTATGAACAAATTAAATAGGATTGGTCCCAGCACAGAACCCTGGGGAACCCCACTACCCACCCCTGACCATTCCGAGTACTCCCCATTTATCACCACCTCTGAACTCGCCATTGTAGCCAGTTTTCAATCCATTTACTCACCCTATGGTCCATGCCAACGGACCTTATTTTGTACAGTAAACATTTATGGGGAACTGTGTCAAATGCTTTTGTAAAATCCAGATACACCACGTCTACGGGCCTTCCTTTATCTAAATGGCAACTCACCTCCTCATAGAAGGTTAGTAGATTGGTTTGGCAAGAACGATTCTTCATGAATCCATGCTGATTACTGCTAATGATACCGTTCTCATTACTAAAATCTTGTATATAGTCCCTTATCATCCCCTCCAAGAGTTTACATACTATTGATGTTAGGCTAACTGGTCTGTAATTCCCAGGGATGTATTTTGGGCCCTTTTTAAATATTGGTGCTACATTGGCTTTTTTCCAATCAGCTGGTACCATTCCAGTCAGTAGACTAAAAATTAGGAACAACAGTCTGGCAATCACTTGACTGAGTTCCCTAAGTACCCTCGGATGCAAGCCATCTGGTCCCGGTGATTTATTAATGTTAAGTTTCTCAAGTCTAATTTTAATTCTGTCCTCTGTTAACCATGGAGGTGCTTCCTGTGTTGTGTCACGAGGATAAACACTGCAGTTTTGGTTACTGAAGCCCCAGATTCACTCGTGAAGACTGAGGAGAAGAATAAATTCAATACCTTCGCCATCTCCCCATCCTTTGTAACCAGATGTCCTTCCTCATTCTTTATGGGGCCAATAAGGTCTGTCCTCCCTTTTTTACTGTTTACATACTTAAAGAATTTCTTGGGATTTTTTTTGCTCTCCTCCGCTATGTGTCTTTCATGTTCTATCTTAGCCGTCCTAATTGCACCCTTACATTTCTTGTTGCATTCTTTATAAAGTCTGAATGCTGAGGATGATCCCTCAACCTTGTATTTTTTGAAGGCCTTCTCCTTTGCTTTTATATGCATTGTTACATTGGAGTTAAGCCATCCAGGAATTTTGTTCGCTCTTTTATATTTATTACCCAATGGGATACATTGTCTAATGCCCTTATTTAATATACTCCTAAAGCAAACCCATCTCTACTCCGTATTCTTTGTTCCTAATATTTTATCCCAATTTATGTCTTTTAGCAAGGTTTGTAGTTTAGGGAAGTTGGCTCTTTTGAAATTCAGTGTCTTTGTATTCCCTTTATGTTTCCTATTTGTGTGATTTATACTGAAACTAATTGACCTTTGACCATTGAAGTAGTACCTTCAGGCATTCTAGGAGCATAAATTACACATCTCATTTCATTCCTACCTATCAAACTCTTGAAGGTCCTTGAGCACCAGGACAGTGGATTTACTCACAAAATGACCCCATTTTGGAAAGCAAACACCCCAACGTATATTCTTTGAGTACTGGTCTATAGTCCTGTGAGCCTCCAGGTAATTGACCAAATAAGGTCTCCAAAATGGTTTATCTTGCAAATGATCAGTTGCTAACGTTACGCATGTCTCATAAACCATGCAAAATAGTTAAACCAAGTTATAAAAACGCTGCGCTATCAAATTATTAACTATTTAGCACATATTATATATTTATCAAAGTGATACTGTGCTTACTCATAACATGTAAAAAAACATTCAAAATAAAATTATGTTAATAATATACATTAATGTGCAATAAACTTCAATAAATAAGTAAATTGATGAAAGTGCTCCAATAAGCCTGTGCAATACAAAAATAGATATTCCAAAAAGCTTGTGCAATATTCAATATTCAATGTTTAAATATTGCACAAGCTTTTTAGAATATTTATTTTTGTACATTGCACATTAAGTACATTAATGTATATTATTAACATAATTTTATTTTGGATGTTTTTTACATGTTATGAGTAAGCACAGTATCACTTTATTAACTATTTAGTACAAAATATATATTTATCAATTTGATAGTGCAGCATTTTTATAACTTGGTTTAAGTACCGTATTTATCGGCGTATAACACGCGCCGGCGTATAACACGCGCCGGCGTATAACACCCTCCCCAAGTTTAGGAGGGAATTATAAGGAAAAAAATGTTTTAAAGGAAAAAAACTTACATTTAAATGCCCATCAATGCAGCCTTGCACAGCATCCATCTGCATGCTTGTCGAGTGTCATTTGCAGCCTTGGTGTCATTTGCAGCCTTGCAGTCATTTGCAGCCTTGCAGTCGGCAGCCTTGGTGTCATTTGCAGCCTTGCAGTCAGCAGCCTTGGTGTCATTTGCAGCCTTATCAGTGTCCATTTGCAGCCTTGCAGCTTTGCCAGTGCCGATCTGCAGCTTTGTCTGTGTCCTTTCGCAGCCTTGCCCAGGCTGCAATTAAACTGTAGTGACATGTCAGTGTCACTGCAGTTTGAAAATGGCGCCGCCGGTGCCGAAATACACAGAGTCGGTCCTCGGCTCTTCTCTGCGGCTCTCGTTCACTTTCGGCCACTTTTGGCTCCACTCGTAGTCCCGCCCGAGATGGGCGTGACAGTGAGCAGAGCTAGCCGAACCTAGCCGAGTACACTCGGCTAGGTTCGGGCGGCGCTCGAGTGAAGCCGAAAGTGACCGAGAAGAGCCGAGGACCGGCTCTGTGTATTTCGGCGCCGGCGGTGCCATTTTCAAATCGCGGCCGGCGATCGCTCCGCTCAGTCAGCGGGGGATCGCAGGGGATCGGCGTATAACATGCACCCGCGATTTTCCCCTGATTTTAAGGGGAAAAAAGTGTGTGTTATATGCCGATAAATACGGTATATTCTATGAGGCATAGGCTGCAGATAGGTACTCAGGTACTCTTATGGGCTGGAAACAGGTACTCGGTTACTCTGATGGGCTGGTGACAGGTACTCGGTTACTCTGATGGGCTGGTGACAGGTACTCGGGTACTTTGATGGGCTGGAAACAGGTACTCGGGTACTCTAATGGCCTGGTGACAGGTACTTGGTTACTCTGATGGGCTGGTGACAGGTACTCGGGTACTTTGATGGGCTGGTGACAGGTACTCGGGTACTCTGATGGGTGGTGACAGGTACCCAGATGGGCAGTGATAGGTACTCAGATGGACTCTGACAGGCACTTAGGTACTCGTGTACTCTGATGAATTGGGACAGGTACATAGGTACTCAGATGGAATGTGACAGGTACTCAGGAACTCAGATGGACTGTGACAGGTACTCGGGTACTCAGATGAACTGTGACAGGTACTCAGGTACTCGGGTACTCAGATGAACTGTGACAGGTACTCAGGTACTCAGATGGACTGTGACAGGTACTTAGGTACTCGGGTACTCAGATGAACTGTGACGGCTACTCAGGTACTCAGGTACTTAGATGAACTGTGACAGGTACTCAGGTACTCGGGTGGACTGTGACAGGTACTCGGGTACTCAGATATACTGTGACAGGTACTCGGGTACTCAGATGAACTGTGACAGGTACTCGGGTACTCCAAAGAACTGTGACAGGTACTCAGGTACTCAGATGGACTGTGGCAGGTACTCGGGTACTCAGATATACTGTGACAGGTACTCGGGTACTCAAATGAACTGTGACAGGTATTCAGGTACTCAGATGGTCTGTGACAGGTACTCGGGTACTCAGATGGACTGTGACAAGTACTCAGGTACTCGGGTACTCAGATGAACTGTGACAGGTACTCGGGTACTCAGATGGGCTGTGACAGGTACTCAGGTACTCTGAAGGGTGGTGACAGGTACCCAGATGGGCAGTGATAGGTACTCAGATGGACTCTGAGAGGCACTTAGGTACTCGTGTACTCTGATGAATTGCGACAGGTACATAGGTACTCAGATGGACTGTGACAGGTACTCAGGAACTCAGATGGACTGTGACAGGTACTCGGGTACTCAGATGAACTGTGACAGGTACTCAGGTACTTGGGTACTGAGATGAACTGCGACAGGTACTTTGATGGGTGGTGACAAGAACTTTGATGGGTGGTGACAGGTACTTTGATGACTGGTGAAAGGTACTTTGATGGGTGGTGACAGGTCCTCTTTATTGGGGGGGCAATTAGTGTGTGTTGGTGTACACTGTAGGCGGTAATGAGCTGTTACCACAATCTCCTTCTCACACACGATCGGTGTGCGAGGAGAAGAACCCGGTAACATCTCGGTAATGCAGTTTGTTGACATTCTGTGACCGGCTGTGATTGGACACAGCCGGTCACATGGTAAAGAACCAATTTCATTGGCTCTTTACTGCAATCGGGGTTGGGTTGTGTTAGGGTGAAAAGCCTCATCTCCGATCGCCATTCTGCGCGCGCCCTAGGGGTGTGCACGAGCGCCGTGCACGTGGACAGTACATGTGACTGGCTGTGATTGGGCACAGCCGGTCATGTGGTAAAGAGCCATTTTTTATCGGCTCTTTACACGGATCTGGGATGGGTTGTGTCCGAGGGACACACCTCATCCTCGATCGCCGTGCTGCGTGCCCCTAGGGGCCTGCAGGAGCTGCGAGAAACCGAGGACGTCATATGACTATAGCCCGGTATTGAAGTGGTTAAATAAAGAACTGCAAAGCAAAATAAGTTTCAGTGGCCATGAATGCCGCCTAATTAGTGCCCATCTGCAGCCCCACCACTCCCATGAATGCAGTACCACCATTACCATGAATGCAGCCCCATCGTTGCCATGAATGCAGACCCACCGTTGCCATGAATGCAGACCCACCGTTGCCATGAATGCAGCCCTGCCGTTGCCAAGAATGCCGCACCCCCATTGCCAGGAATGCAGCACCCCTAGTACCATGAATGCAGACTCACCCTAGCCATCAGTGCAGCCTGATTGATGCCCATCTGCAACCTCGGAGGGGACAGGGAAGCAGCGGGACGAGCACCAACAGATTACATACAGGAGAATCTGTTTTTCAGACTCGGGTCTGCATACACTTTTTATGACAATAACTTGCATATAAGCCTTTAAAATGAGCACTTTTGATTTTTCATGTAATGCCCTGTACACACGATCGGACATTGATCGGACATTCCGACAACAAAATCCGTGGATTTTTTCCGATGTATGTTGGCTCAAACTTGTCTTGCATACACACGGTTGCACAAAGTTGTCTGAAATTCCTCTTTAATACAAAGTCCTACCTCCTATGATGGACAGAACAGTCATCCAATGACAGCGCAGGAGATGGGACTTCCTATTACAGAGGCCGCCGTGCAAACAGGAAATTCACCTGTATGTACGACACTCGACTCGCCTCCTCCCTATCCCCTCCAAGGCAGCCCGCATGTATATCTTTTGTGGGCCCCCGGCACTCAGGGATTTGTTGGGGACCACAAATATATACAGTATCCCACAAAAGTGAGTACACCCCTCACATTTTTGTAAATATTTTATTATATCTTTTCATGTGACAACACTGAAAAAGTGAGTGTACAGCTTGTATAATCGTGTAAATTTGCTGTCCCCTCAAAATAACTCAACACACAGCCATTATTGTCTAAACCGCTGGCAACAACAGTGAGTACACACCTAGGTGAAAATGCCCAAATTGGACCCAAAGTGTTAATATTTTGTGTGGTCACCATTATTTTCCAGGACTGCTTTAGCCTTCTTGGGCATGGCGTTCACCAGAGCTTCACAGGTTGCCACTGGAGCCCTCTTCCACTCCTCCATGACAACATCACAGAGATGGTGGATGTTAAAGACCTTGTGCTCCTCCACTTTCTGTTTGAGGATGCCCCACAGATGCTTAATAGGGTTTAGCTCTGGAGACATGCTTGGCCAGTCCATCACCTTTACTCTCAGCTTTCTTAGCAAGGTAGTGGTCGTCTTGGAGGTGTGTTTGGAGTCGTTATCATATTGGAATACTGCCCTGCGGCCCAGTCTCTGAAGGGAGGGGATCATGCTCTGCTTCAGTATGTCACAGAATATGTTGTCATTCATGGTTCCCTCAATGAACTGTAGCTCCCCAGTGCCAGGAGCACTCATGCAGCCCCAGACCATGACACTCACATCACCATGCTTGACTGCAGGCAAGTCACACTTGTTTTTTTGCTCTTCACCTGGATGCCGCCACACATGCTTGACACCATCTAAACCAGATAAGTTTATTTTGGTCTCATCAGACCACTGGACATGGTTCCAGTAATCCATGTCCTTAGTCCGTTTGTCTTCAGCAAACTGTTTGCGGGCTTTCTTGTGCATCATCTTTAGAAGAGGCTTTTGCTATGACTCTTTATACTAATAAAGGTATTACAAAAAAAAAGAAGAGGCTTCCTTCTGGGATGACAGCCACGCAGACCAAATTTGATGTATTGTGCGGCGTATGGTCTGAGCACTGACAAGCTGACACCCCCCATCCCTTCAACCTCTGAAGCAATGCTGGCAGCACTCATACGTCTATTTCCCAAAGACAACCTCTGGATATGACACCGAACACGTGTACTCAACTTCTTTGGTCGACCACGGCGAAGCCTGTTCTGAGTGGAACCTGTCCTGTTAAACCACTGTATGGTCTTGGCCACCATGCTGAAGCTCAGTTTCAGGGTCTTGGCAAACTTCTTATAGCCTAGGCCATCTTTATGTAGAGCAACAATTCTTTTTTTCAGATCCTCAGAGAGCTCTTTGTCATGAGCTGCCATGGTGAAATTCCAGTGACCAGAGAGTGAGAGCGATAGTACCAAATTTAACACACCTACTCCCCATGCACGCCTGAGACCTTGTAACACTGAGTCACATGGCACTGGGGAGGGAAAATGGCTAATTGGCCCAATTTGGGCATTTTCACTTAGGGGTGTACTCACTTTTGTTGCCAGCGGTTTAGACATTAATGGCTGTGTGTTAAGTTATTTTGAGAGGAAAGCAAATTTACACTGTTATACAACCTGTACACTCACTAATTTACATTGTAGCAAAGTGTCATTTCTTCAGTGTTGTCACATGAAAAGATATAATAAAATATTTACAAAAATGTGAGGGGTGTACCCACTTTTGTGAGATACTGTACATGTCCAAATTACCAGGCGGGGCATTCGAAACCGGAACACGGGCTGCGATTGGCCTACGACTTTGGACATGCCTGGCCTAGGATGTCAAAAATCCTTGCACCAGCCCTGAGTACATCATTGAATTGTCAAACTTTGTGTTTAACAATTCAGTACAGACATGTTTCTTCATTTCCAAAAAATTGTGACAAATATTAAATCACCTTGGGGTGTCTACTTTCCAAAAAGGGTGATTTCAGGAGTTTTTGTACTACTCTGGTATTTTTATTTTAACAGAAACATTTTTTTTCCTTTCCATAGTAAAAAAAATAAAAAACAGTGATTATTACACACCATCAAAAGAAAGCGCTATGTGTTTCAAAAATAAAATAAAACTTATTTGCATGTATTCATCACTTGCTACAGTGTTGCTTGACGGAACAATTGACAATCAAACTATCGTAACTGTTGAAGTTTTACTATAGGCAATTTTTTTTTTGGAGGGGAGTTTTTACATTTTGAAGTAAGGGAGGTTTAGAACCCCTGTCATCTCCCTTTGTGGAGATTTACCTTCACTTCCTGTCCTGTATCCAAAACAGGAAGTGAGTGGAAATCCCCCCAAAAGGAGGGAATCGCAGGGCATCACTGGGGTCACCGGTACTAGTGTCTCTATTGGAAGATTTCCCTTATATTACTGTTCTTATTCAACCCAATAAGAATGGGGGCAGAGACACTGACAAAAGTAAAATCATTTTATTTTGTTTTAGAGTTGGGAACAAATGTTTATTGCTGACTGTGTCCCCGTCGGGAAAAGTCACCATCTCTATTTGTTTTAGTAACCAGTAGTCCCTGAGGCAGAAAGTGAGGGAAAATCCACAATTTGTGAGATGTCACCGAAGCAAGAGGTGAGCAAAAATCATCAAATAAGAACAATTGTTCTGTGACAACCTTCTGAGATGGGAATTCTGCTCGCTTTAAAGAGAGTTTCTGCTATTCACTGCTGCATCTCCAGCAAAGAAAGTATAGGGGAAACCTCCCCAGGAGGACACAGGTACCAAAAATAACCTGCAAGGGTTGTATACCATTCCATCTTACCTAAATAGAAAAAAAATAAGTTTTGGGCTAAAGCTAAACTAAACTCTCTCAATCAACATTAAATATTTTTAACCATGGAGGAGGGGCTTTTAAAGCTAAGCACACCCTCCTGCCTGCATGCCTGAATGTAAAGGCAGAGGCAATCAGTTAAGTAAATGCTAAATACATTTACCCTTACTCAAGATGGCCGCGGTTTGAAATTCGAGGGGGTTCAAAGTGGTTTCTCAAGGAAAAAAACATGGAAACATGAACAGATAGGTGAGTTTGCAATTAATATTATAAACAAAATAAATAACATTTTCATTTTTTGTCTATTTCTAATTGTGTATTTGATATTTTCCTGTGTTATTTTAAAAGCTCTCCATTCTCTTAGCTTTTGAGATGTATTTTAGATAATAGGTGCAGTTCTGAAGAAGACATGCTTTAGCTCATTATTGACCAACACTGGCTGTTTTAGACTTATTTTACTAATAACTGGGCTGTGTATGGGAAGCACGAGACTTGCAGAGTTCACCAATATCTGCTTGGATACTGTTCTTGCAGGATGGAAAATCTGGTCCCGCAAAGAAAGCAAAATGAAACGGCTGCTTTTAAAACAAGATCTTTAGAAAGTTGAAAGCAATGTATAAACCAGACACTAACTTTCCATTTTACCAACATTCCAAGAAAAACATTATGGAATGTGAAGAAAGTTGTTTTTAAGGGTATAGTCGGTATATATGATGAACTTAGAGGTAATTGTAATTGGTTATCCAGATTGGCTGAGTCTGAAAATTTGCATTGGAGACTAAGTCTGAATACTGTCTTTCACTTTGTGTGCCAATAGGCTAGCATATAAAGTAAGTTGATACAATATATTGCTATATTTTATTTATTTTTAGTACTTTTATTTTAATAAAATCCCCAAAAAATCAACATAAACAGAACTCACCTTTATAAATGAAACAGACGTGTTCCAAGATCATTGCTGTCTTTTGAAGCTGAATTAAAAAACAAGATTTCTGGCAGGATCAGCAAGTATTGTTTTTAACAATCATTGAACAGTTACAACAAAACACTTTCAATGGTACATTTAACAGACCAAAAGGGAGCAAGTAAAATAGGTTTACTGTTAGGACTACATACTGTATACTTAAAGGTGATATAGCAAAGGACAAAATGGGATTGGGAATTTGATCTCATTGGTTTTCCATCATATAGCTTAGATATGAAAACATTATCTGTCGAGCTCTGTGAAAAATAGGGCTATTAACTGTCTATCTTTTCTGGCTCCTCCAGGGAATTTGTTTTAAAAACAGTTCTTTTAAAAAAAGGACATCTCCAGCATTGCCTGGATTTTGGACTACCATCAATTTATGGAGAGTTTCTTCACAGTAGGAGTGGTTAAGCAGTGGCAAGCCTTAGCATATAAAGTAGCAAAGGCAAAATCAATAATAATAATAGTCATTAAGAAACAAAAATAAATAATAATAAATAATAAATAATAATTAAAAAAAATAATAATACTTGTCAAGATGATAATTTTCTTGCAACTAATAATACCCAAAGTGTAATTTACACATTTTTTCATCCTGTGGCAATTGTGCCAATAGTTATAAAGTTGCCTTTTTTGGCACAAAGTTACAGGAGCTGTGAGAGGGGGAACTTGATAGACATCAGTGTTTTTTTACCTTGATTGAAGACTGAAGAACTGAATGCGTAATCTTTCTAGCAGCAGTGTTTAGGAAAGGAGTTACAGAGCTCAGAGAAGCCAAACTGAAAGCAGTCAATTCAAAATTACCACTCAGGTATGTTACCAGTTCAGGTCAATTGAATACTCAATATTGTCAATAGCTGAAACAATATAATTTTATATATATATATATATATATATATATATATATATATATATATATATACAGTATATATATATATTTTTCTCATCAGTCAGTCACCAGTTCTATAGAAGGGATGGACTGCACCTAAATGAGGAGGGTGCAGATCTGCTGGGAGTAAAGATGGACGAAAAGTTAGAGGGGCTTTTAAACTAGGCGACGGGGGGGAGGGTCCAGAGGTAGAGACAGCACGGAACATATTCCAGAGGGTAGTATTGGGGGCATTAGTGGTAGGTTGACTAAAGCACATAAACCCGAGGTAAGTATAGTAACAATTCCTATTTGCAACCTCGGAACACCCAAAAAGAAGACAGAAGACAGTATGCGACCGGTCTACACTACGTGGCATGTTCACCAATGCCAGGAGCCTGGCAGACAAGATGGGAGAACTAGAGATACTGTTGTACGAGGATGATTTAGATTTTGTGGGAATTTCAGAGACTTGGTTTAACAGCTCTCATGATTGGCTGGCAACCACTCAAGGGTATTCCCTATATTACAGGGATAGAGAGGGTAGAAAAGGGGGAGGGGTATGCCTGTCTATCAAGAATAATGTACGAGTGAATGTGAGAGATGACATCACTAAGGGAGCTAAGGAGGAAGTGGAATCCTTATGGGTAGAGCTCCAAAGGGATGAAACTAAGGGGAAAGTAATACTGGGAGTATGCTATAGGCCCCCTAACCTGGGGGAGGAGGGGGAGATGGACCTTCTTTCACAATTTGGATTAGCGGCAAGGATGGGAAGTGTCATCATAATGGGGGATTTTAATTATCCAGACATAGACTGGGCATAGACGCGCATTCCTCTAAGGCTCACCAGTTCCTAAATGTCTTGCAGGACAATTTCATGGGTCAGATGGTAGATGCGCCAACTAGAAACAAATCGTTAATAGACCTACGGATTACCAACAATACAGACCTGATCACGGATGTGGAAATATGGGGCAATTTAGGAAACAGCGATCACAGGTCAATTACCTTCAGTATAAATCACACAAATAGGAAACATAAGGGGAATAAAAAGACATTGAATTTCAAAAGAGCCAACTTCCCAAAACTACGAATCTTGCTAGAAGATATTCATTGGGATAAAATCTTAAGAACAAAGAACACGGAGGAGAGATGGGTTTGCTTTAAGAGCATTTTAAATAAGGGCATTAGCCAGTGTATCCCATTGGGAAATACATTTAAAAGAGCGAACAAAAGTCCCGGGTGGCCTAAATCCAATGTAAAAATGCATATAAAAAGCAAAGGTGAAGGCCTTCAAAAAATACAAGGCTGAGGGATCATCATCAGCTTTCAAACATTACAAACAATGCAACAAGAAATGTAAGGGTGCAATTAGGACAGCTAAGACAGAACACGAAAGACAAATAGCGGAGGAGAGCAAAAAAAATCCCAAGAAATTCTTTAAGTATGTAAACAGTAAACGAGGGAGGACAGACCATATTGGCCCCATAAAGAATGAGGAAGGAAATCTGGTTACAAAGGATGATGAGATGGCAAAGGTATTGAATTTATTCTTCTCCTCAATCTTCACGAGGTAATCGGGGGGCTTCAGTAATCAAAACTGCAGTGTTTATCCTCATGACACATCACAGGAAGCACCCTCATGACTAATAGAAGACAGAATTAGAAATAGACTTGAAAAACATTAATAAGTCACCGGGACCAGATGGCTTGCACCGGAGGGTCCTTAGGGAACTCAGTAAAGTAATTGGCAGACCATTGTTCCTAATTTTTACTGACAGTCTACTGACTAGAATGGTACCAGCTGATTGGAGAAAAGCCAATGCACTACCAATATTTAAAAAAAGGCCAAAATACATCCCCGGGAATTACAGACCAGTTAGCCTAACATCAATAGTATGGAAGCTCTTGCAGGGGATGATAAGGGACTATATACAAGATTTTAGTAATGAGAACTGTTTCATTAGCAGTAATCGGCATGGATTCATGAAGAATCGTTCTTGCCAAACCAATCTATTAACCTTCTATGAGGAGGTGAGCTGCCATCTAGATAAAGGAAGGCCTGTAAACGTGGTGTATCTGGATTTTGCAAAAGCATGTGACACAGTTCCCCATAAACGTTTACTGTACAAAATAAAGTATGGCATGGACCATAGGGTGAGTATATGGATTAAAAACTGGTTTCTGTCCTGGGACTAATCCTATTTAATCTGTTCATAATCCACCTGGAGGATGGGGTAAACAGTTCAATCTCTGTATTTGTGGACGATACTAAGCTAAGCAGGGCAATAACTTCTCCGCAGGATGTGGAAACCTTGCAAGTAGATCTGAACAAATTAAAGGGGTGGGCAACTACATGGTAAATGAGGTTTAATGTGGAAAAATTTAAAATAATGCATTTGGGTGGCAAAAATAGGAATGCAATCTACTCACTGGGGGGGAGAACCAAGGATGGAAAAGGACCTGGGGGTCCTAGTAGATGATAGGCTCAGCAATGCCAAGCTGCTGCTAACACAGCAAACAGAATATTGGCATGCATTAAAAAGGGGATTAACTCAAGAGATAAAGCGATTATTCTCCCACTCTACAAGACTCTGGTCCGGCCGCACCTGAAGTATGCTGTCCAGTTCTGGGCACCAGTCCTCAGGAAGGATGTGCTGAAAATGGAGTGAGTACAGAGAAGGTCAACAAAACTAATAAAGGGACTGGAGGATATTAGTTATGAGGAAAGGTTACGAGCACTGAACTTATTCTCTCTGGAGAAGAGACACTTGAGAGGGGATATGATTTCAATTTACAAATACCATACTGGTGACCCCACAATAGAAATAAAACTTTTCTGGGGAAGGGAGTTTAATAAGACATGTGACCACTCATTAAAATTAGAAGAAAAGAGGTTTAACCCTAAACTACGTAGAGGGTTCTTTACTGTAATGCCCCGTACACACGGTCGGATTTTCCGATGGAAAATGTTTGATCGGAGCGTGTTGTCGGAAATTCCGACCGTGTGTGGGCTCCATCGGACATTTTCCATCGGATTTTCCGACACACAAAGTTGGAGAGCAGGGGATAAAATTTTCCGACAACAAAATCCGTTGTCGGAAATTCCGATCGTGTGTACACAAATCCGACGGACAAAGTGCCACGCATGCTCAGAATAAATAAAGAGATGAAAGCTATTGGCCACTGCCCCGTTTATAGTCCCGATGTACGTGTTTTACGTCACCGCGTTTAGAACGATCGGATTTTCCGACAACTTTGTGCGACCGTGTGTAGACAAAACAAGTTTGAGCCAACATCCGTCTGAAAAAATCCTAGGATTTTGTTGTCGGAATGTCCGAACAAAGTCCGACCGTGTGTACGCCCTATAAGAGTGGCAAGGATGTAGAATTCCGTTCCACAGGCGGTGGTTTCAGCGGGGAGCATCGATCGTTTAAGAAACTATTAGATAAGCACCTGAACGACCACAACATACAGGGATATACAATGTAATACTGACATATAATCATACGCATAGGTTGGACTTGATAGATTTGTGTCTTTTTTCCACCTCACCTACTATGTAACTATGTAAGAAATATCTTTTTAGGGCCTCATTCACACGGGTGTACTTAAGCATACACCCGTGTGAGAGTTATTTTTTGCCTGCATGGGATGCACAGATGTTCTTTGCATAGTCATGAAGACAGTCCTATTCATGCCACTTAGGATGCATTGGCTACAGGGACACAACTGCTGCTCCTATTTGACATTCTTTTGAGTGCAGGTGTGCGTGTTACCAAATGCACACTGTCTGTGTTCAGGGACACGCACCTGCCACCTCACGGGTGACAAATTGAGAGCAGCAGCCACTGCATCCTAACTGACATGACTAGGACTGCCTGCACATGGGTGCACAGAACGCCTGTAAAAACATGGTCTTCACACAGGTGTATGCTTAAAGTATAGCTAAGGGCAAAACTTTTGTTTTTTTTAGTTTTGGATAGAGTGGAGAGGGATTAGAACACCTGTCAGTTTTTGTTGCTGTCTGTGTCCTTGTTAAGGAGATTCATCCCCTCTATATGTCCTGTTTACCATTATCATTCAAAGTGAAAGCAAAAGAAAATCACAAATTTTGGGTTGTCCCCAGAAAAGTAATAGAGGGAAACTATTCCAATGGGGACACTAGTTCTGGTGACCTGGAATTCCCTTAATTTGCAGAGATTTATTCTCACTTCCTGTTTGGCTATGGAACAGGAAGTGAAGGGAAATATCTGCAAAGGGATACAGATGGTGAAACAAATCTGACAGGGTTTATAACCCTCCATTACTCTATGCAAAAAGAAGAAAAAAAGTTTTGCCCATTGTTTTACTTTAAGTTCTCCTGTGTGAACAAAGCCTTAAAACATATAGCCATATTACCAGAACCTTCTGTCTGTAGATTGAGCTTATGTAGTTTGCTATACTTCCTCAAAAACCTTTATAAAACATATTTAAGATTACTACAAACTAAAGTTTCATAGGAAGGAAAAGTCAATTTTTGCAACACATGTTTCCACTACAATGTCCTCTTTTAAATTTTAGTAATTTTAGGTAGAATTATTCAATACAGGTAATGTATTAAAGTTATATTTAGATCAGAATGCAATACAACTTTTTCTATTACATTGCATCAGTACATCCCTATGCTCTCCTCTCTTGTTAGAAGGTGCTATGTATTGAACAACCAATGTTCTCATTTATGAGAATCTCATTTATGTCCCAGTGTGCAGAAAAATATAGAAAGTTCATGTAAACATAGAATCCAGGTGTAATTGCACCTCCAGGGTAATCCAAATCCAAAGTAAAGTGACAACTCTCAAAAACAAAAAAAGAAAGACTTGTACAGCAAATAGTAGGGAACAACACAACACACAAAAAAATGAATTCACAGGACTACATAAAGGGTCACAAGCTTAACAGTTATGAACAGGATAAACTATATAAGAGACATGTTTATATTTTAATGGTAAGAAAAACAATACAATCCTAGACATGAAACAGAAATATAAAGCTAAACAATCAGTCAGGGTAGAATGTAAGCTGGGCTACAAGAAAAAAAGCACCCTTGCAAGCAATGAGGGAGGCAGGAATATATAGCCTAGCAGCACCAACATAGAGGTGAGGCATAATATAAGTCTAGCCAAAGCAAAGGTGAGCAGTGACGGCTGCTGGTATATTTTCTGGGGGGAGCAGCAATCCGTCCGCCGCCACCCCCCAGCAGTCCGGTCTCCCGTACCCCTCCTCCAGGTCGGTCGGTCCACACACTTGCCCCACCTAGGTTGCGGGCTTCCTCAGGGTGGCGGCTTCACCCTGTGTCTCCTTCTTCCTCGGCTTCACGGCGGCACGGCATTCCCTGCGTCTCTTTCCTCCTCCTCCTCAGTGGCCAATAGGATCACTTCTCCTCTCGGCCAATCAGGTCTCAGGACCAGCTTCCTGAGCCGGGATTTGTCAGGATGAGAATCAGGAAGACAATAGCGAATATCAATTCGCTATTGTCACACAACTGGGTGGGCTCATCCTTTTTTTAAGCCAATTAGAGCCTCTGGCTCTAATCATGTGCTTCTAAAGAAAAAAACTCCCCATTGGAATCAATGCATCTGATGCCCTGCATGTAAATTAGGTTCTAGGCGCATAGATTAGGGGGGGCGGCGCCCCTGCACCCCATATGGACGGGCCACCGCTGGAGGTGAGACATCAAAAGGTGATGACTGGCATTGCATGTTGACAATGTCCAAGGCACAGTGCCACCAGCAGGAGAGACAGCATAAAAACAAGGCCTTGACAGGTACTTTTATATATGCCTGAAGTACAGTTTATTCAATCCTCCCCAGAAGTTATGGACTTCTGTGTGATTAAGGTTTTTATTTGCCCCCTGCAGCGCTTTGGCAGGCTACACTCATCCTGTTGTTTACATCACTCAGCAGCCTGAAGTCTGTCCAACTGGCAACAATACTTTTCAGATCTGTGATGTGAGTTTCAAAAGAAGATGGCACTGCAAATTGTCTGAGAGTGGCGGAGCATCAAGTAGCAGCAATCCCCTTATTACCTCTCTGGAAAACAATTTACAATGACAAAACTGAAAGAAATGAAACATATACAGATGGGAAATGCATTAATCGTTTTTGTCCTATTTCTGACAGCAGCCTTCTCTCAAGAAACAATACACCCATAGATAATCATATACAAAGATGAGATCATGAGAAATTCTCAACTTTGCATTTTAAAGAAATATAAAGAAACAATTAGATCAGAGAGATTACACGCCCACTCCTAAAGCATTTTTTTCCAAGAGAAAAGAGAGGATACTGTTCATTTACAAGTAGAGCAAAGCCATGAATAAGACTGCTAATGGGTACAAAGAATAGCACACTGTAAGTATACAGATCCAGTAATTGCATTGAAACACACTGGATCCATCAGCATGGTGTTACATGAGAAGGTTGGTGAATGGGGATGAGTCAAAGGTACCTTCTGCTAGAGGCAAGTTAGGCAAACATTACAAAAGTTTGGGTGTCAAATCTAAACTCCACTGGTGTTAAAAGTCAGTTCTGGCCATTTTCTAGGCTAAGAGACAAGGGATTGCCAAACAAATAATAGGGGGAGAAGATTGGGCACTGCCCCAAGGAACATGTACCATAGCAAAAAAAAAAAAGTTTAAAAACTCAGTTTAGCAGGAAGCAGCGATTTTAGCAATACTTAAAATGAAACATTAACACTTCAGCCCCGGAAGAATTGGCTGCTGAATGACCAAGCCATTTTTTGCGATTCGGCACTGCGCCAATTTAACTGACAATTGCGTGGTCTTGCGACGTTGTACCCAAACAAAATTGACGTCCTTTTTTTGCCACAAATAGAGTTTTCTTTTGGTGGTATTTGATCATCTCTGCAGTTTTTATTTTTTGAGCTATAAACAAAAAAGGGTGACATTTTTGAAAGAAACATAATATTTTGTACTTTTTGCTGTAATAAATAGCCCCAATTTTTTTTAAAAAAAGCTAATTTTTACCTCAGTTTAGGCCGATATGTATTCTTCCACATATTTTTGGAAATAAAAAAATCACAAAAGGGTATATATTGATTGGTTTGCGCAAAAGTTATAGCGTCTACAAAATAGGGGATAGATTTATGGCATTTTTATAATTTTTTTTTTTTACTAGTAATGGCGGCGATCTGCAATTTTTATCAAGACTGCAACATTATGGCGGACACATCGGACACTTTTGACACATTTTTGAGTGGATTGACAATTATACTGATTGCACTGATGCACTGATTACTGTATAAATGTCACTGGCAGGGAAGGGGTTAACACTAGGGGGCGATCAAGGGGTTAACTGTGTTCCCTATGTGTGTGTTTTAATTGTGGAGGATGAGACTGTAGGAACTCATAGGAACTCACGATCTCTCTCTCCTCTCCTCACAGAACTGGGATGTGTGTGTTTACACACACACACGTCCCTGTTCTGCCTCTCATGCCCACGATCCCTCGTGGCCGGTGCTCATCGCTACTGCCGGTCATGAGCATCGGCACCCCGCTGTGCAGCGCACACACCTGCTATCCCTTTTAAAGGGACCGACGTATAGCTACGACGGTTCACTGGAACGTGCCGGCCTGCCGCAGTATAATATAGTCGGCAAGTGGTTAAAATGCTGAATTCTTCGAGTGTTCGTTTGCTCGCAACATATGGGACGTTTGCGGGAAATTTGAGTGCAGCGGAATGCCCCATAATGCACTGCAAGATCACTAGCTGATCCTCAACCTCCCATCCTGACGGCCATTAATCTGCGAGCACTCTGCATAGGTGAACGATTACAATTACCTACAATGTATTAGGTTTGATTTTGATATGCATCTTGCACAGCGGGCTATATAGGCTACTTTACTATTTCTCCTATTGTTCAAAACAGATATGTTGGCCTTTTTGGCCCACAATCTCAGTTATGCCTGAGAACCTTTTTGGAATCTCCAATTAAGATTTCCGCTCCAACATAGGCTAATTTTGTCTTTTTATCAACAATTCATGAAATCATTTATTCTGTCCTATTTCACCATGTTTTTTTAGGTTTGTCCATCACTAGCACCACGTTCACGTTCACAAATTCCAATCCATGTAGTATTACTCTACAATTTTTGCTGCCTAGAAAACCCCATTTGGGGGACACTTCCCTTCTTTTAGTCTCCAAATGGAGGGGATCATGCTCTGCTTCTGTATGTCACAGTACATGTTGGCATTCATGGTTCCCTCAATGAACTGTAGCTCCCCAGTGCCAGGAGCACTCATGCATCCCCAGACCATAACAATCCCACCACCATGCTTGACTGTAGGCAAGACACACTTGTCTTTGTACTCCTCACCTGGTTGCTGCCACACATGTTTGACACAATCTAGACCAAATAATTTTATAATTAAATAATTCTAGTAAACCATGTCCTTAGTCTGCTTGTCTTCAGCAAACTGTTTATGGGCTTTCTTGTGCATCATCTTTAGAAGAGGCTTCCTTCTGGGACGACAGCCATGCAGACCAATTTGATGCAGTGTGCGGCGTATGGCCTGAGCACTGACAGGCTGACCCCCCACCCCTTCAACCTCTGCAGCAATGCTGGCAGCACTCATATGTCTATTTCCCAAAGACAACCTCTGGATATGAGGCTGAGCACATGCACGCAACTTTCTTGGTCGACCATGGCGAGGCCTGTTCTGAGTGGAACCTGTCCTGTTAAACCGCTGTATGGTTTTGGCTACTATGATGCAGCTAAGTTTCAGGTTCTTGGCAATCTTCTTATAGGCTAAGCCATCGTTATGTAGAGCAACAATTTTTTTTTTCAGATCCTCAGATAGTTTTTTGCCATGAGGTACCATGTTGAACTTCCAGCAACCAGTATGAGAGAGTGAGAGTGATAACACTAAATCTAACTCCTTCAGATCCACGCTATTGCCAAATGATGGCTACAGCGCGGATCTGCTTTGCCGGGAGGGCGTCAATAGATGTCCTGCCCTTTGCAAGCTGGCCGCGCCCCCCCTGCAGGGTGCGTGCAGCGCGCTCTGTGAACACCAGAGTCAATGAGACTCGAGTGATCACAGATCCGAGTAAGGGGTTGATCCTGACCCCTTACCACATGATCAGCTGTCAGCCAATGACAGCTGATCACGTGATGTAAACAGAGGATCGGTAATCATTTTTTTTCTCTTTTCACACTGACAGCGTGAGGAGAAGAAAAAGATGATCACCGGCTCCTGATGAAGGAACATCGGTCCCGAGCAGGGAGAGGCGAAGCCCCCTCATATGTGCCCACAGTGCCCACCAATCAGTGCCCACCAATCAGTGCCCACAGTGGCCACCAATCAGTGCTCACAAGTACATCAGTGCCACCTATCAATCCCCACAAGTGCCAACTATCAATGCCCATGAGTGCCACCTATCAATGCCCACCAGTGGTGCCTCATCAGTGCCACCTAGCAGTGCTGCCTATCAGCGTCGCCTACCAATGCCGATCAGTGCCCATCACTGCCACCCATCAGTGCCACTTATTAGTTCCCTTTAGTGCCACCTATCAATGCCCTTCAGTGCTGCCCATCATTGCCGACCATCAGTGCCACCCAATCACTGCCCATCAGTGCCGCCTCATCACTGCCCATCAGTGCTGCCTTATCAGTGCCCATCAGTGCAGCCTATCAGTGCCCATCAGTGTAGCCTCATCAGATCAGCGTACATCAATGAAGGAGCAAAATTATCTGTTTGCAAAATTTATTCTGTAAAACGGTTTTGTATTTTTTTTTTAATTCGCTCTTTTGTAATTAAAAAAAAACTAAAGTAAAAAAACCCCAGAAGTGATCAAATACCACCAAAAGAAAGCTCTATTTGTGGGAAAAAAATTATAAAAATTAAATTTGGGTACAGTGCTGTATGATCGTGCGATTGTCATTCAAATTGGTCTGGGCAGGAGGGGGGTTTAGGTGCCTAGTAAGCAAGTGGTTAACACACCTGCTCCCCATTCACACCTGAAGGGCCTGGTATGGATTTTTTTGGGGGGGGGGCCCACGCTGTTTTTTTTTTTTGGTGTGGAGTCCCCCTTAATATTCATACCAGACCCAAAGGGCCTGGTATGGACTGTGTGGGGGGGGACCCACGCTGATTTTTTTCCTTGATTTTTATCTATATTATGGGGAGCTGGCAATACATTACAGCCGCAAACAAGTTTGAATTACATTTTTTCCTTTAGAAATGTCATTTTGCTGCGGGACTGTAAAACGCATCAGACAGATGCGCTATTTTACAGGCAGGCTAAGGGGACCCTCCAGGGGAGATATTTAAAGGAATATTTCATTTTTATTGTTTTACTTTAAGCATTCTTAAAATCACTGCTCCTGAAAAAAATTATGTTTTTAAAACTTGTTTTTGCATTGATACATGTCCCCTGGGGCAGTACCCAGGTCCCCATACACTTTTTATGGCAATATCTTGCATATAAGCTTTTAAAAAGAGCACTTTTGATTTTTCATGTTCGTGTCCCATAGACTTAAACGGTGTTCGCATGTTTGCATAAATTTTTTGGTGTTTAGCTCATCCCTATATACAACCTACTGCAACAAAACTGACATTTAGGCCCCTTTCACACTGATGGACTGATGGACTGATTGGGTCTGCCTGTCAGTTTTTCCCCGATCAGACCAATCATTGCTCTCTATGCAGCAGCGGATGTCAGCGGATGTCAGCTGACCTGTATCTGTGGACTCCCGCCGGCATCTGATCCTGTCCACTAAAAATAGACAGTTGGGGTACAGATGACAGTTGGATGGAAGTGGACAAGCAGTCAATTTCCATCTGGAAGCCCCATAGAGAAGAGTGGGCTGTGTCCATGTCTGCTCTGCTCTGCATCAGCGGAGCAGACACAAACCTGTCATTTGCCTGCTCAGTGGGGATCAGCGGAGAGATGCCCTGCTGAAAGGGGCCTGCCAAAGAAAAAAAATTGCTCTTTAAATTGCCAGCAATTGGCATATTCAGCCTCTGTTTGTAAGCAAACAGCTGGGTATTCCCTTCATCCATACCAGATCCTTATCCTAGAGTCTGGTATAGATGTTATTTGGGAACCCCACACAAACAAAACAGCGTAGAGTTCCCCACACAAGTCATGCCAGGCCCTTCAGATCTGGTATAAATTTTAAAGTGGTGTTCCACCCCAAAAAAAAAAATACATGAAAATTTCTAAAAAATTTGAAGCCACAGCCCGGCGCCCACAGTTGCAATGCCGGTGCCGCGGAACGGAGGGGGAGGCGAGCGGGGCTTTGATGCCCCGCATCGATGGACCCTGGGACAGGTAAGTGCCCAATTAAAAGTCAGCAGCTGCAGTATTTGTAACTGCTGACTTTTAATTTTTTTTTTTTTAATGGGCCCTCCTCTTTAAGACCCTATGCCAAAAGGACTGAAAAAAAAAGTTGTGGAGACCCCGTGTAAAAATCAAGAAAAAAATTCTTGGGGTCCCCCCAAACATCCATACCAGATATGAGTATGTAGCTTGGTTGGCCAAAGGAGGAGGGAAACATGCACCCCCCTCCCCCCGAACCATACTCGGCCCCATACTTTGCCAAAAGGGACTCCCTGGGAAAGCTCCCTGTCTCCATAGCTGTCAATTTATGGTAAGCAGTCATCTGACATCTGACATTGCTGGATGATGTGATCAACTTTTGGGCCATATTTAGGTTTTGTTTTTTTTAAATAAAGGACTTGTCAAAAACTGTGTGTGAGTTTTAATATTTTAATATTTGTTCACATTGAGGGGGGGGGGGGGGGGGCGGAATCTGGGTTCCAAATCCCAGTAAGTTCCTGCCCCAGACCCCCACAATCCCAGGGCTAGGGTTTTGGGGAAGGGGCTCTTGTCTTCATGAACATGAGGACAAGGTGCTTTGTTAGTGTTGTGTTTAGTGTTGATATACTTATTGTATATGTAATGTTATGTCTGCCAAAACATTTTTAATGCTGCTCAGTCAGACTGGTAATTCCTCACAGGTTCACCTGGTTCAGATTTAGAGCTCACTTTAGGTGTTAATCATACACTAAATTAGTGTCATCAGACTGTTAATTTATTGTCCATTAAGAAGGCAGGTGTCACAGAAACCTGTAATGCTGAACAAGGAAATAGCGGGCCCTTACTATATATTTTTTTTAAATGTGTGGCAGGTTTCAAGGCATCTGTAATAAAGAGAATGTGCCTTGGTATTTTTTTTAAGGTCAGGACTAAAAAATAATATATAAAAAATTGCTTTTATTTTTTAGTCAGGTAGTATAAAATACTGCATATGAATGTTTTGTGTTCTCCTTTGCTGCCAGAAAGTGGAGCTTTAGATGCCTTTTCACATGTTTTTCTCTGTCTTCTAAGAACCCTTGCTATTTACAACCCTCAGTAGCTCAATCAAAAAGCTACAAATGCAAGAGAATGAGTTAGAGCAGTAACCTGTCCTCTTCTTCCTCTTCAATCTAGCTGGCTCTGTTTGAAGTTTCAATAAGGAACAATGTAGCTAAAAGGAGATAACTACCGCTGCTCTCATTTTTAATTCATAGTACCCAGGGAATCCTTTGTGACGTGTTATGTCCATTTTTAAAAGATGAATTGCATAGAAAATACAATACAATTTACCAGAATCATTATAGATTATGTTTAACCACTTAAGGACCAGAAGAATTCCTCCCTTAATGACCAGGCCATTTTTTGCAAGACGGCACTGCGCCGCTTTAACTGACAATTGCGTAAACATGCGACGCTATACCCAAACAAAATTGACGTCCTTTTTTACCCAGAGTTTTCTTTTGGTGATATTTTTTTTTTTTTTTTTTTTTTGCGCTATAAACAAAAAATAGCGACAATTTTGAAAAAAAAAAAACAATATTTTATACTATTTGCTATAATAAATATCCCATTTTTTTTAAAAATGTATTTCTTCATCAGTTTAAGCCGATTCATATTCTTCTACATATTTTTGGTAAAAAAAAAAAAAAAATTGCAATAAGCGTATATTGATTGGTTTGCACAAAAGTTATAGCGTCTACAAAATAGGGGATAGATTTATGACATTTTTATTATTTTTATTTTTTTACTAGTACTGGCAGTGATTTGCAACTTTTATCATGACTGCGACATTGTGGCGGACAGATCGGACACTTTTAACACATTTTTGGGACCATTGACATTTATACAGCGATTAGCGCTATAAAAATGCACCGATTACTGTGTAAATGTCACTGGCAGGGAAGGGTTTAACACTAGGGGGCGATCAAGGGGTTAAATGTGTTCCCTGCTAGGTGTTTTTAACTGTATGGGGATCTGATTAACTAGAGGAGGAGCCAGATTGCTGTTCCTACTTAACAGGAACAGATGATCTGTCTCTTCTCTCCTGACAGAATGGGGACATGTGTGTATTTACACACACACACACATCCCCATTCTGGCTCTCGCGCCCACGTTCACGCATGGCCAGTGGACATCACTGCCGATGGCCACGCGCATCATGTCCCCCCGCCATGCAGCGGGTGCCTACTAGAGCTGTTTAAAGGGCCGACGTACAGCTATGGAAATTCGCGGGAACGTGCCAACCTGCCGCAGTATAATGACCGTGGCTAGTCGGCAAGTGGTTAAAGGGTAACTCCACTTTCATGGGGGAAAAAAATAGCAAATAAAGAAAAAATAATGTAGCGTATACAATTGCAACACAAGTCATATTGTAATTGAATGTTATTAAAAATTAGCTTTCCTGTTCAATCTGCAGCTCTGTAATTTTCTGAAAATGTAATGCAATATGGCTACCTGGAGGTGTTCTGTACACATAATGTGTAAAGAACGCCCCCCAGAAACATAATTTCTTGCTTATGTGATTGGCTCACTGATTTTCCCAGAAGTCTGCCTAAGATACAAGTCAGATTTCAGGCATCCCGTGGAAGAAAAAATACATTTTTGGTGAGATACCCCCAATAAGAAATCCCATCTAAAGGAATGCAGGCCCAGCAGCTTTCCACATTAGTGCTCTGAAGCTGCACAGGTGATTGATAATTATGACACCACTCCTATTAGACCCACTGAGCACAGAGGCACAGAGGAAGAAATAGTGATTTTTTTAGAATAACGAAAGGTAGGAATCAGCAACAAAGTTTGACTTAATCCTTGTAACGTACATAGATCACCCAGAGGGGAATGTTTTTTTCTCAACAAAAGTGGAGTTATGCTTAAGTATACATTTCATTTTTGATGTCATATATTTACATTTTTACATTGTAGACATTTTATACAATTTCTGCAACATTGTTATCTTCTGCAACAAATTATTTTACTGAAGATATCAAAGGTGTTCATTAAAAAGGATGTAAGTTTCATTAAAACAGCTAGGTCGGGGTTCCCCGCATCCAACTCATACATGCAAAACAGAAGCCCTCTATTTTAGCAATAAAATGAAGGATAATCCCCTAATATATTATATTTCCGCTTTAAGCCAAACGGTCACAAATATATCACTGCTGGGAACTGGATCTCATACACTGCAATAATCCATATAATGGCCACTTTTCAAATGCTCTTTTTTCCAAATGTATTGTAGTGCCCCAAACTGATGAATATTCTCCCAGTAAGCACCCAATGAGGGAGTTTTTTGTATAACAAAGTTTGTTGTGAGTGCAGCTTTTATTCTATTTTTTTTTGTTCAATTATATTTTATCAAGCATGTGCCACATACAAGGTGATAAAATCAAATGTTCAGTGCAAGATAAAACGTACCGTAATATATATGCAGACAATCAAGTAAGAGAAGAATAGTTTTGGGAGAAGTAATTAACTTTCATAATTTTACAGTAGTCTGCCATGGTAATGGTTTCATAACTGATTTAGACATTGATCATAGACAGCCGATATTGACCCTTTCTGCGCTAGTCACCATAAGTTTGGAAAAAACAATGATTTGTTCATTATTTATCAATCTGAATATTTGCATACAGATCTGTCTGGTCTGCAGAGAATCAGAAAAAATGTTATTCTGGGCTGTTGTGATTCTGATTTCATATGATTTTCTGACAAATTAAAATTACTTCAAGCATATATTAAAGCCTCGTACACATGATCCGATTGTTGGCCAACTTGAGCGTCAGATTTTTGTGCGAGGAACTTGTCTTGCATACTAACGGTACACAATTGTCGGCCAACAAACACGAACATAGTGACGTACTAGACGTACTACCAGACTATAAAGAGGAAGTTCATTTCTCAAGCGCCACCCTTTGGGCTCCTTATGCTAATTTCGTGTTAGTAGAAGTTTGGTGAGTGTTGATTTGTGCTTTTCAGTTCGTTTCTGAACAGCTGTTTGTCAACCAGCCATGTTGAAGAATCGGAGGAGAGAACGGGCTATTATTGGGCTTGGAGTTATTGCTGGGACCCAAGTCCTGTCCAGGAACAGGAGGAGTTCATGGACCAAAAATTGGCTGCTTAACCGTGACCAATTATGTCATATGCCATTGATGCAGAAGTTCCAGGAGAATAGTCCGGATGATTTTCGGAATTATCTCAGGATGACGGACCCCTGCTTTCACAAACTTTTGGCATTGGTGACCTCCTATAATAAGAAGCAGGACACATGCATGAGGCTTGCCATCACTCCAGAGCAGAGGCTCATAGCTACCTTGCAGGACTTGGCGACGGGGAGTCTCCAGGACCTCAAGTTTACCACTGGGATCTCCCCCTAGGCTCTGGGACTCATTATTCCAGAGAACTGTTCAGCCATTATTCAAGTCCTGTAGAAGGACTATATTAAGGTAAGGTTTTACCTTTAATATCACATTCTATGTAATAATGTTTGCTAATGTATTGTATTCATATGTTAAATACATAATTATCAATATTTTAATATGCTGTGAATGTCCTTTGTCCTCATGCATGCTGTAAGCTTTTCCTGCTCCTTTTTTGGCCTACATGCATATTTTCCATAACTAACCTCCCTGGCATCCTGGGGCCATACACGTCTAGCCTAGTAACATAACAATGTTTTTTGTCAACTACATTTTGGGGCCTACCCTAAACAATGCCTAAAATGTGTACAAATGTTATTGTTCTCCTCAAATTCAGGCAGAGTGCAAGAGACCATTTTTTGAGGCCCAAACTCATTTGGAACCCTCCCCCCCAAAAATGCTAAGTCAACAGATACAAATACTCTATCTGCTGACTTTGCAGAACCCATACACACTATCCATCTTTTGTGTTCATATTTCTGTATAAATTCACCAAACTGTGTAGTGCAAGGGCCTGCCTGATTACCTACAAATTGTAACATAGAAAGTTTTTGTCTCCTACTATATTGATTCGTTTTTTTCAAAATGTCAAAATGTGCTGCAATTTGGACAGTGTGTATCCATATTTTTAGATTATGACACTTCTTACCTGTCCACTGGGCTGCCAATAGTGTAAGTAAGGAGGGGCTGGCTAAAGTATCACAGATTATTTATGCAAACAGCTCTCATGGAAGTGAAGAGGGTTACCTGTCCAAAAACCGAATTACCCCCCCACCCTAAAATTTTGCTAATGGGCCACCAGAGGGGCTGATGAATCAGATAAGTTGACCTTACACTTTTGTCTTTAAATACTCATTTACGTTTTATCCTTGTGTTGGCTAAGCTTGTTTGTGTCAAATCTGGTTGCATTGTTATGTGCAGAAGTAGTAATTTCTTTTTTAATCCAGTTTTCTTCCAACCCAAATCAATGGCCGGACATTGCAACCCAGTTCCACCATCAGTGGGATTTTCCCAACCGTGGTGGTGCTATTGATGGCAAGCATGTCTGGATTGTCCCACCACTTGACTCTGGCTCATATTATTTTAATTATAAGGGCTTTTGCAGCATAGTCATGCTAGCTGTAGTGTCTGACAACTATGAGTTTTTGCATCTGGATGTTGGGAAGAATGGACGCAATTCTGATGGAGTAGTGATTATACAGAGTTCTACAAGCGGCTCCAGAATGGCACCTTAAACTTGCCACCTGCTGAAGAGAATTTTGAAGGCCCAATTTTATTTTTGTTGCAGATGAGGCCTTTGCTCTGGGGGAACATCTGATGAAGCCATTTGCTATGAGGAACCTCACCCCAGAGCAGAGAATATTCAATTACAGGCTCTCTTGTACCAGAAGGGTGGTCAAAAATGCCTTAGGCACAATGACCCAAATCAACCTGGCACTCTACAAGATCAACCATGTGGTCCTGTGCTGTTGTAATTTACATATTTTTTTAAGGAGAAAAGCGACCAGCTACCTTGCCTCACTGCCAAGTGACATTGACTCTGCAGTGGCAGGCCCATCTGAAGAGGCTGCAGTTCGGCTGTCTGTGGGCATGCTGATGTCTATTGAAAATGCTGGATTGCCCTCACAAATGGCCAGAGATTTACTGCAGAAATATCTTGATTATTTTGTGGGTAGAGGGGCAGTGGCTTGGCAGCAAATTGTAGCTGATCATGCCTAAAATAATTTTGAGATCATAAATAGGGATGGGCTGCATAAACCCCATTCGGTTCGCACCAGAACATGCGAACAGGCAAAAAATTTGTTTGAACATGCGAACACCGTTAAAGTCTATGGGATACAAACATGAAAAATCAAAAGTGCTCATTTTAAAGGCTTATATGCATGGTATTGTCTTAAAAAGTGTTTGGGGACCTGTATCAATGCAAAAAAATTTTTTTTAAAACGTCAGTTTTTTCTGGAGCAGTGATTTTAATAATGCTTAATGTGAAAAAAAGTGTAATATTCCTTTAAATTTCATACCTGGGGGTGCCTATAGTATGCTTGTAAAGGGGCACATGTTTCCCGTGTTTAGAACAGTCTGACAGCAAAATGACATTTCTAAAGGAAAAAAATCATGTAAAACTACTCGCGGCTTTAATAAATTGTTGGTCCGGCAATACACATAAAAGTTCATTGATAAAAGCGGCATGGGATTTCCCCACAGGGGAACCCCAAATCAAAATTTAAAAAAAAATGCGTGGGGGTCACCCCCAAATTCCATACCAGGCCCTTCAGGTCTGATATGGATATTAGGGGAACCCCGTGCCAAAATTTAAAAAAAAAATGGCGTGGGGTCCCCCCAAAAATCCATGTCAGACCCTTATCCGAGCACGTAACCTGGCAGGCCGCAGGAAAAGAGGGGGGATGAGAGAGCACCCCTCCTCCTGAGCCATACCAGACCACTTGCCCTCAACATTGGGAGGGTGCTTTTGGTAGCCCCCCCAAAGCACCTTGTCCCCATGTTGATGGGGAGAAAGGCCTCATCCCTACAACCCTTGCCTGGTGGTTGTGGGAGTCTGTGGGTGGGGGGCTTATCGGAATCCGGAAGCCCCCTTTAACAAGGGGACCCCCAGATCCCAGCCCCCCTGTATGAATTGGTAATGGGGTACAAATGTACTCCTACCATTTCACAAAAAAAGTGTCAAAAATATTTAAAAAAGACAATAGACGGTTTTTGACAATTCCTTTATTAATTTCTTCTTCTTTCCCCACTTCTTCTTCCAACATCTTCTGGTCTTCCTTTGGTGTTCTTCTTCTTCCTCCATCTTGTTCTTCCTCTGCTTCTTCCTCTATCTTCCTTCGCTTCTTCCTCCGGTCGTTTTCTTCTCCGCTTCGTCCTCCAGACGATCCGACTCAATAGGAGTCTCCCGCTTTGTGACGCTTCTGTTCAGGTGACAGCTCTTATATAATGGAGGACGGGGCAACCCGGTGACCCCGCCCCCTCTGACACACAGGGACTTCCCTGTGGCTTTCCCTGTGTTGTCAGAGGGGGCGGGGTCACCTGTTTACTTAAAAGGGTGTCCCCGCCCCCTCTGACAACACGGGAAAAGCTATAGGAACAGAAGCGTCACACAGAAGGAGACTCCCATTGAGGCGGATCGTCCAGGGGACGAAGCGGAGAAGAGGAAGACCAGAGGAAGATGCCGGACAAGAAGACCGGAGGAAGATGCGGAGGAATATAGAGGAAGTAGCGGAGGAAGAACAAGATGGAGGAGGAAGAAGAACACCAAAGGAAGACCAGAAGAAGATGGAAGAAGAAGCGGGGAAAGAAGAAGACATTAATAAAAGGAATTGTCAAAAACCGTCTATTGTTTTTTGTTAACATTTTTTACACTTTTTTGTGAAATGATAGAGGTACATTTGTATCCCATTACCAATTCACACAGGGGGGGTCGGGATCTGGGGGTCCCCTTGTTAAAGGGGGCTTCCAGATTCCAATAAGCCCCCCGCCCGCAGACCCCCACAACCACCGGGCAAGGGTTGTGGGGATGAGGCCTTTCTCCCCATCAACATGGGGACAAGGTGCTTTGGGGGGGCTACCCAAAAGCACCCTCCCAATGTTGAGGGCATGTGGTCTGATATGGTTCAGGAGGGGGGGCGCTCTCTCGTCCCCCCTCTTTTCCTGCGGCCTGCCAGGTTGTGTGCTCGGATAAGGGTCTGATATGGATTTTTGGGGGACCCCACGCGAGTATTTTTAAATTACTTTTTTTCCTTTAGAAATGTCATTTTGCTGTCAGACTGTTCTAAACACGGGAAACATGCGCTACTTTACAGGCATACTATAGACACCCCCCAGGTATGCAATTTAAAGGAATATTACACTTTTATAGTTTCACTTTAATCATTATTAAAATTACCGCTCCCGAAAAAACTGCCGTTTTTAAAACTTTTTTTGCATTGATATATGTCCCCTGGGGCAGGACTCAGGTCGCTAAACACTTTTTATGACAATAACTTGCATATTAACCTTTAAAATGAGCACTTTTGATTTCTCCCATAGACTTTTAAAGGGTGTTCCGCAGCTTTCGAATCTGCCTCGAACACCCCAAATTGTTCGCTATTCGGCAAACGGGCAAACAGCCAATGTTCAATTCGAACTCATGTTCGACCCAAACATAAAGCCCATCCCTTATCATAAACTCATATTTTGTTTGAACTACTGTTGTCTGTGTTTCTTATCTAATATGTTCACAAATGGGCTTTATTTTTGCCACTTGCTACAATAGTGCAAATGTACCTTATTTGCTACATGAGGTGACAATATCTTCTTCAGCTAACTATTATGATGTGCTGTGGGTCTGCTACACACTCACAATATTTTTGTTCTTAATGGATCTATTGCATGAAGTTCAAAAACATTATGCCTTTTCAACTCTTATAATTTTTTTGAGGACTAAAAATTGCAGGAGTTGGCCAAATTTAAGAGCACATTGTCACTGTAACTACAGCAACTTAACAAATACACTGGTATTGAGCATTGAAATAATATGCCACACATTGTTACTCAAAGCACATTCACATGTGCGTTTTAAGGTTTTAAAACAAACCAATATCTTGGTGCATTATTTCTCCTTTTTTGGGGCTAAACAGGCATGTTCTAAAACATTAGATACACATACAAACTCAGGAACTTATAAAGTTCGATTTTGGTAAAGTAAAGGCCAAATGAGACATTAGTATCCCAAGACTGTGTGGATGTTACCTTCCTCATATGGGGTTATCTCACCCCTCTAAAAGCCAAAATTTGAAGCCACGTATACGTAGGGGCATAAAAATTAAATTTCCCTTATGATCCCATGCTGCAAATGTGTGTAGTTACAAACATCTTTTTTTCTAAACCCACAAAACACACAGTGTGTCAGCATTTGCTATCTCCCATCACAGGGTATCAATGGACGTGTTTCAGGGGTGCAACCCCTTCCTCTGAGCTTCTTTAGTTATGAGCCCATTGAGACCCAGTGATGGTAGATAGCACATGTTGACACACTGTGTGTTTTGGGGCTTTTTGCAAACTAGATGTATGGAAATACACACATTTTAGGCATGGGATCATGAGGGAAATAAAAATGTTAAGGCACAATTTGGGGGCACCTTCAAATTTTGGGTTTTATATTCTTAAAAACACAGAAACATTACAATTCACATTAGTTAGGGCAGTGTTTCCCAACTCTCCTCCTCAAGATGCAAACCCAGGTCATGTTTTCTATACTATACTTTTCTATACTTGTAGAATTTGGCACAGGTGATGTTGTCATCACTGTTAGTAATTCGCACAGTCGTTTTTAGACTGAGGAAAATACAGAAAATATGACCTGGTGGTGCACCTAGAGGAGTGGAGTAAAGAAATACTGAGTTCTGTCCCTTAACTTTCACATTTCAAAGTCCTAAAAACATGGTAGATATTAAAAGGGCAAGCAGGGGCCAACAAATGGAACAAAAAAACTTAACAGGCAAGAGGAAATTAAAATTTGGCAAGCATGTCCACAAAATCTCTGATTCTTCGCTGTAAAGCAGTGGCAGCCTCCTTAATTATCTCCATATCCTTTAAACAATGCAACATATCTGCACTCATTCTGCCAATAGTGCATCGTGGAAGATCATGACCTAGTAAGAAGAGTAAAGAGTATTAAGGGAACGATGGTCAAGTGGCTGAGGCCCTACATAGTGAGTTATGGTCAAGTTACTAGTCAAATTCAGGAAATACTTACCTACCCAGTTTATTGTTGCTTGCAACCTGCTTGCCCTTCAGACACCTACAATACTAGGAATGTACACATTGCAACTACTCAGAAATCTTGGCCCTGGTACCTGGGTCTTCAAAACTCGGGTACCTAGCAACACTGCCAGCTCCTTCCACCTCTTCTTCTCCATGCTTATGTTAATGCACTACATACTTTTCTAATGTGTGGACATCTAAACACTCGGCATGTATACACATTTGAAGCCAGATTCCAAGAATACTTACTAGCACAAACAAGAGGCTCCCGAATACTTTCTTCCTTTTCTGGGTCGCTTTGGCCCTCAGTGTGACTCGCGTCACGGGATTTAACATCCCCAGTTAAACTGCGGCAACATGGCTTGGCTGTGCGAATCGCCGTCATGGTACATCGGTGCCATAGACGGCCACTAGGGGGCGCGCGCCGGGCTCCCAAGATCACTCAGGGCACACGGAGAACCCGGAACTGTGTGTGTAAACACACAGTTTCCGGTTCTCTGAGGGGAGAACTGACAGATCCTCTTTTCATACAGAGTATGAACAGACAATCTGTTCGTTTCTCTGCACAGTCCACATCCCTCTTCAGTTAGAACACTTTCTAGGACACACATTAACCCCTTCACTGCCCCCTAGTGTTAACCCCTTCATTGCCAGTGACATTTTTACAGTAATCAATGCATTTTTAATCGCACTGATTGCTGTATTAATATAGTCCTAAAAATGTGTCAAAATTGTCCGACGTGTCCGCCATAATGTTGCAGTCATGATAAAAATCGCTGATCGTCACTATGACTAGTAAAAAAAAAAGGATTAATAAAAATACCATAAAACTATTCCCTATTTTGTAGATACTATAACTTTTGCGCAAACCAATCAATATACGCTTATTGCGATTTTTTTTACCAAAAATATGTAGAAGAATGCGTATCGGCCTAAACTGAGGAAAAAAAAAATATGTTTTTTTTATATATTTTTTGGGGATATTTATTATAGCAAAAAGTAAAAAATTTGGCTCTTGTTTTTGTTTTTAGCGCAAAAAATAAAAACCGCAGAGGTCATAAAATACCACTAAATAAAAGCTCTATTTGTGGGGAAAAAAGGACGTTGATTTTGTTTGGGAGCCACGTCACATGACCGCGCAATTGTGAGTTAATTGTGAGCAATTGTGAGTTAAAGCGAGGCAGTGCCGAATCGCAAAAAGTGCTCTGGTCTTTGGCCAGCCAAATGGTCTGGGGCTGAAGTGGTTAATGGGCACCAATGAGCCAGGCAGCAAACAGAAAGTGTTCTTTACCCCTTAAGTTCTGCCCTAAGCCCATGGCCTCTGGCCCACCTAAAAGCACCTCTGTCAGTGGCTAAGTGAGTGTGTTTGAAGTTGTCATTACGTTTTTGGGGGGGGGGGGAATGGATTGTTGCCTCCCCTGTTGGGGCCTGAGTGAGAGTAGCCTCCCTTCATTCCTTGGGGTGGGTTGACTGGAGCCTCCTCTTTTGATGCCTCCCTGTTGAAAGAAGATAAAAAAATTAGTTACAAAGATAAAGAATTGTCCAAAAAAATGACCAAATAAGTTCATATCTGCTTTATATTTACCTTCATCTTTAGAAGACCAAGTCATACAAATATTTTAGAAAACCTTATATAAAATTCTCTAGAGCTACTTGGAGAAAGAACATATACAGACAGCTAATTTACACATATACATATTGGGTAGATCCAAATATTGCTTACTTTTTTTTATGATCTGATGTATGTACTCCATCTGGTCTTGTTCACGGTGTTTGAGATCAGACCATCGTTTTTGGATTTGGTCCTTGGATCGTTTCACTGAAAATTCACTCTGCAAAACGGCGAGGACCTTCTCCAATATGAGATCCTTTCGGCTGTTGGGCCTTTCATAAACGTGCAGCTTGCAGTCGTAATCGTGCTTCTCTAGGATACGTACCATCTCCACCATCTCACCCTTGCTCATGGGGGTTGCTTTGTGTCTCCTATGAGCTCCACCACTGCGGGGCTGCCATGAATCAACAGAATCTGCCATGTTGTCCCTCCTGAATGTTCCACCGTGTGTATCGCATGCAGAAGAGAGATGGTCATGTCCCAGCGTCATGACGCACTGAGAGCGGAGTTTCACGCATGAGCAGTGTATATAAAGCCAGAACACACGGTCAATGTAACAGCCATAGGAACGATCTTGGAGTGGAGGAAGGATGACCGCAAACGCAAGAAAGGAGCCATAAAACTAAGGTAAAATTGGAAATTGGGGCATAGGTGGTTAGTGGCCTATACTGCTTAGATTAAGGCTTATATTGGGACCAGCTTATGAGTTAAGCCAGACATTATGGTTTGTCTTGTGTTCTGTCTTGCAGGCATCATATCATTTATCATGACGGATAAATTTACTGTGCCTGATTTTCTACCCCAATTCATTGACCTGTACCTGGAGCTTCCCTGTCTCTGGAAGGTCAAGAATAGAGACTACTCCAATAAAATATTTAGGGAGGCAGCTTTGGAGAAACTGCTCGAGTTGGTTAAACCAGTGTACCCCAGGGCAGACATCAACTATGTCAAAACAAAAATATCAAACCTAAGGACTACTTTTAAAAGGGAGCTCAACAAGGTCAGGGACTTAGAGAGATCTGGAGCAGCAGCAGATAACATATATGTCCCCAGGCTGTGGTATTACAACTGCCTGCGTTTTTTGACTGACCAGACAGAACCCAGGCCATCGCTGTCTACACTCCCTTTGACATCTGCTGAGTCCACAGCTCATGAGGTCCACCCAGGTCCTGCTGCACAGGAAGATGTGGAGGATCCCAGCTTGACCCAGGTATAGCATTGTTGAACATATTTGTATCCAAAAATACAATGGTGATAACTAGACGTTATTGTTAAAATATTTCTGCCTTAACAAAGTGGTTTCCATATCAATAGACAGTAGTGACCAAAAATGATTTTACCAATAATTAAAAATGCTGGGGTCAGAATGATGGTCTTTTCTATTTGTCCACATTCAATTTGCAACAGTGAGGAGATCAAAATTTGTGTGATTGATGACCAAACCCTAAAAAAGATTCTAATTATGTCCCATTTTCATACACAGGAAAGTGTCAGTCTGGAGGAGCCAGCGGTCAGCAGCCAGGCAGAGTCCCAGATCCCTCCCCTACGCCCTTCTGCTAAAAGGGCCAGGAAGAGCAGGAATCTGGAGGAGACCACAGCTGCCTTCCTCAGCCAGGCCACTACTGCCCTCCGGACAGTACCAGATGAGGCTGAATGATTTGCTGTGGTGACGGCCATTAAATTAAGGGAGATGACCAGTGAGCAAAGGAGCAGGTGTGAGGAACTCATCCTGCAGCTCCTCAACAATGGGGTGAGGGGCCAAATTTCAGAAAACACACACCTATGTGATTTTGTGGCCCCACCTCCATAGCCACCCCACCCACCACAGCAGCATGGTGGTCAGTGGCAATACCAGCCCCAACAAGCACGCTGGTCTGGGGATTTTCACCCCTACCCCACTTACTAATTTCCTTCTTTTTTTTTTTGGAATAATGATTTTATTTGTTAAATTTTCTATATTTTTGTATGCATAGAATGCACTTTTTGCTTAAGTTCTTGTATCTGGATGACAGATAGCATCTCTAATTTAATTTGCTTTATTTTTTTTATGTACAATAAAAAAAAATGTGTAGAAAAATACTTGGCTATGTGTTTTACTTCAAATGACAGTTTGGAAGTAGGCAGTTACATTTTAAAAATACAATGTAAAATTAACAAGGGACACCAACATAGTTATATCTTTAATCTTAAAAACCATGGGATAATGGTGTTGTGGTAACTTTCCCAAAAAATAAAACAAGCATAATAATATTATTCTTGATATCAGTAGAAAACAAATGCCTTTTAAAATATGTTTGCCATAACTCCATCAGTATCCCCAGCAAAGCAGCTTCATTATTATCCCATTAAAGAAGAAGAGAATGTGCGCTGCATTTCGACATTTCATAATTTGCCACGTCACGAATGTTAATTCTCCATCACGAACGCTAGTTTACAAGACCGACCGCTTCCGGCTCGTTCCTTGTTTCCGATCATGCGTGTTTGTACTTTCGACTTGTGTGACTGACTTGTGTACAGACGATACGAAAATAGGACAACAGACTGCACAATGCAGGATGCACGAGTGAGAATAGTGCCTAATTCAAAGGTATTATCAACGAATCTCATTCACACTGCTGCGACCTGAAAGTCACAGTATTTTCCTGCCATTTTGCTGCTGCAACTTGGCCCCAACTTCTGGGAATGCCTGTGTAATATTCCGCCCTATATACCTCAAGTCACATGAAAGTCACACCAAAGTAGTACAGGGACTACTTTGAAGTTCCTGCAACTTGAAGTAGCACAGATTTAAATGGTTATCATTGAGAATCGTGGGGTACATCTTGTCATGCAACTCGGAGGTCCAAATTTGCTGGAAAAGTCACCCAACTGTGAAACAAGTCATATATATTTTAATAAAAAGGAGCTCTCATTTATATTTGCAAAGTCCTTACTGATTTACATCAGCAGAACAAATGCAGGAAGTGATGTGTGCACATGGGCCAGAAGCAAATGTGTGGTGATGCCAAACAAATCAATGAACCCCATCCACACCAAATCTAACTACCACATCCACCCCCACATTGAGTAAGCACAAGTACATATCCTACACTTACCCGACAAATGAGCAGCACCTCCTCTTTGCTAAAGAGGGACCTCGCCAAGTCCACCTAGATGGAGATCCTGACCAGCACAGGAACTTCCGGGTGATTACAATGACTAATTTCCGGGTCAAAAACTATGAAACTACGCTCTTTTGATCGCAGCTGCGAATATTTAATCGCAACCACGATTAGAATTTTTTAATTTTTGCAGATGTGTAAATCTGTTTTTCTACATATGATATTTGAAATTAAATCTAAGGGAGTTCGATAAGGAATGGTGTCCCTGGGATAGCAGCAGGTGAACTACAAAGTCAAAGGCCCAGTTTGAACCCTGGCTAACACTGACAGTGGGAGGAAATCATGCACGTTCAGCTGAACTCACATGATTTCATTCCCGCATGTCAGTCCCAACTGCGGGGGGAATTTCTGCACTGATGTCAATAAAAAAATTGCACCCGAAGTCGCCAAAAAGTAGTACAGAAACTACTTTTGGAAATGCAGCGCTGCACCAATTAGAATGGTGCAATTGCTGCCAATTTGACATGTCAAATCGCACCAATGTGAAGCAGGGCTGACACATACAACACTGCCTATCCACCAGCAGAATTCATTACCTGTAATTCTCCACAGCTGTTCATTACGTCGCACGACCGTGCAATTGTCAGTTAAAGAGACGCAGTGCTGAATCGCAAAAAGTGCTCTGGTCAGGAAGGGGGTAAATCCTTCCAGGGCTGAAGTGGTTAAAAAGAAGAAAGAAAAGAGAAAAAAAAACACAACAAACAAGCTCAATAATGTACTTTTATTTTGCCAGCAGAAACAAAATGATATACATTCATTTACTAGCTCCAAAAAAAAATTCTACAGGATATATAATGCTACATTTAGTAAAACAGTTAACAATTGGGTTTTAAGGGCCTTGCTCATAGGAGCTTACAATCTAAAAAATTGTCTAAACCTTAGAGTGGACACAGCTTTACATTCACTGTAGAACGGGTAACATTTCATACAACTACTCACATACCAGCCCACATTTTTATCTGCAAGATTATAGAAACATACTTAACAGTCAGTCATTCTTACAAAGTATTCCAACATAATTTTAAACAAGGCACATATTCAAAATATAACACCCACCACCAGCCCACAATCCACACACATAGGTGACCATGTTCTGCTGGAAGGTGCATTTCTGTGTACATGATTAAGCAATGAGATCAAAGAGTAGAAGGTCAGCAGATTCTCCCAAATCATGTTTGCATGGTCAGACAGGAGCAAATACACACACAACATTGACAGCATGGCCACATAAACCCACTTTTAATGGAAAAAATGCACAAGAATTTCAGCAAACAGACAGCCTGTAACGGTTTACCATAGTGCAGAGATGTATGCTCACCCTTGCAAATACACACAGCCCACGGTAACTAGGTAAAAGCTACCTGGGCTGTGAATCTGAGCACGGGGGCTTGACAGTGAATTTACCAAAGGATTGTCGAGGTGAAGCCGTAGTCAGGGATTCCAGAAATCAGAGTTAACAATGAACAGAGCCAGGGTCAAAAGCCGGGGTCAGTCTTGGAACACTGAAACTTGAATATAAGAACACAGGAAAGCAGGAACCTTTGGCAATACAAGATGATTTGATAAACTTACTCAGCTGAACCAGGAGTGACAGGTGCTAATTGCAAAGCAAGATCCAGAGTATAGCCCTCAGTGCTGCATGCAGGACAAGGCATAGCTGGAAAGCAGGCTGAATAATGAACTGAAGTGTGGCTCAGAGGCAATACAGCAGGAGCAGTACACATGAATGTCAAGGGTTCAATACCTCCTTGAGCCACTTGGGGTGTGACCATGCCTGGCTGTTTGCATGGCATGGTAGGAATTGTGACACAGCCCTAGTTGGGTGTTTGTCATTATGCACAATATCATTCCTTCTCCCCCCACAAATCAAAGCAAAAAACCTGGCCTTCTCAGGCCAAACGAACCCCCCCTACTGCGGCCCTTTATATAAGATAGGTTGTATTGTTAGCACTCTGACACACACCCAATAGAAGTACACGCCCACCAGTATCTTTCAATCTGTCTCTTCATGTATGTCTAAAGTGATTGCACCTGATGAGCAGGAACACATAATACTATTTGCAACTGTTTTAGCCCTTGGCTATGTGCATCAAATCTACAACTACAGACCAAAGATCAAAGTCCATTTGCATGCACATAAACAAAGCAACAGTTTTCTAAGCATATGTACATGTGCAGTGTAAACCCTACGATTTTAAATGTCCAAGTCCCTGGGCATGATTAGCGTTAACAAACATTAACATAATTTCTTACATTAGAGACTATTTCAACAGGAGACAAATAAATTGCCAGCATGTCTTTGGATTGTGGTGAGAAACTCACACAGGGAGAACATATAAACTTCAACACAAGCATTAGGATGTTGGGGAATTGAACCAGCTGTTGTTTGGATCTCTGTGGTGTGAACCAGCCCTAAGTCCATAGCCATGCTCAGTGTCACAAGCAATGTACAATACATTGTCCGAAGTATTGGGGCGCCTGCCTTTATATGTACATGAACTGTAATGGCATCCAAGTCTTAGTCCGAAGGGTTCAAAATTCAATTGGCCCACCCTTTGCAGCTATAACAGCTTCAACTCTTCTGGGAAGGCTGTCCACAAGGTTTATTAGTGTGTCTATGGGAATGTTGGACCATTCTTCCATGAGTGCATTTGTGAGGCCAGGCACTGATGTTGGACAAGAAGGCTTGGCTTACGGTTTCCGCTCTAATTCATGCCCAAGGTGTTCTGTTGTGTTGAGGTCAGGACTCTGTGCAGGCCAGTCAAGTTTCTCCACCCCAAACTCACTCAGCCATGTCTTTATGGACCTTCCTTTGTGCACTGGTCCAAATCATTTGATGGAGGGGGGATTATGATGTGAGGTTGTTTTTCAGGGGTTGGGCTTGGCCTCTTAGATCCAGTGAAGGGAACTCTTACGGAATCAGCATACCAAGGCATTTTGGACAATTTCATGCTCCCAACTTTGTGGGAACAGTTTGGAAATGGCCCCTTCCTGTTCCAACATGACTGCAAAACAGTGCACAAAGCAAAGTCCATGAAGACATGATGGAGCGAGTTTGGGGTGAAGGAACTTGGCTGGCCTGCACAGAGACCTGACTCCAACCCAATAGAACACCTTTTGGCTGAATTAGAGCAGAGACTGCGAACCAGGTTTTCTCATCCAACATCAGTGCCTGGCCTCACAAATGCACTTCTAAAATGGTCAAACATTCCCATAGACACACTAAACCTTGTGGACAGCCTTCCTAGCCTTCCCAGAAGCTGTTCTAGCTGCAAGGGGTGGGCCAAATACATTTTTAACCCTACGGACTAAGACTGGGCTGCCATTAAAGTTCATGTGTGTGTAAAGGCAAGTGTCCCAATACTTTTGGCTAGATAGTGTATCTGGCTAGATTTACAATGGTGGTGGAACCCTCCTACACATAAATACTACATTTGGACATAGTTTTAGGACCTGGGAGATGAGACAACGTCTCTACATGAAGCAGCATGTTTAGGATTTGAACCCAGATGCTCAGCAGAAGTTCTAACCTCTAAGCCACATAGCTGCCCTGTGTGAAAACCTCCTACACATAAATACACATAAATACTGCATTTCTTTGGACACACAGGTGGTGGAATTACATTACTTAAGAGTTATTCTTCTTGATTTATTCTGTGATATTTGGCAGGTCTTTGTGGGTGACGGACAAAATACGGCTGACAATCCGATCGTGTGTGGGCTTCCCCGGACTTTCAGCGGACTTTTCCAGCCGCAAATCTGACGGACTTTAGATTTGAAACATGCTTCAAATCTTTACGTCGTAACTACGCCGGACCCAGAAATCCGCTTGTCTGTATGCTAGTCTGACGGACAAAAACCCACGCTAGGGCAGCTATTGGCTACTGGCTATCAACTTCCTTATTTTAGTCCGGTGTACGTCATCACCTACGAATCCGTCTGTCTTTTGTGTGATCATATGTAGGCAAGTCCATTCATTAAAAAGTCTGCCGCAAGTCCACCAAAAGTCCGCCAAAAGTCCTTCGAAAGTCTGTCGGACGGGCTGTCGGACTTTTGTAGACGATAAGTCCGACCGTGTGTACACGGCATTACATTTTGATTTCTGATGTCGGTACACATATCACATTTTTTGGGCTCAAATTATGATTATTTGGAAATAATTAAAAGCACAAAAATGCATCAGCAATGGTATTGTTTGTGGTTTGTAAAGACACCTGTGTGAGTTTGGGTAAAAATTTAAATGGAGAGTAACAAATGAAAGTGACAGAGAAACATATATTTTACCAAAACATCAAAACATTCCACATTCTAGCATTCTAAAAAACAAAATAGTTGAAGTAGAAGCAACAATGTTGCAAAGGAAAATTAATTTTAGAGAAAGATACATTTCATCTCAACATTAAAAGGATTTATTTGGGGAAGTTACAATTGTACCATTAGAATCAATGGCTAAAACTTGCATTGGACTAGAATAGCACCGATTTTCTCTCCCAAAAAATGCTCTTTAACATGGCGCTCATTTTGGTATTTACTATAGCGCCCTGTAAAAAAGTCATTGGAGCTAAAATGAGAGCTATTTGCAGGTCTGAGCATGCTCAGTTGTGCTGGCACCTACAAAAAAGGAGAATTTATCTCTTCTCAGACTTTTAAAGATATTTCAGTGTAGAAATCACTTTTTCAAACAGTTTAAAAGCAGATTATCTTAAAATAATATACCGCATATTTCAGTACCATTTAGACAATTATATCATGCTTTAAACATTATTTCCATGTGCACTACTCCGGGTTTTAGCAGAGTAAGGGTTCGGGTGGTATTTGTTTTCAGGGAACTGTAGTAAATTTGATTTTGCGAGTATTTTTTTACCAGTGCTATAGTGAATACCATTCTAGCACGCAGCGCTATAGTAAATGACCCCCTCTACCTGATTTCACCAATTTGCTCATCACTATTCTTTACAATGAGAAAAGCATTTCTTAAATAGCATTTGCTTCAATAATCTGAAACAGGATAACAACACTATCTGGAGGTGTAATTAATGTTGTACATTTAAAATAGAAAAAAAATATATAATGCAGTCTGTCTGGTGACTTTTCAGGTCACTGCTCAATAAAATCCACTGCTTTTTTGTAATCTTTTGACTCAGATCTCAGCAGCTCATCATTACTTCAGTAAGCTAATCAATGCCACACCACTTTAAGCACCCTATGACATAGAATTTGGGTATCAGCAAAATGAGGAACAATTGATATTGTATTTCATAGTATTTTTCTTGATTTGTGAATTACACTGCAGTGCACCTTTTTTTTTACAGAAATATATTTTTATTTTATTAACAAAATTGGTATACATTAATTTTGCCACTCACATAAGTAAATAGAAAAATTACCAATTAACAAAAATGTTTTCTCCATGGACAGTTCCCATTTCCATTCTCTCCCATTCCACCACTGTCCTGTGCCATCCAACATAGCATATTCGAGTTCTGTACTTAACTATTGTTTTCCCGCCTTCTTGGGATTTATTGCAGGAATTAAAGGAGTATTAAACACAAAAGCAAACATTTACTATATTTTTGACATGTTGGGTTACTTTGCATTTCATCTTTTATTTTTTACCAAAAAATTGGGTAATAAATCGAATTTATGTGCCCAAAAATGTTAGTGTATTTTTACAGAAGTATTGCACTTCATAAACTGTTGCGCTAACATTGTGTAACATAAAAAATGGAACTACCAATATTTTATTCTTTAAGGTGTCTGCTTTCCAAAAATATATCATGTTTTGGGGGGGTTAAGTACGGTAATCTTCAGGCCTAAAATGATTTTTAAATCATAAATAACAAAATTCAAAAAATGGCTCTGGTACTGGTTAGTGGTTAAATATCTGCCTTCCGCGTTACCCAACACTGCGTCCTCTCCACTACTGGGCGCAGTATGGAAGTTTTAGTTTGCCTCACCTGTCAGCTGCCCATAGCCAGTGAGGGGAAGCAGGGAATGTATAAATCCCAACCCCCTCCCCATTACACACTGCCATTGTGAAGGAGAGGGGGCGGTGGGAGGATGGTGGTGGTGGTAGTGGGGGGGGGACAAAATGCACCTTCGCCTGCATAGACAAAAATCCTTGCACCAGCCCTGGCTTTCCATCTCACTTGTTTGAAAGGGTATTATAAACAGAAATCAGAATAGGATGTAGTAATGCAGGCAACTTCTACTGTATACATGCATGATGCACAAATTCATTTGTATAACACAGGTCCTTTAAAAAAAACTGGATTGTTGCTCTCTTGTAGGCTGTAGCATGATGTGATTAGCTTGCTGGTATGCTGCACTGTCTTAAGCTGCTGTATACCCAAAGTCCACATCACATTTCACAGTATGTGCCAAAACTATAGATGATTTTTTGACTGGAGCTAAATTATTTTTTGACTGTTCTGCCCCTCCAATGTAAGCACTGCACATGTGATTTCTATAAATGATTCAGTTTGGCAAGATACCTGTAACTTGCAATCTCAATAGAATTAGCAGACAATGACTCAATTCAGATGGCATTTTGTGGATCACTGAAAGCTTTAAGCATCAAGTAAGTCAAAAAATCATAATATGTCTAGCTCCAGCAATTACATGTGCTTTGAACTGAAACTAAAGACACACTGAAAAAAGGGTGAGACTAGATCATGAATAAGTGCACCTGTTAGTGTGTGAAACGCGTCTACCATTTGAACTGTTTGTAACACTTGGGATGTTCATTTATTGAACAAGAATTTTGATGGATCTTGGAGTGCAGCCATTTCTTCAGTGTTGATCTATGCGGAGGCGAGCCGAGGCAGGCACCCGTGATATCATTAGGCTTCCTGTCTCACCTGGAGCAGCGAGTTCTTTTGTTTGGATATTTTAGACTAGATATACAGAGCATCCCCTAGCTATGGAGTGATGTAGGTACAATGTTATTCAAAGGCAAAAAAACAACAATGCATGTGTTACATGATATCAGCATATCTAAAACCCAAACTATGCTGTTAAAGAGGTGTCCCCCCCCCCCCCACACGAAAAATGAAACATCAGCAGCTACAAAGACTGTAGCTGCTGACTTTAAATATTAGGACATTTACCTGTCCAGATCGGCTGTTGGTTGCTGCCGCCGCCATTCCTGGTAAGAGAAACCGGCAGTAAAGCCTTTCTGCTTCACAGCCGGTTTACTACTACGCATGCACGAAGTGTGCTGTGCTTTCTAACTGGCCTGGCGGTGGAGAACGGAGTGGGGGGGGCAAACTTCTGAGGGATGGCACTGCGGCGCCGTCTCCTGGAAGTGGGGAAGGGTACCTTTCAAAAACAGGTACCCGTTCCCCCCTGAAAGGTGTCAAATGGGGCATCGGAAGGGGGAGAAGACAGATAAGTGGAAGTTCAACTTTTGGGTGGAACTCTGCTTTAACTTTGGATAGATGGTTAAAATCACACTCTTTTTTTTTTTTTTTGCTGTCTGTGTTCTTTCAAGATGATATTCCTGAACAGTAGAAAATGAGAGGATTTCTCCAAAGTAAGGGAATTCTCTCTTAGACAGTTGTCATCACAACAAGTGTTCCTATTAAAAGATTTCCCTCTAGTCCATTTCTAGTGACAATCAAAATTTTGGATTTTCCCTTATTTTCAGACAATGGTCACCAGGATAGATAGTCTATCTCTGCTCTATCCAAAAAGAAAAAAATGGCTTTAGATTGCCTTAAATTCTAGTTCTAAATTAACAGTTCCCAGTACTAGCTATCACATGACTAGGCAGCTATTAGTATGCAGTCAGTCAGCTCATTCCTTCTTGTAGAACAACGCCTTCAGAAAACCAAATCCCTGTTCTGTTTCCTTCTTTAAAAATCAGTTGAGTCAGTAAACAAATGTCACTTGTTTGTAGCTCCATCACACATCTGCATCTTTGACGTTTCTTTAGCCAGAGAACTAAATACATCAGATTATGTTATAATCATAAGGCTTATAATAAAATACAGCACGGAAAATAGGTTGCAGAAACATCTCCTTGTAATGCAGAACTCTTGTTATAGCTCGGCTGTTTTCATCTTACCTGGAAAAATCATAATTCCTGAGAATATGAGAAAGTATGGGGGTGAGCTGGTAGGCAAGGCAAACCATGACACAAAAATTGTACCACCCACGAATGGTGGATGTGACTAAATTATGCTAAAAGTGGGAGGGGCATAAAGGATAGGCCCGGAGTCTACAGTAAAATACAATTCAATAAAATAGAATAAAAACATAGTTCTGTTCTCTAGGCTACAGCAGACCCCCCCTGCTAGAGAAAACATGTATATTTGAGAAAAAAATTAAATCATGTCTCTCTAGAAATATTTATTACAATTTGTATGTCAAGAGAGATAACACCTCACATAATACCATCAGTTTTCATGCAACCCCCCCCCCCACACACACACACACACAAACCCCCAAAAGAATGAAGCACACACCATTATCGGTAAAGGTGTAACCGAAAAAGTCAGTCTTAAGGGTCCAAGATAGCTCACATAATACTATTAATCAAATAAAACTGCTTTGGTTAATATAAAATGTATATGTAATGCAATGTAATGTTGAGCACACAAAGAAACATTTTACATGGGTGTACTCCAATAAAGCATACGTTATAACTAATACATAAGGGGACAGGAAATGGTTCCTGTCCAAAATGTGAAGATAGGACATAGTTCTATATACAGCCCGGTCTTTTAAATGGTGAAGTAACTCCCTTAGGGACAGTTCATATCACAGAATCGCAGTCTGGATGCATTCCAGAAGCTTTTCTGCATGTGCGTTTTTGATGCGTTCCAGTGCAGTTTTAATGCATTTTTTCATTTTTGATGCAGTCCAGTGCATCCCCCCTCTTTTTTCCTCAACCTCAAATAAGGACAGGTCTGTAACAGAGTGTTTTTGGTGCATTTAGGTGCGTTCCAGTGCATTTTTGGTGCATTTTACAGCATTCCAGTATAGTCCAGTGCAGGAAAAATGCAGACGTTCTACTTTTTTTTCCTGGAACTGCAAGCACTGGTGTAAACTATGCCATTGAAAGCCATATGACCTACTTTCCATGCGTTTTTGATGCAGAAAAAAATGCACTGGATTGTATCTGGTGTGAACTGGCCCTTATAATGAGAAAAAAGTCACCACTGTTAACTCCACAGAAAGGCAAAAGCACTTTGCAGGCAAAATGCACAAGAAAATGATTAAAAGGTACATATACCAGACTTTATTATACAACTATATTAAAATTTTAAAATTACATACAAAAGCACACAAAAAAGTGCCTATTAGCACATGTGTAATCTTGGGATGTTGGTAATTTAATTATAAATACCACTCACTTTGTACTCATTATTGTAAAATTGTCAACCAATAGTCTCAGGGAAAAGAGTCTCAGGGATAAGAAAAAAGTTATCTACCTCCTTACCAGTGCTGCTTTCTATATCAGCAGTCAAGTTCCTATTTTGAATTAAAAACTGATCAATAATTGCATCTGTAAGGTGAAAAAAAAAAAAATAAAACACTTTCAGGTTGTGAATACACTTATAATTTATGTTAACAATATTAAATGTGCAGTAGGTTGACATAACACACAGTAAATTACTATGGCTGTATACATGTGAACTAAATGAAATGAAATCACAAAAATGAATGATGGTCTAAATTTTAAGCTTATCTACTATGCTATTTTAACATGGCATGTAGCTTTATGCCAGCAGTGGCTAGCGCATGTACTTATAAGTTTAGAAATTTGTTTCAGGAGATGACATTATTATCTGTACTGCCTAGTCAGGAACTCAAGTTGGGAGTCAGGCCTCATTTCACTCGTGGCTGTGTAGGTGGCTTTTTTAGCTTGATTCAAGACATGCGTGTAGACATGTGCATGATGAAAAAATTGTTTTGTTTTGTTTAGATTCGTTAATCTAGTTATTTAGTTTTGTAAATCTGGTTGATTTGTTCAATTAGTATTCGGGATTCGTATTCGGAATTCGATTGGCCTTTTTTCTTTGAATTTACCATTTTTTTCGATTCGAAACGTTCAAATCAATAAATTTTTAATCAGTCGAAACTAACATGTTATATTTTTTTTTTATTCGAATGCGGAAAAGTGAACAAACAAAAGAAAAATCTTCACCCAATGATGACAATGACTCTTTAAATCACCTTTAGCTTAAAGAGCTTGCAAAGTCAGAAGGTTTTTTATCTTAATGCATTCTATGAATTAAGATAAATAACCTTCTGTGTGTAGAAGCCACCCCAGCACCCCCTAATTACTTACCTGAGGCCCAGCTCTCTCCAATGATGTCCACGAATGTCTCTTAGCGGTCCAGGACACTCCTCCTTATTGGCTGAGACACAGCAGCGGCGCCGTTGGCTGTCGATCAGTCAGTCAGCCAATCAGGGGAAAGAGGGGGGTGGGGCTCCATGTCTGAATGGACACACGGAGCTGTGACTCAGCTCCAGTGCCACCATAGGCAGCTGCTGACTATTGGGGCACTCGATAAGAGGGAGGGGCCGGGAGCAGTGAAGTGGGACCCGAGAAGAGGAGGATCCAGGATGCTCTGTGCAAAACCAACTGCACAGAGGAGGTAAGTATAACATGTTTGTTAATTTGTTTTTTATTAAAATAAGCCTTTACAATCACTTTAACAAAAACAGCATTATTTTGAAATTGTACTCTAATAACACACAGTCTTTGCTTTCAGAAATATGTTTACAGTTCAAATCCGAATGGAATTCGATGTAAAATTCGATTCAAATTTAAAATAAAATTTTGGAAATTCAGCCAAATTTAATTTCGTTATCCGGAGCATTCTGTAAACTTTGTTTATACTGTAATTCAGGTATTCAGATATATCCGAATCTCTGAATAACGAAAAATTTGTCTGAATATTTATTATTATTTTATGTAGGTCTTTCGATTCAAAACAATAGTTCCATAATTTGTGAGGTTACAGTTGTCTTTTATTTAACATAATATTGTTGCCTGTTAATCAAAACCACCAGAATGGTTTGTGATGACAGTGAGGCTCTATATTGTATTTTGTTTATTTTTATTTTAGAGAAGACTCTTTCAGTGTCAGCATTATTGTTCAGTAGAAGCAGAAATGATGTTTTACAATTCACCAAAGCAGTGAAAGCATAGCGATCCTATCACAGCAGATTTCATTTTTGAAATGTGGAACCACGGGGTTTCAATATTAACAGACTCTTTAAATTCATTGCCTTGCAGTACTTTGAAATCATGAAACCCCTCCATTAATGTATCAACTTGGAAAATTGGATCATATAGTGGCATTTTCTTCTAAAAATAGTAGCCAATTCTCACATAGAAGTGTGTAACTTCTGTAAAGAACACATTCACATCTGCAAATTCTCAAACCTGTTTTTTTTTTGGAACTGTCTTGTTGTGAACAAACATCTTGGTACAAAAGGATTGAAGGGTTGTCTAATTCTGTGTTCAATACATTTGGCTGTTGACTAATGACATTTGGATTAGAAACCTGCTAAGTAACTTTTTGAAGAATTCAGATAGAGCAGGGTGAACCTTGTGGAGAATTACCTTTTCTTGTTGCAAAAAAGTGCGATAGTGTTGCACTTGAACAGAATAGGTAAAGTTCTGTTTTGGGACCACACATTCATTCTTTTACCCTTCTTAATTATGAATCTTTTACATTCTGCAACTCTATACACGATTTGATGGTAGGCATCTGGTCTAAAATTCTTCTTTCTCAAGTGAAAGCGTGTTTATATTACCTTCACTACTTTGCTATTTTCTGTTTTGCATAATTCACAACAGGTCTTCAGCTGTCTTATTCTTTTAGTATTTTTAGAATATTGAAAACTAAGGTTACAGTGAAGCTTAAGTGAAGAAGGTGACAAAAGCAGCCTTGGACAAAACATGCTGACTGTGGTTACTAACCAACTTCTGTAGGCCATTAAGTCTTCCTGTGTTAACACTTGCATTGTCTACCTACAAGCTCACACAATTTCTACATTGTAGAAGAAGTTCTAGAGTTCTGAATAACATAGCCATCAGATGAGGGATAGCATTTGCTGAATAGTCTGATTTGCAGAGCAGCATCTACAGCGTTTGTTGCAAGTTGTAATTTGCAAGAGGAGGATTCAAGAACACATACTAGCTAAGGGTAAAGTTTTTCACCATAGGCCATATTGCCTCAATCCAGATACCAGGTAAATAGTTCCTTTTTCAATATCAGTGAGAGCGCTGGTGCAGTTTGGTGCCAGTGCATTATTGATCCTGGCTGTGCACTTGCAACATCCACATAAACATTGCTTTGCAACTACAGAGTCTGCATTCTTTTGAAAAGTGAATCTGCATGGTCAGAGGCAGTCATTGCTAGGCTATGTTCAATCAAAAACCCTGTAAGCAGTGTTTCAACCTCAATCGTTTTATAAACAAGATCACTTTATCTCTACAAAAATGATTTCTTTGCTGTGCTCTATCCGCTCTCAGACCCAGTAACCCAGAGGATTTTCGGTGGGAAAGGTGTCTAAGTCAGATCTTGCCCCTAGGTATTCCTGCACCATGTAAAACAGACGCTGGCGATGGTTGCTGGAACCGATCATACCTTGGGGCTGCCGACTAAAAAATTGTCTGAACGCATCGGTCAGACGGCCACCTTCTCCACCGCTCCTTCTTTGACTGACCGAAGCCTCAGAAACACGTTGTCCAGAAACAGGAGTTTGTAACCTCCCAGTCTCTGGGAACGCGTTGCACAAACCTTTCTGCAAGGCCTCCCGAAGATGTTTCATCCTCTGCTCCCTCTGCAATGGCAAGATAAGGTCCGCAACCTTACCCTTGTAACGTGGATCAAGGAGGGTTGCCAGCCAGTATTGTTCTCCTTGATACAATCTCCTTGATACCAGGAATACGAGGATCCTTCTGCAGGATTTGCAGTATTAGGGAGGCCATGCAGCATAGGTTTGCTGAGGCATTCGGTCTGGAGGACGACATGATCCGCAGCCACCTCCTCCCAGCCACGTACAAGTCCATGGGTTTCTTGGGACTGTAAATGATCCCTTAAAGACTGCTGCTGATGCTGAGTGCCAGGCTCCACTTCCATACTGACACAATCCTCCTCCTCCTCCTCTTTCTGTGTGATCGGCGAGCACGCAGTAACACAGTCTGGATAAAGGGAGCCCTGAGAGCTAAGGAAGTCCTCCTCTTCCTGCCTCTGTTCTGTCCATTATTCCACGCAGCGTGTGCTCCAACAGGTGGACAAGGGGGACAGTGTCACTGATGCATGCACTGTCACCGCTCACCATCCTTGTGGCCTCCTCAAATGGTGACAGGACAGTTCATGCATCCCTGATCATGGCCCACTGGCGTGGGGAAAAAAAAAACAAGCTTCGCTGACCCTGTCCTGGTGCCATAGTCGCACAGGTACTCATTGATGGCCCTCTGCTGCATGTGCAGCTACTGCAGCATGGCCAACGTTGAGTTCAACCTGGTGGGCATGTCACAGATTAGGCGGTTCTTGGGCAGGTTAAATTCCTTTTGGGGGTCTGCCAGCCGAGCACTGGCATTATATGACCGACGGAAATGCACACAGACTTTCCTGGCCTGCCTCTGGACATCCTGTTAGCCCGGGTACCTGCCCAAGAACCACTGCACCACCAAGTTAAGGACGTGAGCCAAACAGGGCACATGTGTCATTTGTCCCTGTCGGAGGGCGGAGAGGATGTTGGCACCATTGTCACAAACCACCATTCTTGCCTTAAGTTGGCGTGGTGTCAACCACCTCTGAGCCTGCCCCTGCAGAGCTGACAGAACCTCTGCCCCAGTATGGCTCCTGTCCCCCAAGCACACCAGCTCAAGCACCGCATGGCATCTTTTTGCCTGCATATTTGAGTAGTCCCTTGAACGCCTACGGAGCACCGCTGGTTCAGAGGAGAAAGCACAGGAAGAGGCCATGGAGGAAGAAGAAGAAGAGGGGTGGAGGAGAGAGGTGTGTCAGAATCATTAGTAGTGGCATTTTGGAGGCGTGGTGGTGGAAGAACCTCCAACACTACTGGACCTTGTCCTGCATCCTTCCCAGCTGCCAGCAGAGTCACCCACTGCGCCATGAAACTTAGGTAACGTCCCTGTCCATGCCTGCTAGACCATGAGTCAGCGGTAATATGCACCTTACCGCTGACAGCCCTGTCCAGCGAGGCATGAACATTGCCTTCCACATGCCGGTAGAGAGCCGGAATCGCTTTCTGTGAGAAAAAGTGGTGTTTGGGTACCTGCCACTGAGGAACTGCACATTCCACAAACTCACGGAAGGGGGCAGAGTCTACCAACTGAAAAGGTAGCAGTTGAAGTGCTAGCAATTTTGCCAAGCTAGCATTCAACCGCTGGGCATGTGGTTGGCTGGGAGCGAACTTCTTTCGGCGGTGCAGCAGCTGGGGCAGGGAAATTTGCCTGGTACAATCTGACATCGGTGTACCGAAAGCAGATTGCCCACAAGTACTTGGCTGTGACATACCTAATTCTACACCTTCATTCCTCTCAGTGCAGGTCTCAGAGAGCACTGAAGGTATAGTGGGGTTGGAGATCTCAGCTGATGAGGAGCAAGGAGAGGTCCTCTTTGTTCTTTGGTGTGGGTCTTTTAGATACGCTTGCCAACGAACTGCATGGCAGGTCAACATATGTCTGGTCAAGCGTGTGGTGCCCAAGCGGGAGATGGATTGGCCACGCGAGATACGCTTGAGACATATGTTGCAAATAGCAGCGGTGCGATCTGATGCACTCGTCTCAAAAAAGGCCCACACCAAAGAACTTTTGGAATAATGCACAGAGACAGCAGCGCCCTGCACATGCGGAGCTTTGTGGTTTGATGCAGTCAGTGTGCTGCCCTTAGGCTGGCCCCTGGAGGGCATCCTGCCTCGTTGGTTTTGTGCCTCCTCCTCCTCTCTCCTATCAGGCACCCACGTTGAGTCAGTGACCTCATCATCCCCTCCCTCCTCATCACTGGAGCAAACCTGGCAGTATGCTGCAGCAGGGGGAGCATGACTGCCAGATTGCTGTCATTCTTGGGCACCCCCCCTGTCTATGCTCACGTTACTGCCTTCATCTAGCTCAGTATCATCATCAGAGCCTTCCTAAATGCTGGGCATCCTCCTGAAGCATGTACCCAACACTGTGGTCAAACAGTTCGAGGGAATCCTCAGGAGGACATGGTGGGGCTAGGGAAGGAGTAACTGGTGCCACTGAGCCGAGGGAGGAGGCCGCGTTGGCAGCTGCTTTGCCAGACAAAGTACCCTGAGCATGGGTGAGAGAGGATGAGGAGGATGAGGACGGCTTGGTCATCCACTCGACCAAGTCTTCTGCATGTTGCGGCTCAACACAGCCAGCTGCATTAAAAAAAGGCCAAGCGTGTCCCACGGCCACGTGCTGATGAAGATGCACCGTCACCATGACCAGCACTGTTGCCTCTAGACACAGAGCCTGCTTGCCGTCTTTTATTGGCTTGCCTTGTTAGCCTTCCAGACATACTGATGGCCTGCAGTGAGATGTAGCTGCACTAAGCTGGTATAAATATATATATATATATATATATTTATATATATATATACTGATACTGCAGATAGCAAAATCAACTGCCTGCCTGTAGTATGAGAACACCACCAATCTTCTACAGGTAGCTTTAGATGAACACTGTGCAGAGGTCGCACTACATTAACTTGTAGCTTTAGCTGAACACTGTGCAGAGGACGCACTACACCAATGTTAAAATAATGTAGCTGCCTGCGGTAGTGATATGATCAGGAAAACACCACCAACCTTCTACAGGTAGCTTTAGCTGAACACTGTGAAGAGGACGCACTACACTAATGTTAAAATAATGTAGCTGCCTGCAGTAGTGATAGGATCAGGAAAACACCACCAACCTTCTACAGATAGTTTTAGCTGAACACTGTGCAGAGGTCGCACTAGACTAACGTGTAAATAATGTAGCTGCCTGCAGTAGTGATAGGATCAGGAAAACACTACCAACCTTCTACAGTTAGCTTTAGCTGAACACTGTGCAGAGGTCGCACTACACTAATGTGTAAATAATGTAGCTGTCTGCGGTAGTGATAGGATCAGGAAAACACCACCAACCTTCTACAGATATCTTTAGCTGAACACTGTGCAGAGTACGCACTACACTAATGTTAAAATAATGTAGCTGCCTGCGGTAGTGATAGGATCAGGAAAACACCAACAACCTTCTACAGGTAGCTTTAGCTGAACACTGTGCAGAGGTCGCACTACACTAACGTGTAAATAATGTAGCTGCCTGCGGTAGTGATAGGATCAGGAAAACACCAACAACCTTCTACAGGTAGCTTTAGCTGAACACTGTGCAGAGGTCGCACTACACTAACGTGTAAATAATGTAGCTGCCTGCGGTAGTGATAGGATCAGGAAAACATCACCAACCTTCTACAGATAGCTTTAGCTGAACACTGTGCAGAGGACGCACTACACTAACTTGTAGCTTTAGCTGAACACTGTGAGGGGGATGCACTGCACTAACTTGTAACTTTAGCTGAAGACTGTGCACTACACTAACTTGTAGCTTTAGCTGAACACTGTTCAGAGAATGCACTACACTAACTTGTAGTTTTAGCTGAACACTGTGAGGAGGATGCACTACAATAACTTGTAGCTTTAGCTGAACACTGTGTACTACACTAACTTGTAGCTTTAGCTAAACACTGTTCAGAGGACACACTACACTAACTTGTAGCTTTAGCTGAACACTGTGCAGAGGTCGCACTACACTAACTTGTAGCTTTAGCTGAACACTGTGAGGAGGATGCACTACACTAACTTGTAGCTTTAGCTGAACACTGTGCACTACACTAACTTGTAGCTTTAGCTGAACACTGTTCAGAGGATGCACTACATTAACTTGTAGCTTTAGCTGAACACTGTGCACTACACTAACTTGTAGCTTTAGCTTAACACTGTTCAGAGGACGCACTACACTAACTTGTAGCTTTAGGTGAACACTGTGCAGAGGTCGCACTACACTAACTTGTAGCTTAAGCTGAACACTGTGCACTACACTAACTTGTACCTTTAGCTGAACACTGTGCAGAGGTCGCACTACACTAATGTGTAAATAATGTAGCTGCCTGCGGTAGTGATAGGATCAGAAAAACATCACCAACCTTCTACAGATAGCTTTAGCTGAACACTGTGCAGAGGACGCACTACACTAACTTGTAGCTTAAGCTGAACACTGTGAGGGGGACGCACTGCACTAACTTGTAACTTTAGCTGAACACTGTGCACTACACTAACTTGTAGCTTTAGCTGAACACTGTTCAGAGAATGCACTACACTAACTTGTAGTTTTAGCTGAACACTGTGAGGAGGATGCACTACAATAACTTGTAGCTTTAGCTGAACACTGTGTACTACACTAACTTGTAGCTTTAGCTGAACACTGTTCAGAGGACACACTACACTAACTTGTAGCTTTAGCTGAACACTGTGCAGAGGTCGCACTACACTAACTTGTAGCTTTAGCTGAACACTGTGAGGAGGACGCACTACACTAACTTGTAGCTTTAGCTGAACACTGTGCACTACACTAACTTGTAGCTTTAGCTGAACACTGTTCAGAGGATGCACTACACTAACTTGTAGCTTTAGCTGAACACTGTGCACTACACTAACTTGTAGCTTTAGCTTAACACTGTTCAGAGGACGCACTACACTAACTTGTATCTTTAGGTGAACACTGTGCAGAGGTCGCACTACACTAACTTGTAGCTTAAGCTGAACACTGTGCACTACACTAACTTGTAGCTTTAGCTGAACACTGTGAGGAGGACGCACTACACTAACTTGTAGCTTTAGCTGAACACTGTGCACTACACTAACTTGTAGCTTTAGCTGAACACTGTTCAGAGGATGCACTACACTAACTTGTAGCTTTAGCTGAACACTGTGCACTACACTAACTTGTAGCTTTAGCTGAACACTGTTCAGAGGATGTACTACACTAACTTGTAGCTTTAGGTGAACACTGTGCAGAGGTCGCACTACACTAACTTGTAGCTTAAGCTGAACACTGTGCACTACACTAACTTGTAGCTTTAGCTGAACACTGTGAGGAGGTCGCACTACACTAACTTGTAGCTTTAGCTGAACACTGTGAGGAGGACGCACTACACTAACTTGTAGCTTTAGCTGAACACTGTGCACTACACTAACTTGTAGCTTTAGCTGAACACTGTTCAGAGGATGCACTACACTAACTTGTAGCTTTAGCTGAACACTGTGCACTACACTAACTTGTAGCTTTAGCTGAACACTGTTCAGAGGACGCACTACACTAACTTGTAGCTTTAGGTGAACACTGTGCAGAGGTCGCACTACACTAACTTGTAGCTTAAGCTGAACACTGTGCACTACACTAACTTGTAGCTTTAGCTGAACACTGTGAGGAGGTCACACTACACTAACTTGTAGCTTTAGCTGAACACTGTGCAGAGGTCACACTAAACTAACTTGTAGCTTTAGCTGAACACTGTGAGGAGGACGCACTACACTAACTTGTAGCTTTAGCTGGACACTGTGCACTACACTAACTTGTAGCTTTAGCTGAACACTGTTCAGAGGATGCACTACACTAACTTGTAGCTTTAGCTGAGCACTGTGCAGAGGTCACACTACACTAACTTGTAGCTTTAGCTGAACACTGTGAGGAGGACGCACTACACTAACTTGTAGCTTTAGTTGAACACTGTGCACTACACTTACTTGTAGCTGAACACTGTTCAGAGGACGCACTACACTAACTTGTAGCTTTAGCTGAACACTGTGCAGAGGTCACACTACACTAACTTGTAGCTTTAGCTGAAAACTGTGAGGAGGACGCACTACACTAACTTGTAGCTTCAGCTGAACACTGTGAGGAGGACGCACTACACTAACTTGTAGGTTTAGCTGAACACTGTGCACTACACTAACTTGTAGCTTTAGCTGAACACTGTTCAGAGGACGCACTACACTAACTTGTAGCTTTAGCTGAACACTGTGCAGAGGTCGCACTACACTAACTTGTAGCTTTAGCTGAATACTGTGAGGAGGATGCACTACACTAACTTGTAGCTTTAGCTGAACACTCTGAGGAGGACGCACTACACTAACTTGTAGCTTTAGCTGAACACTGTGCACTACACTTACTTGTAACTTTAGCTGAACACTGTTCAGAGGAGGCACTACACTAACTTGTAGCTTTAGCTGAACACTGTGCACTACACTAACTTGTAGCTTTAGCTGAACACTGTTCAGAGGACGCACTACACTAACTTGTAGCTTTAGGTGAACACTGTGCAGAGGTCACACTACACTAACTTGTAGCTTAAGCTGAACACTGTGCACTACGCTAACTTGTAGCTTTAGCTAAACACTGTGAGGAGGTCACACTACACTAACTTGTAGCTTCAGCTGAACACTGTGCAGAGGTCACACTAAACTAACTTGTAGCTTTAGCTGAACACTGTGAGGAGGATGCACTACACTAACTTGTAGCTTTAGCTGGACACTGTGCACTACACTAACTTGTAGCTTTAGCTGAACACTGTTCAGAGGATGCACTACACTAACTTGTAGCTTTAGCTGAGCACTGTGCAGAGGTCACACTACACTAACTTGTAGCTTTAGCTGAACACTGTGAGGAGGACGCACTACACTAACTTGTAGCTTTAGCTGAACACTGTGCACTACACTTACTTGTAGCTTTAGCTGAACACTGTTCAGAGGACGCACTACACTAACTTGTAGCTTTAGCTGAACACTGTGCAGAGGTCACACTACACTAACTTGTAGCTTTAGCTGAACACTGTGAAGAGGACGCACTACACTAACTTGTATCTTCAGCTGAACACTGTGAGGAGGACGCACTACACTAACTTGTAGGTTTAGCTGAACACTGTGCACTACACTAACTTGTAGCTTTAGCTGAACACTGTTCAGAGGACGCACTACACTAACTTGTAGCTTTAGCTGAACACTGTGCAGAGGTCGCACTACACTAACTTGTAGCTTTAGCTGAATACTGTGAGGTGGATGCACTACACTAACTTGTAGCTTTAGCTGAACACTGTGCACTACACTAACTTGTAGCTTTAGCTGAACACTGTTCAGAGGATGCACTACACTAACTTGTAGCTTTAGCTGAACACTGTGCACTACACTAACTTGTAGCTTTAGCTGAACACTGTTCAGAGGACGCACTACACTAACTTGTAGCTTTAGGTGAACACTGTGCAGAGGTCGCACTACACTAACTTGTAGCTTTAGCTGAACACTGTGCACTGCACTAACTTGTAGCTTTAGCTGAACACTGTTCAGAGGATGCACTACACTAACTTGTAGCTTTAGCTGAACACTGTGCAGAGGTCACACTAAACTAACTTGTAGCTTTAGCTGAACACTGTGAGGAGGACGCACTACACTAACTTGTAGCTTCAGCTGAACACTGTGAGGAGGACGCACTACACTAACTTGTAGCTTTAGCTGAACACTGTGCACTACACTAACTTGTAGCTTTAGCTGAACACTGTTCAGAGGACGCACTACACTAACTTGTAGCTTTAGCTGAACACTGTTCAGAGGACGCACTACACTAACTTGTAGCTTTAGCTGAACACTGTGCAGAGGTCGCACTACACTAACTTGTAGCTTTAGCTGAATACTTTGAGGAGGATGCACTACACTAACTTGTAGCTTTAGCTGAGTACTGTGAGGAGGATGCACTACACTAACTTGTAGCTTTAGCTGAACACTGTGCAGAGGTCGCACTACACTAACTTGAAGCTTTAGCTGAACACTGTGAGGAGGACGCACTACACTAACTTGTAGCTTTAGCTGAACACTGTTCAGAGGTCGCACCACATTAACTTGTAGCTTTAGCTGAACACTGTGAGGAGGACGCACTACACTAACTTGTAGCTTTAGCTGAACACTGTGCACTAAACTAACTTGTAGCTTTAACTGAACACTGTGAGGAGGACGCATTACACTAACTTGTAGCTTTAGCTGAACACTGTGCAGAGGTCGCACTACATTAACTTGTAGCTTTAGCTGAACACTGTGCAGAGGTCACACTAAACTAACTTGTAGCTTTAGCTGAATACTGTGAGGAGGATGCACTAAACTAACTTATAGCTTTAACTGAACACTGTGAGGAGGACGCATTACACTAACTTGTAGCTTTAGCTGAACACTGTGCAGAGGTCGCACTACATTAACTTGTAGCTTTAGCTGAACACTGTGCAGAGGTCGCACTACACTAACTTGTAGCTTTAGCTGAATACTGTGAGGAGGATGCACTACACTAACTTGTAGCTTTAGCTGAACACTGTGCACTACACTAACTTGTAGCTTTAGCTGAACACTGTTCAGAGGATGCACTACACTAACTTGTAGCTTTAGCTGAACACTGTGCACTACACTAACTTGTAGCTTTAGCTGAACACTGTTCAGAGGACGCACTACACTAACTTGTAGCTTTAGGTGAACACTGTGCAGAGGTCGCACTACACTAACTTGTAGCTTTAGCTGAACACTGTGCACTGCACTAACTTGTAGCTTTAGCTGAACACTGTTCAGAGGATGCACTACACTAACTTGTAGCTTTAGCTGAACACTGTGCAGAGGTCACACTAAACTAACTTGTAGCTTTAGCTGAACACTGTGAGGAGGACGCACTACACTAACTTGTAGCTTCAGCTGAACACTGTGAGGAGGACGCACTACACTAACTTGTAGCTTTAGCTGAACACTGTTCAGAGGACGCACTACACTAACTTGTAGCTTTAGCTGAACACTGTTCAGAGGACGCACTACACTAACTTGTAGCTTTAGCTGAACACTGTGCAGAGGTCGCACTACACTAACTTGTAGCTTTAGCTGAATACTTTGAGGAGGATGCACTACACTAACTTGTAGCTTTAGCTGAGTACTGTGAGGAGGATGCACTACACTAACTTGTAGCTTTAGCTGAACACTGTGCAGAGGTCGCACTACACTAACTTGAAGCTTTAGCTGAACACTGTGAGGAGGACGCACTACACTAACTTGTAGCTTTAGCTGAACACTGTTCAGAGGTCGCACCACACTAACTTGTAGCTTTAGCTGAACACTGTGAGGAGGACGCACTACACTAACTTGTAGCTTTAGCTGAACACTGTGCACTAAACTAACTTGTAGCTTTAACTGAACACTGTGAGGAGGACGCATTACACTAACTTGTAGCTTTAGCTGAACACTGTGCAGAGGTCGCACTACATTAACTTGTAGCTTTAGCTGAACACTGTGCAGAGGTCACACTAAACTAACTTGTAGCTTTAGCTGAACACTGTGAGGAGGACGCACTACACTAACTGTAAATAGTCTAGCTGCCTGACTGTAATACTAATAGGATCAGAAGAATACCAGCAATTTTCTTCAGGTAGCTGTAAATACTGTAACAACACAAGCCTGCCTGTCAGTAGGAAGATAATAACAGGAATGGATCTAGCTAAACTGAATACAGTGTATATATATATATAATATACAACACCTGGGATGCATATATATATATACACAATACACTGTAAGTGCAGCTAACTCACTGACTGTCCTGCCTAATCTATCTAATTGAAATCTAATGACACTGTCTCTCTGTCTCTGTCTCTCAATGCCGGAACACACTACACAGGGCCGTCGTGCAGGTGGCCTTATATAGTGTGGGGCATGTACTAAACCCCCTGAGCCGTAATTGGCCAATGCCACCCTGGCTTTGGCCAATTACAGCTCTCTCTACAGACGGCGCTGTGATTGGCCAAGCATGCAGGTCATAGTGCATGCCTGGCCAATCATCAGCCAGCAGTGCACTGCGATGCCGCAGTGAATTATGGGCTGTGACGTGCCACACGAATTTTGCGCAAACGGCCCATATCGTTTGCAATTCGGCGAACGGGCTAACAGACGATGTTTGAGTCGAACATGGGTTCGACTTGAACATGAAGCTCATTCCTAGTGCTGAGTAATCTTTCCTGGGCCACTCTTTACTGACAGCAGTCCTTCCAACATTGGAGTGGAAAGTTTATTCCTATGATCAGTTTTCATTAATTTTAGAGAAGAGAACACACGTTCTACCTCAGCTGTCTCATGGGGAAGGGAAAGCATATTTTTTGCAAATTTAACCAGATGTGGGAATTTAGGTACTTTCAGATTGTCCGGATCGATACTGCAGCTTTGTCCTACCTGCCAAAAAGAATCATAAGTGTGAGTCTCAGGATCACTAAAATCTGTCACTTGATATTCTATAAATTCAGTATGCAGTGTGTCAAATTCAGATGGGGGAACAATTTGAGGAAAATGCTTGGCAAGTTCTAAAATGTCCCCAGAATTTGCAGTAGACCTGTTTAAAGGCTTTAGTAAAGCCAACAGCTGAATAATTCGGTTTCCAATAGGCATTTGTTTTTTAATTGCAGTTACAGCTCTTGTGTAAAATGTCATTACTTGCACCATGAACTGATGAACAGCTGACAAATCATCTACTGTAGACAAATTTTCTTTTGTTTGGTATCCAATAAAAATGGCATCTGTCGATTTGAAGTTTGCACTATTAGTGTGGTCAAATCGAATCAGTGCATCATTGTGAATGGAAACCAACAGGTCTGGCCTGATAAAGTAGCCCATGAGACTTTTCAGCAGTTGGCAATACCTGAAGTACAAGTCAGGTAACATAGGTGAATTGCTCTGGAAAATTTTATTGAACTGTGTGAAATTTGGCAAAACTGCTTGAAGAAACAAAAAGTAGCACTTAGTGATTGGATCCTGTAGCTTAATGCTTATTCTGTCAACAGTTACCAAGCGATCTGAATCATCACTTCACTGAAAATAACTTAACAGAGCATCATATTGATTCAGAGTGCGGTTGACACAATCAAGCATTGAAAGCCAGCTAGTAGAACAAAGTTGTAGAATCTTTAGACAATCTGCATCTACAAATTCCTGAAATTCATGATACAACTGTAAACATTTACAACTATGTGCAAAGTGGCTATGTATGTCTCTGCAAAGTTGCTCAATAGTTTTTGGTATGGCTTTACAGGCATCTGCAGCACACAAGGCAGCAACATGGCAGGTACAATGAATGTGAAAAATATAAGGCTGCTCTACTTTAAAGCAGGACAGCACAGAGTTTCTAGGATCAACCATTACACTTGCACCATCTGTACCAAGAGCCATTACATTTCTTAGGAGTATACCATCTTCCAGAAAAGATTGTTTAATCTTCTCAAAAATAGCATCAGCAGTTGCTTCAGTGAGATCAAGGAGGCGGTAGAACTGGTATTTGGTTCTACCAGCTTCTTCATTAAAATAAATGACAACCATAGCTAATTTTTTGCTTGTTGATATGTCAGTAGTTTCATCAATCAGTAAGGAAAAGTGACAATATGTAAGCCTTATGCACAACTCCTCTTTGCGACACTTGCCAATGACATTCTTAACCAACATGAAACCTTTAGTTCACTTACAATTGATGGATTTTGCGATTTTGGAGGCTGGAAACCAGTCAGTGACATTATGGGTAAGATCATCTAACAGGCTTAATGCTACAATTTTTTGTGTAATAAAATTTACCATTTGTTGCTCACTTTCGAAAGTCCTTTTCTTATGAGCCAACACTACTGGATCTGGTAGTGTTTGCTTATCAAAACTAACAATACCAGTACTAGCTTGCCTAGCTGCAGCAATAGCCTTGTGTTTTGACCTTGTGCAATGACTGCGTACATCACGAACACCACCATATTCAATGCTGAAGACTTTTTTGCACCACACACACTTTGCATTTTGTTTTGATTCAGCATCTGCTCTTAACCAGAATTTGAACTCAACGTCTGTCAGCCAAGCAGCAACAAAAGAACAAAGCCTAACTTTGTGAGGTTTTTTTGCACAAGGTCGTGGTGCCTCTTCCATAATGTCTAAAGCGGAACTGCAGAGTACAGACAGTGCAACCTACGGCAAACTCAAGTCCTGAAATGTGTTGTATTACAAGGTCACAGTGCAAAATTTCTTTGAACAAACCTTAAAAGAATGTGCCATGAACTAATAGAAAACTGCCTTGTGTGCTGCAGATGCCTGAGAAAAACCCAATAGCAGCATGCCGACTCGCAAAATAGGGTTCACATGCACCTTATTTACAGGCTGTCTCGGAAACTGCAGTAATTACAGTAATGACCCGGAAATTGAAACCAAATTCCAGAATTGCTGGGTCAAGTTATCACTTACGGTTCTCATACTCTACTCATGACCATGTGAGAAGGTTACAGCGCAATACCTGTAGGACTAGAAAAAAAGTGTTTGCTTTTTTTTCAGCCTTTCTCTCTTTGTGCAGCTTCTGCGTATATCGTTATCATTTACACCAAGACAATGATTTGAAAATAGAATTGGGGTAATTGGTTTCTCTTTTAGCTTTACTGATATATTACAATAAATGGCAAACATTTCAAGTTTCGAAAACGTCAAGAGAAGTGAGGAAAAATATTCATTGCTGTAGTGCGGTGCTCTGAAAAAAGATGTCAACAAAAGTTTCAAAAATTTGCAAAGGAGGTATTTTTTCAAAGCACTGTACCTAATTTTTACCTATGGTCCACAAGGTTGTCCCGCTCGTCAGTTTATTATTCTTTTTAGTTCTCTTTGAAGCCTTAGAATGGGTGTCTCTGTAAGTCATTTAATCTGTTACCATGGCAACAGGACAGAGTCATTGAAATTTGACAGGAACTGTTGTTTTATCCAAGAATGCCAAAGTTTTTCAAATTTTGGAATTTGATTTTGATCGATGGCTACCATCTTAGCATGGGACATTGTATTATTCATTCTGTGAATTGTTTCTGCTAGTACCAATGTAGGAGATTTCCATGCCTTGGCCACTGTTTGTTTTGCAGCCGTTATTAGTTGGATCATAAGTTTGAATTGAGAGAGTGTTAACCATTCCGGTTTTAGATTAAGTAAAGTTATATATGGATCTGGTTGTATTATTTTTTTAAATATTTTAGATGCAATCACGAAGACTTCCTTCCAGAAGGTTTGGATTACTGGGCACGTCCACCATATGTGTAAATGTGTGCCTATTTCTGGGCATCCTCGAAAACAAAGAGCTGAGGTATTAGGTGAATATTTTGCCACTCTAGCGGGTACAAGGTACCAGCGAGTTAGGACTTTATAATTTGTCTCCAGTGCTAAGATGTTGGGTGAAGATGACTTAGATGTGAGCCATATGTTAGACCAGTCCGTGTCTTCTAAAGTTCGTCCCAGGTCCTCCTCCCACTTCTGAACGTAAGAGGGTCTATTAAGATTTACTACTCCATATATTTGATTATAAAGTGATGAAATTGTACCTTTAGCAAATGGATCTTTTGTACCGATTGATTCAAAAATGGATAATTGGGATAATTATGTATCCCCCTTTAGGAATGGTGTATAGAAATTTTTGATTTGGAGATATCTAAATATCTCAGAGTTTGGTAGATCATATTTTTCTCTAAGCGATGGGAATGAAAGGAATGATTTAGATGCTATGAAGTCATTTAGTGTCTGAATGCCTGATGTTGTCCATGCTTTAAAAGGATTTGGGTAGATCCATGCCGGATAAAAGGCCGGATTTCTGATAAAAGAAAGGAGAGGATTGTGTGGAGATTGTAACTGATATTTGGTTTTTAGTTTATCCCAGAGAGATAAGAAGTGTTTAGTTATGGGATTATGAATTTTAAAGCGGTCTTTAGGATCAAGCCATAACAAGTTTGATATTAATAGAGGGTCATTTTCTGAAGCCTCTATAAATACCCATAATGGGATTTCCTGTTTTGCATGGTATTTGGACAGACTGGCCAAATGTGCTGCTCTGTAGTAGTTAGTAAAATTAGGGTATCCCAGGCCTCCTTTATTTTTGGGAAGATGTAGTGTGTGTATAGGTATACGTGGTTTAGAAGAGCCCCATATAAACGAAGTTGCTTTTTTTTGTACTATTCTCAAAAAATAGGAAGGAATTGGAATAGGGAGGACTCTGAATAGATAAAGCAATTTGGGTAGAATAGTCATTTTGATTGCATTAATCTTCCCTATCCAGGATAAAGGAAGTTGCGACCATTGTTTTATTAGATTTGTGATCTCTCTTAATACAGGAGGATAATTGGTTGAGAATAAGTCAGAATGAGATGCTGTTAAATGAATTCCAAGATATGGGATTGATTTTTCTGCCCATGTGAATGGGAGTGCAGCCCTAGCCGGGATCAATTCCATGTTTGTGAGCGAATTATTAAGCACTAGGCATTTCTTAGGATTAATCATAAGGCCGGCTAGGGCTGCAAATCCATCAAGAGCTGGTATTAAGTTAGGACCAGAGACCTGTGGTGATGATAGAAAAAGTAATATATCGTCTGCAAATATACATAATTTGTGTGTAATACCTCCTACTTCAATGCCAGTTATAGTTTGGTTTGTTCTGATGTATTGGGCCATGGGTTCGAGTATAAGGGCAAATAATAAGGGAGATAATGGGCAACCCTGTCGGGTACCTCTTTCGATATTAAAGGCATCAGATTTGTATCCAGCATATTTTATATAGGCTTTGGGTTTATTATATAATGCTTTGATCCATGTTAAAAAGTGGGGTCCAAAACCCCATTTTTGTAATGAATATTGCATATATTGCCAGGATACTGTGTCAAATGCCCTCTTAATATCGAGAGATAGAAAACATAAAGGGATTTTCCGTTTTTTAGCAATATGTGCCAATAACACTGCCCTGCGTATATTATCGCCTGCCTGTCTATTTGGCATGAAGCCTACTTGATCTCTATGTATTAAATTTCCTATAATGCTATTGAGGCGTTTTGCTATTATTTTTGCTAATAATTTAATATCAAGGTTTAACAGAGAGATAGGCCGATAATTCACACAGGAAGTATCATCAGAAAGGGGTTTTGGGATCATACAAACAATTGCCATTAGTGTTTCTTGCCGAAAAGAATGTCCTTCTAGAAGTTTGTTAAAAGTTTCAGTGAGAATGGGAGAGAGTATTTCTGAGAATGTTTTATAGTATAAAGCCGAGTAGCCGTCTGGGCCTGGTCTTTTGTTAAGTTTTAGGTCTTTTATGCCGTTAGCAACTTCATCTATAGTTATAGGCTCATCCAAACTGCTTTTTTGATTCTGAGACAACTCAGGTAAGGTTATTTTTGAGAAGAAGGATTCAGCCTCTGTAGGATTAAATTCATTGTTTGTCTTGTATAAAGTTGCAAGATGTGAGTGAAATTTATGGACCATTTTAACTGGATTACAAGTATAAACATTTTTTTATAATTTCAAACGTATTAGTTTGAAAGATTTGTTAGTTGAATTTAATGCCCGAGCCAAATATGTACCTGGTTTGTTTGTATTCATGTAGAAATTGTGTTTGGAGCGTTTGAGGGATTTATCAACTGACTCAGTGAGAAATAGATCGTATTCCAATCTAGATTTTTCCAGATGAGATTTTGTACTCTGAGATGGATTATCTTGGAATGATATGTAGGCTGCATTAAAATTGAGTTCTAGTTTTTTTGCTAGATTTTTGCGTTCCCGTTTAAATAGTGCCATTTGTCTTTGTATTGTACCACGCAAGACAGGCTTATGAGCTTCCCACAGTGTTATTGGGGAAATGTCTGTTGTATTATTAATTGATATGTATTCCTTTAAAGCTTGTTCAATGGCCATCTGATGTAGTGGGTGTTTGAGCATTATGTCCGGTAAGTACCACGTTGGGTCATGCGCTTTTGGTATGGCTGAGGCTATAGTAGTGTATACTGCATTATGGTCAGACCACGGAATCGGAATTATATCTGATGCAATAATTTCTGGTATCATTCCTATTGTTAGAAAAATATGATCTATTCTGGTGAAGGTTTGATGAGGGTGCGAGAAATAAGTGAATTTCTTTTTCATTGGGTTACTTTCTCTCCACGAATCTACCAGATTGTATTTGGAAAGAAGTTGAGAAAAAGGTAATCTAGAGGTTATTTTGGATGGTGTAAAAGGTGATTTATCTAGAAATGGGAGGAGGACCTGGTTCGAATCCCCGCACATTATCACTGTTCCTATTTTGTGTGTATTAATCACTTGTAATATATGTGAGAGGAATGGTGTAGGTTGTTTGTTAGGAGCGTAGTAGGAAATCACCGTGATTGCTGTATCCATTATATAACCCATGAGTATCAGGTATCTACCTTCTGGGTCTTTAATTTCTGATGATAAGGTGAATGGTGTGGATCAGTGAAATGCAATTAGAGTTCCCCTTTGTTTGGTACAGGCAGAAGCCGTGTAAATTTGTTGATAAAAAGGAGAAATATATTTTGGAGTAGAATCTTTGGTGAAGTGTGTTTCTTGGAGGCATACTATGTGAGCCTTCTTGTTATGGAAAGTACGGAAGGCTTTCGTCCTTTTTTGAGGGACATTTATTCCCTGAACATTCAGGGAAAGTATATTCAGTGGTGCCATGGCAACAGATCAAATAGTTTTGACTTACTTTTTGTTATGCAGAGCTGACTGCGCAGATCAAGCTGTGTGGACTGAAGAGATGAAAAGATAGAAAAGAAACCAGTGAATTCTGGAGTAAAGAGTAAACAAAAAACATATGAGATTAGATGATACATTGTATAAATTATTTTTTGCAAGTAATCACAATTTACCCGTGAAAGAGAATAAATATCCCTCTCAGGAGAATAAGTGCCTTCGTCACACTCCCACATAATATGGTTGGGAGAATGAGGAGGGCTAATGGGGGTACACGGACCTTCCGCTTACAGGAGAGAAGTGCTATGTCAAAAGACATCAAAATGATGATTCATTAATTGGAGTGCAGAATATGGTTTTTGTTGAAATTATTTATTCCAGGGTGGTTGTATATGGTTAGTCTTGCCCTAGGCTAAATAATTCAGTTAGAAAGGTACTGTTAATAACTTTGGTATTGATGAAGATAGTTTGAATTATTTTGGGATTTTAACCCTTTTAGAGTAAACAATTACATATTTTATTCATATGTAACTGTTTAGATATGTTAACTCATAAAATTGAGGTTGTATTGCTTCAGATTAGAATAAACAAAAACATAGTTCTAGGAACTAGTTAGGTAATAATATATTTGTTTTAAGAAAAGAAAGAAAAAGCTTCCATTACTTCTGGATTATTGAACATATTTGTCCTAAAAAGTAATAAATCTATTGTTATTACCTGAAAATATATAACGGAACAAGAATTTCCTTATTTCACTTATATATTCTAAGGCTATAAGAATCAGAAGTAGTAAGAAATATAACTGGAATGTAACATGATCCCACACAGTGTGTGACTATCAGAATGCAGTCACATTCAGTTATAAATACAGGTTTTTTTATAGAGAACCATCTCTTAGTATAATAAATGAAGAGATATCAGGAATTAGGATGTCAGTCCATTGAATCTTCTTGGTCCATGGATGATGTGGCATAACGGCCTCTTTTGTGAGAATGATGATTCCCATTTTGTTCTGAAATTTTCTGGGTGCTGCCTGAAGGTGAAGATGATGCCATTCTTCTGCGTGTGGGAGAGTTGCTGCTTGTGGGTTCTGTCAGATTTAATTTTAAAAGGGTTTGTTGTAGTTCATCTGCTGATCTGCTTCTGTAAATTGTACCTTGGTAGTTAAATCTGACTGAAAAGGGGAAGCCCCATTGATACATAATGTTGTGGCGTTGCAGTTCCATTAGTTGGGGTTTCATGGATCGTCTTTTAGTAATAGTAAGTTGGGATAGGTCAGCAAAAATTTGATAATTGTGTCCTTGAAAATTAAGTTCCTTTTTTTCTCTTGCAGCAATTAGTATTTGTTCTTTCGTTCTGTAGTAAGGAAATTTTGTGATTATATCACGTGGGGGTCCATCTTTCTTTTTGGCTGTGAGGGCTCTGTGTACTCTGTCCAGTTCTAAACGTTCAATAGGGATATCTGGCTTTAGTTCTTGTAATAGAGCAGTAATAGTAGATTGCAGGTCTGTCACAGTTTCAGGTATTCCCCTTATGCGCAAGTTGGAACGTCTGGCTCTATTTTCGTAATCTTCGAGCTTAGTTTGAAGTATTAAATTCTCTTCTTTTAATTGTTCCAATTCTGTTATATTTTCTTGGGTTGTAATTTCAATTTCATCCATTTTTATTTCTAAGGCTGCGGTGCGGTTTCCCAGCTCTCTTATTTCTTTGGTTAGGCTTTTTGTTATTTGGTCTGAGGTTTGTTTTAAAGCCTTATGAAGCATCTTTTCAAATTGTAATAATATTACTGGGGATGCTGAGGAGGCTTGTGGAGAAGTTTGTGAGAGGATTTGTTCTGTATCTGACTCAAATGGAGAGTCTTGCTGTGACATTTTCTGTCTGTGAGAGCGCCCTGATGCTGTATATTGTGAGGTGACTGGAGCTGCTTTAGTTGCAGTGAGTGCCTGTGAGCTCTTTGTGAGGTGATTTTTATTTCTGCCACGGCTTCCTCCCAGTACCATATTTCCTGCCCAAACTTTCACAGTTTGTTCCCTAGGGCAAAAAGGTTCAAATGGATACCTTTTGAGCCTGCAGGCTCCGCTTTGTCCTTCTCTTCTCTCCTCAGCGGTGCGGATCTCTAACAATGCATGTCTGCTCCGCTAGACTCCGCCCTTTACCTATATATTTTTCTCCAATGCTTTATGCCTAATACTAGCCCAATTTTTTTTTTCTGAATTTACATAGTTAGTCAGCTTTAAAAAAGACACCAGTACATCTAGTTCAACAAGTAAAAAAAAAAAAAAAAATTCAAACAATCCCATATACACAATCCTATACCTGCAGTTGATCCAGAAGAAGGCAAAAAAACCCCAGCAAAGCATGATCTAAGTTGCTGCAGCAGGGGGGAAAATTCCTTACTGACCCCCCGAGAGGCAATCAGATTTTCCCTGGATCAACTTTACCTATAAATGTTAGTAGGATACCTGCATGAGGCAAGCCATCACTCCAGAGCAGAGGCTCGCCGCCACCCTGCGGTACTTGGCGATGGGGAGAAGCCTGCAGGACTTGAAGTTCTCGACAGGCATCTCCCCCCAGGCTCTGGGGATCATTATCCCAGAGACCTGTTCTGCCATCATCCAGGTCCTGCAGAAGGAGTATATGAAGGTAAGATTTTTATCCTTTAATATCACATTTTATTGTATTTAATGTTTGATAATATATTGTATTTCTTTCCTCATTCCCTAATTACCATGATTGGAATATGCTGTGAATGTCCCCTTTGTTCTCATGCATGCTGGATTTTTATGTACTTATTTTTTTTGTCCTTCATACATATTTGCCTTCACTTACCTCCCCAGCATGGTCTCCTGGCCCTATATTCACCTCATGTAGTCACTTAACAATGTATTTTATCAACTCCATAGTAGTGCTTTACCCCAAACACCCCCTAAAATGTTTTAAAATGTGATTTGTGCTTTAAATTCAGGCAGAGTGCCAGAGGCTTTTTTGGGGGGTCCCCAAATCATTTGGAACCCTCCCTCCCCCAACTGCTAAGTCAGCTGATACCAATTCTCTATCTATCCTCAATCCTCTATCTGCTGACTTTGCCAAACCCATAAACACTATACCCACCTCTTTAGTGGTCAGATGTATGGATGAATTCCCCAAAGCATGTAGTGCAAGGGTCTGCCTGAATACTTTCAAATGGTACTGTTTAAAGTTTTTGTATCCTATTATTATCTTGATAGGTAATAGCAGAATTTCCAAATGTGCTCAAATTATCTACAGTGTGTAATTATATCTTTGTATTATGACACTTCTTACCTGTCCAGTGGGCTGTCAATAGTGTAACTAAGGAGGGGCTGGCCAAAGTAATACCCATTATTTAGGCATTCATCTCTCAATGAAGTGGAGAGGGTTACCTGTCCAAGAGCTCCACCCCCCCTAAATTGTTAGAGATGGCCCATGGGGGGGGGGAATCTGATAGGTGTACCTTATACTTTGGTCTTTTTCAAAACTCCCTCAAATAAATGTTATCTTGATGTTGGCCAAGAATGTTTGTGTCTAATCTGCTTTCCCTGTTTATGTGCAAAATGACTAATTTTTTTTGTTGTTTGACTCCACAGTTTCCTTCCACACCACAGGAATGGCAGACTGTGGCCTCCCACTTTGCCCAGCGGTGGGACTTTCCTAACTGCGTAGGGGCAATTGATGGGAAACACGTCCACATCGTCCCACCACCCAACTCGGGGTCATACTATTTCAACTATAAGGGGTTCAATAGTATTGTGATGTTGGCGGTGGTGTCGGCTACTTACGAGTTCCTGTATGTGGACATGGGGAAGAGTGGCCGGATGTCCGATGGTGGAGTCATCGCCCAGATGGAGTTCTACAGGCATCTCCAGAATGGCAGCTTGGACTTGCCACCTCCAGAAGACAATGTGGAAGGACTCCCATTCGTCCTCGTTGCAGATGAAGCGTTTGCGCTTGGAGACCATCTTATGCAGCCATTCCCGATGAGGACCATCACCCCGGACCAGAGGGTTTTTAATTACCGGCTGGCCAGAGCCAGAAGGGTGGTGGAGAACACGGTTGGAATCATGGCCAGCCGGTTCCGCCTATTTCTTAAACCCATACACATGGCGGAGTACAAACTGAATCATATCATCCTGGGGTGCTGTGTTCTACACAACTTTTTACGGCAACATTCTGCCAACTATGCTGGCTCAGTTGGGCCTGAGGCTGGAATTTAAAATGAACCAACCCTGACGGCGCTTGAAAATGGCCGTCCTGGCTTGCCCCCCCCCCCGAGTGCCCGTGATGTCCGTCTAAGATACCTTGAATACTTTGCGGGTGGGGGGCTATCAATATGCCAGACAATGTCTGAAACCTTTTACAAATAAAATAAAAAAAACTACTAAAATCTTTGGTGACATTTACTGCTTGCGTTTCTTTTAGCTGACCCTGACAGAAATGTGGTGAGTTCTGAAAATGGCGTGATTGTGTAACATTACAAAGCATTGTTGGGTGTTATTTACTAAAGGCAAAGACACTTTGCACTACAAGTGCACTTGAAACTGTACTTGTAGTGCAAAGTGGATTTTCCCTTAGGAAATAACCCCCATTGTCACTGAAAACACCAATTAGAGCACAACAAAAGTTTTGGAGCGTTGAAACAATAATCCACACATTCTTGATTAACAATCTTTTTAATACCAGCACAATCACATGTGCATTTAGAAAAGGTTTTTAAAACAAACCAACATGTTTGTTGTTTAACAATTGTTGGGGTCACAGAAAAAGTAGAAATGTCCATTTACGATAAAACAGGCATGTTTAAAACCAACAAGAAAGACACAAATCTTGAACTTACAAAGTTCACATTTGGTAGAACTTGAAGGCAATATCAGACATGAGTATTTAGAAACTGTGTTTGATATTGCATTCAGATGGGGTGAAGTTACCCCCAGGAAAGCCAAATTTTGAGGATGCACACCAATTGCTGAATGTCAACATGTGCTAGCTGCCATCACGGGGGATCAAGGGATGTGTTTTGTGGGTGCAACCCCTTCCTCACAGCTACTTTATTATTGAGGAAGGGGTTGCACCCCCAAAATGCATACATTGATCTCCCGTGATGGCAGACAGCACATGTTGACACACTGTGTGCCTCTTCAAAATTTGGCTTTTCGCAAAAATGTCAAACAATGGTAAACATTTTTAGCTCACAAAAAGCACAAAAAAGGGATTTTGAGGGGTTTTAAACACTCCCTAAAACATCAATGATGTTCTTCATTTTTTTTTTTAACATCATTGATGCTTTTCTGGATGTTTTCCAAGTCCCTATTACACCCCATGATCTCCCTGATCAGGATCTGTGTACTTTCTGAGGTGCAATGCCCTGGATCCATAACATCACGATCACCTAAAAAGATAGAAACAAAAACACACAATGTATTATAAATATGCCGGCATCCATCTCTTACCCGAGCCTGTGGTCGCAGACACTCACCTGTTGTGGTGACTAGTTCCACCACGTCTCCTTCCTCCTCCTCCTCCTGTTGGCTTGGGTGGGTCTCCACTTCTTCATGAGGTGGGGGGTCTCTGGTCTCCTCGAAAGAGGGGTGTCCTCCGAGTCTTCTCTCCCCTATGTAAAAAAAAAATAAATATACTTAGCACACAGATATTTGATGGCAGAAATAGGAATATGAAACATTGCTTGGAAGTGGGGTACAATTGTCTGTTTTGGCAGAGTTCCAAGATGTAGAATTTTTAGTGTCCTTTGTCAAGCTTCAATACTTTACCTGTTTAGTACAAGCTTCACAAATGGAGACACCCCTATAGTATACACTGGAGCACCTGTGTGGGACCCCCTAATAAAAAGTGTATTCTTGTGTCCCACACTAGTGCTCCAGCGTCCAGATGAGAAAACTGCTGAGTGTCCTCTCCTTACACAGAATCTAGTTTGCATTTCATTCTAGTTACAAACCCATCAACACAACCAAATTATTTTCAGACAAGTAGGCCATAAAAAATGTGGGCAAATGCATATGGCCAAAACAATGCTGTTTTCTAGGCCGCACGAAAAATGTTTGATATGAGCGAATAATGTGCCCATGAACATGAAAACTGCCATTTTAAACTGGATAACAGTTAAGAAAAGCACATGGAGCAGCATGAATGTAATAAACATAAAGAATAGGAACACAGCACAACTACTTACTTTTTTGCAGCACTCTCCGGATGCTTCTGTACTGCTCATGCTCCCTTAATTTGAGGTCCGACCACCACTTCCTGAGCTGATCTTTCGATCGTCGTACCCCGAAATTCCGGTGCAGACTCTTGACCACTTTCGCCATGATCTTGGCCTTTCGGACATTGGGGTTGGGGTAAGGGCCATACTTCCCATCATAGTCGGCCTTCTTCAGGATGTCCACCATCTCCTACATCTCCCCAAAGGACATGTTCGATGCCTTAAATAATCTCCTTCGGAATCGGGACGTTTCTGCCTCCGGGCTCACCTCCTCCTCAACCTTCTCGTTGCTGTAATTAACAGACACCTGCTCTGTCTCCGCCATGTGCTCTTCCCCCACTGCGCCGAACAAGAAGGGGCGGGGAATAGACTAGAAAGAACGTCAGGGGCGGGCGGAGTTTCACGCATGCGCAGTGTCTATAAAGCGTAACATGCGTGCGTAGTACGTACGATCTGTGAGTGGAGGAAGGAGTATCGGAGGCGCTGATCGTGATAACGAAGGTAAGATCTAAACTTGGGCCTATACTGCTTCTAGATTGAGGCCTGTATTTGCACAAGTTTAGAAGACTTTAGGCTGACATTAGGGTTTGTCTTGTGTTGTGTCTTGCAGTGAAAAATGGATATCTTGAAGGATCAGGACTTTATGCCAATCTTCTTAGATATGTTCAGGGAGCTGCCTTGTCTGTGGCAGATAAACCACCCTGATTATAAGAACCAAACAAATAGGAAGGCAGCGCTGGATAATTTGTTGGAGTTTGTGAAGACGGTGATCCCCACGGCAGACATCACCTATTTGAAGATCCTAATTGGTGGCCTGAGGAGCACTTATCTAAGGGAGCACAAGAAGGTCCAGGATTCCCAGAGATCAGGAGCTGCAGATGACATTTATGTCCCCAGGCTGTGGTACTATGACAGGCTGCATTTTCTGTCAGGTCAGACTGAACCCAAGCCAGCACTCTCCACTCTTCCTTCCACGCTTTCTTCCCCCCTAGCTGAGGGTTCTGATGTCCAACCTGGGCCTTCCAGGCAGCAACATGTGGAGGAGCCCAGTTTGAGCCAGGTATAGCATTCTTCTAAATATTTCTGGTTGTCAAATTATTGATGTTAAATAGATGTTAGTTTGGAGTACTAATTTATGATTGTGATTGATGAACCAAAAACTAAAACCATGTCTCTTTTTCATACACAGGGAAGTCTCAGCCAGGAGGTGGCCGGGCCAAGCAGGCTGCCTGATATCCAGGTCCCTCCCCTACACCTTCAAAGACAAAGTGGCAGGAAGAGGAGTAACCTGGAGGAGGCAGCAATAGGCCTATTTTGGAGGGCTACAGAGGCCCTCAGAACACCCCACAGTGTGGAGGACTTTGCTGGCATAACTGCCTGCAAAATGATGCAGATGGAGGAGGGCCAACGACTCCTGTGTGAGTTCTTAATTTTGGAAGCTCTAAATAAGGGTCTGAGGGGCCAAATCACATGTGCAACCCACATTTGTGACCTCACACATAGTCCTCCTCCTCCTTCTCCTACTCCTCCTCCAGGTCCTAATCCTCCTCCTGCCACATCTCCAACACCAGAGCCACAGCGTGGAAAGAAGCGTGGAAGGAAGACCAGAGAGTGATGGCCCTGGGCTCAGTCTGGTCTGGCAAAATATGCAGCCTCTTGTAGTACCACAGCCTGTGGACACAGATGTCATCTGCTGCTTTCCAGATCTCTGGGACTTCTGGACCAGACTGCACTCCCTTATATATTGACTCCTCAGGCCACCAATTTTGCTGTAAAATAATTCATGTGTGCCCTGGGGGTCCAAGGCTTCACCAATTTCTGCTGTTTCTCCAGCGTTGCCTCCCTCTTTCTTTGGTTCTGAGCCCTTAATAAAGGAATTTTTGTTACAATTATACTCGCCTATGTGTGTTTTCCTTCAAAAAGCACAGTTTGTTTGTGAGGAGGCAGGTACATTTGTAAACTACAATGTGAAATTAACAAGAGACACCAACACCAAGCAATCTCCTTGAGATTAAATAATACAAAATAATAATGGTGTCATGGTAACTAGACACACAAAGCACACACAAAAATATTCTGGAGTAAAAAAAAAAAAAACAAACATCAGCCTTGAAACAAATACAAAAACAAAAAAAAATCAGCCTTGAAAAAAATACAAAACAAAAATGAAAAAAACAAAAAAAAATTTGTCAGATGTGACAAATCAAAATATATTGAGGGAATCACGATAAATAATAAAGAAATACGTTTGTAAGAACTCTGTGTGAATATGAGCAGCAAAACTACTTCATTCTTCTAGCATTATAAAGAAGAAGAGAGTGCGCTGTATTAAACAATTTTAAACATTGCAGCCTGGTGAAAGTGCTCTATCCATTCCGAACGCTAATTTTACCAGGCCGGGCTGGTCCGTCTCGGAATGTCTTCTGAGCATGGGTGGCACTTTGTACGTTGGAATTCTCCACACATGGTCGGAATTGACGCGATCGGATTTTGTTGTCGGAAAATTTAATAGCCTGCTCTCAAACTTTGTGTGTCGGAAAATCCGATGGAAAAAGCCTGATGGAGCCTATACACGGTCGGATTTTCCAACAACTCGCTCAGATCGCACATTTTCCGTTGGAAAATCTGACCGTGTGTATGGGGCATTACTGAGAAGAATTTTTTCCGTATTTAGAGATGATCTATTTTCCTCTAGACATAAAGAGTGCCCCCCTTGTCCTCTGCGCTGACTGTGAATAACTCATCCCCCCCTTATCTTCATTTTCTCCAGTTCCCCAATATCCTTTTTGAGAACTGGTGCCTAAAAGTGAACTGCATATTCCTGATGAGGTCTTATTAATGGTTTGTACAGAGGCAAAATGATATCTCTCTCTCTGGAGTTCATACCTCTCTTAATACAAGAAAGGACTTTGCCCACTTTGAAAACCATAGCTTGGCACTGTATGCTATTAATAAACTTATGATCTACCAAAACCCTAGATTCTTCTCCACCATGGATTCCCCCAATTGTACTCCCCCTAGTATGTATGATGCATGCATATTCTTAGCCTGCAAGTGCATAACTTTACATTTATCAATATTAACCACTTGCTTACTGGGCATTTAAACCCCCTTCCTGCCAAGACCAATTTTCAGCTTTTAACACTGTCACTCTTTGAATGACAATTGAGCGGTCATGCAACACTGTACCCATATGACATTTTTATCATTTTTTTCCCACAAATAGAGCTTTATTTTGGTGGCATTTGATCACCACTGTGTTTTTTTATCTTTTGGTAAAAAAATGAAAGACCAAAAATGTTGGAAAAAACTGTTTTATATTTTGTTTTAAAATTTTGCAAACAGGTAATTTTTCTCCTTCATTGGTGTATGCTGATGTGGCTGCACTGATGGGCACTAATAGGCTGCACTGAATGGCATTCATAGGTGGCACTGATGGGCACTGATAGGCTGCACTGATAAGGTGGCACTGATGGGGACTGATAGGTGGCACTGGTGGGCACTGATGAGGTAGCACTGGTGAGCACTTATGGGTGGCACTGGTAGGTGGAACTGATGAGCATTGATAGGTGGCACTGAAGGGCATTGATAGCTGGCACTGATGGGTGGCACTGATGGGCACTGGTAGGTTACACTGATAGGCAGCACTGCTAGGTGGCACTGATGAGGCACTGATTAACGCCACTGGTGGGCATTGATAGGTGGCACTGACTGGTGGGCACTGGTAGGTGGCACTGATATGCACTAGTGCGCACTGGCAGGCGGCACTGGTGGGCAGAGTTGAAGTGGCTGCACGTTTTCCTCTTCGGGACCGAAGTCCCTTTCACAGAAGCCAGTGATCGGCTTTTTTTTCTCCTCACGCTGTCAATGTGAGGAGAAAAAAAGCGATTACCAATCTTCTGTTTACATCACGTGATCATTTGTCATTGACTGACAGCTGATCAGGTGGTAAGGGGCCGGGATCGGCCCCTTACTCCGATCTGTGATCACCCGAGTCTCATTGACATGCAAAGGGGAGGACGTCAGCGTGGACGGGAAAGGGTTAAACCTCATTTGCCACATAGTTGCCCAATTAAACAGTGTATTGAGGTTGGCTTGTAATTTGGAGACATCCTGTAAGAATGTTATTCCACTGCATAGCTTGGTGTCATCTGTAAAGACTGAAATGGTACTTTTAATCCCAGTCCCTATATCATTTATAAAGATATTAAAAAGCAAGGGTCCCAACACTGAACCTTGTGGTACACCACTGATAACTCTATCAATTTACAAACTGATCTTTCCAAGCCTGTACTTTACATTACACATTAGCCGTGTGTGGGGAACTGTGCAAATAGCTTTTGCAAAATCCAAGTATACTACATCCACAGCCAATCCTCTGTCCAAGGTTTTACTTCCTCATAAAAAAAATCAGGTTTGTTTGATAATTTCTGTCTTTCATAAGTCCATGCTGTCTGTTGCTTAAAATATTTTTTTTCAGCAAGAACTCATCTTTTATTAAATTCTCCAGTATCTTCCTGACTATAGAAGTTAAACTAACAGGTCTACAGTTGGTAAAGACTTTGATCCCCTTTTGAATATGGGCCCCACATTGGCCCTACACCAATCCAGTGGTACCATTCCAGTCATTAACGAGTCCCTAAAAAATAGAAACAATGGCTTTGAAATGTCAGAGCCCAATTCTTTTAGGATTCATGGATGAATGTCATCTGACTTAGGTGCTTTATCCACCTTTATTCTGTCTAAATATTTCTGGACCATATCACTTTTGAGCCATTGTGGATCATTTGGGGCTGTGCCAATTCCATCCCCATTATGGGCTTGAACTCCCCCATGCTCCTTTGTATACACAGAGCTGAAGAAAGTATTTAATAAATTTGCCTTCGCTTTGTCCCCAGTCACCCACTCCTGATTATTTTGTAAAGGGCCTACATGCTCAGACTTGACCTTTTTACTATTAATATATTTGAATACTTTTTAGGAGTTTGTCCTCCTATCTTTTGTAATCTGTCGTTAGTTTATATTCTTTGTAACATTTAACCGATGATAGTGTTCCTTCATTTTTATATTTTTTAAAAGCTCTTTTCTTTATTAGGTAATAGCTAATACACTGGGTGATTGAAGTAGAAACTGAACTAAACAATTGACACCACATCCACTGAATAGCAATAAAAGCTTAAGTTCATTTATTTATTTTTAATCAGGGAAAGGGAATGTACTTACATTGAATAATAAATGCCCTTTGTACTGGTGGCTGATCTCATTGATATTGTTGATATCTTCAGTCCTCTGCCCCCTCCCCCACATAGCTCCAGAGTATTAATCTTTTGGCGCTGCAGGGGTTAATAAGAGCCACCGGACCTGTCACAGGCACTTGCCAAGAGTGCCAACTATGCCTGACTTTTCTGTACCTTCTTCTATTCATAGAAGCTGTATTATAGCTTCCAGCAATGAAACATGTTCTATAAATGAAAGATGGACAGACAAATAAAAAAGGTCTGCCTTCAGCAACAGTTTAAAGTGTCACAGTACCTCTTCTAAAGCCATGATACATAACAAATGAGACTTCTACCCAAGTGCTAATATCTAGTATTAATGTCATTAACCTCTTCCTGCCCGTGCTATAGCCAAAAGATGGCTACAGCGTATCCCTAAATTGCCGGGAGCGCATCCATGTACGTCCTCTCGTGCATGAGCTGATCCCAACCACTTGCCATGTGATCAGCTGTCAGCAAATGACAGCTGATCATGTAATGTAAGCAGAGCCGGTAAGCGGCTATTTTTTTTCCTCAGGCTGGAAGCATGAGGAGAAAAAAAAAGCCGATCACTGGCATCTGTCAGAGGGACATCAGTCCTGATCACAAAGAGCTACTGCTGCCTCATCTGTGCCCACCAGTGCCACCTGCCAGTGCCCACCAGTGCCACCTACCAGTGCAGATCAGTGCTGCCTATCAATGCCCACCAGTGCCACCTATCAGTGCCCATCAGTGCCTCATCAGTACTGCCTACAAGTGTCACCTACCAGTGCCACTCATCAGTGCCGCCTTATCAGTGCCCATCAGTGCAGCCTAATAGTGCCAATCAGTGCAGCCTATAAGTTCCTATCACTGCTCACTAGTGTCACCTTATCAATGCTCATCAGTGACGCCTTATCAAAGCCAATCAGTGCAGCCTATAAGTGCCCATCAGTGCAGCCTCATCGGCGCACATCAATGAAGGAGAAAAATTACTTTTTTTTTTAATGTTTGCTCTTTTTTTGTTTGTTTAGCAAAAAATAAAAACCCCAGAGCAATTAAATACCACTGTATACAAGTATATGCGCAGTTAACTGGAAAATAGGTGAAAAAACCATAGCCCACAGAGATATATATATAATGTGACAGCGCTGAAAATTGGTCTTGGCAGAAAGGGGGTTTAAATGCCCAGTAGGCTAGTGATTAAGGCAGAGTTTACACCAAAATTCAAGGCCTTCTCATAGCACTCCCATGCTCATACAAAATCAGCACAATGAAGTGTAAAAAACATGAAAATGTGGGGAAAAAAAGGTAAAATATATATTTGCCTCACCCCCAGCTTCTGCCTGTGGTGCCTAGGCAAGGGTGCTGCCGCAATCCTTTCAACAAGATCTTGGGAATGTTAAAGATCCTAGATCTCAGGAGAAGACTCTCCCACACTGCGCTAGAGTAGCATCTTGTGATAATTTGGATAAATACAGTAGAATTTCAAGATCACAGAAAGGATGCTTACATAATCCACTGCAGTCCGGAAGCTGGGGGTAAAGTATGTATATTTACTAACTCCACACATGCTTTGTAATACATTTTATTGCAGCAATTTTGAATGGGTGGGGGTTGATTTTATAAAGCTGATTAATGCAAAATATGGTGCAGCTGTGCATGGTAGCCAATCAGCTTCTAACTTCAGCTTGTTCAATTAGGCTTTGACAAAAAGAAAAAAACTGGAAGCTGATTGGCTTCTATGCAGAACTGCACAAGATTTTGCACTTTCCAGTTTTAGTAAATCAACCCCATGTTGTACTGAATGGACCATCAGATAAAACGTATGTCCTAACAGTTTATTCTTTCACCTGTCTGCTCAAATTCAAGTTGTCAAGAGAAAGATTCAGGGATGCCAATAGTGACCTCCTTTGGAAAATTTTCATTGACCATTGTTATAGTGACCCCCTTCTCGCAAGAATTTCTGATTTGCTGACCTGAAACAAGTAAGCAGATCTGGAAAGTAGCATAAAAGCAGATATCTTTAAACTAGGATTGTGGGGGGAGGGTGAATTAGATTATAATGGGTCAGACAGGGGTCATCCCCTATTGGTGGGTGGAATGGGAAAAGATGGGGGAGGGCTATGGCAGACAGGGTAAAACAGAGGGGTGATGGTGTCTGTCTCTATGTGAGAAGTGATTTTAAAGCGAACCTAGTTGATGGAGAGTGTGATGAGGCTGAAGCATTATGGGTGTAACTGTACATTAGCCCGTTCACCTGCTGTGCACGTCCCCCCGGTGTCCTCTTCTCCACGAAGTCTGGCTGTTGATTGGATAGTTAGGATAGATTGATAGCAGCGCAGCCATTGGCGCAGCCATTAGTCAGTACATAAATCCGTCACACAAAAGTAGAAAGTACAAACACGCATGCTCGGAATCAATGCTCACCAAACACGAAATTAGCAGAAGGGGCCCAAAGGATGGCGCTCAAGAGCTGAAATTCCTCGTAGTATATCACTACGTTTGCGTTTGTTGCATGACAATTGTGTACCGTTATACCGCGTACACACGATCACACATTCCGACAACAAAATCCATGTTTTTTTTTTCCGACGGATGTTGTCTCAAACTTGTCTTGCATACACACGGACACACAAATGTTGTCGGAAATTCCGAACGTCAAGCACGCGGTGACTTGCAACACGTACGACAAGCTGAGAAATGAAGTTCAATAGCCAGTGCGGCTCTTCTGCTTGATTCCGAGCATGCGTGGAATTTTGTGCATCGGAATTGTGTACACATGATCGGAATTTCCGATAACGGATTTTGTTGTCGGAAAATTTGAGATCCAGATCTCAATTTTTGGTTGTCGGAAATTCTGAAGAGGGGAAATGTCCGATGGAGACTACACACAGTTTGAATTTCCAACAACAAGCTCTCATTGAACATTTGTTGTCAGAAATTCCGACCGTGTGTACGCAGCATAAGTATGGTACACACCCTTTTGACAAAAATCAGACTCTCTGTTGGCCAACAATCGTACTGTGTGTATGAGGCTTAGGAGAGCAAATTTTCCAAGGATGAGGGTTGCTCTCCAGGATTTAGACTGGAAGGGTATATTGGCATCAATGGACACAGAACAGAGATGGGAATTCTTCAAAAAGACTGCATGCAAACTCACTGAAAAGTATATTCCCATGTGCAATAAGTTTAAAAGGTTAAAAATAAAACCTATGTGTCTCACGGCCAAAGTTAAAATGGCTATAAATAATAAAAAAGAGCTTTTAAAAAAATATAAAAATGAAGGAACGCTATCATCGTTTAAATGTTACAAAGAATATAACAGATTATGTAAAAAGGAAATCAAGGATGCAAAAATTCAAAACAGACAGATTGCAAAAGATAGTAGGACAAACCACAAAAAATTCTTCAAATATATTAATAGTAAAAAGGTCAGGTCTGAGCATGTAGGCCCTTTACAAAATAATCTAGAGTGGGTGACTGGGGACAAAGAGAAGGCTAATTTATTAAATAATTTCTTCAACTCTGTGTATACAAAGGAGCATGGGGGAGCTCTTGTCCATAATGGGGGTAGTAGTGACACAGCCCCAAATGATCCAAAATGGCTCAAAAGTGATATGATCCAGAAATATTTAGACAGAATAAAGGTGGATAAAGCACCTGGAACAGATGCCATCCACCCGCAGATCCTAAAAGAATTGAGCTCTCTCATTTCAAGGTCATTGTTTTTAATATTTAGGGACTTGTTAATGACTGGAATGGTACCACTGGATTTAAAAAGGGATCAAATTCTTTGCCAAGTAACTATAGACTTGTTAGTTTAACTTCTATAGTTGGGAAGATACTGGAGAGTTTAATAAAAGACTGCATAGATGAGTTCTTGCTGGAAAAAAATATTTTAAGCAACAGACAGCATGGGTTCATGAAAGACAGAAGTTGTCAAACAAACCTGATGAGGAGGTAAGTAAAACCTTGGACAGAGGGGTGGCTGTGTTTGACACAGTTCCCCACACACGGCTCATGTGTAAGGTAAAGTCTACAGGCTTGGGAAGATCAATTTGTAAATGGATAGAAAACTGGCTAAAAGAAAGGATTCAGAGAGTAGTCTTACTCTGAATGGGTCTAAGGTTATCAGTGGTGTACCCCAAGATTCAGTGTTGGGACCCTTACTTTTTCATATCTTTATAAATGATATAGGGTCTGGGATTAAAAGTACCATTTCTGTCTTTGCAGTTGACACTAAGCTATGCAGTGGAATAACGTCCCTATAGGATGTCTCCAATTTACAAGCAGAACTCAATGCACTAATTGGGCAACTAATTGGCAAATGAGGTTTAATGTTGATAAATGTAAAGTTATGCACTTGGGGGCTAAGAATATGCATGCATCATACATACTAGGGGGAGTACAATTGGAGGAATCGATGGTGGAGAAGGATCCGAGGGTCTTGGTAGATCGTAAGCTCAATAATAGCATTCAATGCTAAGCTGCGGTTTCCAAAGTGAGCAAAGTCCTTTCTTGTATAAGAGAGGTGTGGACTCCAGAGAGAGATCATTTTGCCCCAGTACAAAAATGGCCGTCTTTTTGCATGGGCACGTTGGGCAGTTGCCCAGGGGCTCCACTTGCCTGGGGGGCCCAACCTGCCCAGCAACCCCAACCAAGCATCATTCACAGCCCTCAAAAGAGTGTGGGCTGCCTGGGGGCGAGCACCGCCGGCAGCCTGGGTTTGTCGGAGGGATCGTAGGGGAAGGAAGAGGAGAGCCGCTGCCGCCTGGTTGATCAGAGCGCTGGGAACATAACGGCTTTCATTTCAATAGCTGTGTGTTCCCCACCGCGCGCCATCATATACAGCCCCTCCCCCTTGTCCGGGCACTTTGATAGACAGATCACCCATCCCAGGATTGGATGGGTGATCTGTCTATCAAAGTGCCCGGACAAGGGGGAGGGACTGTATACGATGGCACACGGCGGGGAACACAGAGCTATAGAAAAAGCTGTTATGTTACCGGCGCTTTGATCAGCCAACTGGTGGCGGCTCTCCCCTCCTTTCCCCTACACAGGTAGGCTGCATTGGGGACACATGGCTGCACTGGGGACACATGGCTGCATTGAGGACACAGGGCTGCATTGGCGGACACAGGGCTGCGTTGGCGGACACAGGGCTGCATTGGTGGACACAGGGCTGCATTGGCAGGCACAGGCTGCATTGGTGACACAGGCTGCACTGGCAGGCACAGGTTGCATTGGTGACACATAGATGCACTGGTGACACAGGCTGCACTGGCGGACACAGGCTGCACTGGCGGACACAGGCTGTACTGGGGGTACATGTTGCATTGGGGACACAGATAAAGTTGTTAAAATCTTTTTTTATAACATAATTCTGCATAAAACATTTAAGTGTCATTTCATGAGATAATTTATGAGGGCGTGTTTAGGGGTGGGATTAGGGGTGGGATTCGGGGCATGGTAGGGGTTGAGCGGGGTAACTGGTGGTGAGTAACCCTTGAGGCCTGGCTAGTAGCTCAGGACTTGAAATTTTGAGCCCTGATCATTTAGATGTCACAAAGTTCTCTGCCGCATTGTGTCAGTGCTCAATGGCGTCACCAGGTTGGGGCCTGAGGGGGCCACGCCCCACCCCAATTTTGCTGTGTGCCCCCCAACTTAAGTACTGTCTGTTCGTATAACCAAAACAATGGCCGGCGCCGCAGCTGTCCGAGTTTCTGCCCGGTGAATCAGGACTCACTATTGACTGACTGTTATGCCCTGTACACACGGTCAGATTTTCCGATGGAAAAAGTGTGATCGGATTGTGTTGTCGGAAATTCCGATCGTGTGTGGGCTCCATCTGACTTTTTCCGTCAAAATTTCCTGACACACAAAGTTTGAGAGCAGGCTATAAAATTTTATATAATAAATTTTTAGTAGCTATTGGCTACTCCCCCGTTTATAGTCCTGACGTACGTGTTTTACGTCACCGCATTGAAAGCGATCGGATTTTCCGACAACTTTGTGCGAACGTGTGTATGCAAGACAAGTTTGAGCCAACATCCGTCGGAAAAAATCCGATGGATTTTGTTGTCAGAATGTCCGATCAATGTCCGATCGTGTGTACAGGACATTAGTCTTTCAGGTGACGTGTGAGACAGCCGCCGTTGTTGCTTATGGGAGTTGTAGTCCACAGCGGCGACTGTGTGCTCAAGCTCCCTGCTCCTAGGGGTGGAGTCAGTCACTCTGAGGAGAGCAGCGCAGCCAGCCTAGCGCGTGCTACAACTCCCATCGCCACCGCGGTCAGATATTTTGCCTGCCTCTGCCACAGGAAACGGTAGGTGAATCAAGAAATACAGGAGTTGTTGTACTGGGCAAATAGTGTGGCAGTGGCAAGAGTGGGTAAATTACAAAAAAAACTCTGATACTTGACATTTCTGTTCTTCTGTCCAGTAATCCAGCCTCCAGGATCCCTGAATATTAGTGCGCTTTTCTCCTGCAAACAATTTCCTGGTCACAGCAGCCTCCTTCTCCAACCCAGTCCCCACTATTGGTATACTTTGATAGGCTGCTCCATACATTTTTGCAATCCGACTGTACTGTTTTTATACAGATTTAGATTGACCAAAACTATGTAATTATGAGGGCCTACGTAAACGAACCAATCAATCTGTATCAAACATGCCCCATATAGATCTATAGTTGTTAGCAGGTCTAAAGTGGATTGTGCTCAGATTATAATTTGTATGGTTATTCTGGTCCTGGGGCACTGGGTTTTTTTTGATTACCTTTGCCAGCTCTTTGTTTAAACACTGATTTTGTTGGAAGTACCAATAAATATAGCCTTATTGATCATTTGCATTTTTATTCTTGTGCGTGATTGTGTAGACAGGGCCCCAGTACACTGTATTGCCTGGGGACCTATAATGCTCTTAAGATGGCACTGAGTACAAATCATTAGTAAGACCTCATCTGGAATATGCAGTTCAGTTTTCGGCACCAGTTCTCAAAAGGGATGTAGGGGAACTGGAGAAAGTGCAGAGACGGGCAACTAAACTGATAAGAGGCATGGATTAGCTCAGCTATGAGGAAAGATTAGAGGAACTGAATTTATTCCCTCTTGAGAAGAGGAGATAAGAGGGGATATGATCAACATGAACAAATACATAAGTGGTCCATATAGTGAACTTGGTGTTGAATTATTCACTTTAAGGTCATCACAAAAGACAAAGGGGCACTCCTTACATCTAGAGGAAAAAAGAATGCATCTCCAAATACGAAAAGGTTTCTTCACAGTAAGAGCTGTGAAAATGTGGAATGGACTCCCTCCAGAGGTGGTTCTGGCAAGCTCAGTGCTTTAAAAAAGGCCTGAATTCTTTACTAAAAGTACATAATATAAGTGGGTACTGACATTTATAGGTAAAGTTGATACAGGGAAAATCCGATTTGCCTCTTGGGGGACCAGGAAGGATTTTTTTCCCGTGCTATTGCAAATTGGATTATGCTTTGCTGGGGTTTTTCGCCTTCCTCTGGATCAACTGTGGGTATAGGATTGTGTAAATGGGATTATTTCTTTGAAATTTTTGGGGGGTTGACTGGATGGTCTTATTTCAGCCTGACTAACTATGTAACTATCTTTGTCTGTATACTTTCACAAGGTTGGTGATTTAAAACTAAACTCCGGACAGATATAATAGGGGCAAATTAATGCAGATCTGTAATATTTAATGCATCGTTAAATATAGTGTAAGTGTAAGTACCTGAATTGGACTTGGTAGCAGTCTCTGCACAGCAGACCTCAAAGAGATGGAGGGATAAGCAGTACAAGGATCTTTCACTGCAGCACAACAGCCAATCAGAAGTGCTGCAGAGCTAAAGCATGCTGCTAGTAAGAGAGAGTAATGCTGCGTACACACGAGCGGACATTCCGTCGGAAAAATCTTGTATGGTTTTTCCGATGGAATTCCGTTTAAGCTTGCCTTGCATACACAAGGTCAAACAAAAGTTCCCTGAACTTTTGACCGTCAAGAACGCGGTGACGTAACACTACGATGAGCCGAGAAAATCAAGTTCAATGCTTCCGAGCATGCGTCGAATTGTTTCCGAGCAGGTTTTTGCGCGTCGGAATTGCATACAGACGAACAGAATTTCCGATAGGAACTTTTTCTGACAGAAAAATAGAGAACCTGCTCTCAATCTTTTGCTGGCGGAAACTCCGCCAGCAAAAGTCCAATGGAGCATATACACGGTGGTGGAATTTCCAATCGTGTGTACGCAGCATTAGACATAAGTTCATCAGTGTGCTTCTTCTCCTTGTATGTGGGGGAGACTTCTAAGTGAAAAATCAGGTCTCCTCCACTGCCTGATGGGCCTGTGCTGTGGGGCAGGGCTGTGTAAATCTCAGAACTGGATGGAAAGGAATACAAATTCTTTGGCAGGTAAGAGAGCTCTCAAATATGCATTTTATCAGTGTATTTAGCTGACTGCCTGGAGTTGGGATTTAAAGTATAAACGTATGGTTATCAGGTTTATAACCAGGCAAGTAGAATTTACAGGGGAGCTCAGCAATGGCAGCCTCCATGTTTTGTTTTGTTTTTTTCCTCATGAAAGGTTTACTTTAAAGTGGGGTTCCAACCAAAAAAAAAAAAACTACATGAAAAATTATAAAAAAAAATACAAAAAAAATGTGGATATTTTTTTTTTTTACTCACCTCTAAATGCCTGTTGCTAGGGGGTCCCTCGTAGTCTGCCTCTTTCAGTGCCTGGGCTGGTGGCATCACTTCTCTCCACACAGGAAGGGCTCAGCTCTGCTCCCTCCCTCCTGTCAATCATCTGGGACCCATTACAGGTCCCAGGTGACTGAGTGGCCAATCATGGCGCGTGGCGCCGCTTGCGCGTGCGCAGTGGGTGCCAGGCTGTGAAGCCACAGCCCGGCGCCCACAGTTGCAATGCCGGCGCTGCTGAATGGAGGGGGAGACGAGCGGGGCTTCGATCCCCCGCATCGCTGGACCCTGGGACAGGTAAGTGTCCAATTAAAAGTCAGCAGCTGCAGTATTTGTAGCTGCTGACTTTTAATTTTTTTTTTTTTTGACTGGCACTCCTCTTTAAGCTATTAGTTTTCTAATAGATTGTAACATAAATTTACTTTATGTGGTGCCTAAGTGAATTATTCAGGTAGGGGGCATATGTAAAACAAAATATTCAATGTGTAATATTATAGTTCTGACACATTTCACAAGCTATGTTTACATTTCTTGTACAAGGAAAGCTTATAACAAAGAAAGGAGCCAAGGAGAGGTCAGTGACTAAATAATTCAGTTTACATGTGCTTTTGCAGTCGAGTATCCAAGGTCACTAGGAAACAGCTGAGGGTTTGAAAACAGTGTGCTAAAAAATAGCAGCAATGGGGATAAAGTGAAAGGGTGCAGATATGAAAATCACAAGCACTCATAAACAGATGCCGAAACCCTGTAATTCCTTTCCAGTTCCGCCTGCAATGCATAAATCAGAACTGAATTCTCACAAAGGAATATAAACATACACAATAAACTCAGACAAGACTGTAATAATTCATTGCAAGTCAAGTAAAATGATGTTATTGCTGTTAACAGTGTGCCGCATGCACAGAATGGACCACATGGATTTATGAAGAGTCTGTGCTTTGCGTAAAGATATTTTTTAAATTCGACAAGCGAAAAAAAGATCAAACGTGTCTCCTTTGCAGATACACTCATCCCACTATTCTTATTTCTACTATGACTTTCTAGTAAGAACATGCCATTTAATGTATTAGCAATTCCTAAACTTGCTCCTCTCATGCCATATTGTGCAGTATAACTATAAACCAAACATTTTTGATTACACATATTAATATTATAAAATGATGATATTATATTAACCACTTAAGCCCTGGACCATTTAGCTGGCCAAAGACCAGAGCACTTTTTGCGATTCGGCACTGCGTCGCTTTAACTGAAAATTGCGCGGTCCTGCGACGTGGCTCCCAAACAAAATTGATGTCCTTTTTCCCCCACAAATAGAGCTTTCTTTTGGTGGTATTTTATCACTCTGAGGTTTTTATTTTTTGCGTTATAAACAAAAAAAGCGACAATTTGAAAAAAAACAACAATATTTTTTACTTTTTGCTATAATAAATATCCCCAAAAAATATATAAAAAACCCCCTTTTTTTTCCTCAGATTAGGCCGATACATATTCTTCTACATATTTTTGGTAAAAAATCGTAATAAGCGTTTATTGATTGGTTTGCGCAAAAGTTATGGCGTCTACAAAATAGGGGATAATTTTATGACATTTTTATGAAGTTTTTTTTTACTAGTAATGGCGGCGATCAGCGATTTTTATCTTGATTGCGACATTATGGTGGACAGATCGGACACTTTTGGTGCTATTTTGGGACCATTAACATTTATATAGTGATCAGTGCGATTAAAAATGCATTGATTACTGTGTAAATGTGACTGGCAGTGAAGGGGTTAACCAGGACAGGGGCAGATCCGGGGGGGGCAATGGGGCAATTGCCAACCCCGAGAAATCTGTTGTGGGCCGGGTGGGTGAGCTTCGGGGGTGGCTCCGAGATCGGGCAGCTCCGCGGGCGGATAAGAGAGCAGGCAGCTCCGTGGGAGGGCCGGGCGGCTCCACTTGAGGGCGGGCAGGTAGGTGAGAGAACGGATTGGCCGATTGGCTCCGTGTGTAGATGGGCGGGTGAGACGTGAGACTAAGCAGGCTAGGTGTGTGTGTGTGTGTGTGTGTGTGTGTGTGTGTGTGTGTGTGTGTGTGTGTGGGCGGCTGGCCAATCAGCGAGCCGACAGGCAGGGGAGGAGAGAGATAACAATACCAGGTATCCCCGCAGGCATCAAGTCTGCGGGACCCATGATCACACTCACGGAGCTCGCGGCGGGGTTGCTTTCACCGCTAGGGGCGCTCACGCAACTGCACGGCAGCAAATTTAAAGGGACGTACCTGTACGCCCATTTGCCTGTCTGTGCCATTCTGCCAACATATATGTACATGCGGCGATAGACAAGTGGTTAATATTTCAAATCATTACAGACAAAATTTTATTCAAACAATATAATACACGTTGGCATGGGATATTACAGTTTGAAATGCATTTAAAATTGCCACAGTGACCTGTTCATGAAGTCTTAAACTTCATAAGTTGTTCAGCAAAAAAAATGTCGTGCCCTTCTCTAGCCATCGCATCTTATGCTTAGTATGTCCATCTTCTGTCCTTTTCTATCCCTGCCCACTGTGTCCAACTTCTTCCATTTTAAGTTCACACAACCTTCTGCATACACCAGCTTTAATGCTGTTGACAAAATTTTGTTTTCTGTCCACGTCACCTTCTGCTTGCTTTGTCTACCCTTTGATCACTCTACCAACACCATCTTCATCCTGCTTTTGTCTGCCTTGTCCCCACTCTAATGGGGCGTACACACGGTCGGACTTTTTGACCAGACTGGCCGACAAACTTTCCAGCGGACTATCGACGGACTTTTGACGGACTTCCGACAGACTTTCTAACGAACGGACTTGCCTACACACGATCACACCAAAGTCCGACGGATTCCTTCACCGGACTAAAACAAGGAAGTTGATAGCCGGTAGGCTCTCATACCATTCCGTGCTCCCGTGCCATCTGTTTACATCACCAGGGGCCGGGAACCAGATACGTAAGGGAGGCCTTCCCCTGCTGTATCGGGTTCGTCATTCAGGTACGTGATAGTCTGACAGCATCGGACAGCCATGTCCGAGCCCGAGCAGGGGACCTCTCCCATGGAGGAACTGTGCAGACACCTGGCGGGTCTCACACAAGCTGTGAAGAGCCTACAAGAAGGTTATACTAGGCTGAAAGAACGAGTCCAGGTGCTGTCTTCACCTGCTAACCCTCAAGTTGCTTCCACTGCTGGACTCTCATCTGCACCCTCTGTGGTTATACTACCCCCTGAGCCTAGGGTCCCTACACCCAAAAGATTTGCTGGTGAGCGTAGTAAATATCGATCCTTCCGCAACGCCTGCGAACTCTACTTCGCTTTGCAACCACGCACCTTTTCTTTGGAAGCGACCAAGGTGGGCTTTGTGATTTCTCTCCTGTCCGGTGAACCACAGACCTGGGCCCACCGTCTTCTGGAGCAAAAATCAACATCCCTGGATAGCCTGGATACCTTCTTTGCCGCTATGTCTCAGCTGTACAAGGATCCTCAATTAAAAGCCACCGCTGAATCCGCCTTGCACGCTTTGCAACAAGGGCGTAGACCCGCAGAAGATTATGTCCTGGAGTTCAGGCGTTGGAGTTCGGATACGGATTGGAATGACGCTGCCCTGCGTTACCAATTTCGTATGGGCTTATCTGACTCACTTAAAGATGAATTGGCATGGGTTGGAATACCCCAAACATTGGATGATCTTATCAACCTGTCTGTTCAAATTGATCAGCGTCTAAGGGAGCGCCGTTCCGAGAGATCCGCTAGCCAATTCCGTCCTACCTGGGTCCTTCCCAAGGTCCCTAGTGCTACCAGCTCTGTCTGCCAAAGTCTTCATGCACCACCTACCTCGGCCCTCCATACCTCTGAACCGATGCAGCTCGGTCTTCTCCGCCCGTTTCTTTCTCCAGAAGAGGGGCAGCGCCGACGTGTCAACAACCTGTGCATGTACCCTAACAAGACACGTAAGTCCCTTTCTACCTCTTCTAAGTTTGCACCGACCTTGCCTAATCCTGCTAATCACCTGGCTCTCTCCGTTATCCTACAGCTTCCAGGACAGGATCTTCCAGTTTCGGTTATAATTGACTTTGGAGCATGCAGCTGCTTCATTGACCTAACTTTTGCTGCTCACCACCACATCCCTCTCCAACCGAAGTCACAGGGACTTGCTGTCCACCTCGCTGATGGTTCCACCCTTAGCTCTGGTCCTGTCACCCAGGAAACTATCCCTTTGCTGGCTATCATGAACACTCATCACCAGGAATTCCTCAGTTTGGACGCCATCTCTTCACCTCTTTTCACTATTATTCTGGGGATGCCTTGGTTACAGGCCCATAATCCTAGCATCAATTGGGTCTCTGGGAAAATCAAGTTCCTCTCCAATTATTGCCAACAGCACTGTCTGCACACTACCCCTGTAAAATCCACTCAACTCCTGTGACTGGACACTGACACTGAATCGCAGCAGGCGATTCCCGCTCCTTATTGGGACTTCTGTGATGTCTTCAGTTAAAAAGGGGCAGAGACCCTTCCTCTTGATAGACCTTATGATTGTCCGATAGAACTTTTGCCCGGATCTGAAGTTCCCTTTGGAAGGATTTTTCCACTAACAGAGCAGGAGCTGGATACCCTTAAGGTCTATATCGATGAGAATCTGAGAGGTTTTATCCATCCATCCACCTCACAGGCTGGGGCAGGCATTTTCTTTGTCGAGAAGAAGAATCACTCTCTTCGGCCTTGTATCGACTACAGGGAACTAAATAAAATAACCATCAAGAATCGTTATCCTTTACCTCTCGTGCCTGAACTTTTCCAAAGACTGGGTTCTGCAAAAATCTTTACCAAACTTGATCTATGTGGTGCCTACAATTTAATTCGTATTAGAGAGGGGGATGAATGGAAAACTGCCTTCCATACCCGGTTCAGGCACTTTGAATATCTCGTCATGCCCTTTGGTCTGTGCAACGCTCCAGCGACATTTCAACATTTTGTCAACGATATCTTCCCTGACCTGCTGGACTTATATGTTATAGTGTACCTAGACGACATTTTGATCTTCTCCATCTCAGTCATTGAGCATCGCAGGCATGTCCGAAAAGTATTAACTCGGCTCAGGCAGCATGGACTTTATGCCAAGTTGGAAAAATGCCAGTTTGAATTCCAGTGCATCCAGTTCCTCGGCCTAATCATTTCTGTCAATGACATTAAGATGGATCTTCAAAAGGTGGCAGCTATCTTGGATTGGCCCACTCCCTCCAATAAAAAAGGAGTCCAACGATTCATTGGCTTCGCCAACTTTTACCGGAAATTCATAAGGGGCTTCTATACAATAATTGCCCCATCACTGAACTGACCAGGCAAGGGAACCGATTCAGTTGGTCTCCTCAGGCGCAATCCGCCTTTGAAAAACTCAAGGAACTATTTACCTCCGCCTCCTTTCTGAAACATCCAGATCCTACCTTACTATTTGTCCTTGAAGTGGATGCATCAGAATTCGCAATAGGGGCAGTGCTTTCTCAGCGGCAAGGTGCCAAAGCGCTCCTCCATCCAGTAGCCTTTTTCTCACGAAAGCTTTCCACTGCAGAGAAAAATTACGATGTGAGAGATCGTGAGCTTTTGGCCATTAAAGCCGCCCTGGAAGAGTGGCACTACCTATTGGAGGGTGCTGCACATCCCATTCTGGTCTACACGGACCATAAAAATCTAGAGTACTTGAGAACAGCCAAGAGATTGAGACCACGGCAGGCAAGGTGGGCCCTGTTTTTCTCTATATTCCAGTTCCACATTACATACAGGCCTGGATCAAACCAGGTGCATTATCCCGTATGTTCCATGACTCCAGGGAATCTTTGCCTCCAGACACCATTCTCCCTGCCGGAAATTTTCTGCTACTTCAAGGGGATCTCATATCTCAAATAAGACTAGCCTCCAGGAGTTGGTCTCCACCTGTGGAAGACAATGTAAGCATGCAAGATGGCTTGTTCCGGCACAAGGACAAAATCTTGGTTCCAGAAAATCTGAGGGTGGCAGTACTGGAACTCTGCCACGATCATAAGTTGGCCGGGCATTTCGGTGTTCTGAAAACAACAGAGCTGGTACAACATACTTTTTGGTGGCCTCAATTGACTAACGATTGCAAGAGTTATGTGGAATCATGCACCACCTGTGCTTGAAACAAGAATAGTCAAATGAAGGCTTGGGGCCTACTAAAATCTTTACCCGTTCCAGAAAGGCCCTGGAAAATGATTTCGATGGATTTCATCGTAGAACTCCCTCTGGCAGAGGGTTTTTCCACCATCTTTGTCATTGTGGATAGACTGTCTAAAATGGCTCACTTTCTTCCCATGAAAGGCACACCTTCAGCTTTGGAAACAGCGAAGATCTTCATCAAGGAGATAGTGAGACTGCATGGAATGCCTTCAAGTATAGTTTCTGATCGAGGTGTTCAGTTCACCTCCAGTTTTGGAAGGCCCTATGTGGTTCGCTTGAGATTGAATTGGCGTTCTCGTCTGCCTACCATCCCCAGAGGAATGGGCAGACGAAGAGAACTAATCAGACGCTGGAACAGTACCTCTGCTGCTTCTCTGCTTTCTCACAGGACGATTGGGTCTCAGACTCTTTCAGTAGACAGACCAACGCAAATCCTGCTATATTATGAGCCAGGTGGTATCCCAGATGCAAGGATGAGGGTTCCAGATGGGGGGAGAGAGAGGTGTGTGGGACGCCAGAGCGCCCGTTCTGTGTTTGCTCCCCAAGCCTCGTTTTGGACTCTCTGCTCAGCCGGCCATGTTCCATCCTAGAGGCTTGTACCATCTAACACTAGAGCAGCAGCACGGCTGAACGGGCGCTCTGTCTACTGAAAGAGTCTGCACCCGGCTACACCAGCTAATCTCCTCTGGATCTGGCATGCCCTGAGGGAACCGCTGTGACCTGTAGTTCCACCGCATCTCTTCAGCCCAGCCAACTGACCTGAATGCAATTCTTCCAACTTTTATGTGAGTGGATACTGCTATTTTAATAAAATGTTTTTATGATATACTCAGCGGAGCCCCTCTCCTTGTCTTTGAATTCTGATGTTGGATCACAGATACTGCTTGGAACCCAGCAGCGTAAAAGAGCCAGTTTCATCAATGGCTCACTGAAAAGGTAAAAGATGAGGTTGCCATGAGCTGTAATCCCTGTTTTAATAAAGAGATAATATGCATGGAGCTGTCTTTCATGGCAGTCTGTTTTAGCAACCCCCATTTATACACCAGCTTATGGCCCCTCAACATTTTAGTAATGTGAAAGAGCTTTTTGTGTGCTTGTATCGTGGCTTATGAAATATCAGTATATAAGGATATCCCAGAGTATAATTCTTGAGGAGATGTCTGTCTGCGACTTGCATGAGCAGTTCTTTTATATGTAGCCTGTCTGGGAGATATGTAGCTTAGGCAATCTATGTGCTTGATCTATCACCACTTCTCTCGGGTCCACTGACTGCAGGAGTATAATAATAATTTGTTGGATGTACCGTCTAAGGTCCGCAGAAGGGACCGTTTCCTTTGAATGTTATATTATTTCTACGTGACCTGTCTTTCGGGTTAGCTAGCTTCATTTTATTTTTCTGCATGTCTTCCTCCAACTCATGGGCATCAACATATTCGTTATGAGCACTAGCATACTCTCCAATTTTGTGTTGTACGTGCTCCACTCTATCACCTATGGCGTTGATGTCCGATTTTAGTTTGTGAGCATTTCATGGTGAAGAGACCCCCTTAAGGAAACCAGCATGTCCTTTACAGTGGTGTCTATAACAGGCAGTCCTGTGGTGGAAAATGTATCTATTTGTTCCACATGCTCTCTAGTATCATCCAAACATAACTACTTAATTATAATTTCACGTGTAAGGTCGCTGCTTGTTTTTGCTCTGTGTTTAGCTGCGGTGTGTAGTTTTAGACACTGATCTAGTTTCAGATGTGTAAGATCTCCTGTATGCTGGGAGCCTGCTCTGCTAGGGGATGAGCCAACAGATGAGCAGGGAGAAGCAGCCATTCCGGCACCATTTTGGCCTCTTTCTGCAGCAGATGGTATGAAAAACTCAGGCCCTTATCTATTCTTCTGTTTCCTCATTGTGCCCCTTGTGTTCCCAGGTGATGTCCCACCAGATGATGAATAAGTTATCCCCCTCCGCTTTGTGTAAGTACCGATTTGGAGCCTCTTCACTGTAGAACCTTAGAGAAGAATGGCCACCCCCCCCCCAAGACTCTTCTTACTTCTGTGCCAATATTGGTACATCTCAGTCCTGAACTACATTTTATGGTGGAAGTGGATGTTTCCGATTCTGCTGTGGGGGCATTCTCAGTGGGGGAGAAAAGATCCAGCTTCATCCTTGTGTGTATTTTTCTCGCTTGATGTCTTCAGCTGAAAAAATGACATAATTGGAATTGGAAATAAGGAGTTGCTTGCAATTAAGGAAGCTTTTTCCTAATGTAGGCATCTGCTGGACAGGGCTAATCATCCTGTAACTGTTCTCACTGATCATAAAAATTTAGAATTAATTAATTCTGCCAAAAGATTTTCTTCTAGGTTTCTCAAACTTTTTCAGTCAAGACACCCTTTAGAATTGTGCACAATCATGGGGCACACCAGTCAGAGGGCTCATTTACACCAGGGGGTGCATCCGTACGTTCTTTTATTTCTTTGATATGTAGCCCCCTATACTTCTGAGGTTCTTGCCTAGGCAGGAGTGACATACAGAAAGGCAGTCTGCAGCCTTCTGGAATTTCTATGTCACACTTCCCAGGAGGCATTGCAATATTTCTTTCCCACTTAGATGTCTTTATGCAGACTGAAAAATGTACCACAACATCAGATCTCAGTGACTGCTTCAGTGCACCCAAGTGAGTTCCCTGAGTGCTGGGTACACATGCATGAGTACTAACTCATTATGGGGACTGGCTTAAAAGACAATTATATCACTATCTGCCCTTACACAAAATGCTGGCATGAGAGAAATTACTGGGTAGGAGAACTTCCCCAAAACTCAAGGGAAATAACATTGGACCGCATGGAAGGGTAAGTATGTATTTCCTAATATTCATGTAATAACATTGTTATCAGTGCCTTTTTAGTTTTAGAAGAGGGGTGAAGTTCCTCTTTAACGTTCAATTTTAGCATGACTTAGAAGTTGTACTATTTTGAAAGTATCTTATAACTTCGAAAGGCTCAACTTCTTTATAATAAAAAATTGTGCCTATGACAGGCAAAACTGATGTCCTGTACATTACTTTGACTTGGCTGTGCATTTATGAGCTACCGTATTGCTCATATCCTGTGTCAGAGTCTATGTGTTACTGTGTCAAGCAAAAGCAAATAAATGTATCATCACTTTATTATGACCGATTTAAATAATAGGATCTTTGTTGCTTATTTTCCTTCATTAGTCTTACGTTATAGCTTTGAAGTCATGTGATCAACTACATGACAGTAGTTTAATGTTACAGTTAGTGACTGTTACGATTCCAAAACACTGGATGTCCTTGCAGAACATTGGCCTGACCTTCTACAGTGCGAGAGAGACTAATATAATAATAAAAAAATGATAACATTTTGAAGTTTATTTGAAAATAAAAAATCTTTGTTGTACATATAAGTAAATATCATATTTTAAATTAACACTATTTTTATTTTTCCAATTTTCTTTGCAGAATACAATGACCAGTGTATTTAATTAAAATGAAATGTCACGTTTAGGCAGAGGATCAGTATTATTAAACTCAAATATTATCACTAAGATAAAGCAGTGAGTATTGGTGCAATGTTTACCAAAGATTAAGGCCTCATGCACACAGGACGTTAAAATAACATTATAAAAACGTCAGTTGCTTTGCAGTGAGTTTTCAATGTTTTTGCAATAGCGTTTTTTAGCGCTTTTCCACGTTATCGTTTTAGCGTTTTTTTTTCAATGGATCGAAAACAATAAACGCTGGTGAGCGACGTTTTTGAGTGTTTATCGACTTTTATCAGCGTTGGAGCGTTTTTACAGATGAAAAACTTCTCTCAGAACCCACTAGTTTTGTGTTTTTTTTTACTGCTCAAAAACGCCACTGCCCAAAACTGCTGATAACAGCCTATGAGTGCATGAACACATAGGATAACATGATGGAGAGTTTAATCACTTGCTTACTGGGCACTTAAACCCCCCTCCTATCCAGACCAATTTTCAGCTTTAAGCGCTGACGCACTTTGAATGACAATTGCGCGGTCATACAACACTGTACTCAAATGAAATTTTTATCATTTTTTCACCACAAATAGAGCTTTCTTTTGGTGGTATTTGATCACCTCTGCAGTTTTTACTTTTTGTTAAAAAAAATGTAAAAAACTGAATTTTTAACCAATTGCCGACCGCCTCACGCCTATATACGTGAGCAGAGCGGCACGGGCAGGCAAAATCACCCCCCCCGGTGCCATCGGCGGTCGGCATTTGGTTGGGAGCGATGAGAGACGAGGGAGAGACCATCCGACCGTGGCCCCCCCCTCGCGATCGCTCCCAGCCAATGAGAAACATCCCCTGCCTCTGTATAGTACACAGAGGCAAAGGATGTGATGTCATCTCTCCTCGGCTGGGCAGTTTCCGTTCCAGCGCCGAGGAGAGAAGACATGTAAGTGCACCAACACTCACACACAACACAGTAGAACATGCCAGGCACACTAAACACCCCCGATCCCCCCCCAGATCGCCCCCAACCCCCCCCCAATCACCCCCCCAGTCACAAACTGACACCAAGCAGGTTTTTTTTTTTTTTTTCCTGATTACTGCATAGTGTCAGTTTGTGACAGTTAGCAGTGGTAGGGCAGTTAGGGTTAGCCCCCTGTAGGTCTAGGATACCCCCCTAACCCCCCCCTAATAAAGTTTTAACCCCTTGATCACCCCCTGTCGCCAGTGTCGCTAAGCGATCATTTTTCTGATCACTGTATTAGTGTCGCTGGTGACGCTAGTTAGGAACGTAAATATTTAGGTTCGCTGTCAGCGTTTTATAGCGTCAGGGACCTCCATATACTATCTAATAAATGTTTTAACCCCTTGCTTGCCCCCTAGTTAACCCATTCACCACTGATTACCGTATAACTGTTACGGGTGACGCTGGTTAGTTTGTTTATTTTTTATAGTGTCAGGGCACCCGCCGTTTATTACCGAATAAAGGTTTAGCCCCCTGATCGCCCGGCGGTGATATGCGTCGCCCCAGGCAGCGTCAGACTGGCGCCAGTACCGCTAACACCCACGCACGCACCGTACACGCACCGTACACCTCCCTTAGTGGTATAGTATCTGAACGCATCAATATCTGATCCGATCAGATCTATACTAGCGTCCCCAGCAGTTTAGGGTTCCCAAAAACGCAGTGTTAGCGGGATCAGCCCAGATACCTGCTAGCACCTGCGTTTTTCCCCTCCGCCCGGCCCAGCCCAGCCCACCCAAGTGCAGTATCGATCGATCACTGTCACTTACAAAACACTAAACGCATAACTGCAGCGTTCGCAGAGTCAGGCCTGATCCCTGCGATCGCTAACAGTTTTTTTGGTAGCATTTTGGTGAACTGGCAAGCACCAGCCCCAGGCAGCGTCAGATTAGCGCCAGTACCGCTAACACCCACACACGCAGCATACGCCTCCCTTAGTGGTATAGTATCTGATCGGATCAATATCTGATCCGATCAGATCTATACTAGCGTCCCCAGCAGTTTAGGGTTCCCAAAAACGCAGTGTTAGTGGGATCAGCCCAGATACCTGCTAGCACCTGCGTTTTGCCCCTCCGCCCGGCCCAGCCCAGCCCACCCAAGTGCAGTATCGATCGATCATTGTCACTTTTTTTTGTAGCGTTTTGGTGAACTGGCAAGCACCAGCGGCCTAGTACACCCCGGTCGTAGTCATACCAGCACTGCAGTAACACTTGGTGACGTGGCGAGTCCCATAAGTGCAGTTCAAGCTGGTGAGGTGGCAAGCACAAGTAGTGTCCCGCTGCCACCAAAAAGACAAACATAGGCCTGTCGTGCCCATAATGCCCTTCCTGCTGCATTCGCCAATCCTAATTGGGAACCCACCGCTTCTGCAGCGCCCGTACTTCCCCCATTCACATCCCCAACCAAATGCAGTCGGCTGCATGAGAGGCATTTATATGTCCTCCCGAGTACCCCTACCCAACGAACCCCCCCAAAAAAGATGTTGTGTCTGCAGCAAGCGCGGATATAGATGTGACACCCGCTATTATTGTCCCTCCTGTCCTGATAATCCTGGTCTTTGCATTGGTGAATGTTTTGAACGCTACCATTCACTAGTTGAGTATTAGCGTAGGGTACAGCATTGCACAGACTAGGCACACTTTCACAGGGTCTTCCAAGATGCCATCGCATTTTGAGAGACCCGAACCTGGAACCGGTTACAGTTATAAAAGTTACAGTTACAAAAAAAAGTGTAAAAAAAAAAAAAAAACACAAACAAAAATAAAAAAAAATAGTTGTCGTTTCATTGTTCTCTCTCTCTCTATTCTCTCTCTATTGTTCTGCTCTTTTTTACTGTATTATATTCTGCAATGTTTTATTGTTATTATGTTTTATCATGTTTGCTTTTCAGGTATGCAATTTTTTATACTTTACCGTTTACTGTGCTTTATTGTTAACCATTTTTTTGTCTTCAGGTACGCCATTCACGACTTTGAGTGGTTATACCAGAATGATGCCTGCAGGTTTAGGTATCATCTTGGTATCATTCTTTTTAGCCAGCGGTCGGCTTTCATGTAAAAGCAATCCTAGCGGCTAATTAGCCTCTAGACTGCTTTTACAAGCAGTGGGAGGGAATGCCCCCCCCACCGTCTTCCGTGTTTTTCTCTGGCTCTCCTGTCTCAACAGGGAACCTGAGAATGCAGCTGGTGATTCAGCCAGCTGACCATAGAGCTGATCAGAGACCAGAGTGGCTCCAAACATCTCTATGGCCTAAGAAACCGGAAGCTACGAGCAGTTTATGACTTAGATTTCGCCCGATGTAAACAGCGCCATTGGGAAATTGGGGAAGCATTTTATCACACCGATCTTGGTGTGGTCAGATGCTTTGAGGGCAGAGGAGAGATCTAGGGTCTAATAGACCCCAATTTTTTCAAAAAAGAGTACCTGTCACTACTTATTGCTATCATAGGGGATATTTACATTACCTGAGATAACAATAAAAATGATTTAAAAAAAAAAATGAAAGGAACAGTTTAAAAATAAGATAAAAAAGCAAAAAAATAATAAAGAAAAAAAAAAAAAAAAAAGCACCCCTGTCCCCCCTGCTCTCGCGCTAAGGCGAACGCAAGCGTCGGTCTGGCGTCAAATGTAAACAGCAATTGCACCATGCATGTGAGGTATCACCGCGAAGGTCAGATCGAGGGCAGTAATTTTTGCAGTAGACCTCCTCTGTAAATCTAAAGTGGTAACCTGTAAAGGCTTTTAAAGGCTTTTAAAAATGTATTTATTTTGTTGCCACTGCACGTTTGTGCGCAATTTTAAAGCATGTCATGTTTGGTATCCATGTACTCGGCCTAAGATCATCTTTTTTATTTCATCAAACATTTGGGCAATATAGTGTGTTTTAGTGCATTAAAATTTAAAAAAGTGTGTTTTTTCCACAAAAAAAGCGTTTGAAAAATCGCTGCGCAATTAATGTGTGAAAAAAAATATGAAACACCCACCATTTTAATCTGTAGGGCATTTGCTTTAAAATAATATATAATGTTTGGGGGTTCAAAGTAATTTTCTTGCAAAAAAAAATAATTTTTTCATGTAATCAAAAAGTGTCAGAAAGGGCTTCGTCTTCAAGTGGTTAGAAGAGTGGGTGATGTGTGACATAAGCTTCTAAATGTTGTGCATAAAATGCCAGGACAGTTCAAACCCCCCCAAATGACCCCATTTTGGAAAGTAGACACCCCAAGCTATTTGCTGAGAGTCATGTCGAGTCCATGGAATATTTTATATTGTGACACAAGTTGCGGGAAAGAGACAAATTTTATTTTTTTATTTTTTTTGCACAAAGTTGTCACTAAATGTTATATTGCTCAAACATGCCATGGGGATTTGTGAAATTACACCCCAGAATAAATTCTGTTGCTTCTCCTGAGTACGGGGATACCACATGTGTGGGACTTTTTGGGAGCCTAGCCGCGCACGGGACCCCGAAAACCAAGCACCGCCTTCAGGCTTTCTTAGGCCGTAAATTTTTGATTTCACTCTTCACTGCCTATCACAGTTTTGGAGGCCATGGAATGCCCAGGTGGCACAAAACCCCCCCAAATGACCCAATTTTGGAAAGTAGACACCCCAAGCCAACTTTGTCACAAAGTTTTGAAAATTGAAAAAAAAAAAAAATTTTTCTGGTCTTTCTTCATTTTCAAAAACAAATGAGAGCTGCAAAATACTCACCATGCCTCTCAGAAAATAGCTTGGGGTGTCTACTTTCCAAAATGGGGTCATTTGGGGGGGGGTTGTGCCATCTTGGCATTTTATGGCCTTCAAAACTGTGATAGGTAGTGAGGAGTGAAATCAAAAATGTATGCCCTTAGAAATCCTGAAGGTGGTGCTGGCTTTTCGGGGCCCCGTACGCGGCTAGGCTCCCAAAAAGTGCCACGCATGTGGTATCCCCGTACTCAGGAGAAGCAGCTGAATGTATTTTGGGGTGCAATTCCATATTTGCCCATGGCCTGCGTGAGCAATATATCATTTAGTGACAACTTTTTGTAAATTTTTTTTTTTTTTTGTCATTATTCAATCACTTGGGACAAAATAAATAAATATTCAATGGGCTCAACATGCCTCTCAGCAATTTCCTTGGGGTGTCTACTTTCCAAAATGGGGTCATTTGGGGGGGGGTTTGTACTGCCCTGCCATTTTAGCACCTCAAGAAATGACATAGGCAGTCATAAACTAGTGAAGACTAACAGGAAAAGTGATGATGAATAGTTTTATTCTACACATAGGGGACTAAGTATTGACTCATTTCATTAAGTTAAAATGTAATTAATTTACAATGATGACCATAAATGTAAGTTCTCCCTGCTCAAAATAATGGTCAATATGACAAATACCAATCTTTGCAGCTTTAAAAAATCAATACAGAGTTTAATGAATATATAGAGACTTAATGGTACAGTAAGTACTTTTTCCTACTGAAGAGCAGATGTGAAGGCGGGTGAATGTTTATTAATACCAGGTGAATCTTCCAGGTGAATCTGTTTTTTAAAAATCAAGTTAGGATTCTATGGTGCATATGCAGTGACTGCCATATTCACCACTTTAACCACTTCAGCCCCAGAAGGTTTTATCCCCTTAATGACCAGGCCATTTTTTGTGATACGGCACTGCGTTACTTTAACTGATAATTGCATGGTCGTGCAACACTGTACCCAAATAAAACGTATGTCCTTTTTTTTCCTACAAATAGAGCTTTCTTTTGTGGGATTTTTTATCATTTCTGCGGTTTTTATATTTTGCGCTATAAACAAAAAAAGAGCATCAATTTTGAAAAAAAAAAACAATATTTTTTACTTTCTGCTATAAAACACATCCAATAAAAAAATGTAAAAAATCTGATTTCTTCAGGTTAAGCCAATATGTATTCTGCTACATATTTTTTATATTTTTGGTAAAAAAAAATCCCAATAAGCATATATTGATTGTTTTTTTTTGCTAGTAATGGCAACGATCACTGATTTTTAGCGGGACTGCGACATTGCGGTAGACAAATCAGACACTTAACTGACATATTTGCCACTTTTTTGGGAACCAGTGGCATTATTACATCATCATGATCAGTGGTAAAAATATGAAATGTTACTGTACTAATGACACTGACAGGGAAGGGGTTAACATCAGGAGCGATCAAAGGGTTAACTGTGTGCCTAGCTGGTACTTGCTATCTGTTTGGGGATTGCTCTGACTGTGCTCAGGAACACAATCTCTATCTTCTCCCCTATCAGAACGGTGATCTGCTTTGTTTACATAGGCAGGTCGCCGTTCTGCCTCCCTACAAAACAATTGCGTATGGCCGGACCCACTGATTGGCATCCCCTGTGTCCAATAAGCTCTGGAGCAACTGCATTTTGCAGAGTGCAATTGCACTTGAAAAGTGCACAGGCTATTTGCTCTTAGTAAATCTACACCAATGACTTCAAACATACAGTAAATGTTATTAAGAACTATCTTCAGCATTAAGAAGAACAAGGAGTCCTGGAAGTGATGGTTTAGCCCCTACAGAGCCCTGATCTCAACATCATTGAGTTGGTCTGGGATTACATAAACAGACAGAAGGCTTTGAGGCAGCCTACATCCACAGAAGATCTGTGGTTACCTACCTACAAAGCTCCTTCAAAAACTTTTTGCTTCAAAGGAAAAGGGTGATCACATCAAATATTGATTTGATAGTCAGGTCCATAAATATTGGGACATCGACACAATTCTAATCTTTTTGGCTCTATACACCACCACAATGGATTTGAAATGAAACTTACAAGATGTGCTTTAACGGCAGACTTTCAGCTTTAATTTGAGGGTATTTACATCAAAATCAGATGAACAGTGTAGGAATTACAACAGTGTGTATATGTGCCTCCCACTTTTTAGGGGACCAAAAGTAATGGGACAATTGGCTGCTCAGCTGTTCCATGGCCAGGTGTGTTATTCCCTCATTATACCATATGCAAGGAGCAGATAAAAGGTCCAGAGTTAATTTCAAGTGTGCTATTTGCATTTGGAATCTGAGTAAGTAAAGTGGGGTGAATGGTGCTCCCTATATGCGGGGAAAAACTTGTTCCCTAGCTTTCAAACAAATATGTGCACACTAACACACTAAAAATGCTCAAATAGTTAAATGGTAGTGGTATAATCATAAATACCAGCAATTGGTCTACAAACATTACTGCAACCAAAACAAATCATAAAAAACAAATATATAATAAGTGACCAGAATTAATTACTCCTGGTTATAAAAAAATATGGATACCAAAAAATGATTCCCACATTCATCAGAAAAGTCCATCAAAAAATTAATATGTGTATCATCAAACAGTCCAAATAATAAAAAAATGAAAAAACAGTGTGAGATTGGTGAAGCTCCAAAATGACCAAGTGTTCAAACGATCAAGTGACTCTTGTGCTCAACAAATCAGGTGACTCATGTGCTCGCCCTTATGGCTCCCCACTCACCAGCTCCCGATACTCCTGCAGGGGTGATAGGCATATATGGATAACCGTGGGTTGTCCCCCTTGGTGGCTTTTCCAGTGGTCAGCCCGTAGCCTGTTATGACATTCCTCCCTAGCTTCTCCAGCTATTCCACCGGACCAGGGTGCCCAAACCGGTCTCCTGCTTAGCACTTCACCGATCGCCGTATCCAAAGAACTGGTCAATCGCTCCCCAAAATTAGATACTGCAAAGAATTACACAAACAGGAGAAGATATGACAACTCATCTTTATGGCTAAAAAGCAGTTACCTAAGCGCTGAGTTTTTTCCCAATTTTTGCATTTGGAATCTGTTGCTGTCAACTCTCAATATGAGATCCAAAGAGCTGTCACTATCAGTGAAGCAAGCCATCATTAGGCTGAAAAAACAAACCCATCAGAGAGATAGCAAAAACATTAGGTGTGGCCAAATCAACTGTTTGGGACATCCCTAAATAGAAAGAACGCACCGGTGAGCTCAGCAGCACCAAAAGACCCGGAAGACCACAGAAAACAACTGTGGTGGATGACCGAAGAATTCTTTCCCTGGTGAAGAAAACACCCTTCACAACAGTTGGCCAGATCAAGAACACTCTGCATGAGGTAGGTGTATGTGTGTCAAAGTCAACAATCAAGAGAAGACTTCACCAGAGTGAATACAAAGGGTTCACCACAAGATGTAAACCATTGGTGAGCCTCAAAAACAAGAAGGCCAGATTAGAGTTTGCCAAACAACATCTAAAAAAGCCTTCACAGTTCTGGAACAACATCCTATGGACAGATGAGACCAAGATCAACTTGTACCAGAGTAATGGGAAGAGAAGAGTATGGAGAAGGAAAGGAACTGCTCATGATCCAAAGCATACCACCTCATTAGTGAAGCATGGTGGTGGTAGTGTCATGGCGTGGGCATGTATGGCTGCCAATGGAACTGGTTCTCTTGTATTTATTGATGATGTGACTGTTGACAAAAGCAGCAGGATGAATTCTGAAGTGTTTTGGGCAATATTATCTGCTCATATTCAGCAAAATGCTTCAGAACTCATTGGACGGCGCTTCACAGTGCAGATGGACAATGACCCAAAGCATACTGCAAAAGCAACCAAAGAGTTTTTTAAGGGAAAGAAGTGGAATGTTATGCAATGGCCAAGTCAATCACCTGACCTGAGTCCGATTGAGCATGCATTTCACTTGCTGAAGACAAAACTGAAGGGAAAATGCCCCAAGAACAAGCAGGAACTGAAGACAGTTGCAGTAGAGGCCTGGCAGAGCATCACCAGGGATTAAACCCAGCGTCTGGTGATGTCTATACGTTCCAGACTTCAGGCTGTAATTGACTGCAATGGATTTGCAACCAAGTATTAAAAAGTGAAAGTTTGATGGATGATTGTTAATCTGTCCCATTACTTTTGGTCCCTTAAAAAGTGAGAGGCACATATACAAACTGTTGTAATTCCTACACCGTTCACCTGATTTGGATGTAAATACCCTCAAATTAAAGCTGAAAGTCTGCAGTTAAAGCTCATCTTGTTCGTTTCATTTCAAATCCATTGTGGTGGTGTATAGAGCCAAAAAGATTAGAATTGTGTCGATGTCCCAATATTTATGGACCTGACTGTAATTGCTAATTCATTTGATAAAAATAAATACAATTCATAAAAATAAACTATTAACACTTCTATTTCTGAAAGTATTCTTAAATTATAACATTTTTTTTCACACCTGCCTAAAACTTTTGCAGAGTGTATACACTCACTTGTCAGTTTAGTTGGTACACCTTGCTAGTAGTTGGATCGCCTTTTGCCTTCAGAACTGCCTGAATTCTTTGTGGCATATATTCAACAAGGAGTTGGAAACATTCCTCAGAGACTTTGCTCTTTATTGACATGATAGCATCATGCAGTTGCTACAGATATGTCGGCTGCACATTCATGATGCGAATCTCCCGTTCCACCACATCCCAAATGTGCTCTATTGGATTGAGATCTGGTGACTGTGGAGGCCATTGGAGTACAGTGAACTCATTGTCATGTTCATGAAACCAGTTTGAGATGACCTAAGCTTTGTGACATGGTGCATTGTCCTGCTGGAAGTAGCCATCAGAAGTCTGTAGTCATAAAGGGATGACATGGTCAGCAACAATACTCAGGTAGGTCATGGCATTTAAACGATGCATAATTGGTATTTAGGGGCCCATAGTGTGCCAAGAAAATATCTTCCACACCATTACACCACTACCACCAGCCTAAAGCATTGATACAAGGCAGGTTGGATAAATGCTTTCATGTTGTTTATACCAAATTATGACCATCTGAATGTCGCAGCTGAAATCGAGACTCATCAGACCAGGCAACATTTTTCCATCTTCTTTTGTCCAATTTTGGTGAGCCTGTGCAAATTGTAGCCTCAGTTTCCTGTTCTTAGCTGACAGGAGTGGCACCCAGTGTGGTCTTCTGCTGCTGTTGTCCATCTGTTTTAAGGTTTGATGTGTTGGGAGTTCAGAGATGGTGTTCTGCATACCTTGGTTGTAACAAGTGGTTATTTTAGTTGCTGTTGCCTTTCTATCATCTTGAACCAGTCTGCCCATTCTCCTCTGACATCAACAAGGCATTTTTGTCCATACAACCGCCGCTCACTGGATATATTTTCTTTTTTTTTTACCATTCTCTGTAAACCCTAGAGATGGTTGTGCGTGAAAATCCCAGCAGAGCAGCAGTTTTTGTAAAATAATTAGACCAGCCCGTTTGGCCACGTTCATAGTCACGTAAATCCCCTTTCTTCCCCATTCTGATGCTTGGTTTGAACTTCAGCAAGTTGTCTTTATCATGTCTAGATGACTAAATACATTGATTTGCTGCCATGTGATTGGCTGATTAGCAATTTGTGTTATCAATCAATTGAACATGGTGTACCTAATAAAGTGGCCGGTGAGGTGTGTGTGTGTGTGTGTGTGTGTGTATATATATATATATATATATATATATATATATATATATATTGTGTGTGTGTGTATATATTTTTTTTTTTTGGTTAGCATTAAAGAGCTCACCCTATGAGTTCAGCCCAGCTGTTTAAATACTTAATTTTCCTCCCTGTTTAGGCAAAAATTACTGTGTATCTCTGCCTGAAAACCTAAAGCCTTTCCACTGAAAACATTCCTGCTGGGTCCTTATCTCCCTGCTCATCCTTTCTTTAGCAATGCTCATGGTGGCCTCTAGCAGTCCAGTGGGGAACGGCCCTCCCATAGGATTAAATAAGGCCATGGTATGCTTGCACATGAAGAAGAGGACTAGGTGAAGACATTTTTTGTGGAAAAGGTTTTCTTCACTTCCTGTTCCACTGGCCCTTAACCTTTTAAATATTGGTAAACCCAAAATAAATATTATGGTTTTGTTATGCCAAGTTACATCACCCAACAGGTTTTTATATTTCTGCAAGATGTCTACATATACGTTCTTAGCAATTCCTTCCTACTTCAGCCATCAAAAAGTGTCTCACTATGTCTGAGGCTGGGTTCACACTATTGCGAATTGGATGGGGGTTGTTCCCCCCATCCAATTCGCATAACAGGAGAGTGTGACTGGCTCTCAATGGAGCCGGCTCACACATCTCCAGGGTTGCCGCGGAGCGCACTTCAGAAGAGTTCTGTGAGTCTTTGGCTCCATTTCAGGTCTGAAGTTTTGCCTGAATTCGGACCTGATTCGCCCCTGAAACAGTTAACAGGGATGCACCAGATCCCCTGCTGTGAGCCACTCCGCAAATAGTGTGAACCCAGCCTCAAGGTTTTTTATTTATTTTACATGATATGATATGTAGAATGTATATGAGGGACTGAACTTCATCTAAGTAAGAAAAGTGGGATTTCGTGTTGGCATGGGGAATCACATGGAATTTCCCCAACTGACACAAAAAGTCAGTGGGTGATTCAGCCCAATAGCAGACATCCATTGCTGAAATGTAACTTTGTGCAGACTAACCCTTCAAAATAATTTGAGGCATATTGGACTTGAGACTTGGGTCGTAGGCCTCAAATGACTAGAAAAAAAGTCTCACATGTTTTCCAAAATACCGTAATCCATTTTTAATTTACCAAATTAATAACTGTCAGGGCAATATTTTAAACAACATCAGGATTTTAGAAATCCAGCAGATTCAAATAATATATATAAAAATATGCTTATGTAGCCTGCAGCCGGTATAGTACATTTTCAGTTAGTCAAGCAATTATTGTAAAGTGTACTTTTATCAAAAATCTGTTTGCCTTGGAAACTACCCCCTGTGGGCCAGAACTCTGGCTTTCATCTACAAGGAAAAATGTATTTAGTGCCTATAATTTATTCACTCTTGTGCTGTACAGTGAGCGGAAGTATTGTTTTTCTTTGTGTGCATTAGTAAATGTTCAGCTGTGTGTCAGGAGAAATCTCAGAGCTGCTAAAATAACAGCCTAAAATCCAGTTATAATACATCAAAATCAAACATGTTCCTGAGAAATGCCATTAGTATGGGCCATGTGTCTAAAATTCCATTCTGTATATTGGTTTGCATACTTGTATAATGTGCATAAAGAGTCATTGCCAATTCCACCCCCCCCCCCCCCCCAAAAAAAACACTACAGGTATTCATTTTTAGGTACTTGGAGACAGAAGTATCTGTGCATACATGCACCCTCCTTACTGTCATAACGCTAAATGCCAGGACCTTCTGTTAACACTGGGCAGTATCAGGTAGCAAGGGAGTTTGCCACAAGTCCACACCATCCCTCCCAACACATTGCTATTGGCCCATTGGTAGTGCATGAGGTTTGCCTGTCAGAAATGATTCAGTCAGGAAGGAGGATGTGGCAGGTGTCTCATGGTACATGTATTTTTTAAGTACAGCAGTATTTTTTTTTTTTTCTTTTAGGGAGGAAGGTTATGACTGATTATTTTTTAAGTTAAAAGTATATCTGTAAAAATTAACGCGGACTAACATTGCTCAACTGCTTCTGGATTGGCTAGCTAGGCTGAGTAGCTGGGTTAGTAACCCCAGAAGCAGGAAGTGGAGAGAGAGAGGAGCTAAGACCATATGTCAACAAGTCTGTTGCTATTCCAGACCAGAACCAGGGGTTATTAGGCAAGTATTGCTATTTTAATAGTTTACTATTGTACCGAAATATCCCACACTTCGCTTGAGTGCTTTCATCATATACCGCTTCCTCCAGTCTGAATATAGGTATAAGATATTCCAACCACTGACAACAAACAAGGCAATACTCATTTGGTTGCTGAACATGAACTGATTTATTTGAGATGACACACAAATGTATACAGCAGGATGACGATACAAACTGTAACCAGAAACCTAATTAACATGAGCTAGTTTACTAATCATTTACCCAGACTTGGTGACTCAGAGATATGACCTTTCAGGGTAGACTTGCCATCTCTTAACTCACAACTTACAATACACATAAGTATAAACACATCCCCCAAAAGTTTGCAAGGAGACAAAGGTGTGTTAGTGAGCACAATATACTATTGGGTGAAAGACCTGGGCTTTCCAGATCTCATTAATCAGCATTCCTTTCACATACATCTGTCTACTGAGTCCCAAGCTGGCAGAGACCATCATGGCCTCCTTAATAATGTCCTTTTGCATTAGATAACAGAATATCTTCCTAAATGCTTTTAGCTCCCTCAAATGCCAGGGCCCATAGTCAGTAGGCAAGAGGCTAGCATTCACTCCCCTCCAAAAGCCTCTGTCCCGCGTGAGTCTGTCAGAACTATTGTTGCCCATAGCTTCTGGATGTACAGTATATACTCTATGTATATATTTACTGACTGATGACAGAAGCATATCTGTTCCCTTGTTGTTATGTTGCATGCACTGTAGCAGATAGTTCAGTTTGTGACTTGTAGACATGTGCATTCGTTTTCGTCCTAATGCATTTTCGTCCGAATTTCAGGTATTTTCGTTATCATTTTAACAAACGATAACGAAAGTGCAGAATCCAAAAAACGAAAGATCCGACATAAAAAAATGCTTTATTTTCGTTTTTGTTGCTACAACAGTTCGATATAGATAGGAGATTTGACATGCTGATGACAATAACAATCTGTGTCCATAAAAACCTGTGGTCGAATGTGCCTAACCTTAACTCTATTAGTCCAAGATTATTCTACATAGAGGGAAAAGATTCGACATAGAGAGAAAAGATTTGACGTAGGGGAGAAAAGATTCGACATAGAGAGAAAAGATTTGACGTAGGGGAGAAAAGATTGGACGTAGGGGAGAAAAGATTTGACGTAGGGGAGAAAAGATAAATAAAAATAATGATGATGATGAATGTTATTGGCTGATTGTAACCAAAGAGGAAGAGCAGTAAAATAGCTAGAACTAAGTACACACGTACTTTGGCTTATGGTGTCTGTTGAAAGTTCTAAGAAGATTAAACGGAGCAGGTAAACTATACGGCGTTGTATAGTTTAGCTGCTCCGTTGAATCTTCTTTGAACATTCGACAGACACCATAAGCCTTCAATGACAGATTCGACCTTAATTTGGATTTTCGGACGAATGCAATTTTTAACAAAAAACGAAATAAATAAAAACGAATTTCGGGAGTAACTAAATAAATGTATTTTTCGGACGAAAACGAAATTCCGAAACAAAAGATTTCAGTGTGCACATGTCTAGTGACTTGTTGTGCATATGTAGTGGTTACTTTGCTGTATGTTTGTAGGTTAACCGGTTTAGTTTAACAAAAACTTTAAATGACTTTTAATAAAGACACACTCACCTATCCCAGGATCTAGCGATGTGGCCGCTGGTACCCTCGATTCTCTCCCTACCCTCTCGCCGGCACCGGCATTACAACTGTAGGCACCTGGCTGTGACAGCTTGCGGCTTCACAGCAGGCTGTGCACTGCACATTCGCGAGTCACGCTGCGCCTCTTGAATGGTCAGGCAATTTTCTGGGACCTGTGACGTGTCCCAGAAGATTGCAGGAAGGGGAGAGGAGAACTTCTGCTCGGATCGCCTAGGCAGTCCAAGTGGAAGTGGGAGCGGGTACCTGTCAAAACTAGGCTCCCGCTCCCCCTCCAAAAAAATGACATGCCAAATGTGGCATAGGAGGGGGGGGGGAGTGCTTAAAGCGGAACATCCCCGTTTAGTTAAAGCTCCGCTTTAAATAGAGTTTTTATTCGCAGCTCCTGTGAATGTAGACAAACTTTCCCTTCTGGTCTGGAATTCTATAACTAGTTTTATCCCAGGGTTCAGTAACCACCACAGGCTAGCGCTAAGTTAGGCATCCGATGACCATTTGGTAGTTAAAGGTCTGGTTGCATCACAGATTAGACATTACTTGGGACTAGGCGCATCGTAGATAGACTGACTCTTAGTTAAAGTGCCACACCATGGTTTCTGCTGGTGAAAAGCTGAGTTTCAAGCTGGCTGGACAACGGCTGGGGGGTCTCCTTTTCACTGCAGATCATGTCTTCAGGTCTCCACCACCAAGACATATACTGCATTGTGATCATCCTCAGGGACCCCTGAAACTGGACTCTGGAGGTATCGCTATTAGGGCAGCCGTCAGAAATTTTTGGGCCCCTTACACAGCTTTAGGCCTGGGCCCCCCCGAGCCTGACCACCAACATTCCACAGGGCTTTCCCACGAGAGCTATGGGCGGAAGTGATGTTATTATATCTTTTCATGTGACAACACTGAAGAAATGACACTTTGCTACAGTATAAAGTAGTGAGTGTACAGCTTGTATAAAAGTGTAAATTCGCTGTCCCCTCAAAATAAATCAACACACAGCCATTAATGTCTAAACCACTGGCAACAAAAGTGAGTATACCCCTAAGTGAATATGTCCAAACTGGACCCAAAGTGCCAATATTTTGTGGGGCCACCATTATTTTCCAGCACTACCTTAACCCTCTTAGGCATTGGAGTTCACTAGAGCTTCACAGGTTGCCACTAGAGTCTTCTTCCACTCCTCCATGATGACATCACGGAGCTGGTGGATGTTAGAGACCTTGCGCTCCTCCACCTTCCATTTGAGGATGCCCCACAGATGCTTAATAGGGTTTAGGACTGGAGACATGCTTGGTCAGTCCATCACCTTTACCTTCTTTAGTAAGGCAGTGGTCACCTTATAGGTGTCTTTGGGGTCGTTATAATGTTGGAATACTGCCCTGCGGCCCAGTCTCCGAAGGGAGGGGATCATGCTGAGCTTCAATATGTCACAGTACATGTTGGCATTTATGGATCTCTCAATGAACTGTAACTCCCCAGTGCCGGCAGCACTCATGCAGCCCCAGACCATGACACTCCCACCACCATGCTTGACTGTAGGCAAGACACACTTGTCTTTGTACTCCTCACCTGGTTGCGCCACACACACTTGACACCATCTGAACCAAATAAGTTTATCTTGGTCTCATCAGACCACAGGACATGGTCCCAGTAATCCATGTCCTTAGTCTGCTTGTCATCAGCAAACTGTTTGCAGGCTTTCTTGTGCATCATCTTTAGAAGAGGCTTCCTTCTGGGATGACAGCCATGCAGACCTTTTAGATGCAGTGTGCGTCGTATGGTCTGAGCACTGACAGGCTGACCCCCCACCTCTTCAACCTCTGCAGCAATGCTGGCAGCACTCATATGTCTATTTCCCAAAGACAACCTCTAGATATGACACTGAGCATGTACACTTAACTTCTTTGGTTGACCAAGGTGAGGCCTGTTCCGAGTGGAATCTGTCCTGTTAAACCTCTGTATGGTCTTGGCCACTGTGCTGCAGCTGAGTTTCAGGGTCTTGGCAATCTTCTTATAGCCTAGGCCATCTTTATGTAGAGCAACAATTCTTTTTTTCAGATCCTCAGAGAGTTCTTTGCCATGAGGTGCCATGTTGAACTTCCAGTGACCAATATGAGGGAGTGAGAGCGATACCACCACATTTAACACACCTGCTCCCATTTACATCTGAGACCTTGTAACACTAAAGAGTTACATGACACAGGGGAGGGAAAAATGGCTAATTGGGCGTGTACTCACTTTTGTTGCCAGCGGTTTAGACATTAATGGCCGTGCGTTGAGTTATTTTGAGGGGACAGCAAATTTACACTATTATACGAGCTGTACACTCCTTACATTGTACACTGTACACTCCTGTACACTCCTTTACATTGTAGCAAAGTGTCATTGCTATCACATGAAAAGATATAATAAAATATTTACAAAAATGTGACAGGTGTACTCACTTTTGTGAGATACTCTATGTATACTAAGCCGCATGCCTTCAACATAGGGGGTTCTTGAACCTTGCCAGTCCCATAGTGATGAGGAGAAGGTTCTCTTCCCCACAACCATTTCCCCTCGGTTGTGGCAGTCTGTGGGTGGGGGCTAATGAGATTTTTAAAGCCCCCTTAACAATACAGGGGTCTCCAGATACCACTCCCCTTGCCTCTCATGTTAGTGAATGAGTAAGTACATAATAGTTTTACTTATTCACATGAAAAAAGTAACAATTAAATAAGACACACAATTTTCAACTGTCATATTTTCAATCCATGCCATATGATGCCATGCTAACCCTGTCCTGTTGTTTTTATGGCTAGGGATTCCCAGAAAGTAAATTAATGGGGTCAGGTTATGTCACAGGTTGCTAAGGAAATTGTGGGTGCCAGCATCCAGAGTTTTCTTGGCAACTAATGACAGGAAAGAAGCTGTATTTCTACCGCTACATGGTGTTTGACTCAGACTGAATGAGTAAAATCCTGGCATTTAGACGAAAGCCCGAACATCCAAAGTTTAGTCCAAACTTGTGTCCGGACCAAACTTTAAGCTCATTCCTACTTGGCACGAGGGTACAGTCAGGAACCCGGACTGTGCACCTCATTACACACGCATACCCCACCCTGCTGCCAGCACATACCCAGCCCACAACACAGCACCAGCTCCTAAGTGTCTTACATACACTTATGTCTCCCACCCATCTGCTATCATAACTCACTCAGTATTACGCCCCTTTGTTTGCTTTCAGCTGCCAGCCGGGGAATATCCTGCTCGACAGCTGAATGGGGCTGAGTCATCTGTTATTATGACACTGTCAGCTGTACAGCTGATGGTGTCTTAGCTAGCAAAGGGCTGAACTTGCACTGATCATGGTATGTTCGCAGGTGTTCCATACAGGCACAGAAATCTGATGCCCACAGAGAAATTCTACAACTACAATTTCTACAACACTGTTTATGAACCATACTTTTCATGTAGAGCAGCACAAGAGAGAAGATACATGCTCTAGAATTCATAGAAAGTGTCAGAGGTGCTCATTAGAAATCTGTCTCCCGAATGGTGCAATTTTCAACAGATTCATGTAACTGTTGGTAAGGGTTATACGTATCTATTGCAGAACTGACTCAAACAGAATTTTGTTTCAGTCAGAATTTTGTCTGCAATACAATACGTACACATGTGACGCAATTTGCACCAACATGGAAAAGGTCCTATATACTTCCCACTTCTCCTATCACTGATGTGGCGATGTCTCTTTTTTTATTAACCTCTTGCCGACCGCCCCACATACATGTACTGACGAATGGCGGCTCTTCTGCGCAAAATCACATACAGGTACTTGATTTTGCACTTCCGGGTCTGCAACACGTGTGTTCGCCACCGGCGACCTGCTCCTGCTGTGATTTGACACATCGGGAACCAATCAACAGGACCCGCCGATCATTCCCCACAGAGGCAGAATTGTGGTCTGCCTGTGCAAACAAGGCAGCTTGCCATTCTGTTAGTAGGGAAGACAGAGATCCTGTTTCTGCAAAGCAGGAACAGGAATCTGTCTTCCCACAGTTAAAGCACCCCCCCCCACACACACACACACACAGTTACAAAGCATGCCCTAGGAACACATTTAACCCTTTGAAAAGTATCAAAAGTGTCACTTAGTGTCCGATTTGTCTGCCACAATGTCCCGCTATAAGTCGCTGATCGCCGCCATTACTAATAATGAAAAAAAAAATTCCATAAAAATACCCCATAGATTGTAGACGCTATAACTTTTGCACAAACTAATTAATATATGCTTATTGGGATTTTTTAAACCAAACATATGTAGCTAAATATATATTGGCCCAAACTGATGAAGATTTTTTTTACAATTTTTTTATTGGGTGTGTTTTATAGCAGAAAGTAAAATATCCATAAATATTGGGACATCGACACAATTCTAATCTTTTTGGCTCTATACTATAAACGACAATGGATTTGAAATGAAATGAGCAAGATGTGCTTTAACTGCAGACTTTCAGCTTTAATTTGAGAGTATTTACATCCAAATCAGGTGAACGGTGTAGGAATTACAACAAGATTCTTTTTTTACACCTTAAAGTGCAGCCTACATCAACAGAAGATCTGTGGTTAGTTCTCCAAGTTGTTTGTAACAACCTACCTGCCGGGTTCCTTTAACCACTTGCCGTCCGCCTCACGCAGATATACTGCGGCAGAATGGCACGGGCAGGCAGAATCACGTCCGATCGGACCCACCCCCGGTGCCCGAGGCGGTCGGCGTTTGTCCCCCGGTGATCGGAGGTGAGGGGGAGGCCATCCATTCGTGGCCCCCCTCCCGATCACTCCCAGCCAATGGGATCATTCCTCTGCTGCTGTATGGTAAACAACAGCAGAGGAAATGATGTCATCTCTCCTCGGCTCGGTATTTTCTGTTCCGGCGCCGAGGAGAGAAGACATCGATGTGTGTGCACAAACAAACACACATACAGTAGAACATGCCATGCACACAATACACCCACTTCCCCCATTCACATCCCCAACCAAATGCAGTCGGCTGCATGAGAGGCATTTTCTTTATGTCCTCCCAAGTACCCCTACCCAACGAACCCCCCAAAAAAGATGTCGTGTCTGCAGCAAGCGCGGATATAGGCGTGACACCCGCTATTATTGTCCCTCCTGTCCTGACAATCCAGGTCTTTGCATTGGTGAATGTTTTGAATGCTATCATACACTAGTTGAGTATTAGCGTAGGGTACAGCATTGCACAGACTAGGCACACTTTCACAGGGTCTCCCAAGATGCCATCGCATTTTGAGAGACCCGAACCTGGAACCGGTTACAGTTATAAAATTTACAGTTACAAAAAAAGTGTAAAAAAAAAAAACACAAAAAAAAATATAAAGTAAAAAAAATAGTTGTCGTTTTATTGTTCTCTCTCTCTCTATTCTCTCTCTATTGTTCTCTTTTTTTACTGTATTCTATTCTGCAATGTTTTATTGTTATTATGTTTTATCATGTTTGCTTTTCAGGTATACAATTTTTTATACTTTACCGTTTACTGTGTTTTATTGTTAACCATTTTTTTGTCTTCAGGTACGCAATTCACGACTTTGAGTGGTTATACCAGAATGATGCCTGCAGGTTTAGGTATCATCTTGGTATCATTCTTTTCAGCCAGCGGTTGGCTTTCATATAAAAGCAATCCTAGCGGCTAATTAGCCTCGAGACTGCTTTTACAAGCAGTGGGAGGGAATGCCCCCACCACCGTCTTCCGTGTTTTTCTCTGTCCCAACAGGGAACCTGAGAATGCAGCCGGTGATTCAGCCAGCTGACTATAGAGCTGATCAAAGACCAGAGTGGCTCCAAACATCTCTATGGCCTAAGAAACCGTAAGCTACGAGCATTTTATAGCTTAGATTTTGCCGGATGTAAACAGCGCCATTGGGAAATTGGGAAAGCATTTTATCACACCGATCTTGGTGTGGTCAGATGCTGTGAGGGCAGAGGAGAGATCTAGGGTCTAATAGACCCTAATTTTTTTCAAAAAAGAGTACTTGTCACTACCTATTGCTATCATAGGGGATATTTACATTCCCTGAGATAACAATAAAAATGATCAAAAAAAAAATCAAAGAAACAGTTTAAAAATAAGATAAAAAAGCAAAAAAATAATAAAGAAAAAAAAAAGCACCACTGTCCCTCCCCTGCTCTCGCACTAAGGCGAACGCAAGCGTCGGTCTGGCGTCAAATGTAAACAGCAATTTCACCATGCATGTGAGATATCACCGCGAAGGTCAGATCGAGGGCAGTAATTTTAGCAGTAGACCTCCTCTGTAAATCTAAAGTGGTAACCTGTAAAGGATTTTAAAGCCTTTCAAAAATGTATTTATTTTGTTGCCACTGCACGTTTGTGCGCAATTTTAAAGCATGTCATGTTTGGTATCCATGTACTCAGCCTAAGATCATCTTTTATATTTCATCAAACATTTGGGCAATATAGTGTGTTTTAGTGCATTAAAATTTTAAAAAGTGTGTTTTTTCCCCAAAAAATGCGTTTGAAAAATCGCTGCGCAAATACTGTGTGAAAAAAAAAATGAAACACCCACCATTTTAATCTGTAGGACATTTGCTTTAAAAAATATATATATTGTTTGGGGGTTCAAAGTAATTTTTTGCAAAAAAAAAATGTTTTCATGTAAACAAAAAGTGTCAGAAAGGGCTTTGTCTTCAAGTGGTTAGAAGAGTGGGTGATGTGTGACATAAGCTTCTAAAGGTTGTGCATAAAATGCCAGGACAGTTCAAACCCCCCCCCCCCCAAATGACCCCATTTTGGAAAGTAGACACCCCAAGCTATTTGCTGAGAGGCATGTTGAGTCCATGGAATATTTTATATTGTGACACAAGCTGCGGGAATGAGAGCATTTTTTTTTTTTTTTTTGCACAAAGTTGTCACTAAATGATATATTGCTCAAACATGCCATGGGAATATGTGAAATTACACCCCAAAATATATTCTGTTGCTTCTCCTGAGTACAGGGATACCACATGTGTGAGACTTTTTGGGAGCCTAGCCACGTACGGGACCCCGAAAACCAAGCACCTCCTTCAGGCTTTCTAAGGGCGCAAATTTTTGATTTCACTCTTCACTGCCTATCACAGTTTCGGAGGCCATGGAATGCCCAGGTGGCACAACCCCCCCCCCACATGACCCCATTTTGGAAAGTAGACACCCCAAGCTATTTTCTGAGAGGTATAGTGAGTATTTTGCAGACCTCACTTTTTGTCACAAAGTTTTGAAAATTGAAAAAAGAAAAAAAAAATGTTTTTTTCTTGTCTTTCTTTATTTTCAAAAACAAATGAGAGCTGCAAAATACTCACCAGGCCTCTCAGCAAATAGCTTGGGGTGTCTACTTTCCAAAATGGGGTCATTTGGGGGGGATTCCATGGCCTCCAAAACTGTGATAGGCAGTGAAGAGTTAAATCAAAACTTTACACCCTTAGAAATCCTGAAGGCGGTGATTGGTTTTCGGGGCCCCGTACGCGACTAGGAGAAGCAGCTAAATGTATTTTGGGGTGCAATTCCACATATGCCCATGGCCTGTGTGAGCAATATATCATTTAGTGACAACTTTGTGCAAAAAAAAAAAAAATGTGTCACTTTCCCGCAACTTGTGTCAAAATATAAAATATTCCATGGACTCAACATGCCTCTCAGCAAATAGCTTGGGGTGTCTACTTTCCAAAATGGGGTCATTTGGGGGGGTTTGTGCCATCTGGGCATTTTATGGCCTTCAAAACTGTGATAGGCAGTGAAGAGTGAAATCAAAAATTTACGCCCTTAGAAATCCCGAAGGCGGTGATTGGTTTTCGGGGCCCTGTACGCGGCTAGGTTCCCAAAAAGTGCCACACATGTGGTATCCCCGTACTCAGGAGAAGCAGCTGAATGTATTTTGGGGTGCAATTCCATATATGCCCATGGCCTGTGTGAGCAATATATCATTTAGTGACAACTTTTTGTAATTTTTTTTTTTTTTTTGTCATTATTCAATCACTTGGGACCAAAAAAATAAATATTCAATGGGTTCAACATGCCTCTCAGCAATTTCCTTGGGGTGTCTACTTTCCAAAATTGGGTCATTTAGGGGGGGGGGTTGTACTGCCCTGCCATTTTAGCACCTCAAGGAATGACATAGGCAGTCATAAACTAAAAGCTGTGTAAATTCCAGAAAATGTACCCTAGTTTTTAGACGCTATAACTTTTGCACAAACCAATATATATACGCTTATTGACATTTTTTTTACCAAAGACATGTGGCCGAATACATTTTGGCCTAAATGTATGACTAAAATTGAGTTTATTTGATTTTTTTTATAACAAAAAGTAGAAGATATCATTTTTTTTCAAAATTTTCGGTCTTTTTCAATTTATAGCGCAAACAATAAAAACCGCAGAGGTGAACAAATACCATCAAAAGAAAGCTCTATTTATGGGAAGAAAAGGATGCAAATTTCATTTGGGTACAGCATTGCATGACCGTGCAATTACCAGATAAAGTGACACAGTGCCAAATTGTAAAAAGTGCTCTGGTCAGGAAGGGGGTAAATCCTTCCGGGGCTGAAGTGGTTAAAAACTATGTGCAAGTGTACCTAGAAGAATTGAAAAATCGATGTTGTTTTGAAGGCAAAGGGTGGTCACACCAAATATTGATTTGGATTTCTCTTCTGCCCATTTATTTTCCATTTTCTTAAATGATAAAAATAAATGATTATCACTTTTATTTCTGAAAGCATTTTTAATTTACATAATTTTTCACACCTGACTTTTGCACAGTACTGTATATTAAACAGAACTTCCTTACCCTTTGTTTTAAACTGCAAAATATAACAGTCAAAGAAAAATGTTGCAAATAGTTTATGAGCCCTTCCCCCAATCATGTAAATTAAGCCTGACCTATTGTTTGTAATGTTGGGGGTCAGGGTACTACTTGATTCGCCCTGTCTGTGGGTTCTTGCTGGCTACAGTCTTCACTCCATCCAGCATGTTAGGCCTAGCCAACATCACACAGTGCTTGAAGAAGTGTTTTCCAAATTAAAAGTTCTGGTAAATTGCATCAAACCTTTTCAAGTATGGATTCTACTCAGTCAGATCCCAGAAGAACTATGTGGGGGATGCCTGTGGGGAAGCCTACCCTGACTTAACCAGTATTGGTTGACAGTCATCTATATACTTGCTTCAGGCCTTACAACAACAGACCCCACTCTGGCCCTTGGGGACAAGTTCCATATAAAAATTAGGAGAAGGAGGAGTCCAGAGAGAGACTCCACAGAGTTCAGAGAGATGTGGTATGAGAGGAGAAATGAGAGAAACGCTACTCACAGAAGGGTTGACCCAGAGTTCCACCTTTCCACAACAGGAGGAAGTAAGAACTCTAATAAAATGCTTAAAAAGCACATGCCTTACTGCCAAAAAAAAGGTGCAGGAACTCCTTTGGCTCATTTGTAGAGTATAGAGCAGTCCATTCAAGTGAATTGGCTGCCCTATGCTGTTTCGGGACAAACGTGCAAGAAAAACAAACACGAAAAAAAATGCACATATGCCTATTGCTGAAGCTTGTTTCTTCCTATTTTTTTAAATTTAATATATTTAAGCACACTGTATTTTAATATTCTTTCTTAGAGCTAATACAGAATATTATTCTTTCTTACAGCATTATCAGATTTGGTTCTTAGGGCTGCATGCCTCTCATCTTACTCCAACTCTGTCTGCTTTGTAAATACTCTGAAACCTCTGCAGAGTGGTCCATTAAAGTATATGTTACCCCAACATTTCGCATTTCTAATACCTGTCTGTTATACTTATGTTAAAAAAATATTCTGTTCATTTTAAATTGTGTATTTTGTGTGAAATACCTGGTGATCCTGCCAGTCATCCTGTTTTCCTATTTCAAAATGACCACGGTAGGCATGGTAGCAAATCTATCCTAGCGTGGTTAGTTTTGTGCTGGATGCATAAACTGCCTGTCCTTCGATGGTCAAGAGTCGGCCAAGACTCTCCCCTGCACAGCTTTTCACTGGGAAGATCATTCACTGGTCCGATGCTGCATCCACTTAGGTAAGTATGACTAGGGGGAAAAACAGCAAACCCATACTTCCCTTTTCATTTTCTCTTCCAGATCACCAGCCTACCTTGCAGGGCAGGAAATTGGGAATTTATCTTGATCAGTGGTGTTAGTCTCAGTTCTGGGTGAAGTCCCCCTGAACTCTTCTTTTGAAATGTTTTAGATCAGTGGTGGTCCATAATGCCGCCCCCCCATTCGTGCGCCTGGCCCCCTAATCTACATGCGGGGCACCATACGCATGGATTCCAGTCGGGTTTTTTTTGTTTGAAGCATGTGATTACAGCCAGAGGCTCTAATAGGCTTAAAAAAAATGGTAGCCTCGGGGCGCAGAGCATTGCGCCCCAAGCCAACCCATTTGTCTGACAATAGCGAATAAATATTCACTATTGTCATACAGATTCTCCTCCTGGCCAATCAGAAAACGCATCCTGAGACCCATTTCCCGATTGGCTGAAAAGAGATGCGTTCAAATTATAGATGCAGTGAGTGCTGGGCTCATAACTGACTTCCCAGGGGGGTGCAGATATCCCAAACCACTGACCGACTGACCCGGGGGGGGGGGGGGAGCTCATGACCCGACTGACCGAGGGGGGTGGGCTGTGGGTTCACTGTTTGCCGCTCCCCCCCCAAAAAAGCTGCCACTGATATAAATCACACCTACATATGTCCGTTGCCTTATGAGTTTATGTGAAATCTCCATTAATAGCTATAAAATATTGTAATTATGAATATATTTCATTAAGCTTTTATCTATGTAGGGCGTAACATATGATCTTCACAGACATCTCTGTTAGACCAGACAATTCAGTGCCTAGGCTTGTGCATCTAAACAATAGAGCCAAACCTCATAGTTCTACACATATTCACTTCAAAGGATCCCATGTTTGGATATGCAATGAAGGGAGGCCAACCCGCAATCACTACTTAACTTCCCAGTAAAAGGTCAAGTTAATCTCCTGCTCAGAATAGTCACAAGGATTTGCATTAAAAGGGGCTGACTTATGCAAAGTATTGGGATTGGAGATGTAGCCAATCCTTAACCAGGAATAGGGGAGCCCACCAATCAGAGCCACACCATGCCAACCAATGAGGCATCAGCCTGTAATGATATACACAGACTAGATGGGAGGGAAACACACACTCTATGGCAGAGCAGTCACGTGAATGGAACCTCTATGGGAATGGTAAATATGGGAAATCCCCCTTTTATTGTATCTAAATATGTTGGTCTTATGTATTTTCTGTCCTACTGTTTATAGATTAAAGTTTTAAGGAATATACTCTGTATTCCTTCATGTAATCCATGATTTTTACCCTTTTCCTGTACAATTAGATAGCTTGCTGTGTATTAGTCTTGGTCTACTTTACTATATACCAATACATTTTTGTTATTGTGTTAAAGCTTTCACTCATAGTCAAAGAACTCTCATTTAACCCAAATCATATCTGAGAGATGTCTTTCTATAAGAGTTTCTTTCATGCGGTAGGTGACACTAATTTTGCATATATGACTATGGGTCAGAAAGATCAAAGGTCAGATGAAGTCTTCTTGGTTGATATGCCTGTCTATGTAAGATTATTTCTTCATAGTTCTGCTGCTCCAGCTGTTTGTCAAGTTGTTTAGTTCCTTGTGTCAGTGTTTAACAAAAGTGACAAACGAAATTACATTTTTAAACATATACAGTACAAACCCTCCAACATGTCCCATTCCATTAGATACAAAACGTTCTGTTCTTCTTACTACCTCTGTGATCTTTTGAGCTTAGTCAGCTAACTTCTGTGAAGTCAGGTGAGTGTCATCAGAAAGATGTTCAAGAAGACATTTATGAAAAAAAAAGAAAAAGAAAAAAATAAGACATAAACAGGAGCAGATTGTTTTGTTTTTTATTCTACAGCAGTATGGTCATGTTGGTGGGTCTGGATATATTTTTTAATAGGCCACAGCTATACTCTGATTGAAACACGTATATCCTGTGTCTTATGACCAGACTACATAGATGTGTAGATGCCCAGAACAAATTTAGCTGTATCAGTATGTATGTTGGCTTAAAGTGTTTGTAAAGTCTTGTTTTTTTTTGGGTTTTTTTTAAAATAGCAAATATGTCATACTCATCTGCTCTGTGCAGTTGGTTTTGCACAGAGCAGCCCAGATCCTCCTCTTCTCAGGTCTCTCTTTGTCTCTCCCGGCCCCTCCCTCCTGTTAAGTGCCCCCACAGCAAGCAGCTTGCTATGGTGGCACCTGAGCCGTGTCACAGCTCCTTGTGTCCATTCAGACACAGAGCCGTGGTCTGGCCCTGTCCCCTCTCTCTCCTAATTGGCTGAATAATGATTGCCTCAGCCAATGAGGAGGAGAGTCCTGGGCAGCTTAGACACTACTGCAACATCACTGGATAAAGACAGGCTCAAAAACTATTAGGGGGGCTGAAGGAAGCTGCTGCTCTCTCTTCGTCTAGTGTCAGCTTCCCCCACACAGTTGGAAAACACACATGGGGAAGGGAACACATTTAACCCTTTGATTGCCCCTGATGTTTTTACAGTGTCAGTGCCTTTTTTTGTAGCACTAATCACTGTATTGGTGTCACTGGTCCCCAAAAAGTGTCACTTAGTGTCCAATTTGTCCGCTGCAATGTTGCAGTCCCGCTAAAAATCGCCGCCATTATTAGTAAAATTATAAAAAATCCCAAAATCTATCCCATAGTTTGAAGATGCGATATCTTTTGCTCAAACCAATCAATATACGCTAATTGGCATTTTTTTTACCAAGAATATGTAGCAGAATACAAATTGACCTAAATTAATGAAGGAAATTTGTTTTTTTACATATTTTTATTGGATATTTTTTATAGCATAATGTAAAAAGTATTGTGTTGTTTTTCGTTTTTTTTTTTCAAAATTGTTGCTCTTTTTAGGTTTCTAGCGCAAAAAATAAAAACTGTAGAGGTGATCAAATACTACCAAAAGAAAGCTCTATTTGTGGGAAAAAAATTATATAAATCAATTCTGTTTAAGTACAATGTTGCAGGACTGTGCAATTGTCAGTTAAAATAACACAGTGCGGTATCGCAAACAATGGCCTGGTCATTAGGGGGTACATTTCAGATTTTCTTTCTTTTGAATTTTTGTTCTTTTAGAAAAAAAAATGTGAAAAAAATGTGTTAAATGGTCTTTCGTTAGTTCAGATGTTTCCGAATGAACAAATATGCAGAATTTTAACAAAAAAATAATTTGGAACAAAACGAATTGCACATGTCTAGTGCGCATGCATGCGCTCTAAACCCAAAAGTAGGCAGAGACGTATGGGTATGTGTCGCTTTGCCTACAGCCACTGCTCGCTCACAGTGCATTGGCAGGGGGCGGTCGGCAAGTGGTTAAGTGTCAATTTGTCTTTGAAAAAAAAACAAAGTATATTAACCGCTTGCCGCCCTGCGTCCGTCATATGACGGCCAGGTGGCATGGCTCTCGTTCTGGGAGGGCGTCATATGATGCCCTGCCCTTTAAACAAGGAATGCATGCAATCGTGTGTGCGCATCCCTGTACCCTCGGTGGCGGCGTGTCACGGAGACACTGCTCGCCACCGAGGGAGTAAACAGCCATTGGGCATGGCTGTTTACCACGTGATCGGCCGTGATGCAGTCACGGCTGATGACAGATGGTACCGCTCCCATTGTGCATGGCGCATGCACGCGATCGGGAGCGTGCCGCGCGTGCACGGCGGTGGAGGCGTGTTCCCGGGAACACTGTTCGTCACCGACGATGGTAAACAGCCATTGGCCGGTGGCTGTTTACCACGTGATCAGCTGTGAACCTTTAACGGTGCACCTGTCACCCATCAGCCATCAGCCATCACCCATCAGTGACTGTCAGCCATCACCTGTCAGCCATCCCCCGTCACCCATCAGTGACCATCAGCTATCACCCGTCACCCATCAGTGACGTCAGCCATTACCCGTCACCCATCAGTGACCGTCAGCTATTACCCTTCAGCCGTCACCCATTACCCATCATTGACCGTCAGCTGTCACCCGTCAGCCATCACCCATCACCCATCAGTGACCATTAGCCATTACCCATCACCCATCAGTGACGTCAGCCATTACCCGTCACCCATCAGTGACATCAGCCATTACCCATCACCCATCAGTGACCGTCAGCGGTGCACCCATCACCCATCAGTGACCGTGGCCTGTCACCCGTCAGTGACCATCACCCGTCACCGTCCGTGGCCTGTCACCCATCAGTGACCATCGCCTGTCACACCGTCATCACCTATCAGTGAATGTCACCTGCCACCCATCTCAAAGTTCATCAGTGACTGTCACCTGCCACCTGTCACACAGCCATCAGAGTCATGTCCAAAAGAGTTTACAACAGTGAGGAAACGTTCCAGATCCTTTCCATGATTTGGAGGAAGAATGGGTCCCTCCTAAAAGGGCACAGCACTCTGGAAACCAGGATTATATTCCCAGGCCCAGTACCAGCGCTGCCGCAAGCCATAGGCTCCCAGAACAAATTCCCAGGCCCAGTACCAGCGCTGCCGCCTGCGATAGGCCCCGGGAACAAATGCCCAGTACCAGCGCTGCCGCCGGCAATAGGCCCCAGGAACAAATGCCCAGACCCAGTACCAGTGCTGCCACATCACGCCTGAGTACCAGCACAGGTAATTCAAATCCTCCAACTACTGGAGTGTCACGTCCCCCAAGAGCCAGGGCCTCTACATATATGCCAGATGGCCTTGCCAACCCTTTCACAGCACAACTAGGTGTGCAGGCCAACACCCAAAATTTCTCAGAGATTGATTGGTTTCATCTGATTTTGCCCAAAACTTTGCTGCAATTCATTGTGGACCAGACAAATGTGTATGCCCTGCAGTATATTGCCAACAACCCCCAGTCATCCTTTGCCCGTCCATTTGAGTGAAGAGATCTAAATTTGGAGAAGTTATTTATGGGCCTCACCCTAAACATGGGGCTTACAAAAAAAAATGACCTCCCCGCAATCATCCAAATTACGACAAATTATATAAACTTCGCCCACTGATAAATTTCTTTTCCCAACAATTTGCAGAACTCTATGTCCCCGATTAGAATATATGTGTCGATGAGTCCCTGGTACCCTTTTCAGGCCGGCTAGGAATAAAGCAATATATTCCTAGCAAAAGGGCCAGATACAGAATCAAATTATACAAGCTCTGTGAGAGAGCCATGGGATATTTGTATGCATTCTGCATATATGAAGGAAAAGATTCCAGCTCCAGCCCCCTGAGTGCCCGGCCTACATGGGCATAACTGGAAAGATTGTATGGGACTTGGCATACCCACTTCTGAACAAAGGATATCACATATACCTTGACAATTTCTACACTGGCCTGCCCCTTTTCAAACTCCTATACATTACAAAAACCCTGGCCTGCGGAACCTCCAGGAAAAATAGGAATGGCTTCCCACAATCTCTAGCAAACAAAAAGCTGCGAAGGGGGGAAAGAGCAGCATTAAGATGCAACGTAGTGCTGGCCTTGAGGTGGAAGGATAAAAGGGACGTGCACATGATGTCCACCATCCATGACGACACTACAATTGAGGTTCAAAAAAGACGAGGTCCCATTGAAAAGCCAGTATGTGTCCAAGATTATAATCTCTACATGGGGGGGTGGATTTCAATGACCAAATGATTCAGCCCTATTTGTCGATAAGGAGGTCCTGATTCTGGTAGAAGAAGGTAGCAATTTATCTCATCCATTTGGCCGTTTATAATTCCTACGTAGTCTACACCAAATCCACAGAAAGCCCCGCTCCCTTCCTACAATTCATAGAAGAAGTTGTTACGTCCCTCATCTATCACCAAAGACCCCCCCCAAAAGACCTTCGTTCAGAGGCTGTTTGCCGACTTCATGAGTGCCACTTCCCCTTCAAGATTCCACCATCTGAAGCAGGCCGAAGACGGCAAAAAAAATGCCGCGTGTGCACCAAAAGAGGATTTCGAAAAGATACCAGCTACCATTGTCCCCAGTGTCCCTCCCAACCTGGCCTTTGCATTGGTGAATGCTTCCAACTTTATCATACATCCCTAAAATATTAGCCCATATTTTTAACATTTCCCCATTTTCATCATCTGTGCTGACCATTTTCCATGCTTCCCCAAATAACCATGCCACTGCCTTCCACGTGAACTGACCCTGGCCTGTTTTTTGACTATGCCTCTGCCTACCCTTTGGACTGCTTCCACGTGAACTGACCCTTTCCTGTTTTTTGACTATGCCTCTGCCTACCATTTGGACTGCTTCCACGTGAACTGACCCTGGCCTGTTTTGTGACTATGCCTCTGCCTACCATTTGGACTGCCTCCACGTGAACTGACCCTGGCCTGTTTTATCAACTATGCTACTGCCTACCGCTTGGACTGCTTGCACGTGAACTGACCCTGGCCTGTTTTATTGCTATGCTTTTGCCTACAGCTTGGACTGATCTGTTGCCCTGCTACTGTAGTACACAGGGGTCTCACATATGTGAGGGGCTCCAGAATTGTTTTCCAGATGGAGAAAACAATTTTTTTTGTTTTCTCCGGGTTTCCGAATTTCCAGATTAGGGTCTGGAGTCCGGAGGCTTCATAGAGATTTGGGTGGGTTGAAGACTCTACCCCTGTGCCCCCGTGCACAGGTCTTACCTGATTGCGGCCCTCAGCCTGCTGCTGACTTACTGCTATCATGCCTCTGCCTGCTGCATGAACGGACCACACCGCTACCTGGACTATGCAAATAATTAGCTGTAGCAAGAGGCAGTATGTTTATGAAGGGCTGGAGAGCGGTACAATGAGTGTCTGTGGGTAACAGTGTACCAGGACCAATATTATGGCTGTGCTGGCTGTCTCTGCCTGGACAATTTCTATGGACTGTGCTGTGCTGACAATATCCTTGTGCTGACTATAGACCATATTCCTGTCTGCTGCCTGGATAATTATTATTGTTGTCACTAAGCACATCCCTGCCTGCTGCCTGGACCAGTGCTCTCCTCTGTGGATACTACTAAAAGCACAGGTAATGCTTTTTTTTGTTTACCCTTTCCACAATAGAATTTATTTTGGATTGTAATTCTTGGTATGTACATGCTATGTGTTAGAAATATGAAGGGCCTTCAAAAATGACAGGTTGCCAGGAAATTATATATGTCATTTATGCTCCTAGAATGCCTGATGGTGCTACTTGGATGTTGGGCCTCTGTATGTGGCCAGGCTGTGTAAAAGTCTCACACATGTGGTATCACCATACTCAGGAGGAGTAGCAGAATGTATTTTGGGGTGTCATCTTTGCTATGTACATGCTATGCGTTGGAAATATCTGATAAATGGACAACTTTGTGGGAAAAAAATGCGTTTTCATTTTTTTTCCACATTTTCCAAAAACTTCTAGAAAAAAATGAACCGTTCAAAAGACTCATTATGCCTCATAGATTATAGGTTGGGGTGTTTTCTTTCCAAAATGGGGTCATTTTGGGGGCAATTCCATTGTCCTGGTGCTCCAGGGCCTTCAAAATTGTAATAGGTGGTTGAGAAATTAGATGTGTCATTTATGTTTGTAGAACGCCTGAAGGTGCTACTTCAATGTTGGGCCTTTGTATGTGGCCAGGCTGTGTAAAAGTCTCACACATGTGGTATCACCATACTACTATTTTGGGGTGTAATTTGTTGTATGCATATGCTCTGTTAGAGAAATAACCTGTTAATATGACAATTTTGTAAAAAAAAAAAAATCTTAATTTTGCAAAGAATTGTGGGAAAAATTAAAACTTGAAAAAACTCACCATGCTACTTACTTAATACCTTGGAATGTCTACTTTCTAAAAAGGGGTCATTTGGGGGGTATTTGTACTTTCCTGACTTGTTAGTGTCTCAAAAATTGAGAGGCCTTCAGTACATCAGGTGTGATCAGATGTGATCAATTTTCAGTGATTGGCACCATAGTTTGTAGACTCTAACTTTCACAAAGACCAAATAATTTACACTTATTTGGGTTATTTTTACCGAAGATATGTAGCAGTATAAATTTTGGGCAAAATTTATGAAAAAAATTACTAGTTTGCAAAATTTTATGACAGAAACAAAGAAAAAGGCATTTTTTTCACAAAATGTACGGACTTTTTTATGTATAGCAAAAAAAAAATAAAAAACCCACTAGTGATTAAATACCATCAAAAGAAAGCTCTATTTGTGTGAAAAAAGGATGCAAATTTAATATGGGTACAGTGTTGTATGACTGAGTAATTGTCATTCAAAGTGTCAGAGCTCTGAAAGCTGAAAATTGGTCTGGGCAGGAAGGGGGTGTAAGTGCACTGTATTGAGGTGGTTAAAATGGTTTGCCTTAAAGTTATAGCGCCTACAAACTGGTACATATCTCATTTCTTGAGACTCCAAAATGCTAGGACAGTGCACATACCCCCCAAATGACCCCTTTCTGGAAAATATACAGTCTGAGGCATTTAGTAAGTCATTTTTGAAGTTGTAATTTTTTGTCAAAATTTGGGGAAAATTAAGAAATTAAATCAAATTTGTTTTTCATTTCCGATGGACACAGCAGCCACAGGATGAGCGCGCTCCTAACCTGGAAGAAGCTTAGTCACATATATACCCGTCCAAGTAAGGTGTGTATACTGCTCAGGTGTTCCGTCCACATGTCTGGACCGGCACTCGGCTCAGCCGATGCTGCATCCACCTAGGTAAGTATCAGTGGCGGCTAGTGCTCAAAATTTTTTGGGGGCGCAAACAAACTGAAAAATTCAGAAAAATACTGAAAAAAAAACAACTGCAGCCTAACTGTGCCATCAATTGCAGCCACTGTTCCCATGAAATGCAGCCACTGTGCCATCAATTGCAGCCACTGTGCCATCAATTGCAGCCACTGTGCCATCAAATGCAGCCACTGTGCCCATCAAATGCAGCCACTGTGCCCCATAAAATGAAGCCACTGTGCCATCAAATGCAGCCACTGTGCCATCAATTGCAGCCACTGTGTCCATCAAATGCAGCCACTGTGCCCCAAAAAAAGAAGCCACTGTGACATCAAAGGCAGCCACTGTGCCCCATAAAATTAAGCCACTGTGCCCCATAAAAATTAAGCCACTGTGCCCTCAAATGCAGCCACTGTGCCATCAAATGCAGCCACTGTGCCCATAAAATGCATCCACTGTGCCCCATAAAATGCAGCCAATGTGCCCATCATATACAGCGCCTGTGCCCATCATATGCAGCCTCAGTTCCCATCATATGTAGCCTCTGTGTCCATCATATGCAGCCTGTGCTCATCATATCTAGCCTTTGTTCCCATCATATGTAGCCTCTGTGCCCATCATATGTAGCCCCTGTGCCCATCATATGCAGCCTCTGTGCCCATCATATGTAGCCTCTGTGCCCATCATATGCAGCTTGTGCCCACCATATGTAGCCTGTGTGCCCATCATATGTAGCATGTGTGCCCATCATATGTAGCATGTGTGCCCATCATATGTAGCCTGTGTGTTCATCATATACAGCCTCTGTGCCCATCATATGCAGCTTGTGCCCATTATATGTAGTCTGTGTGCCCATCATATGTAGCCTGTGTGCCCATCATATGCAGCCTCTGTGACCCATCATATGTAGCCTCTGTGCCCATCATATGCAGCTTGTGCCCATCATATGTAGCCTGTGTGCCCATCACATGTAGCCTGTAGCCTCTGTGCCCATCATATGCAGCCTCTGTGCCCATCATATGCAGCCTCTGTGCCCATCATATGCAGCTTGTGCCCATCATATGTAGCCTCTGTGACCCATAATATGTAGCCTGTGCACCCATCGTGTGTAGCCCCATGGGCCCATCATATGTAGCCTGTGTGCCCATCATATGTAGCCTGTGTGCCCATCATCTTTAGCCCTTGTGCCCATCATATGCAGCCTCTGTGACCCCCCACTCACCATCTGACTGGCACACACTTACCCCATCCTGGTGGCGGGTGACGGCGGTCAGCTGTGGAACATGCAGCAGGTGAAGGTGGCGTGCTCATGTGTCCTTCGTGGCTCTCTGTCCACCAATTCTTTTGTTCCATTAGGCATCCAATCAGGACGCCTGTGTCTTCAGCCAATCAGGTGACAGGTATTAGATCCACGCTTCCTGATTGGCTGAGAGGCAGTTTAGTGTTAGCAAAGCTGGGGGTGGCTGGAGAGAGGGGGCGGCGCCGTGCGCCCTTAATGGACGCACCGCCACTGATAAGTATGGTCCCCTCCAAAAAAATCCCATACTTCTCTTTTAATCTAAAGGTTGTAGATGGTAAGAGGCTAAAAGAGGCAAAATTAGTGCACAGATGATCTAGTGCAAACAATGGCCAAACGAATAAATAACTGTAAAGCCTATCTCCTTATGCTCCATGCTCTTAAGTACAATTTAGCAGGGAATCAATCCACTTTTTATAGTCATGGGAAGCACTATTTCTATGGAATGTCAAAATAATATAATAAATGTGTTTATATGAATATATATTAGTATACTGAATGCTGGGACCTGACCTAAGGCAAAGTTATACTCATACTATTCAAATCAGCAAGTATAGTTTAGGAAAGAAAAAAATTTCAATGAGATAAATTCTGTCCAGAATAGAGAAGATTTACTTTGGAATAAAAACCCTGCATTCATGCACTACTGACAAAAAGCTCTTAAAGTAAAATATGACAGGAGCTGTTATTCCCATCTTTGAGTGGCCACAGAAAATTCACAGAAGGTACAGCTGTGTTATAGCAAGAAACTTGGAAAGAAAGTATGTTTATCTAGTCTCACTCTTTGCCGAGATGTCATCTGGTCTTTCTTTGGTCTTGTGTTATTGTGCAATTAAACTATATCCTACAGTAATTAGAACCCTCCTAGTAAGAAGCTAGTATAGATAGTTTATAGATAAATGTAGTTATTTTTGGGCTCTGCTGTAGCCAGTGGAGCTGAGTTGATTACTTTTGTCTATTCTGGGCTCTGCAGCAGTAGACTTGCCTGTCTCACCCTGCCTTTCCAGAAAGCACTGGAACATAGTAGGTGGAGAGGGTAGAGTCTGGGGTGACCCTGTATGCAGCCTCAGCCAATCCGTTGTCAGGGGAATGACCAGCAGGGGGCTGAGAGGTGTATATATGGTGCTGAGCAGAGGGTAGCAGGGTCCTTTGCCTGCTGAAGAGTGACCTAGCCTGGAGGTGGTTTTAAAACTTTCAAGGCTCTGAAAAGCTGCAAGACGTGCTGGATGATTCTGGCTCACCAATAAGCTGAAGGATCACCCCAAGTCGCAGGAACAACAAGGGAACGTCCAGGGAGGATCTTATCAGGAGTCTCATGGTGCAGTGTCTGCTGAAACTGGAAGGAGGCATCCAGATAGCCAGTGACACAGTGACTAGGCCTGAGAGAACACCTGGGAAAGAGATTGTTGCCATTGTGCCCCTTTTTCCTAGAGGGACTGTTCATAATGGGTGCCCTCTGTACTGAAATGTTCGCTATTTCCTTTACAGAAGATCCTTTTCTACTAAAGCTAACCATTTGCTAGTTAGTGTTCTTCAAGTTTGTTAGTTCTGGGTATCCCAAGGTTTTTCCCAACTCCTGTCTCAGTTCTATAAAACAAATACAAAAACATAAAAAATAAACTGACTGATCACTACGTTAACCACTTGCCAACCAGCCACAGTACATACAGTATCTCACAGAAGTGAGTACACCCCCCACATTTTTGTAAATATTTTATTATATCTTTCATGTGACAACACTGAAGATATAGACGGATACAGGGAAATAGACGTATGAGTGCTGCCAGAATTGCTGCCGAGGTTGAAAGGGACTGGGGGGTCAGCCTGTCAGTGTTCAGACCATACGCCGCACACTGCATCGAATTGGTCTGCATGGCTGTCATCCCAGAAGGAAGCCTCCTCTAAAGATGATACACAAGAAAGCCTGCAAACAGTTTGCTGAAGACAAGCAGACTAAGGACATGGATTACTGGAACCATGTCCTGTGGTCTGATGAGACCAAGAGAAACTTATTTGGTTTAGATGGTGTCAAGCGTGTGTGGCGGCAATCAGGTGAGGAGTACAAAGACAAGTGTGTCTTGCCTACAGTCAAGCATGGTGGTGGGAATGTCATGTTCTGGGGCTGCATGAGTGCTGCCGGCACTGGGTAGGTACAGTTCATTGAGGGAACCATGAATGCCAACATGTACTGTGACATGAGCATGATCTCCTCCCTTTGGATACTGGGCTGCAGGGCAGTATTCCAACAAGATAACAACCCCAAACACACCTCCAAGATGACCACTGCCTTGCTAAAGAAGCTGAGGGTAAAGATGATAGACTGGCCAAGCATGTCTCCAGACCTAAACTCTATTGAGCATCTGTGGGCATCCTCAAACGGAAGTGGAGGAGCGCAAGGTCTCTAACATCCACCAGCTCCGTGATGTCATCATGGAGAAGTGAAAGAGGACTCCAGTGGCAACCTGGGAAATTTAAGGCAGTGCTGGAAAATAATGGTGGCCACACAAAATATTGACACTTTGGGCCCAATTTGGACATCTTCACTTAGGGGTGTACTCACACCTGCTCCCATTTACATCTGAGACCTTGTAACACTAACGAGTTACATAAAACCAGGGAGGGAAAAATGGCTAATTGGGCGCCAATTTGGACAATTTCACTTGGGGGTGTACTCACTTTTTTTGCCAGCGGTTTAAACATTAATGGCTGTGTGTTGAGTTATTTTGAGGGAACAGCAACTTTACACTTTTATACAAGCTGTACACTCACTACTTTACATTGTAAAGTGTCATTTCTTCAGTGTTTTCTCATGAAAAATATAATAAAATATTTACAAAAATGTGGGGGATTTACTCAGTTTTGTGAGATACTGTATACTGTATACTGTGGCAGGTTGGCTCTGTTGCGTGAAATGGCATACCTTTATGTCATTTCATGCAATAGACAGCGGGAGCGCCGATTGGCCAGAGGGGAGCCAATCAGCGGGTCCAATGGACGCGATGTCCGCCAGCCACACGCGGTCGCTCCCCAGAGCGGCAGAACGGTGATCTGCCTCTGTAAACAAGGCAGATCACCATTCTGTCAGGAACACAGATCTGTGTTCATCCAGGAAGTCCATCCCACCACTCAGTTAGAAATCATCCCCTAGGGACACACTTAGCCCTTTAATCGCCCCTGGTGTTAACCCCTTCCCTGCTAGTGTCATTAGTACAGTAAAAGTGCATATTTTTAGCACCGATCACTGTAATATTGTCACTGGTTCCCAAAAAAGTGTCAGGTGTCTGAATTGTCCGCCGCAATTTTGCAGTCCCACTAAAAATCGTTAATCACTACCATTACTAGTAAAATAAATAAATAAAAATGCCATAAAAATATCCCATAGTTATCCCGATAACTTTTGCGCAAACCAATCAATATACGCTTATAGGGATTTTTTTACCAAAAATATGTAGTAGAATACATATTAGCCTAAATTGATGAAGAAATTCTATTTTTTACCATTTTTTTATTGGATATGTTTTATAGCAGAAAGTAAAAAAATATTTTATTTTTTTTTCAAAAGGTTTGCTCTTTTTGTTTCTAGTGCAAAAAATAAAAGACGCAGAGGTGATCCACCACCAAAAGGAAGCTTCAATTGTGGAAAAAAAAGGACATCAATTTTATTTGGGTACAGCTTTGCTAATTGTCAGGTAAAGTAAGGCAGTGCCATATCGCAAAAAATGGCCTGGTCATTAGGGGGTAAAACCTTCCAGGGCTGAAGTGGTTAAGGACTGAGTGGGACTTTGTGCACCTGGTTGAAAATACCCTGTGACTGGCTGTTTGCACCAAATTGGGATTAGAACCAATTTGGTGCAAACTGTATATTCAATACCCAATATAAGGATACAAGTCATCATACAAAAGCCTCATACTTGTATATGTGCAGCACTCAAACTATAGCATCTCTTAGTTTTGCTATCTCATGGTGTCAAAAGTTGGTGGTGGCTCATACACTAATCTATCTTAAACACTAAAACCTACAGCACTTATTCAATAAATACATTTAATTTTAAATGTTAAGCAAAAAATGCAAAGTTAGGTTGCAGACATAAACTAGAACAAAATGTATTAGTCATAGTTGAGCGTCTCTTTATCAATCATATCCTCTAATTTATAACCACCATAGTATTCCTCATTTTGATACATAATTAGGCACATAATAGAGAAATCAGGTTTATGATGTTTTCAATATTACATTCTCTGGACATTTTTCTACCAGATATACCACATTTTTCAAGTTTTTGAGAAATGGCTAGCTAAAGGTCCATTTCTTTTATCAAAGAATTAACATTGTTTTTACCAGTAACTAAGGTAATGATGCACAAAGAACAAGCAGTGAGCAGATCTCATGCACACTGGACATAAAACATGCTGATTGCGGTAGGGGAATAGCACAGAGCAGATAGCTGTGTAATCTGACACCTGAGTGGAGGGAATGGACACACCCCCTCTATAAAGCCTAACTGGGAAGCATGCACATCTGAGTCTGTCAATCACCCCGTGTGCCAGAAGGGAAAGTGGGCCATCACTATGAAATTGTATTTTTTACTTTTATAAATACACACCTTTGTGTTAAGGGGTGACAGTGCTCTGCCCCTACCCCAATCTCCTGTCCCCAGATTACCCTGTCAAATGTCTTCTTAAAGTAAAAATAATTCAGCCAGTAACAATTAGAAATCATGTCCTGTGAAAAAACACTTAGCAGTGAAATGCATATGGACTCGGGGACAGGCTGTGAAATAAAATAGCAGCCATCAAAAAAATATTAAATATGCCCTTTAAAAAAAAGACTATCAGCCTGTTATGACTGCAAAGAGTGTACGTGGAGAGGCTGCAAGACACTGCAGCATTAAAGTGTTACTAAACCCACAACAGTAAAATCAGTCTGTAAATGCAGCAAAGCATGCTTATTATACTCACTGTGGAAACTAAGGAGATAATCCCGTGCATTGTGTAAAAAGACTGTTTGTTTGATTCTGTCTTCTCTGGTTCTCCCCTTCTTCCGTTGTCCCCAATCCATCTCCTGATAAGACAGAGCCTTTGGAGTCACTCTGCATATGCTCAGATTGGTGTGTATTTACTAGATAGTTTTCTTTTCTTGGGAGGGTGCGTGTGATCAGCACAGGGCCAATCAGCACTGTCCAGACAGAGGGTCAGGGTCTCTGCAACCTCATAGGACAGTCAGAGTAGATGAAAATTCCCCCTACAAGCTTTAACCATACACTGATAGAAGTCACAAGACTGCTATATACCGCTAATGAGAAAAGGTATTTAGCAGTTTATACTTACTAAAATAATTTATATCTTCTGTGTACTGTGGGAGACCAGATCAGATATAATGAAGGCAGGGTCCTGGGTTTAGTAACACTTAAAGATGTAGTAATCTTTCCAATGGAAAGGCACCCAGCCCTGATACCATTGAGTGGCCTTGTGAAGTATGTGTCACCGGCGCAAACAAAAATGAATTAGTCCTTCAAACTTCAGCAGCGCTGAAAAATTTAAATTTTTGGATAAAAAAATTATGGAAAAATAATAATAGTCTGTAAATCTGAATGGGACCGAAGTTCAACACAAAACTTTGCATGTAGCAGTTCATAAGTGATTCATCTGCTGTTTTAAACGTTCGACCATTATCACATCTAGTGCTAATGCTTTCTATAGGAATTGCACTCACCAGATTGCAGATCAGTAAAAGCGAAGTGAAAGTTTTTCATAATAAAACAAATATTTAGAAAAAGTATCCAATAAAATGGTAGCACGGTACATTCGGTTCTGTTAGTTTCACCCCCTGTCGGAAAGCTGTGATCGTCCGTGGTGGTTCCCGGAGAGAAGCCAGAGCCAATGACCTGTGTAGCAAGCCGTGTGGTACACCTAGACGCGTTTTGTGAATCCGTCTTTATCAATAGGCGTCCTTGCCTTGTTAGGGAGAGTGGACTTTCCCCTTCTTTTCATACGATGGCTGCAAACGATTTATTAAAACCCTACAGCAGCAATCAGGTTGGGTGGTGACCTATCAGCGTGTCAGAAACCATGAAATCAGGCCGAGACAGAAGTACAGTTAAATCACACTTGTTTAATAATAAAAGTAAAAAGAACAGACGTAGCCAAAACATAGCCAAAGTTCAGTAACCGGAAAGGATAGTCAGCCAAGCCAGAAGTCAGGAATCAATGTAGTGGAACAGCAAGCAGGATATGGAGCCAGAAGCTCAGCAAAGCAGGTCTTGAACAGGATCGCTTGAGATAGTTTCTATGATGTTGACCAAGGCAAAGGCAGAGATCCTCTGGACTGGACGGCTTAAGTAGGCAGGACTAACAAGCAGGATATTATCAACAGCTGAGTAACTGTGGAGAGATAGGAGCTGGCAATTAGCTGACAGCTGAGCGGCCAGCTCAGAGAAGGAAGGGCTGAGCCCAGCCCTGACACAGCGAAATTTGCCTTGTATAGAGGTACCAGACAGGGCTGCCCTCTCTCTCCAGCCCTTTTTGCAATTGCAATGGAACCCCCACTCATTCGTGGTTTCAGAATTGCCTGGCTGGTAGCATTATATGCGGATGATCTGCTATTGTTTTTGAATGATGCGGGTCCCTCCTTGGAGAGGGAACTCCAAACATCGGAGGAATTCTCATCCATCACTGGACTAAAAGGTAATTGGTCGAAATCTTTATTGTTTCCGATTGACCCCAGCGCCCAAAAAACTGCATCTCCAAAGTTGCAGTTGCAGTGGGTGGAACAATTCAAATATCTGGGTGTGATAGTATCTAGGCTTGCTACTGATTATCTTAAGCTCAATCTCCTCCCAGTGTACCAGGCCACAAAAACTCAGCTCAAGGCATGGGAAAACGTACCCTTGTCCCTATTGGGACACATAAATTGATTTAAGATGAATCACTGGTAGATTCTATGCCCGACAGATATAACACTTCCACGATTTTAGAGGCAGTGGTACTGCGCTCCTTGGAAGCCCTGCAACACCTTCTTTTCCGAGGTCTCAAAGCCCCTTACCCCCTGACCCCTTCCATAGTCACTACTATCAAAGCTTGGAAAGTGGGATTTTCTTACGAAGCACTACCGCAGGACATTATTTCTCCAAATACCCCTCTGTGGCACAATCTAGCTCTTACACATTTATCCAATCTGCCGGACCCACAAGCGTAGGCCAACTATAAGATTACACTTATCTCTCATATTGTTGCTAACAGCTCTCTGATATTCTTCGCATCTCTCTCTGCTGACTATAATATCCCACCCTCCCATCTATTCAGTTATCTTCAGTTGTCCCATTCCTTTAGCGATCAGTTTTCCACCACTCCCCTAAGGTTGAAACAATCTGACTATTCCCTATCTCTCCTCCTAGGCTGAGACTCCAGCAGTAGTTTATCCATATATAGGCTTAAATACTCATTAAGACTCTGATAATTCATAAAATCTTTTTGATATAACTATATATACTATCTACATGTATACATTATTATTTTTATAGAATCCTTTTGGACGGTCAACTAAGCCACAAGTGACTCCTATATGGTTATCTGTACTCTCTTCATGATTTTCATACTGCAGTTTGTCGTGTATTGGTCTGGACTAATTTTGTATTTCTATCCAGATAGATTGTTCTTGATCATGTATATATATATATATATATATATATATATATATACTTTTTTTATAGATAGTTGGATTGCGCCTGCTCCTGAAGAAGTGATGTTTCACGAAACGCATAGAGCATATTGTGCTGCAATCCTTCTGGTTTTCTCATGTCTAAATGTTTTTTGACTTTATCTAATATTGTGTATTGAATTATTGCTGTGGGTACTGAGCCTATGAATTGTTTTATCATGTTTCAATATTGGCTACAATTGTCGATGGATAATTTAATAAAGATTGTTTTTTATGTACATTAACCTTCCATATGCATTTATACTATAGTTATGCTCCCTACATCGACTGTTGGCTACACACCTAATTTAAAGTCCCCAAACTCTCTCCCCTCTATTTTCTTGAACAGGGATGGAGGCACATGCACATGTGGGCCTCATTTAAAGTCCCCCAGTTTCCTATGCATACTATATACAGGGATGGAGGTGTGTTACCACAGTCGATTGTAAGTGGCATACCCCTTGATGTCTTTGCTACATAGGCATCCAGGGTGCTGCTCCCATTTATATTGGGTTTCACAATATATGTTTATTTGTTTACTCCTTTATGCTTTGCTTACAATTCATGTGTTTCAGGTCCACGGCCGGTTTCATGTTCCGTATGGCATTGATTGCCGGGCTGCCCGCTTTATGTCCACTTCTGGGAACTGCGAAGCGTCACGGCTGCCCTTCCCAATTCCCACATGGGGGCGGGGATGGGTTCAGCCACGCCGCATCGGCGTAATGCCTCCCGAGCCGGCCACAGTGTCACTGACGTGGCTTCTGCATGCTAACACATGGTTTGCCATTGGTGTTTCTTTCACAAGGGAGCCCTTTGGCGCCACACACCTGATTGGCTCTGCCGAGCCCTTTAAATTGTTTCATCATGTTTCAATATTGGCGACAATTGTCGATGGATAATTTATTAAAGATTGTTTTCTATGTACATTTACCTTGCATATGCATTTATACTATGGTTATGCTTTCTACATCGACTGTTGGCTACACGCCTCATTTAAAGTCCCAAAACTGTCTCACCTCTATGTTCTTGAACAGGGATGAAGGCACATGTCTATGTGGGCCACATTTAAAGTCCCAAACTTTTTCTATGCAAACAATCTGACTTGGAACACGTAATTTGCACAGAGTGCTTGTAGAAGCCTACTTCAGTGTTATACAATCATCTCCTGTTGGCCACCCTCCCTGACCTCTGCAACCTACGTCAGAGGTGGCTTAGAGACCTGCCTGAGCTAGATAATGAGAATTGGGAAGACGTTTGGGATCTTCCCTTTTGTCATTTGGTCTCTCAAAGAGACAGGCTTGTTCAATTCAAAATAGTGCATATGACTTACTTTAGTCCGCACAGACTACATACAATTAACCCATTGATCTCCTTAGAATGTTGGCAGTGTGATCACTCTCCTGCTAATTTTACCCATGTTTTCTGGAGTTGCCTGACCATTGCCAAATACTGGGAGGGGTTCTATTACTCAGATCTCCCTGAAGCCTTCTGTGAGTCTGTCCCTATTGGGATTGGTGGAGGAATTAGTTTCTACAGTAGGGGGGGGGGGGGACTATGATTGGTTTACTGCTTTACTATGCCTGTAAGGCCATAACATGTCCTGGAAGAAGGTTGCCCCTCCTTCCCTTACATTCTGAAAACATTTGGTCAATGTCAATTTGCCTTTTATATAAAGATACCCATGTTAATCGGGGCTGCTCCAAAAAGTAGCCTCTATGTTAGAATCATAACACTCTCGTCATTTCATTTTCTTGATTTATAGAATGTTTAGATGACTTGGTACTGAGGACACTCTCCTTCAATTACCATTACTGATATTCACGAGCAGTTGCATCATTGGGACCTGAGCTGTACATACACTTATCACTGTCTACTAGAGCCTACAGTTTTGCTACAGTTTATTGCAACCCCTGTGTGGGTGACTATGACTTTTATTGTGACCTTCTTTACCTAAAGCCTAACTTCTCCAAAATACACAGCATTTTTCCCAAAAAGGACATTATTGAAGGGGTTACATCAGTGCCTATACAGTAGGTCCTATACTAATTTGTCTATATGAAATTTATCAGTGACAGTAACAGTCCCTATCCTCATAGCAGCTATGTGTATTTTTTTAATATGACTGCTGGGAACATCAGCGTCTAACTAAAAACTATCAAATGCCCGTATAAGCAGCTTTTTCTATGGCCAGTTTGCATGAGGCCTCAAAAGCTCAGGTTTCTGTCATTACTATCTTGTTTAAAAGTCCATGGGTCTCGCACTCATTTTGATAAGACCTAATCTATGTCACAGATCAGTAGTAAAGCAGCTCAGCTATTACTTTTGGTGCTGTGAGCATATGGTATCTCCTTTCTTAATGCAGCATGCTTTGTTCTAATGATGAGCGGTATAGGCATCACCTACTGGTTTATATAGCACCTACTGGATAAGTCCCTGTTCTGTCAGTCACTCAAACTCACTATTACGCTGTGCTCAGACCAGCACCCATTACTTGAGCATTAGGTTAATTTCACAGCTTCAGTTTATAGTTTGTATCTGATTGCTTGTTTGCAGACTGCCCTGACCTTTGCTTGTCCCTGTTTCTGATGTTGCCTGTCAACTGTGTACTACACTGTGGTTCCTTTCCTGTTCAGCTTACTTCTGCTGCTGCACAGAAGTTTCTGAGGGCCACAAACCTAGTACACCTACCAATAAAGTCCATTATTGTTTGCTGGGTGCTCTGGTGAAGATCTGATGTGCTCAGACTATGTACATACCCTCGTCAACATGCAGATACCACAGAGGGTATACTATACTTTTTTCTGTGACTGTCTGTGCTCTCATGAAACTCTAGTGTGTGTGCCTCTTTCTTTTTGAGGGTCACACCTTCCACAATATTAGGATAGCACAGAGGTCCTACTATCACTTTTTCCTGTGACAGTTTGGTTCTCTCTGCACTTCAGACACAGCGGTTTTCTGACAATTAGAGAAAACAATTTCTCTACTCTCACCTACAAGGTGATTTTCCTTGTAGCAATCACCAGTGTATATTTTTTCTGTAAAGTAATGGACTATGGAAAGTTTCATTGTATTCATCTGGATTTTCCTTGTCACTGCTTTGTAGCAGTGTACACCTCAACTGAGCTTTCAGTCCTTTAATCATATTCTTCTTGACCACCATTAAATCATTTAAAGTTTCATTTTTATTGTTCCCTTGGATGCATACTTTTTATATGATAGCTTCAATAAGGCACTTTTCTTCATTTAGCTCCTTTACCAATCTGTTGTAAGTGTTCATTATCAACTGATTGAAATGTCAATCTCAACCGTTTTACATTATGTTACCAATAACCTGCACAGTGTCAGAAGAGCCCAGGGATTCAGTTGAGACCAAATCAAAAAGCTGTTTTACATCAGAAAACCGCATGCAGATAAGGACAAGAGCACACATTGGGGTTGATTTACTAAAACTGGAGAGTGCAAAATCTGGCGCAGCTGTGCATGGTAGCCAATCAGATTCTAACTTCAGCTTATTCAAACCTGAAAGTGATTAGTCACAGCACAAGCCAATGATAGACTGCTGGAACCGACTGATCAGCAAGAAGGAAGACAGGACAGAGCTCTGTCAATGTAAACAATGCAGAGCTCTGTCCTGTCAGCAGGGATGTCCCAGTTTTTCTTTCCCTTAGTAAAAGCAGCTCACAGTACACATATTAACACTGGTTAGGTACATATTTACCCCTTTGAACACCTTCCCAGCCAGTGTCATTAGTACAGAGACAGTGTATATTCTTAGCACTGATCACTATATTAGTGCCACTGGTTCCCAAAAAGTGTCAAAAGTGTCTGATTGCCCACCATACTATCGTATTCCTGCTATAAGTCGCCGATCTATGCCATTACTAGTAAAAATAAATAAACTTTCCAGTATATATACAATAGTTTGTAGACTATAACTTTCGCACAAACCAATCAATATTTATGAATACATTTTATTTTTTAAATTTTTTTCTATTGGATATGTTATATAGCAGAAAGTAAAAAAAAAATCCTCTCCGTACATGAGGTTTCTCAGTTTATTTTGGCTGCTGACATTCACGGCACACTGTCCATGCCATGATCTTTAGAGTGCCTTGCTGGGGTGATGTAAACCTCTGTCTCCAGCATAGGTGCTCATTCTTATGTGACTGTACTGCATGCCAAGCACTGCATAGAAAGCCTGCATGGCCTGAAGCTTGGTTTTCAGGCTATACATGCATGAGAATGCAGGGTGACGTCAGAGATGGATGGCAGTCATAAAAGGGGAAGTAAAGCTCAAAGATTTTTAAAGATGTGGCCGGCTTCAGCTGGGTGGATAAAAAACAGCTGAAAATGTCTATGCATAGTTAACTTGTTATCATCTCAACCTTTTAAGGTACTGCGCTGTTTATGATAGTCAAACACATGTGAACTGAATTTTAAGAAGGAGATTCAATGTGATTTCATCTCATGAGCATCTCACTTGTTAACAAAAAAATAATAATTTCAAAATACAAATAGGAATTTTCTTTTCTGTGCTCCATGTATTATTATTGTGTTGATGGAAGGGATAAGTACAGTGCTGCGCTGAAGAAAGGAGAGCACCAGACCAGCAGCCAACACACCCGTAGACTCAGGGTGAAAAAAACAACAAAAATTAAGAGTGTAGCGCTATGAGCTCAATAAATGTGTACAGTAAATCAGTATATAAAAATGGTGTAAGAAATGAATAACCTAATACAGTTATTACAACTGCTAAGTGAGACTGTAGTGCACCAAATAAACAAATATAACAGTGACTGGTATATATATAAAAAGCAATAACACTTATGTGCATATAACACCTCAAACAATTTCAAAAGATGTAATAGTCCATATCAAATAGGTGAAAAGGATCAAAAAAAGTCTGTGATGATAGTGCATAAACGATGATAGGCGAATGCCTCCCAAACGCACAGGGGGATGATTAAGCCCAATCTGGCAAGTAAGTAGACCGTGGGATAACCGAAAGTGCACGGAAAGTTGAAATCTGTGCCAGGACCATCACCAGAAGAGTATGGAGGCTTACCAGAGTTTAATGGCCTGAAATGGCATATGCCATACAGGTCAAAAAAGCTTAATGACCAACAGGTCTAGGTGGCTTGTCTGGACAGATGTCATCTCCTCTCAATAGGAAGGAAAATCAGCACGGCTTCCACATCAATAGATACACCACCATAGACCAAATTCGTATTGCAAATGAGAAGAGAAATACTCACATAGCGTGATAACGTTTTAACTTGGATTTATTAAAAAATAATTTAAAAAACAGACTCACATTTTCAGAAGATATGAAACAGCGTAAAAATCATACAGCGGCAGTCGTGAGGGGTCCACCCGACATGTTTCAACTAAACAGTCATCATCTGGGGTGTGGAACCCTCTCACCCCACCGCACTTTAAACAGATAATGACCCCCACTGGGAGTGTCCGAATACCGGAAGCACATCGAATGACCATTACTTCCGGTTTTAGGGGTCATACATCACCATGGCATTAATACTTAAAAATGTGTATATTATAGGGATAAACCTTTATTTAATAATCCTCATAGATTAGTAGTGGTCACAAGTTATAGTTTATTTTCTTGTAATTAAATAGGCATTGGTCCGGCTCGCCCGTCCGGAAACCAAGCCTCTTTATCATTATCCCTGTGTGTGAGTGGGTGTGAGCGCAGCGACGCCGCCGCGCTCCACACACGAATCCAAGCCACGCCTCCTTAAAGCGCAGTGACGTCAATGACGTGTCTCAGGGGCGGCGGCGATGCGCTCCAAATCTTAAGCCAAGCCTCACTCACAGCCAGCTGCCCAGAATGTCCTATAGGGACACCGCTGCACCTCAGGAAGTAGAAGCAATCCTCAGTACGGGGCCGGCCACAAAACCTGAAGTGTCAGCAGAGACAACAGCAAGAGCGGAGATGGCAAGATATATGGGGACTAGGATTACTCACAATATTAAAATTACATTAGTGAAGGGAATATAGAGTATAAACTCTTAGGAATAGAAGGTTGCATTAATAAAAAAATGTGGAATATAGAGTTGAATTATAAAGGATAAAAGGGATAAAAGGTTGCATTCATAAAGGAATATGGAATACAAGAGATACTCCAAAGTGATGAGCTTATATGGGGGAACGTCCTCCCAAAATGCCCTGGTATAAATTATAAACTTAATACCGGACACTGCCAGTGGAGGGCATCCATACATTTATAGAGAATCAGCAACCAAGGCGGCCCAAATCGCATATATAAGGCATGTATTCGTTCGAAAAACCATAAGGTGACCAATCATATATAGTAGCGTTTACAAAAAATCAATATTGGGCTAGGTTATATTACATATAACTATGCTTAATTTAAGAACGAGAGATCACATCCATACCTAAGCCTGATTAATAAAAGAGATGATGTCCCATTCAACATTGATACCCTGTGGAAAATGAGACCCCAACTCATATATCCAGTATGTCTCCAAACGGGAGACACCCCTAAGAGTCGACCCCCCCCGCCAAGGGGCCACATATCTATCTATAACAAGAAACTGAGTGCCTGCAGGGTTTCGATCGTGAAATTCCCTATAGTGCCTAGGGACAGTATGCTTGGTACTGCCTGCTTTGACGAGATTGATGTGCTCCGAAACTCGTACCGTAAATGATCTAATAGTACGGCCCACATATTGTTTGCCGCAGGGGCAAGTTAGAAGGTACACTATCCCCGTGGTGGCACAAGTACAAAATTGTTTAATCTTATATGTTCGGCCAGTGACAGTGGAGGAAAAACTATGACTTGCCCTTCTGCCACAGGTGTTAAACTGGCAAACCAAACATTTTTTGCAGGGATAGAAACCAGTCCAGTCATGAAAAAAAGAAGGTTTTCTTGGTGGATTAATGACATTAGGTGCCAACTTATTCCTGAGGGATGGAACACCCCTAAAAACCACCTTCGGGGTCTCAGGTAGCAAAGGTCTCAAAACCATGAACTGAATACTGCAAAAAAAAATATTTATTCTTTAATTGTAAGAATTACCTTGGGCATACATTACATTTTGGTGTTAGGTTTTACCGTTATAGTTAAGTTTCAGGAAGTAGTTAAAAGTAGAAGGGTCTAGGGTTAAAATGAACTGCTGTAAGGGTAATAATTATGAGTTAAGGGTTAAGGTCATGGTTAATGGAAATATTTCAGTTAAAGTGTATGTATAATCAAAAATATTTTTTTTTACATTTTGGAAACAGTGGAGAAGTGTTAGAACCTCAGGTTTATACTGCTATAGAATAGAGGGATCTGTTATGGAGATTTTGCTTTCTGTCCTGCAGACAATATTTTAACGGTCAGGAAATAAGCAGAGCTCTCCAACAGCAATGCAGACAAAAGCAAAAAATATTTTTTAGTAGAGTAAGGGAAGCCTAAAACCCCTGTTAGATTTTTTTTTTTCTGTATGTGTCTCTGTTACAGGTTTTTTATTACTTCCTACCAAGTGACACTTTTTTCAGCAGTAAAAAAACAGAGAGCAGATCTAAGATACAGATTTTCCCTGACTTCCTATTCTGCCTGAAACCCATAAAATAGCCAGGAAGGGGGTTTAAAATCTACCAAATGGAGACACAGAGAGCAATAAATATCTGAAACCAGTTTTGTCCCTATCCCAGTTTAATCAAACAAAAAAAAAGCGTTGACTGGAGTTATGCCCCGTACACACGGTCGGACTTTGTTCGGACATTCCGACCATAAAATCCTAGGATTTTTTCCGACGGACGTTGGCTCAAACTTGTCTTGCATACACACGGTCACACAAAGTTGACGAAAAATCCGATCGTTCTGAACGCGATGACGTAAAACACGTACGTCAGGACTATAAACGGGGCAGTGGCCAATAGCTTTCATCTCTTGATTTATTCTGAGCATGCGTGGCACTTTGTCCGTCGGATTTGTGTATACACGATCAGAATTTCCGACAACGGATTTTCTTGTCGGAAAATTTTATAGCCTGCTCTCAAACTTTGTGTGTCGGAAAATCCGATGGAAATGTGTGATGGAGCCCACACACGGTCGGAATTTCCGACAACAAGGTCCTATCACACATTTTCCGTCGGAAAATCCGACCGTGTGTACGGGGCATGAGGCTTTATAAATCAGTACCCTTTTTTAGATAAGTCTAGATCTTTTCTATTTATCCATAAATCAGTCCTACATCTGTTCTCAAAAGGGTGTTTGCTAAAGGGAAATGCATAACCTATAGACCTAATGTTCATTCAGGAATGCAGTAACAAACCTAACTAGCTGAAATAAGGGAACAGTCATTATACCACATTTGCAGTCATTTCTGTACATTTCTGTAGATAAGCTATTGATGCAGAAAAAATAAAATGTCTGCTATGTGTTATCACCCTTGCAGTAAATGTTCTTAATGTAAACCAAAAATGGTATGATTCAAATGTTCCTTTCACATCAGCATAGCCTGAGTGAAAGTTCAGAGTGCTGACAATGGTAACGTGATATACTCTAGCTGTATGGGATAATATACATTGGAGCTTGGTTCTTTTCCAGAGACACAAACTCACAATGAATGCAGTCTAAAAATTCTCATTAAATAGAAAAACAAATTATTCATGGGATGCGAGTTACTGTGATTATCTTTTATTAAATGAATACATCTGTATAATGTTTTGTTAAGTAATCCTTAGTTGAAGTTACTAAAACAAATACCGTAGCTTTAGGATGTATAAGGCTTACCTAATCTTAAATGTGCAGAGATAATCAGGCACCTAGGAACCTAGGATGCATATTATTTGTTTATGTACTTAATTCATTATATGTATTATGTGGATATTGTCACTTTGGCAGTTAGCTTGTTGAAATACAAACTTGTAATTAATACCATAGCGCAAAGAGTTATGATGACCGAGATTTCAACTTTCAGAAATTTGGTGTATTCAGACCAATGTAATCCAATTCTGAGTTATTGTTAGTTAAAATACTTTACAAATTGGTCTTTGGCCTAATGACCTAATGAAGAAAATCCACTAAGCCACAAAATGTGCTGGTCTTTTGATCAACATTTAAACAGGACAGGGGTACAAAGGGGTATAAAGAGTAGTAAAGGAGTAATCTGGATGTTCCTGCCATCAGGAAATATGCAACTTTTTTTTAAAAAAAGGGTCCCCTTTTTTATGTAGTAGCACAAGGAGCAAAGGAGAAAGGTGGCTAACCGAATAAGGAAGCACTCTATTTTCTATATACCAATAAGAAAGGCATAGGTCTCACTGGTATTAAAACAATATGGGCCCAATATCTGCAGCATATTGGCCTGATCTGGTTAATTTCATGGATCTAATCTGATAACTGATCTACTCCTTCCTACATATAATATGTAACCATTTCAATTGCATACACTACTAAAATGAGCACTTACACAGTATTTAAATTCAGTTATCTCAAGCATCTTATAAATATCACAAAGCTAATGGATGTTAGTCAATTTATTAGTCAAAACTCTATAGGTATTTCAGAGTAAAAATGTATAACTGTCCTTTGAAAGTAATGATGTTATTTTACCCCGTTTCTATTTCAGCTTAGTCTTCAAAGATGGTTTTGATTCCTCCTCCTTTAACATATGGACTCATTTTTTTGCCAAAGCTTTTCGGTTGTGCAAGATTTGTCATCCAAAAATCAAAACACATGCAAAGAATGTTGGCATAAAGCTCCAAACTGACTTAATATATTTGGAGAACTATGGGTGACATTACCATAGGAACGTTTCAGCAGGAGACACGAAACTCCTCAACTATGTTAAATCGCCAGATTTTATAGATAAAATAAACAGAATGGATAGTTAAATAGCTGTATGTTCAGAGCTACACAGAACATTTTTTTTTCCTAAAAGCAATTAACAAATAAAAGGTTTAAAGTAAAACTATATGTATATAGATATAGCTCTATATATACAGTAAATAAAGATACATAACTATATATATATATATATTATTATTATACAGGATTTATATAGCGCCAACAGTTTACGCAGCGCTTTACAACATTAGAGCTGACAGTACAAGTACAATACAATTCAATACAGGAGGAATCAGAGGGCCCTGCTCGTTAGAGCTTACAATCTAGGAGGGAGGGTCAAGTTATACAAAAGGGTAATAGCTGTGGGGGATGAGCTAATGGAGAAAAGAGTGCAGTTGTTAGATGGAGGCAGGATAGGCTTCTCTGAAGAGGAAAGTTTTCAGGGATCGCCTAAAGGTGGATAAATTTGGAGACAGTCTGACGGATTGGGGTAGGGAATTCCAGAAGATGGGCGAGGCCCGGGAGAAGTCCTGGAGGTGGATATGGGAGGAGGTGATGAGGGAGCTAGAGAGCAGGAGGTCTTGGGAGGAACGGAGAAGGCGATTAGGTTGGTATTTTGAGACTAGGTTAGTGATGTAGCTGGGGGCAGAGTTGTGGATGGCTTTGTAACTTATTGTCAGTATTTTGAATTTAATTTGTTGGGTGAGTGGTAGCCAATGGAGGGATTGGCAGAGAGGGGTAGCATATATATATATATATATATACAGTATCTCACAAAAGTGAGTACACCCCTCACATTTTTGTAAATATTTTATTATATCTTTTCAGAAATGACACTTTGCTACAATTTAAAGTAGTGATTGTACAGCTTGTATAACAGTGTAAACTTGCTGTCCCCTGAAAATAACTCAACACACAGCCATTAATGTCTAAACTGCTGGAAACAAAAGTGAGTACACCCCTAAGTGAAAATGTCCAAATTGGGCCCAATTAGCCATTTTCCCTCCCCGATGTCATGTGACTCTTTAGTGTCAAGGTCTCAGGTGTGAATGGGGAGCAGGTGTGTTAAATTTGGTGTTATCGCTCTCACTCTCTCATACTGGTCACTGGAAGTTCAACATGGCACCTCATGGTAAAGAACTCTCTGAGGATCTGAAAAAAAGAATTGTTGCTCTACATAAAGATGGCCTAGGCTATAAGAAGATTGCCAAGACCCAGAAACTGAGCTGCTGCATGGTAGCCAAGATCATACAGTGGTTTAACAGGACCAGTTCCACTCAGAGCAGGTCGACCAAAGAAGTTGACTGCATGTGCTCAACGTCATATTCAGAGGTTGTCTTTGGGAAATAGACGTATGAGTGCTGCCATGATTATTGCAGAGGTTAAAGGGTGGGGGATCAGCCTGTCAGTGCTCAGACCATATGCCATACACTGCATCAAATTGATCTGCATGGCTGTTGTCCCAGAAGGAAGCCTCTTCTAAAAATGATGCAGAAGAAAGCCCGCAAACAGTTTGCTGAAGACAAGCAGACTAAGAACATGGATTACTGGAACCATGTCCTGTGGTCTGATGAGACCAAGATAAACCTATTTGGTTCAGATGGTGTCAAACCTCTGTGCCGGCAACCAGTTGAGAAGTACAAAGAAAAGTGTGTCTTGCCTACAGTCAAGCATGGTGGTGGGAGTGTCATGGTCTGGGGCTGCATGAGTGGTGCTGGCACTGGGCAACTACAGTTCATTCATGAGGGAACCATGAATGCTAACATGTACTGTGACATACTGAACCAGAGTATGATCCCCTCCCTTCGGAGACTGGGCTGCAGGGCAGTATTCCAACATGATAATGACACCAAACACACCTCCAAGATGACCACTGCCTTGCTAAAGAAGCTGAGGCACACTCCTGCAACCTGTACTATGTGTAATATGGGGGGTGAGTACCTGCACCTATTCTCTTTGAAAAAAAAAACCCTGGGTATATCTTTTATTGCTGAGCTCTGGGCCCAGTCCTGGTACTGGGGACAGACTGACCTAGGGACATTGCACTAGGGGACATAATGAACTGGTGAGGACTGTAATGGGGGAGAGACTGACCTGGGGGAAATTGCACTGGGAGTCAAACTGACCTTGGGGGAGAGGATTGCACTGGGGGCAGACTAAACTGGAGGAAATTGAGGATGGAAGAATCAGTTTGTTACACACTCCTGCACTATATACTGTACACTATATTGTACATTACACACTTCTCACCAAAGTGTTTAGTGTCAACAGATGATGGTTTCTAAGCAGTCCCTGACTATTTTAATGATGTTCTTCTGTCTCAGGCAACGTGTTAGCTATCTGTCTATTTTCAGTTGTTTTGTGCACAGTTTTATACATGTCTGTGAGACTTACTTGTGGCAATCTATGCATATTTTATAGGTACAAAAGGCTTTTGTTTTATCTAAACATGCCCCTTTAAGTCCCTCCCACTGTTAACACAAGTCGGCCACACTCACTGTTCGCCGCTGTCAGCCACGCGTACTGTTCGTGCATAGCACATCGCATTAATTCTATCCTTGGAGCACCCAAAACTGCCCTGGGTCTTTTACAATCTTAGTTAAGCCCCTTGCACAAAGAAACCCATGTCCACACCACACTAAGCACACCAGAGCAATGAGGCCCAACTTATGATCTTACACACAGACCCACTGAATTCATGGAACACCCCCGTACAGAGGTACATGGATGAATATAGGAGAAGTCATGGATGTACAGAATGGTATATAGGAGAGGAATATGGATGTGCAGGGTGGTATATGAGAGGTATATGGATGTACAGGATGGTATATGGATGTGGAGGATGGTATATGGATGTGCATAATGGTATATAAGAGAGGTATAAGGATGCACAGGATGATATATGGATGTACAAGATTGTATATAAGAGACATGTATGGATTTACAGGATGGTATCTAAGAGAGGTATATGGATGAATAGGATGGGATACAAGAGAAGTATATGGATGAAGAGGGTGGTGTATAAGAGAGGTATATGGATGAATAGGTTGGTATAAAAGAGCAGTATATGGATGTACAGGATGGTATATACAGTATATATGCAGTGTGTGTATATATATATATATATATATATATATATATATATATATATATATACAGTATCTCACAAAAGTGGGGTGTTCTGGCAAATTCGAAAGCCACGGAACACCCTTTAAAAGTCTATGGGAGAAATCAAAAGTGCTAATTTTAAAGGTTGGTTTGCAAGCTATTGTCATAAAAAGTGTTTGGGGACCTGTGAACTCAAAAGATTTGATTCCAACATTACAGAAGATATTTCAGGAATTGATTCAGAACCCAGCTCTAAATGATTTAATAATTGATCGTGCACATAGGGTGACAGGTGCAAAAATGCCAGATCCCAGTAAATCAAGGGATGTTATCTGCAGGATGCACTATGCTCAAACCATGGATAAATTCATGTTGGCTGCAAGAAGAATAAAAATATTCAATCTGAAGGGACACGATTAATATTCTTTCAGGATCTATCTAAACACACACTGGAGCAGTTAACAAAGAAAAACTTTCAGTATTGATGGAAATTTCCATTCCAACTGCAAGTCCAACATGAAGGAAGAATAGCAACATATAGGGATCTGGAAGATCTACCAAAGTTTCTGGAAACCTTACAACTTCCGGAAATAAAATTACAAGATTGACCCAAGACATATATGAACACATTTAGAAAGCCATAGGAAGTTATAAGCTGAAACTGAGGGGATGGGAGGGGGGGAGAGGGAATGGAAGGGGGAGTGGGGGGTTGATGGGTAGGACATCGAAGTGTGAGGGAGAGAGGAGGGAAAGGAAAGGAAGGAGAAGAGGAAAGATACATATATTTTTTGCGGGTATTTAAGTTAATACACTGAGTAATTATTGATATGCACTTGGTAACATGGAATATTTTAAGGGTAATTATAGGTAAATTATAAACATAAACATTTTTTTTTAAAATATGCTTGCGTAAATAGGGAAATATATATGATATCTACACATATACACATATATCAATATATATATATAAACACTTAGAATTTGCACATATATTTATATTAATAAATAATCACAGCATATTATAATATACAAAATACAGGAGGTATTTCATGGGAGTGGAATATTAAGTGAAAATATGCACAATTTTTTTTTCTCTCTTCTCTCCCTTAATAGAAAGTGTGGATATTTAATGTTTTAATAATAATTATAATTTGGTATGGGGTAATTAGATGTAATACTTATATATTATACACTTGGGGTATGGGTAACCTGGTGGGGAGGATGGGAAGCAGACGATAAATGCAAGGGGTAATGTGATTTGAAATGTATTTTGTGGGTCACTGTCTAAAAGGGATATGGGATATGCACTTTGTATTATGGTATATTTTAGAGTTAATTATAGGGAATTATAAACCCACACTATGGGTAATGGGGTTTCTTTTTTTTTTTTCTCTGGCCCCACCATCCCCTGGTTATCCACGTGCTTTAACGTAGACTGGGGAAGAAAAATGTAGAAATAATAAGCCGATTTATATAGTTTATAATAGGAATAGAATAAAGGAAAAGCAATAAACTGTTCAAATAAAAAAAGTAGGGAAATAGAAATGCAGCATGGGGTAAACAGACGGGCGGCAGATCTGAAACAGCAGCTCCGGTTTTCCCCTCATTAGGGAACTTACTTCAATAAGATAGACTTTTTAGAAGTCAAGATAGATATAGGATATAGTGTGTGGAGTGATAGGTTGAATATTATTGAGTGAACTGATTGGTGAAGACGGAGTGGTGAAAGAACGATAGAGATAGAATAGAGTGAGTGACTAGGTAGATTTTGTGAGACTGAGTGGAGGGGGATGGGTAGAGTGGGGTATAAGGAAAAGTTTTTTTTTCTGTTCCCTTGTGTTTTTCCCTCTCCGTATTCTAAAATGGGGAGGTTACAGTTTGCTCTTTTAATGTAATAGGCCTTAATTCCCCTACAAAAAGAATTCAAATCTTAAATGTATTCCATAAACAAAACATAGATATTATTTTATTTCAAGAAACACATTCTCGTTCAGATCACATTCCGAAAATAAACAATAGGAATTATGTTATTTGGATCCATGATACATTTTCATATTCCAAATCAAGAGGTGTATCTATTGAATTCCACAGGAACATACCTCATCAAATAGTACAACGTTATAAGGGTAAGGATGGTAGATATTTGGTTATAAAGGTAATGATATATGGAAACATTTTTACAATTATTAATCTTTATTTAACAAATTATGGTCAAATTGAAAGTGGGAAGAAGGCTCTGTCGAATGCGATGGAGAAAGCAGAAGGAACAATAATATTGGGTGGTGATTTTAACTTTATAATGGATACAAAAATGGACACTACCAATACCCATACCCAAAGAAAGAATAACCAATTAAAGGGATTTAAAGATTTATTGGGGAAATATCAAATGGTAGATACTTGGAGGGCTCAACATCTAACGGAAAAGAATTATTCATATTATTCAAATATACATGATTCATATCATAGAATAGATTACTTTTTATAAATCGAGCAGGTATGATGATGACTCCCTCAACAGATATAGGTGGATTCCTATGGTCAGATCATGCCCCGATATATTTGGAACTTAAGATAAGCGAACATAAAAAAACGAGGGGGATATGGAGATTAAATGATAATTTAATTAAAGATAAAGATTGTGAAAGTGATATCAGAAAAGCAATAAAGGCAATGGGAAGCATTAAAATGTGTGTTGCGGTGGTTGTTTCTCAAGCACGGCTCAAGATTAAAAAAAGATAAAGAGAAAAAGAAACTTCAACTTATGATAGAAATTGAGAATTTGGAAAAAAACATAAACAGAGTGTTAATGCATGTGATAAAATCATATTAAAAAATAAATTAATGGAATTACAAGCCGTGCTTGTAAAAACAAATGAGGATCTAACTTACGACCCAATAGAAATATCTAAAATGTTCCATACATACTATTCCAGGCTGTATAACATTAATAAACAACAAGGGAGCAGAGAAAAGGAAAAGAATAGGGAAGAGATTAGAAAATATGTAGAGGAAACAGCTTTACCCAGATTTTCTGAGGAAACAATTGAGGATCTAGAAAAAGAAATATCACCAGAAGAGATTCAGCAAGCCATTGCTGAGCTGGTCCCGGGAAAAAGCCCAGAGCCAGACGGATATACTTGTTGATTCTATAAAGCATTCCAGGACTTAATTGTTCCTATCCTTAAAAAAACATATAACTCCATATCCAATACACAAATCTTCATCCCACAAAGTACAGAAGCTCATGTAGTATTGATACCAAAGCCAGAGGTAATATTATGTAATAATTACAGACCAATTTCATTGACCAACATAGATATAAGACTATATTCAAAAATTATCGCTAAAAGAATAGCACCTATCTTGCCTAAGCATATAAAATTAGATCAAACTGGGTTCACAAAGAAAGAGAGACTAGGGATAATATAATAAAAACTTGCACATTGGTGGAATATGTTCAGAGAACCGCCATCCCAACATGTCTTCTGGCCGTTGATGCGGAAAAAGCATTTGACAGAGTGGGATGGCGGTTCTTGGAGGAAACACTAATCCAGATAGGAATTGGTCCCAAAATGCTTAGTAGGATCCTTGCATTGTACTCCAACTCAAGAGCTAAGGTAAGAGTAAATGGAATATTATCAGAATATATAAAAATATCAAATGGAACCCGACAGGAATGTCCCCTTTCCTCTTTATTATATATATTGGTGATGAAACATCTTATCACGGCAATAAGAAAAAATAAGGATATTAATGGGATAAAGATCAAAGATATAGAATATAAGACAGCTGTATATGCAGGCGATTTGTTAATATATGTAACTAATCCTATCATAACAATTGCAAACTTAATAAAAGAATTTAAAAGATTTGGGGAATTGAGTAACTTTAAAGTAAATTATGATAAATCAGAGGTACTAAATATATCATTATTAAAAAAAAACATACACACTTTTGCAAAAAGATTTTCCATTTACCGGTAAGTGGAATCAAGAAGCAATTAAATATCTAGGAATATTTATTCCGAAGGACCTAAATCAACTACAGGAGTTGAATTACAATGCAACGATCCGAAATGTAATTAAACTATTACAAAAATTTGATAAAATAACATATTCATGGATGGGAAGAATTAACATAATAAAAATGGATATATTACCAAAGATATTATACAATTTTCAAACAGTTCCCCTAGTCCCTCCTAAGAAACTGATGATGGAACTGAGAAAAGCAATGGTGAGCTTTATTTGGGTTTAGCATTACCAGATTTTACAAAATACTTACAAGCAGCATCATTAACTAGCATTATTGATTGGCATCATAATAAGGAAACTAAACAATGGGTAAATCTAGAAGAGGAATTAATAGGACCACAACTTAGGTTCCTGCCTTGGATTAAACCCCATTTAAGACCAAAGAGGAAAGAATTAACAATTTTTGTAAATGCTATTTTAAAAATATGGGATACTATAATAAAAAGGGCAAAACTTTCCACTATGACTGGTCCTATGACACCTTTGTTCTCCAGCCCTGAATTTCCGCCAGCTTTAGAAACCACAAATTACTTAAAATGGAATATTTTGGAGAATGCAAGGGTGGAACAGATCCTAGTGGATGGTAAACTACCAAAATTGCAGGACTTGGGGCCTGAATATAAAAGCAAATGGTTACAATATTATCAATTAAAGACATTCATTGAGTTAAAAATACCTATGATAAATAGACCAAAAACAAAATTTGAAAAAATATTAGTAGAGGAACAAGAACCAACTAAAAAAATATCAAAGATATATAACTTATTACTCCCCTCCGGTTCCCTTAGATAATTAATAGGAATGAAGAAATGGGAAAAGGAAATAGAAAATCCTATATCAGAGGAGGAATGGGAGAAAATCTTTGAAATAATACATAAAACAACAACACAAATAAATATCAAGAAAGAAATTATAAGATCACAATGAGATGGCATTGGAGCCCAGTAGCTTTAAATATAGTTAATAAAGTTAATACAGAAACGTATTGGATATGTAAGGTAGAAAGAGGGACTATGGATCATGTATGGTACAGTTGTCAAGGAGTGAGGAGCTTCTGGGACAAAATATTTGAGATATATCAGAAAGTGTCAGGAGTAGAAAGGAGTCCAAATATAAGCACCTCGTTGTTTTCCCTTACATCAGATACAATAAGGGTAACTAAATGGGAGGAAATTCGGTCCCCAAATAGTTTGATGGAGTATTTATAATTAGAGGGGAATGGGAAGGATATGGGATGAAAGGGAGTGAAGATGGGGGAGGAAGGGAAAAAGAAAAAAATAAAGGGGAGGGAATTTTTTTTTTTTAATGTTTGGATGTATGTATGAGCAATAGGAAATGAATGTTTTGAGGTATGTATGAGTAATAGGAATTTAGTTAGATGATTCTATAGAAACAGGAGGAAGCGGGTATCATTAAGATTATTTATTATGTAAAAGGAATTTTTAATGAATTTTTAATGTTTAATGTTTAATTTTTAATGTATGTATTTTTGAAGATGGTATGATGTGTATTACTTGTCTTTTTTAAAAAATTTAATAAAAAGAAGTTAAAAAAAACAAAACAAAAAAAAAACGTCAGTTTTTTCAGGAGCAGTTATTTTAATAATGCTTAAAGTGAAACAATAAAATTGAAATATTCCTTTAAATTTCATACTTGGGGGGTGTCTATAGTATGCCTGTAAAGTGGCGCATGTTTCCCGTGTTTACAACAGTCCGAGAGCAAAATGACATTTCTAAAGGAAAAGAAAGTCATTTAAAAGTACTAGCGGTAGCGCCGGCAGCTATAATGAATTGTCGGGTCTCTGCAATACTCAGAAAAGTCATTGAAAAAAATGTCCTGGGATTCCCCCACAGTGCATTACCAGGCTCTTTGGGTCTGGTATGGATATTAAGGGGAACACCGCGCCAAAATTAAAAAAAAATGCCCTGGGGGTCCCCCTCAAAATTCATATCAGACCCTTCAGGTCTGGTATGGATTTTAATGGGAACCAAGCGCCAAAATTTTTTAAAAAAATGGCGTGGGGGTCCCCCTAAAAACCCATACCAGACCCTTATCCGAGCACGCAACCTGGCAGGCCGCAGGAAAAGAGGGGGCGACAAGAGCACGCCCCCCCTCCTGAACTGTACCAGTCCACATGCCCTCAACATGGGGGGGATGCCCCCATGTTGATGGGGACAAGGGCCAACGAAGCAGGGAAGAAAACGCCAGAGGAAGATGCGGATGAGAAGACCGAAGGAAGAAGCAAAGGATCGGAGGAAGAAGAGAAAGAAGCGGGGGAAGAACAAGATGGAGGAAGAAAACTGAATGAAGACTAGAAGAAGATGGAAGAAGAAGCGGGGAAAGAAGAAGACAATAAAGGAATTGTCAAAAACCATCTCTTGTCTTTTTTAACATTTGTGACACTTTTTTTGTGAATTGGTAGGGGTACATTTGTACCCCATTACCATTTCACACGGGGGGCAGGGATCTGGGGGTCCCCTTGTTAAAGGGGGCTTTTAGATTCCGATAAGCGCTCCGCCCACAGACCCCCACAACCCCCGGGCAAGGGTTGTGGGGATGATGCCCTTGTCCCCATCAACATGGGGACATCCTCCCCATGTTGAGGGCATGTGGCCTGGTACAATTCAGGGGGGGCGCGCTCTCCCCTCCCCCCGCTTTTCCTGCGGCCTGCCAGGTTGTGTGCTCGGATAAGGGTCTGGCATGGATTTCTAGACCTGAAGGGCCTGGTATGGAATTTGGGGGGACCCCCACGCATTTTTTTTTTAAATTTTGGTTTGGAGTTCCCCTTAATATTCATACCAGACCCAAAGGGCCTGGTAATACACTGTGGGCGAACCCCAGGCCATTTTTTTCAATGACTTTTATGAGTATTGCAGAGACCCGACAATTCATTATAACTGCCGGTGCTACCGTTAGTACTTTTAAATCACTTTTTTTCCTTTAGAAATGTCATTTTGCTCTGAGACTGTTGTAAACATGGAAACATGCGCCACTTTACAGGCATAATAAAGACACCCCCCAGGTACGAAATTTAAAGGAATATTTCACTTTTATTGTTTCACTTTAAGCATTATTAAAATCACTGCTCCCGAAAAAACAGCCATTTTTAAAACTTTTCTTTGCATTGATACACGTCCCCTGGGGCAGGACCCAGGTCCCCAAACACTTTTTATGACAATAACTTGCATATTAACCCTTAAAATTAGCACTTTTGATTTTTCACGTTCATGTCCCATAGACTTTAATGTTTGCTCGTTCGAACAAATTTTTTGCCTGTTCGCATGTTCTGCTGCGAACCGCACAGGGGGGTGTTCGGCCCATCCCTACTCAACACACATTAATGTCTAAACCGCTGGCAACGAAAGTGAGTACGCATCTAAGTGAAAATGTCCAAATTGGGCCCAAAGTGTCAATATTTTGTGTGGCCACCATTATTTTCCAGCACTGCCTTAACCCTCTTAGGCATGGACTTCACCAGAGCTTCACAGGTTGCCACTGAAGTCCTCTTCCACTCCTCCATGATGACATCACAGAGCTGGTGGATGTAGAGAACTTGCGCTCCTCCACCTTCCATTTAAGGATGCCCCACAGATGCTCAATAGGGTTTGGGTCTGGAGACATGCTTGGCCAGTCCATCACCTCTACCCTCAGCTTCTTTAGCAAAGCAGTGGTTGTCTTGGAGGTGTGTTTGGGGTCATTATCATGTTGGAATGCTGCCCTGTAGCCCAGTCTCTGAAGGGAGGGGATCATGCTCTGCTTCAGTATTGTTGTGGAATCTCATATTAGCCAATGTATTTCATATTGTATATATTGATTTGCATATATTTTATTGATAATTATTATTATTATTATTATTTATATTATTATATAGTAGTGGTTTTATCAATATTATTATTCAATAAGTAAAGCAACAATTGTTAATCTTTAATAATGTATACTGTGTTTTCCAGATTTAGAAAGTCTTCATTTTTAAGTGTTGAACTTTAAATGACCTCTGCTTTATGACAAGTACTTGTAAACAGGTGTTCTCGAAAATGTATTAAGATAATCTACTGGATGAAAGTTCATTAGAATAGATTCAAGTTATGAAGAATTGTCTCAAGTCTGAAATGCATATAAATCACACAAGATAAGATAATGAAAACAGGTGGTTTAGAAATAATTAAAGTTATGTACAGTACATTAAATTAAGTTTGACAAGGTCAAACAAAGGTCTGCTTGTGCCCTCATTAAAACTGTTAAAATACATACATATAGTGAGACATATAACACATCTGGTGGGGTTATTGAAAGTTCATTTTCATAAATGTCATAAATCTGTCATTCTTGAACTTAGTTAAAACTTATGAAGATAAGGACAGTTTGATAACACAGCTGGGTGCCAGACTGTCTCTATACAGGTGTTTTTAATTGGACAAAACCATTTATAAATCACTTTAATGAACATATAGGAATTTTGGGAATAATTAAGTTTATCTGGTTGTAGAACAGGTGTCAGATTTATAGTTGGTTACTTTGATGAAGATCTTAGCGACCAATCATATGTAAGAGATAAGTTAAGATAAGACTTGTAAAAGTGTATATAAATGCAAGCTCTGCAATTGTTAGACAGACAAGTCAGATAGGAGCTCATAAGGCTGAACTCTATGTATGCTGCCCTATTGCACGGGTCATAGAGGTCAGAACCAATGGGCAAGTATCTGTCCTAACTTGTCCCCTCGGACAAGTCAGATAGGAGCTCATAAGGCTGAACTCTGTGTATGCTGCCCTATTGCACGGGTCATAGAGGTCAGAACCAATGGGCAAGTATCTGTCCACAACTTGTCTCCTCGTACGAGTCATAGAAGACTTCTTAGCTTGTTCCAGAATGTGGTCTCAGGTGAATTTCCCTCAAGAACTTGGTCGAGCTGGAACCCAGAACTCTGTGAGGGGACCAGACCACCGGCAGATCAGGCTGGTCCCTATCAGGTGAGAGGTTCCCAAGAATTGGCAGTAAAGACCCATTCTGGTTCAAGGTGAGAACACTTCACAATCTTTTCAATTTGGTTAGAGGATAAGAATATTTATATCTAATATGCATGCATTGTAAGAAACTGTATAAATTAGACCTGTATATTGTAATATTTTGAACATAAACCTGTATGTTATCAGCTGTTAATAAACCTGCATTGCTGAAGTTCTGCCTGGTTCGATACTTTACTATTCTACTTCATTTGGTGGCCCGTACGGGGACAGCATAACCTCAACTCCGATCTTGCCTAACTCCATGCTGGTGAGGCACTGAGCTCAACACAATTTTGCGCAATTTATATCAGGTTAGCAGACACCTATTATTAGTTCTGCATTGTGTTGTGCCGTGTTTTGCTAGCGCTAGGAGGGGCGGGTGGTTGTTGTTGGGGTATCGCTGTCCACCAGGCAGATCTTTGTGATGGCAGGTTGGGTTTTCTCAACTGTGGGTGCCTTAAAGTACATTGTACAGGATGAGATACCCTGGGTAGAAAATGTATTTATTTATTTATTTATTTTTTTTTTTTTAATTTTTTTTTTTTCTCTTTTCTCTTTTTCTTTTCTTTCAATTCTTTCTTTTCCGAAGGGGTACCCCTGTAGAGGGTTAATTACTCTCTATGTAAACCTAGGCGTAACATGCATGTTGTTTACCTGGACTGCAAAAATTAGTCAGGATGAAGTTTTGGGGACTTAAAGACCCCTGGAGAACTTGCGTAACATGCATGTTGTTTACCTGGACTGCAAAAATTAGTCAGGATGAAGTTTTGGGGACTTAAAGACCCCTGGAGAACTTGCGTAACATGCATGTTGATTCCCTGGACTGCGAATTTAAGTCTGGATGAGGTTTTGGGGACTTAAAGACCCCTGGAGAACTTGCGTAACATGCATGTTGTTTACCTTGACTGCTAAATTTTGTCTGGATGAGGTTTTGGGGACTAAAGACCCCTGGAGAACTTGCGTAACATGCATGTTGTTTACCTTGACTGCAAAATTTTGTCTGGATGAGGTTTTGGGGACTTAAAGACCCCTGGAGAACTTGCGTAACATGCATGTTGGTTTCCTGGATTGGTAATCAATCAGGAGAAGGCTTTGGGGTTATCAGATCCCTGGAAAGCCTAAGTTAAAAAACTGAAACAGTACTGATATGTAGCTACTAGTAGAAAAAGTACCTTTGTGGTGTAAAATAATACTCATGAGTTTAGAAGGTTGATGTCAGGAAAGGTAAGTCCTGACAGGTAAATAAGGTGAAGGTTTTGGAGCTCCATTTGTTAACAAAGTTAAAAGGTATGTATCGTCTTTGTGCTATAAGTGTATGTGTTTATATGTATCTGTTATAACGGTCTGTGTACTAACTGAGTTAAGATCGGGTTGAGACATTCCTGATCGCCGTGGCAAGCAGGGCTTGGCGGTTTTTCATGTCTTGAGACAAGCATTTTGGTAAGGAGACGTATGCGCGTACGGTGCCTATTGGCTTTACTCTGAGCACTGCTGTCCATAAGTAATTACTAACCAACCCGTCAGTTTTAATAATTCTGTGAATGTTTGTATATTTATAGTCAGAAATTTGTGTTCATGTGTATGCATACTTTGCTAGGTGGAGTGACTGTGTATTGCTATATAGAAAACAGAAGATAATGACATTTTGTTAATGAGTGTTCACAAATGTAAGTTAATTTCTTTGTAATCTTTGTAGACTGTTAGGGAATATTATATGTGTGAGGGAGACTGATCATCTCCCAAATTAGGTTAGAATAAGTCTTTAGTTGTTGTAAAAACGTTGGTGTGGAAGGACCCTGTGTGTTAGTTCTGTGAGTGAATTGTAAGAAGTATGTAACTGATGCTGAATTCTGCATAGTGTATGATGAATAGGGAAATGGTATGTATCCTCCATACAAATGCAATTAGAACTTTCTGTGTCACATATTTGATTTCGTGACACTTGTTATTAGTATTTGATAGGAGGATTTATATTTATATGAGTTAAATGTGTGTGTGTGTGTGTGATTTTTTTGTATGAGGTGTGAAATGAATCCCTAAGTGAATGATTGTATGTGTCTTTCGTGGAGAGGCTAGGGATTGATACATCTATGGTGACTGATTGACTTTAGCGTCAAAGTTCTAACTGTTATTGGCAGTGAGTGAGTGTGTGTGTGTGAAAGGCACGATTCATTATTTTTTTTTTATATTCTTTAAATATGTACCTCAGCTAGATAGCGCCATGAATGAGCTGAGGGAGTTAGAAGTTATTTAAACTGTAGAAAAAAGAAAGTTGTTTGTTTTAAGTAATTTACGACACAAAGTTCACCCATATTTTTTTTGTATCCAGCATACTGCTTCTGGAAAAAAAAAAAAATCTGTAGATAAATTCAATGCCGCTAATGTAATTAATGTCATGCTTAACAGATTTTACAGTTGTAGGTTTTACATGTTAGATGAAATACTGTATTTTTTTTTTTTTCAGTATGTGTTTAGGAGCTTATGTGCAAAAGCATTAAATCACTTTTTGTGACAGCTCATCTCAGTGCTCTGTACTGCGATGAAAGGGGCACGTATAGGTGCCTTTAGACAGAAACTGGATGAGCTGACCAGAAAATAAATAAAATCTCAGAATACGTTCTTATTCTTAAACATTTGTTGATTTTTTATTAGAATATAAACTGTAGGTTATAATAGGTATTCTGTCTTTTATATTATGGACTGTAGTAGTGAAAGGTGCATTTTTTTTTAGTGTATCACTCTTGTAAGTAGGGTGCTTATTCTCCCTTGTAGCTTTTGTTGTTTATTTTGTTATGTCCCTATCTTATTGTACAGTATTATGTATACTGTCATCTTTATATATTTGCCTACTTAGTAGTAATCACAAAGATAGTAATGGGATTTATTTATTTGGTACAAGGGAACTCCAAATTTATATTTGTTTCTTATTTTCTAAAAAGAATAGTGAAGAGTGATGCATGGTAACTGCTACCATCTTATTATATGTGCTATATGTAGCACATACAGGGGGGTGAATTAGATAATTAGAGTCTTAATTTTTAATCTTAGCTTGTAAGCTCTGGTGAGCAAGGTCCCTTATTGGTATTGGCTAGAACTTATTTTGTCCTACCTGATTACAATATTTAGTAATTATCAGGTTGATTATTAGTTTGCCTAAATAAATAATTTGTTTCTTTATTCCAGGAGCAGCCAGCACGTTTTCATATGTAAAGTTATACTTTGTAAAATTTCACTCCTTTTGATTTTTTCATTATTCAAGTTCCTAGTTATGCTACTACAGGTGGCAAAGTCAGTTTTTTGATTAGGGTCACTCTGAATTAATATGATCTAATTAACAATAAAATTTGTATATAATTATTCTTAAGGAAGGGACATAGTAATGCACATTTTCTTGACCTCTTTAGATTTAACAGACTGTGCAAGTGACCATGTAATTTTATTTTGATTTCTTTTTAATTATGAACAATCACAATGTAATTTTATTTTGATTTCCTTTTAATTATAATCAATCACAATGTAGTTTCACAAAATGTAGTTCTTCAAAGTCTATTTCGTGTGCCTGTATATAGACTTTATTGCAATGAAAGAACAAAGCTGTAGATATAGATATACTTTAATAAATGTCTGCTCCTTTTTAAAGTAAATCACAGTTTTTCATATGGTCATGCAAATGTACGAGACAACAGCTAAGTGTCTGATGTGGGAAATTTTTCCCAGGCTTGGAGTGTATACAGCACTGATATCAGATAATTGTACCCATTTTTTATGAAAAATCCGTTCCATTTTGCTCTATGCTTGGCATAGACAATAGAACCTTGTGTCCACACTCATAGTCATTGGTGGATAGGTTGTATGGGCTGTTGTAGACCAAATTAAATACAATTTGCTGGGCCATATGAAACTTTGGATAGATTTGTCACTAAGTTTAGGAGTTCTAGAGGCAGATCATTGTTGCTTAGACTTCATGTTGTACAGTGGGAGATAAAATGTTCATGTGTTTAAAATAATTAACCAAATTGGTGTAGTTTTGTTTCTAAACAGATCCTTGTTTTAGATGTGATCTCTTGTTCCAATCAAAGCCACTAAAGCAGGGGTCTCAAACTGGCGGCCCTCCAGCTGTTGCTAAACTACAAGTCCCATGAGGCATTGCAAGGCTGACAGTTAAAAGCATGACTCCCACAGGCAGAGGCATGATGGGACTTGTAGTTTTGTAACAGCTGGAGGGCCACCAGTTTGAGACCCCTGCACTAAAGGAATGTATGTCAGTAACCCTTGATGACTGCAAGTACATTAAAGATCATAAAAGGAAGTGGAAGAATTGACAATTCAAGTGTCCATTTAGATCCACATTTGTGACAGTGACATTTTCAGTTTCTTTAGTAGTCAAAGTCTGACTGAGATTACCAAGAGTGTTATTCACATAAGTGCAAGTGGAATACATACAAGAGACTGTTGCAGACAAAGACATTGGAAGTATTTCAGTAATGGACAATGCTAATTAATTATATGTGATACTTTGTATGTAGAGACTTACTGTTGTTTTGTTTGTTATATATGTTATAAGTATTATTATTGTGAACACCTTAAGGTGGAACTTTGGTCAGAAAATTAATTCCTGCTGGGTTACTTGAGGCTGACCCCTTTTGCAGGTGTAGCTATGAAACAGTAAAAATAAGTGCCTATACTGTTTAAAATCCACTGTTCCACCCTGCTCTACACAGGCTCAGTTGTGCTCTATTTTTTTTTTTGCAATGAATAAAATCTAGAGGCCAGTTTGCTGACAGCCAGAAATTCTACTGCTGCTCAAAGGTTCTGGGCTTCAGTAGAATGGTAGCATAATAATTAATGTGGAATGTATTTTTCTTGCTAATGAACCTTATTTTATCACATTTTTGTGAGTAGAGTTCCACTTTGAGTAAATGTTCAATCATTATAAACAAATAGTTTTATCATTTTTTGGGAAAAAAAAAAAAAAAAAGTGGGGAGGTTTAATGTAATGGGTATGACATTATCGCTAAAGACTGTATGCTATTGATGCTTTATAGGATATGTTATCATATTTGTCTTGATATTGTTTTATAATTCATGTTTTAAGACATAGGAGAGGTAGGCTACTGACTTAGACAGTATAGCAGTGACTGACAGAAGAGACCCATGCTGACTGTTATTGTATAACATTCTGCAGTATAGTATGTGCAGAAATGGACAAAAAGTGAAATGGTTTTGGGTTTAGCAAACTTTGTGGGAAGACTACAAAATTAAAACTAATGAAATTTCTGGACTGACTATATTGACAGTATGACATGACCAGGGTAATAGTGACTGATAGTTGGAGTCAAGATTAAGAAATTATAAGAATTTTACAATTATTGTATGGGAAATAGTATAGGTTGGGAAATGTAAAAGAATAGTATATATAAAATACTTTGTAGTGAAAACATGTACTTCAAGGGATTTATAATAATAAATATTATTAACATTGTAAGAGTATTGTATTGTGATAAAACTATATAGATACATGTATATTATTTTAGCGGATGTTGTAGAAATAATAGGAACACACTAAATTAAGTTATTAAAAAAATAAGAGTGTAGGAGCCATTGCTTTGTAGGTTGCCCTGAAATGTTTGCAGAGACCTATTGTATCCTGACACTGACTTTATTTTTATTTTTATTTTTTATAACTATATTTTTGAAGTGTATTTTATATCCAGACAAATATCGGGTGATCGCAGAAGACATGATGCAACTTGTTACAAATGTTAATTGCTACAAAGGAAGGATTTCATGCATAAAAGGAGGAACTGGAAAATCTGAGACTTGTATCCTTGCAGAACAGGTATGCACTGAACTTGTGTCTTACAGCATCCAAAGCAGCTTGTGCTATGATACTGGACCAGCAAATGATGATGAAGGAGATCTCTCCAGACACATCAAGCACTTGGCTAAGCTGAAAAGACCTATGCAGGAAAAGGTAGAGCCTTATGGGACTGAGTCTGCTGAATGCTCCTTGGGACCACATACTTGGCTTTCATTCACTAACTGAATGGATTGTTCCTCTTCCCTGTTATCCTTGATGTGATGTTGCTGAGTAACTGTTGCCTGTTGCAAGAAGTTTGTGGCAAGAATGATCACAATGCCACTGAGACTGACAACTATGTTTTCCGTGCCACATATGGAGAAGGACTTTGCAGCTACAGAAGAAGATGCAGTGTTTTTGATTGGACTGAATTATTTATTTATTTTTATTTTTTGGACTGATTTATTTATTTATTTTTATTTTTTGGACTGATTTGTTTTTATTTTTTGGACAATTTGTGATAAGTGTTGGGTGTATGGGGTCTCTGAAGGACATGGTGGGTGATCTGTATTGTAATTGCTGTGAGGCTTGTGTGAAGCCTCAACAGGGGGGAAATGTTGTGGAATCTCATATTAGCCAATGTATTTCATATTGTATATATTGATTTGCATATATTTTATTGATAATTATTATTATTATTATTATTTATATTATTATATAGTAGTGGTTTTATCAATATTATTATTCAATAAGTAAAGCAACAATTGTTAATCTTTAATAATGTATACTGTGTTTTCCAGATTTAGAAAGTCTTCATTTTTAAGTGTTGAACTTTAAATGACCTCTGCTTTATGACAAGTACTTGTAAACAGGTGTTCTCGAAAATGTATTAAGATAATCTACTGGATGAAAGTTCATTAGAATAGATTCAAGTTATGAAGAATTGTCTCAAGTCTGAAATGCATATAAATCACACAAGATAAGATAATGAAAACAGGTGGTTTAGAAATAATTAAAGTTATGTACAGTACATTAAATTAAGTTTGACAAGGTCAAACAAAGGTCTGCTTGTGCCCTCATTAAAACTGTTAAAATACATACATATAGTGAGACATATAACACATCTGGTGGGGTTATTGAAAGTTCATTTTCATAAATGTCATAAATCTGTCATTCTTGAACTTAGTTAAAACTTATGAAGATAAGGACAGTTTGATAACACAGCTGGGTGCCAGACTGTCTCTATACAGGTGTTTTTAATTGGACAAAACCAGTTATAAATCACTTTAATGAACATATAGGAATTTTGGGAATAATTAAGTTTATCTGGTTGTAGAACAGGTGTCAGATTTATAGTTGGTTACTTTGATGAAGATCTTAGCGACCAATCATATGTAAGAGATAAGTTAAGATAAGACTTGTAAAAGTGTATATAAATGCAAGCTCTGCAATTGTTAGACAGACAAGTCAGATAGGAGCTCATAAGGCTGAACTCTATGTATGCTGCCCTATTGCACGGGTCATAGAGGTCAGAACCAATGGGCAAGTATCTGTCCTAACTTGTCCCCTCGGACAAGTCAGATAGGAGCTCATAAGGCTGAACTCTGTGTATGCTGCCCTATTGCACGGGTCATAGAGGTCAGAACCAATGGGCAAGTATCTGTCCACAACTTGTCTCCTCGTACGAGTCATAGAAGACTTCTTAGCTTGTTCCAGAATGTGGTCTCAGGTGAATTTCCCTCAAGAACTTGGTCGAGCTGGAACCCAGAACTCTGTGAGGGGACCAGACCACCGGCAGATCAGGCTGGTCCCTATCAGGTGAGAGGTTCCCAAGAATTGGCAGTAAAGACCCATTCTGGTTCAAGGTGAGAACACTTCACAATCTTTTCAATTTGGTTAGAGGATAAGAATATTTATATCTAATATGCATGCATTGTAAGAAACTGTATAAATTAGACCTGTATATTGTAATATTTTGAACATAAACCTGTATGTTATCAGCTGTTAATAAACCTGCATTGCTGAAGTTCTGCCTGGTTCGATACTTTACTATTCTACTTCAGTATCTCACAGTACATGTTGGCATTCATTTTTCCCTCAATGAACTGTAGCTCCTCAGTGCCAGCAGCACTCATGCAGCCCCAGACCATGACACTCCCACTACCTTGCTTGACTGTAGGTAAGACACAGTTGTCTTTGTACGCCTCACCTGGTTGCCACCACACATGCTTGACGCCATCTGAACCAAATAAGTTTTTCTTGGTCTCATCAGACCACAGGACATGGTTCCAGTAATCCATGTCCTTAGTCTGCTTGTCTTCAGCAAACTATTTGCGGGCTTTCTTGTACATCATCTTTAGAAGAAGCTTTCTTCTAGAATGACAGCCATGCAGACCAATTTGATGCAGTGTGCAGCATATGGTCTGAGCACTGACAGGCTGACCTCCAACCCCTTCAACCTCTGTAGCAATGCTGGCAGCACTCATATGTCTATTTCCCAAAGACAACCTCTGCATATGAAGTTGAGAACGTGCACTCAACTTGCTTGGTTGACCATGGCGAAGCCTATTCTGAGTGGAACCTGTCCGGTTAAACTGCTGTATGGTCTTGGCCACCATGTTGCAGCTCAGTTTCAGGGTTTTGGCAATCTTCTTATAGCCCAGGCCATCTTTATGTAGAGCAAATTTTTTTTTCAGGTCCTCAAGGAGTTCTTTGCCATGAGGTGCTATGTTGAACTTCCAGTGACCAGTATGAGAAAGTGAGAGTGATAACACCAAATTTAACATACCTGCTCCCCATTCACACTTGAGACCTTGTAACATTAACGAGTCACATGACACCGGGGAGGAAAAATGGCTAATTGGGCCCAATTTGGACATTTTCACTTAGGAGGTGCACTCACTTTTGTTGCAAGCAGTTTAGACATTAATGGCTGTGTGCTGAGTTATTTTGTGGGGACAGCAAATTTACACTGTTATACAAGCTGTACACTCACTGTAGTTTAGATTGTAGCAAAGTTTCATTTCTTCAGTGTTGTCACATGAAAAGATACTGTAATAAAATATTTACAAAAATGTGATGGGTGTACTCACTTTTGTGAGATACTGTGTGTGTGTGCATGTATATATATATATATATATATATATATATATATATATATATATATATATATATATATATATATATATATATATATATTAGGATTGGCATCTTTGCCCCCTCCTTCTGCACTGAAACATTCCCTATTAAACATTACCACATTCTGCATTATGTGAGTCATCTTTATTTAACCACACCCCCTTTAAGTCACGGCCATTTCTTAAAAATACATATTTTATTTTGTACAAAATGTAAAAGTAACCACAAAACAAAAATTCATACATAAATATTAAGATCACAGTTTAGACTTTTCAGCAAATATCTATGTGTTTTGCAAAAATTCTGCTTCTTCAGGACATATAAAGGGAGCTGTTTCGTGTCAACGGGATTTGGAACAAAACCAGGCTGGTACATAAAATACCAAGCTGGAATGATAGTTTTCTCACCAGTTCCCTCTACCCCTAATGATGGTGCTCTCATCAGGTCCTCCTACCCAGCCTGCGAGAGGGTATAGAAAATCACACAGGAGGCACCGGAACCACAACCTATTGCAACAGATCCAGGTGAATGATAAAAAGGGGGATTTTATCCAAAACCATCAGGGTATTACTGGCCCGCGTTTTTGAGCATAACCACCTAACTCCGAATTTCCAGATAGGTCTGCCCCAAATAGCCTTCACATGAATTCAGTGGTGGCTGGTGCTCAAAATTTTTTTTTTTGGGGGGGGGGAATAAACTGAAAATTGCTGAAAAATACATCAATTTCAGCCTCACTGTGCTCATCAATTGCAGCCACTGAGCCATAAATAGCAGCCTCACTGTGTCCATCAATTGCAACCACTGTGCCCATCAATTGCAGCGACTATGCCCATCAACTGCAGCCACTGTGCATATCAATTGCAACCTCACTGTGCCCATCAATTGTAGCCACTGTTCCCATCAATTGCAGCCACTGTGCACATCAATTGCACCCTTACTGTTCTCATCAATTGCAGCCATTGTGGCATCGATTGCAGCCTCACTGTGTCCATCAATTGACACCACTGTGCCCATCAATTGCAGCCACTGTGCCCATCAATTCCAGCCACTGTGCACATCAATTGCAAACTCACTGTGTCCATCAATTGCATCCACTGTGCCCATCAATTGCAACCTCGTGATGCCCATCATTTGCAACCTTGTTGTGCCCATAAATTGCAGCCACTATGCCCATCAATTGCAACCTCACTGTGCCCATCAATTGCAACCTTGCTGTGCCCATTAATTGCAGCTACTGTGTCCATCAATTGCAGCCACTGTGCACATCAATTGCAGCCTCATTGTGTCCATCATTTGCAGCCACTGTGCCCGTCTATTGCAGCCACCTTTCCCATCAAATGCAGCCTTACTCTACCCATCAATTACAGCCACTGTGCCAGCAATTGCAGCCTCACTGTGTCCATTGATTGCAGCCACTGTGCACATCAATTGCAGCCTCATTGTGTCCATCAATTGACACCACTGTGTCCATCAATTTCAACCACTGTGCCCTTCAATTGCAGCCACTGTGGCCATCAATTGCAGCCACTGTGTCCATCAACTGCAGCCTGTGTCCATCAATTGCAGCCACTGTGTCCATCAATTGCAGCCACTGTGCACATCAATTTCAGCCACTGTACATCAATTGCAACCTCACTGTGCCCATCAATTGCAACCTCGCTGTGCCCATCAATTGCAGCCACTGTGCCCATCAATTGCAGCCACTGTGTTTATCAATTGCAGCCACTGTGCACATCAATTGCAGCCTCACTGTGTCCATCAATTGACACCACTGAGTCCATCAATTACAACCACTGTGCCCATCAATTGCAGCCACTGTGCACACCAATTGCAACCTCACTGTGTCCATCAATTGCAGCCACTGTGCCCATCAATTGCAGCCACTGTGCCCATCAATTGCAACCTCGCTGTGCACATCAATTGCAACCTCACTGTGCCCATCAATTGCAACTACTATGCCCATCAATTGCAACCACTGTGCCAATCAATTGCAACCACTTTGCACATCAATTGCAACCTCACTGTCCCATCAATTGCAGCCACTGTGCCCATCAATTGGAACCACTGTGCCCATCAATTGCAACCACTGTGCCCATCAATTGCAGCCACTGTGCCCATTAGTTGCAACCTCACTGTGCCCATCAATTGCAACCTCACTGTGTCCATCAATTGCAGCCACTGTGCCCATCTGTCACTCAGATCACTGTCAGCGTGCCCATCAACTGTAACTCAGCTCTTAGGCTCTGCTGTCACTCAGAGCTTACTCTTGGCTGTCGTGCCTATCTCATGCTCAACTGTTTGTCATTGCTTTGCTCAGCTTTCATTCTCAGTTGTCACTCCAATCTCACAGTCAACTGTCACTCAGCTTTCATTCTCAGTCGGGGATCTTTCACACTGATCGGCGGATGTCTCGGTCAGTGTTCATAGATCGGCCCATGCTCTCTTACCTTCAGGATCCCAGTCATGTCCCCATCAATCCTCATTGCAGCCTCACAGCAGATCCTCCACTCACACTACGGCCATCCAAGCAGCAGAGGCCACCTCACCCCCCCTCACTCCCCGGCCAGCCAGCCAGACACCTCCCCGGTCACATGTGGCTTTGGCTGAGGGGCCTCAGCATCTTCTCTGCCTGAACCGACGCCAGCCCATCCCCCCAATGTCACCCCAAACCCCCCGTGGTATGGCAAGGGGGTGGAGTGCCGACAATACACCACAAGCCTGACCATCCTCCCCTCCCCCGTACCAACACTGACCTCCGCGATACCACCAGTCCTACACCACTGCCCTCCATACTGGAGATATGGACCCCACTTTATGGGAGCCTAACCATTCTCCCTTCCTCCTACACTCCTTACCAGAGATATACACCCCGGGCCCGAGCCCACAGCCTGCAGGAGGGCAAAAAATGCGCTGCTCGAGCCATGCGTTCCATCCACACAGCCGAGGCATCACTTCCGGTTTCCCACTGACACAGAGAAACTGGAAATGATGCAGTGGCTCCGAGGAAAGCATCGCCCATGTCCTATGGCAGTGCCAATAGAAAACCTGACAACAAGGAGAATGACTGCAATATGGGAGTGTTGCAGCGCATTTCTTTGCACCACAAGGACGCCCAAAAGCAGCCAAATTAAGCGTCTCATCTGCAATCATAGGCGCATAGTCAAGCTGCCCATAGTGCACTGTGTCCGGCCCCTGTACACAATGCACTTAAAGGACCTTTTCTTTTATTTTGTTTTTTTTTAAAGGATGGGCCACCCCTGCATGAATTACAGCATAGCCAAATCTGTGTCCTGCCAGTAACATATCACCAGGTCTTGCCAAGTAGGCTGTTCACTTTGTAAAGGGAGTTGCACTTTAAAAGGGGATGTGCCCCAGACTTTAATGATTGAGATGGCTTCCATCATCCAATCTTGTGCAAGCAATGTTTTTTTTTTTTATTATTTTAGTTGCATGTGATTGGGTATTCTTTGCAAAAATGAAACTTCATCATATTCAGTAAGCTCTGGGGTAAATTCCCTTGTTAGTTTCAACTTCCTTTTCAAAGTGAACAGCCTATTACCATTTGGTAAATCAACCCCCTTGTTTCTGTTTAGAGTTTGTAAATACTGTGCACATGGGAAAAGCCATCTTTGGTCGTTTCACATACAGGCTCTGCTTCTAGCTTTGTAGTAGTACTGTATTCTAGAGGATAGTCTGACCTGACTGAAAAACTATAGATAATGAGGGGCTAATTGGACTTATTTAAAATGTATAAAGATGGTCCCAGCTTTAGATATTTTTTAAAGTAATGTAAAAGTGTAACATAGGTATATTACTTCTCAGAGAAATCATAGTACTCCCCCTGACAACGCTTTTATCTTCCTTTCTTCCAAAAAGATTACAGCCATCTTTGTTCTGGTGTGTTCCAGAGTTAGCACCCACTTCTAAGACTAAGATGCTGACCGATAGATGAAACAAGCATTCTAATGTTGGTTTAGTAGTTATGTTTTAAACTGTGTGCCTTTGTGCCTCACACAGCTCTGCTTGCTGCTATCTTTCAGTCTGTGACCAATCAGTGTAAAAATCCATCACACTCACGGATCAGTCTGTCTCTTGATGTGCACTTATCCAGGACACTATATTGGACAGAGTAATCACTGGTGCAGTCAATTTATTGGGAGTGGTATTACAGTATCTTTTAATGATAAAGTGAATGGTTGAAAAAAGGTATACATATGCAGCTGTCATATATGTAGGATGCCATTGCTAACCTCTTGTCTGAAAATGTTGTAAATAGAAAGGGCTGCACACAAACAGGTCCTTGTTCGTTGGTTTTTGCACCTGTTCCTCCCCCTCCATTTGACTGCCTCCCGGCAAGTAAGAGGTATACCTCGGAGGGCCAACCTGGGTTGTCCTTTGTGTGGGACTCTGCTCTTGTTCCCCCTCCTGCTGCCGTTGGACCTGTCCACCTGTGCTGGTGCATTGATCTACCCCGTCGGGCCAGGGGCCTCACAGGCTGACAGCTGTAACACACACTGCTTTTAAATGACAAATCCTGGATAGGAAACCAATTCAAGATTTACACAGCTTGCACTACGTTTGCACGTTCTGCGACAAAATCGCATACACCCCTGATGAAGAAACAGCAATTTTGAAACGCATTGGGTTTTTTCTGTTGTGTTCACTATCAACCTAACAGATCTCTGTGATTACCAGCTGTCCTCTTTGAACTGTTATTGTATGAATAGTCCTGTCCAGTATCCAATTATGACCTTTTGTTATGTGTAGTGTATATATGTGCTCATTATTTTAAACTTATGTTTCTTAATAAAATCTTATATACTTTTCATATATCGTTTTCATACCTCACTGTGCTATCTACCCCTCTCCAAAAGTCCCACTCAGAGAAAACCTAATTCTTTCAATGTTTTAAATAGAAAGGGGAGTTTGGGACTTTAAATGAGGCGCACTAGTCGCCTCCATCCCGGTATCAGGTATATGCAAAAAGGGAGTTGGGACTTTAAATGAAACAGTTGGAATGCGGAGGGTTAAAAAATGTAAATTTAATAATCATAGTGGATATAGTACAAGAATTTCATATATATATACACACATATATAATTGGCACAAAAATAAAGCATATTTAGATGGAAAAATACATGCAAATGGATACGTAATCATACTGAGTAGATAGTGGTCAAAGTAATGTTGGTACAAGACAGCAAATGGCCTAAGGTGCCAACGGTGGATAATAATCATATTAGGTACCAGAGGTGGTGTGCCCGGTAACTGGTAATAGAATCACATAATAATGATAATGATATTATTAAAATAATGATGACATCATCAAGATGCAAATAGATAAGGTTGTAGCATCAAGTGTAGTTCGACACATTTTGTGGATGATTTTCTCCATTCATCAGGAGCTGATGCGGTAGGATCCTGTAAGATATATACATATAATAAACCTCCATCTTAATAGAGAGGAGTAGAGTGAGAAATACTAAAAATAGTTGGCCAAAAAACACACTCACCAACCCTGGCATTGAGTGTGGCGCATGGCAGATGGCACGGAATGGGCCGGAGGCAACAAGCCCCGCCACGGGAGCTGAGGCAGCATATTTTGTCTAAATAGCATAAGGTGATGGAATGGCAGTGTCTGGGTAGTGGGGTGATGTCCATGTAACAGTAATGATGATATGGAGCTCGTCAGAAGGAGGGGATATCTGGGAACAAATATTAATTATGAGTAGGGATGAGCTTCGAGTTCGAGTCGAACTCATGTTCTACTCGAACATTGGCTGTTCGCAAGTTCGCCGAACAGCGAACAATTTGGGGTGTTCGCGGCAAATTCGAATGCCGCGGAACACCCTTTAAAAGTCTATGGGAGAAATCAAAAGTGCTAATTTTAAAGGCTTATATGCAAGTTATTGTCATAAAAAGTGTTTGGGGACCCGGGTCCTGCCCCAGGGGACATGGATCAATGCAAAAAAAAGTTTTAAAAACGGACGTTTTTTCAGGAGCAGTGATTTTATTAATGCTTAAAGTCAAACAATAAAAGTGTAATATCCCTTTAAATTTCGTACCTGGGGGGTGTCTATAGTATGCCTGTAAAGGGGCGCATGTTTCCTGTGTTTAGAACAGTCTGACAGCAAAATGACATTTGGAAGGAAAAAACTCATTTAAAACTACCCGCGGCTATTGCATTGCCGACAATACACATAGAAGTTCATTGATAAAAACGGCATGGGAATTCCCCACAGGGGAACTCCGAACCAAAATAAAAAAAAAAAAATGATGTGGGGGTCCCCCTAAATTCCATACAAGGCCCTTCAGGTCTGGTATGGATATTAAGGGGAACCCCAGCCAAAATTTAAAAAAAAAATTGACGTGGGGTTCCCCCTAAATTCCATACCAGACCCTTCAGGTCTGGTATGGATTTTAAGGGGAACCCCGCGCCAAAAAAAAAAAAAAAAACGGCGTGGGGTCCCCCTAAAAATCCATACCAGACCCTTATCCGAGCACGCAACCTGGCAGGCCGCAGGAAAAGAGGGGGGGACGAGAGTGCGGCTCCCCCCCTCCTGAACCGTACAAGGCCACATGCCCTCAACATTGGGAGGGTGCTTTGGGGTAGCCCCCCAAAACACCTTGTCCCCATGTTGATGAGGACAAGGGCCTCATCCTCACAACCGTGGCCGGTGGTTGTGGGGGTCTGCGGGCGGGGGGCTTATCGGAATCTGGAAGCCCCCTTTAACAAGGGGACCCCCAGATCCCGGCCCCCCCCCTGTGTGAAATGGTAAGGGGGTACTTACCCCTACCATTTCACTAAAAAACTGTCAAAAATGTTAAAAATGACAAGAGACAGTTTTTGACAATTCCTTTATTTAAATGCTTCTTCTTTCTTCCTTCATCTTCTTCTTCTTCTGGTTCTTCTGGCTCTTCTGGTTCTTCCTCCGGCGTTCTCGTCCAGCATCTTCTCCGCGGCGTCTTCTATCTTCTTCTCCTCGGGCCGCTCCGCACCCATGGCATGAGGGGAGGCTCCCGCTCTTTTCTTCATCTTCTTCTCTTCTTCATCTTCTTCTTCATCTTCTTCTTCATCTTCTTCTTCTTCTTCTCTTCTTCATGTCTTCTCCGGGCCGCTCCACAGCCATGGAGCACGGTGACATGACGGGACTTCCCTGTGGCATTCCCCGTGACGTCACAGGGAAGTCCCGTCAAGTCACCGTGCGTCAGAGGGGGGCGGGGTCACCGGATGGCCCCGCCCCCCGTTATTTAAGAACCGTCAGACGAAGAGACGCCGTCACACAGCGGGAGCCTCCCTCCATGCCACAGCATGGCTGCGGAGCGGCCCGGAGAAGACATGAAGAAAAGAAGAAGAAGAAGAAGATGAAGAAGAAGATGAAGAAGAAGATGAAGAAGAGAAGAAGATGAAGAGAAGAGCGGGAGCCTCCCCTCATGCCATGGGTGCGGAGCGGACCGAGGAGAAGAAGATAGAAGACGCCGTGGAGAAGATGCTGGACGAGAACGCCGGAGGAAGAACCAGAAGAGCCAGAAGAACCAGAAGAAGAAGAAGATGAAGGAAGAAAGAAGAAGCATTTAAATAAAGGAATTGTCAAAAACTGTCTCTTGTCATTTTTAACATTTTTGACAGTTTTTTAGTGAAATGGTAGGGGTAAGTACCCCCTTACCATTTCACACAGGGGGGGGGCCGGGATCTGGGGGTCCCCCAGATTCCGATAAGCCCCCCGCCCGCAGACCCCCACAACCACCGGCCACGGTTGTGAGGATGAGGCCCTTGTCCTCATCAACATGGGGACAAGGTGTTTTGGGGGGCTACCCCAAAGCACCCTCCCAATGTTGAGGGCATGTGGCCTGGTACGGTTCAGGAGGGGGGGGGGCGCACTCTCGTCCCCCCTCTTTTCCTGCGGCCTGCCAGGTTGCGTGCTCGGATAAGGGTCTGGTATGGATTTTTAGGGGGACCCCACGCCGTTTTTTTTTTTTTTTTTGGCGCGGGGTTCCCCTTAAAATCCATACCAGACCTGAAGGGTCTGGTATGGAATTTAGGGGGAACCCCACGTCAATTTTTTTTTTTAATTTTGGCTGGGGTTCCCCTTAATATCCATACCAGACCTGAAGGGCCTTGTATGGAATTTAGGGGGACTCCCACATCATTTTTTTTTTTTAATTTTGGTTCGGGGTTGCCCTGTGGGGAATTCCCATGCCGTTTTTATCAATGAACTTCTATGTGTATTGTCGGCAATGCAATAGCCGCGGTAGTTTTAAATGTGTTTTTTCCTTCAAAATGTCATTTTGCTGTCAGACTGTTCTAAACACGGGAAACATGCGCCCCTTTACAGGCATACTATAGACACCCCCCAGGTATGAAATTTAAAGGGATATTACACTTTTATTGTTTGACTTTAAGCATTATTAAAATCACTGCTCCTGAAAAAACGGCCGTTTTTAAAACTTTTTTTTGCATTGATTCATGTCCCCTGGGGCAGGACCCAGGTCCCCAAACACTTTTATTGACAATAACTTGCATATTAGCCTTTAAAATTAGCACTTTTGATTATTCATGTTCGTGTCCCATAGACTTTAACGGTGTTCGCGTGTTCGAACGAATTTTTTTCCTGTTCGCATGTTCTGGTGCGAACCGAACAGGGGGGTGTTCGGCTCATCCCTAATTATGAGCATATGTAGTTTAAAATGAAATAGTAATGTTGAGTAATATATAGATAATGTACCCAAAGATACCCATATGTAGAGTGTTGATAGATAATATAATGGAGGTTGTATGGTGAACAAATCAAATTGAAGCAGTGACTGGTGCAGAATCTAAATATGTGTGGGTAGTTGGACAGGGGGAGTGTTAAGGATTAAGTGAGGCTGATGTAAAAAACAAAGTGTGCAGTGAAACAAGGCAAAGATATGACAGGGAAAGTGAGCGTTTCTCAAGAGGCTTGTAGCTTTAGCTGAACACTGTGCACTACACTAACTTGTAGCTTTAGATGAACACTGTTAAGAGGATGCACTACACTAACTTGTAGCTTTAGCTGAACACTGGTCAGAGGACGCACTACACTAACTTGTAGCTTTAGCTGAACACTGTGCAGAGGTCGCACTACACTAACTTGTAGTTTTAGCTAAACACTGTTCAGAGGACGCACTACACTAACTTGTAGCTTTAGCTGAACATTGTGCAGAGGTCGCACTACACTAACTTGTAGTTTTAGCTGAACACTGTGAGGAGGATGCACTACACTAACTTGTAGCTTTAGCTGAACACTGTGCAAAGGACGCACTACCCTAACTTGTAGCTTTAGCTGAACACTGTGCACTACACTGACTTGTAGCTTTAGCTGAACACTGTTCAGAGGACGCACTACACTAACTTGTAGCTTTAGCTGAACACTGTGCAGAGGTCTCACTAAACTAACTTGTAGCTTTAACTGAACACTGTGAGGAGAACGCACTACACTAACTGTAAATAGTCTAGCTGTCTGACTGTGGTACTAATAGGATAAAAAGAACACCAGCAATTTTCTTCAGGTAACTGTAAATACTGTAACAACACAAGCCTGGCAGTCAGTAGCAAGATAACAGGAATCTAGCTAAACTGAATACAGTGTATATATATATATATATATATATATATATATATATATATATATATATACAACACCTGGGATCAGGGGCGGACTGATAACTCATGGGGTCCCCGGGCAATAGGAGATTATGGGGCCCCCAGGCAATCAGAGATTATGGGGCTACACAGTATACACACACACAGTATACAATCACACAGTATACACATACATGTACACACAGTATACACAGACAGATGTAAAAAAAACACAGATTTATACATACTGTCCCTGGTTTTACTGAGGCTGGCAACCCTGATGGGGCCCCCTAGTGGCCCAGGGCCCTCGGGCAGTGCCCGAGTGGCTCAATGGTCAGTCCGCCCCTGCCTGGGATGCATATATATATATACACAATACACTGTAAGTGCAGCTAACTCACTGACTGTCCTGCCTAATCTATCTAACTTAAATCAAATGACTCTGTCTCTCTGTCTGTCTATCTCTCTCTCAACGCCGGAACATACACTACACAGGGCCGCCGTGCAGGCAGCCTTATATAGTGTGAGGCGTGTACTAAATCCCCTAAGCCATAATTGGCCAAAGCCTTCTTGGCTTTTGCCAATTACGGTTCTCTGTTCAGACGGCGCTGTGATTGGCCAAGCATGCGGGTCATAGTGCATGCTTGGCCAATCATCAGCCAGCAATGCACTGCGATGCCGCAGTGAATAATAAGCCGTGACGCGCTCGCGAATTTGGCGTGAACGGCCCATATCGTTCGCAATTCGGCAAACGGGCGAACAGACGATGTTTCGAGTCGAATATGGGTTCGACTCGAACACGAAGCTCATCCCTACTGCCCAAAATTCTTTATCTTTTACGAGTTTTACCTATCCCTGTTCCTGCATACTTTCTCAGAATGCTACAACGTAAGGCATTAACTTCGGTTTGGGGCTCCTTGAAACCCCGTCTGCCCAAATACACTCTTGACCTTCCAAAGCCCAAAGGGGGACTAGGGTTTCCTAATTTTACCATCTATTACCATGCAGCTCAATTAGCCCATATCCCTAAATATCACGCAAGGCGCGAAATTCCACTTTGGATTGCGCTGGAATCAATAGATTGCGACCCACTTTCAATAACCAACCCTGTATTGTCTAATTCCTTCAACCGTAAAAAAACTCAATAATCCTATAACTAAACATATAATAGCCATCTGGGATAAATTTAAATTAGTAAATGGACTACAATCTCCCCATATACCTCTTTTATCATTTCTTAAAAATCCACTTTTCTATCCTGCTTGGTCTTCCCCTAAATCTTTTAAAGCATGGACCTCCACTAATTTAACTCAACTCTGTGAACTAGCATCCTCTACTTCATTTAAAACTTTCCCTGACTTATGTGAAAGTCACAAACTTCCTAATTCAGAGCTCTTTCAATACCTTCAGATTAAAAAAAAATGTTATGCCCTATATACAAGGAAGAATTAATTTAGATAAATGAACGTGCTTTGAAATTATATGTAAATGTGATCCACACACTAAGGGGGACATTTACTATAGTGCCGTGGCACTAATTAGAGCTAATTACCATGAATTTGCGGTAATTAGTGCTAATTATAGTAATTAGCGCTAAAACGGTATTCACTATAGCGCTGGTGAGAAAATACTCCCAAAATCGAATTGACTATAGTTCCCTGAAACAAAAAGCGCCCAAACCCTTACTCTGCTAAAACCTGGAGAATTGCACATGGAATTATTGTTTAGAGCATGATATAATTGCCTAAATGGTACTGAAATATGCAGTATATTATTTAAAGATAACCTGCTTTTAAACTGTGTGAAAAAGTGATTTCTACACTGAAATATCTTTAAAAGACTGAGAAGAGATAAATTCCCTGTTTTTGTACAACCATGTGCCAACACAACTGAGCATGCTCAGACCTGCAAATAGCTCTCATTTTAGCTCCAGTGTCTTTTTTACAAGGCACTATACTAAAATGAGTGCTGTGTTAAAGAACATTTTTTGGAAGTGAAAATTGGTGCTATTATAGTCCAATGCAAGTTTTAGCTATTGATTCTAATGATACAATTGCAACTTTCACAAATAAATCCTTTTAATGATAAGATGAAATGTATCTTTCGCTGAAATAAATTTTCCTTTGCAACATTGTTGTTTCTACTTCAAATATTTTGTTTTTAAGAATGCTAGAATGTGGAATGATTTGGTAAAATATATTTTTTTCTGTCACTTTCACTTGTTAGGCCCCTTTCACACGATCGGACCGTTTAGATCCGCCTGTCAGTTTTGACAGCGGACCTGAACGGGCGCTCCATGTTAGCCTATGGAGCGACGGATGTCAACTGAGACATGTCCGTTGACATCCGACCCAGTCCGATCCGCTAAAAGCAGATGGATGGCTCTATGTCCAGGTCCATCGCTGGCGGATCGGATCGGGTGAGATCTGATGAAAACGGACAAGCTGTCCGTTTTCATGCGATCCCTCCATAGGCGGCAGCGGCGCCTGACAAGCCCCTCCCCGCTCAGTGAGCAGAGAGGGACCTGTCATCCGCCGGCTCAGCGGAGATCAACGGACAATGTAGAAACGGAGTCCGCCTCGTGTGAAAGGGGCCTTACTCTCCATCTCACAACGATCTTTAACCAAACTCACACAGGTGTCTTTAGAAAGCACAAACAATACCATTGCTAATGCAATTTTAAAATGAGTCACAATTTTTTGTGCTTTTTATCATTTCCAAATAATCATAATTTGAGCCCAAAAAATGTGATATGTGTACCAACATCAGAAATCAAATTTGAGGGTAATATCACTCTTCTACACTCACCCACAAAAAAAAAACAAATATTACAAAATAATTAAAAAAGAATAACTCTTGAGTAATGTAATTCCATCACCTGTCCAAAGAAATGCAGCATTTATGTGTAGGAGGTTTTCATATGTGTCAGCTCTGTGGCTTAGAGGTTAGAACTTCTGCTGAGCATCTGGGTTTGATTTCCAAACTTGCTGCTTCATGTAGAGAAGTTGTCTCATCTCCCAGGTCCTAAAACTATGTCTAAATGTAGTATTTATGTATAGGAGGATTCCACCGCCATTGTAAATCCTGCCAGATACACTATCTGTAAAACCATAAAGAAAAATACTGCGCTATCCCTTAAGTGAAAATATTCCACACATGTGTTCAGTGAAAGAACAAAGCAAAAAAAAGGAACAAAAAATAACCACAAAATGCTGCTGCAACCTTAAATGCGAGACAATCCCCACCTTACTAACTGTACAAATAATAGGCTGCGCTGCTAATAAATTAACGTGATCACGATGAATACAACCACCTTAGTGTCAATTGAACGTAAGCAAAATATTTTGTGACAATTAAACGTGAGCAAAATAGTAAAAAATATTCGATAACTGAAAAACATAAATCACATGCATGATGGTGAATAAGAGTTCAGTGATCAAAACAATTGAGTCCATATAATCAAAAAATTAAAGTCCTTGTGGGTGCAGAAACTTAATGGATAGAGGGAGAAAGACACCCTTTCTTCAAGTGATGTATAATGTGCAAGAAAAAAACTGTCTCTCTAGGGAGCGTGGTGTTGTAGAGAGTTCCTCCACCTCAAGTAAGTAAGCCCCTTACCAGATCCAAAGATCTCCTGTCAAAGAGATCAAACACGCAAGTGGCTGTGTCCCCCAGCCACTGGGTCTCTGTCAGGATGTGTGTCACAAGCCACCTCTCCGGGAAATCAGCCTAATGATGATGTTTCCGCTCCCAATCCATGAATAAACATAAAGAAAAATGCTCCATAGCGTAATACAGTTAAAAGTTACTTTATTAAATAAAAGAAAAGCACTTACAAAATGTGCAGTATATGTTCACCTCTAAAATCACAAATGCGCCGGCCGGCTTTAGCTGCTGCCCGTTCCTTCCGGGTTCAGCGTGGTGTGGTGGTGACGTCAGCACGCCGCTCCTCCCTACGCCGTTTCGACAAATCTGTCGTCTTCCTGGGATCTTGTGGACAGCCTTCCCAGAAGAGTTGAAGCTGTTATTGCTGCAAAAGGTGGGCCAAATGAATTTTGAACCCTACGGACTAAGACTGGGATGCCATTACCGTTCATTTGCGTTTAAAGAGAGGCGTCCCAATACTTCTGCCAATATATTGTATATTGCTTGTGACACTGAGCATGGCTATGGACTTAGGGCTGGTTCACACCACAGAGATGCAGAGAACAGATGTGAGGCTGCCTGCTGGCTTAGTGGGTAGCAATTCTGTCTAGCAGCACTGGGGTTGCTGGTTCAATTCCCCAACATGCTAATGCTTTGTCGCAGTTTATATGTTCTCCCTGTGTGGTCTTCTCACTACAATCCAAAGATATGCAGGCATTTTATTTGTCTACTGTCAAAATAGTCTCTAATGTAAGAAAGTTAATTTTGGACTTTAGATTGGAAGCTCATTGCAGTCAGGGACTGATGTTAATGTTTATTAGCACTAATTATGCCCAGGGACTTGGACATTTAAAATTGTAGGGTTTACATTGCACAGGTACATATGCTTAGAAAACTGTTGCTTTGTTTATGTGCATGCAAATGGACTTCGATCTTTGGCCTGTAGTTGGAGATTTGATGCACATAGCCAAGGGCTAACACAGTTGTAAATAGTATTATGTGTTTCTGCCCATCAGGTGCAATCACTTTAGACATACATGAACAGATAGATTGAAAGATACTGGTAGGTGTGTACTTCTATTGGGTGTGTGTCAGTGAGCTAACAATACAACCTATCTTATATAAAGGGCTGCAGTGGGGGGGTTTGTTTGGCCTGAGAAGGTCAGATTTTTTGCTGTGATTTGTGGGGGGAGAAGGAATGATTTTATGCCTGTTGACAAATGCCCAACTAGGGCTCTTTGTTTGCTGAAATTCTTGTGCATTTTTTGAATCAAAAGTGGATTTATGTGGCCATGCTGTCAATGTGTGTGTATTGTTCCTGTCTGACCATGCAAACATGGTTTGGGAGCATGTGCTGACCATCTACTCTTTGATCTCATTGCTTAATCAGTTACACAGAAATGCAGCTTCCAGCAGAACATGGTGACCAATGTATGTTGTTTAAGCTGGCAAAATAAAATTACATTAATACTTTGAGCTTGTTTATTGTATGTCTTTTTTTTCTCTTTTCTTCTTCTTCTTAATTAGTTTTGGGGGTGGTGGTTTTGGGGAAGTGTAAGATCTTTTATATCTTAGGCTGCTTAAACACTGGAGGCGCTTTACAGGCGCTATAGCGCTAAAAAATAGCGCCTGTAAAGAGCCTCTCCTCTTATTCCTGTGTGAACTGGCCCTGACCCTAGGTTCACATCTATGCATTTTTTTAGTGCATTTTGCAGTTTTTAGAAACATTCTACAGTTTCATGGTTTCCTGTGGTCCTGTGTTGCCCTTAATATCCATACCAGACCTGAAGGGCCTGGTATGGATTTTGGGGGGACCTCCATGCAATTTTTTTTATTTTGATGCAGGGTTCCTCTTAATATTTATACCAGACCCAAAGGGCCTGGTAATGAACTGGGGGGAGAACTCACGCCGTTTTTTTCAATGATTTTTATCCATATTGCCAGGATCCGACAATACATTACAGCAGCGAGCAGTTTTAAATGACATTTTTTTCCTTTAGAAATGTCATTTTGCTGCGGTACTGTTCTAAACATGGGAAAGATGCGCTACTTTACAGGCATACTAAGGACACCACTCAGGCACGATATTAAAAGGAATATTTCATTTTTATTGTTTCACTTTAAGCTTTATAGCGCTAAAAAATAGCGCCTGTAAAGAGCCTCTCCTCTTATTCCTGTGTGAACTGGCCCTGACCCTAGGTTCACATCTATGCATTTTTTTAGTGCATTTTGCAGTTTTTAGAAACATTCTACAGTTTCATGGTTTCCTGTGGTACTGGTTCACATCTATGCGTTTTGCTGCCAGTGCATTTTTGGAAATGGTCGGAGACTTTTTTCACGCAATTTGCAGGTAATAGATTTCAATGGAACCGCACCAGAAACGCAACTGTTGCGTTTGTAATTGGATTTTTGATGTGTTTTGCGATTATTTTAACACTGTATATAGCTGGTTGCAAACCGGGGGGCCGGGAAGCCAGCTGACGCATCCTTAACAACCAATGAATCTTCAGCTGTCAGCGGCTTTCCCACTGAAAGTAAAAAAAATTCCAGCGAAAAAAATCGCAAAAAAACTGCATAAGGTCCCCCCCAGGTCTATACCAGGGCCTTTGAGTCTAGTATGGATTCTGAGGGGACCCCCATGCCAAAATTTAACAAAAATGGTGTGGGGTTCCCCCCAGTCGTTTACCAGGCCCTTCAGGTCTGGTATGGATTTTAAGGGGAACCCCACGCCAAAATAAAAAAAATGGTGTGGGGGTCCCCCTTAAAATCCATGCCAGACCCTAATCCGAGCACGCAACCTGGCAGGCCGCAGAAAAAGCGAGGGGAGGGGAGGACGCCCCCCTCCTGAACTGTACCAGGCCACATGCCCTCAACATGGGGAGGATGTCCCCATGTTGATGGGGACAAGGGCCTCATCCCCACAACCCTTGTGGTTGTGGGGGTCTGCAGGCAGGGGGCTTATCGGAATCTGGAAGCCCCCTTTAATAAGGGGGCCCCCAGATCCAGCCCCCCTATGTGAATGGGTATCGGGTACATTGTGCCCCTGCCCATTCACCAAAAAAAAGCAGTGAACTGTGACAAAAAACAATAGCCGGTTTGACAATTCCTTTATTGTAAAATAGCTCTGAGTGGTCTTCTCCCCTGGGCCGTGTCACCCGCCGTCTTCTCCTGGTGCTGTCTCTCTTGCTGCCATCTCTCCCGCCACCACCTAAATCTCCCACTGCTGTGTTTTTCCTCTCCACCGTGTTCTTCCTCACTGCCGTGTTCTTCCTCCCCGCCATCTTCCTCCGTTGTGTTGTCCCCACTGTCTGGCGTCTCTTACACAGCCATGGGGCGTGACCATCTATTGGCATCACACAGAAAGCCCGCACCCTTTTTTCCAGAAAATAAAGGGGCGGGCTCTGCATGTGACGTCAACTGATGGTCACGCCCCATGGCTGTGTTAGAGACGCCAGACAGCATGGGACAACACAACAGAGGAAGACGGCGGTGAGGAAGAACACGGCAGCGGGAGAGGCAGGTGGTGGCGGGAGAGACGGCGACAGAAAATGGCGGAAAGAGAGACAGCACCAGGAGAAGATGGTGAGAGACACGGCTCGGGGGAGAAGACCACTCAGAGCTATTTTACAATAAACCGGCTATTTTTTTTGTCACATTTCACTGCTTTTTTTGGTGAATGGGTAGGGGTACAATGTACCCGATACCCATTCACATGGGGGGGTGGGATCTGTGGGCCCCCTTATTAACCATCGGGCAAGGGTTGTGGGGAAGAGGCCCTTGTTCCCTTCAACATGGGGACAAGGTGTTGTGGGGACCCCAAAGTACCCGCCCCATGTTGAGGGCATGTGGCCTGGTACAGTTCAGGAGGAGGGGGCGCTCTTTCGTCCCCCCCTCTTTTCCTGCGGCTTGCCAGGTTGTGTGTTCGGATAAGGGTCTGGTATGGATTTTGGGGGGGACCCTCACGCCAATTATTTTTCAAATTTTGGCACAGTGTTGCCCTTAATATCCATACCAGACCTGAAGGGCCTGGTATGGATTTTGGGGGGACCCCCATGCAATTTTTTTTATTTTGATGCAGGGTTCCTCTTAATATTTATACCAGACCCAAAGGGCCTGGTAATGAACTGGGGGGAGAACTCACGCCGCTTTTTTCAATGATTTTTATCCATATTGCCAGGATCCGACAATACATTACAGCAGCGAGCAGTTTTAAATGACATTTTTTTCCTTTAGAAATGTCATTTTGCTGCGGTACTGTTCTAAACATGGGAAAGATGCGCTACTTTACAGGCATACTAAGGACACCACTCAGGCACGATATTAAAAGGAATATTTCATTTTTATTGTTTCACTTTAAGCATTATTAAAATCACTGCTCCTGAAAAAACTGCTGTTTTTAAAACTTTTTTTTGCATTGATACATGTCCCCGGCAGAGGAGAAAGACCGGGGGACAGAGCAGGGGAAGAAGAAGCCGGTGGAAGATGGAAAAGACCGGAGGAAGAAGCGGGGAAAGAAGAAGACATTTTCAATAAAGGTATTGGCAAAAATGGGCTATTGTCTTTTGTCACATTTTACTGCTTTTTTTAGTGAACAGGTAAGGGTAAAATGTACCCGATACCGATTCACATGGAGCGGGCCGGGATCTGGGGGCCCCATTATTAAAGGGTGTTTCCAGATTCCGATAAGCCCCTCGCCCACAGACCCCCACAACCACCGGGCAAGGGTTGTGGGGATGAGGCCCTTGCCCCCATCAACATGGGGGCAAGGTGTTTTGTGGGTTTCCCAAAGCACCCTCCCCATGTTGAGGGCATGTGGCCTGGTATGGGTTAGGAGGGGAGGCGCTCTCTCGCCCCCCCCCCTTTTCCTGTGGCCTGCCAGGTTGCGTGCTTGGATAAGGGTCTGGTATGGATTTTGGGTGCCCCACACCATTTTTTTTCAAATTTTGGTGCAGGGTTCCCCTTAAAATCCATACCAGACCCTTTTGGTATGGATTTTGGGGGGACCCCTACACCATTCTTTAAAAAATAAATTGGCATGGAGTTCCCCTTAATATCCATACCAGACTCTATATTGCCGGGAACCGGCAATTCATTACAGCCGCAAGCAATTTTACATGAAATGTTTTCCTATAGAAATGTCATTTTGCTGTGGTACAGTAATAAACACAGGAAAGGTGCGCTACTTTACAGGCATACTATAGACACCCCCCAGGCACAATATTTAAAGGATTTTTTCATTTTTATTGTTTCACTTTAAGCATTATTAAAAGCACTGCTCCTGAAAAAACGGCCGTTTTAAAAACATTTTTTCCAATTGATATGTGTCCCCTGGGCAGGGCCCAGGTTCCCATACACATTTTTTGGCAAAGAACTTGCATAAAAGCCTTCAGTGAGAACTTTGCAGGTTCGGGCCCCATTGACTTCCACTGTTCCCGCATATGTGATCTGACAGGCATTTTTGCCCTCAATAGCGCTGTTTTCCATTTGCATTAGCGCTCAGTTTCTGAGAGTTGAAGTGTTAATTGGCCTCAATTGGGTGCTATTTTCTGGGACTACAGGATCATTTTTCGGTGCTGTAGTAAATGACCCCTTAAGGGAATTATTTCAACTCTTTACACTCATCATATTACTAAACCCAACTCAGACCCACCATCATATGTGGCTACGTGGGAGATGGATTTGAATCACAACTAAGTCATCCTCCCTGTCAGATTTGCGAAAATATGGTCCAAATTATTCCCCATCTTGTTTTCGTGGCTGTGGTGATCTTGGATCACATCTTCATACTTGGCGGGATTGCCCGGTAGCAAAAAATTTCTGGAAAGATGTATTTCTTATGATTTCAACACTGTTTGAAATCTCTATCAATCCTGTTACCACAACAGCACTTTTAAACGTAAAACCGCCCACTCTCTCCTACCGCCAATTCAAACTCCTATTACAGATCACTACAGCCGCAAAACAAACAATTACCAAAGCTTGGAAATCCCCATCCTTAATAATTGCTGAAACTAAAAATAAAGTCAATCAAGCAGTGATCCATGGCAAAACAGAGGCTATAACTCAAGATAAAATATCCAACTTTGAGAATATATGGAATCCCTGGGTGACTCACTTTTTGCCTTCCAATTTTGATGCTTCCCTACTAAGACCTTGGCAATCTCGATTTATACTCCCATTCTCTGCATTCATGGTATGTGTTTATTACCATGTACTACACCGGGGACCCCTATTACCTCTGATTTCTTTCTTCCCTGTCTATTTTTTCTCCTACCTGAGATTACTTTTTCTTTTACCTTCTTTCTCTCTTCTATGTTTCCCCCCATTCTCTCTCTCCTCTTTCAATATACTCTTTATATAGTTCTGGTAGCAGAATGTTTTATTTCCTTGGTTATCATTATACCAATTGTACGTAGTTCCAATATGTAGTAAAAGATTTTAAATTCTATAAAAAAAATATTTATTTTTTTTATTTTTATTTAAAAACTATACTCTTGATAATAATTAAGACCTTTTTTAAAAAAAATCTAAGGTCATCTTATACCTGGTCTAAGTTGGTTTTATCCTCTCTTATACAATGTATGACTCAATCTTTTGAGTAGTTAGATCCATGCTAAAATTATTTTAGTTAAAGTGCTTTAAGTTTATATTGGAACTACAACTCAATATAATTAGCATATATGTGATCTTTTTTTTTTGCTTCCACCATATCTAGTTATGCATACTAATTGTTAAAACTCAATAAACAAATTTGACAAGAAAAAATGAGAAATGAAAAACACAACAAAAAAAATACATGAAAGCAGAAGTGCATAGGTGTGAAACTAGCCCTAAAGTGGACCTTCACCCAAATATTAAACATACCATGCTTCTCTCCTTTCCCCAGCGTGCTAAGAAAAGGCAGCTTTTTTTTCAAGGAGAGAGTACCTATTTTTTGGCCACCCACGTCCTTATCAGTTACATAGAAAAAGATTAAGTCCATCGCCCTCCTCACAGCCTCCCGGAATAACATCACTTCCCAGGAGGCTGCAGGACCAGTCTCACAGCTGGGTAAGTTTCAGACATGTGCATGAGCTAGCTGTGAGTCATCAGGAAATAACAGCCAGCTCCTCAAACAAGATGGTGGCATAGAGAACCTTCAACCTTGAGAAAAGTTTAACTTTCTGAAACTCAGGGGAATTTCTTTCTTAACTAGTTATCCTATTTCCGCCATGATAACATGTTGACATCTGTCAAATGCATTGCATCATGAGGGGTCTGCTCCAATAAATCTTTCATAATTTTCGGCAGTGAGCAGTATACCCCTGAATTGTGTGCATGCTCTCACATATTTGCTATGTTATTAATCAGATCGGTTATCTCTGAGCATCTCAGCTTACACTACAGTACCTTGATACCATGTAACAAATCCCACTTAGTAGCAGCCATGCACATCAGAAGACTTGAATACCTTTGCCAAAATTCCATCACAGAGGTGGCTATGTGATTGCCTCTTATTTGTAAGCATCTGAAAAGCCTCTTTGTGCTAAATAAATGTAGTATATTATTACAGGCTCTAACCCGCTTTGATACATTTTAGCACTGGATATGTACACATCAGTGGCAGGGGAATTTTTGCATGTGTATAAGTAATATATCTCATTTGCTGCAAAAATCATCCAGCTATTCCTCTGATGTGTGTTATAAACACGTCTGCTAAAAGAGTTCAACAGCCCTAGGAAAATGTTTAATGCAATAACCATAAGGCACATCAAACTGTTGCATCTCAGTGAGGATTGGGAATGATGCCACATCCACATTCTTTTCTGTGGATAAAAGCATGAAAGCATTTGGCTCTAATTAAAGGTAAATGTGGCCTCTAATTTTGTTGCAGTTTTTCCTTTTACTGATGAGGAAATATATGCAGTCAGCTAAATGTGTAGTGCTTGCCTGTTTTAACTAGATATCTCACACACAGAAATAGTACCGTATTTAATATGAATATATATAGTAGAAAGTCCTAATATATACACTGATGAGTGGGTTCAACTTTTTAAAAGGAGAAAATCATATACAGTATACTATTCATAATATGTTGTATATATATATATATATATATATACAGTGTCGGCCCAAGACATTGTGCTGCCTGGTACCAAGAATGAAATGCTGCCCCCCCTCAAAAAAAAAAAATCACGCTCATCAAAATGCCCCCACATCCATTATTTTATATCATGGTAACTAAAGTGGACCTGTCATGGCTCTATACATGTATATAGAAGTATAAAGAGGACCTGTCATGGCTCTATACATGTAAAGGAGTATATAGAGGACCTGTAAAAATACAAACCGCAGAGGTGATCAAATACCACCAAAAGAAAGCTCTATTTGTGGGAAAAAAAGGACGTAAATTTTGTTTGGTTGCAACGTCGCACGACCGCACAATTGTCAGTTAAAGCGACACAGTGCCGAATCGCAAAAAAATGATTAAAGTGCAATATTTCTATTATTACATTGTTATATAAAATAAAATAGTTCAACTCACCATAATGCAGAATCAGTGGGAGCCCTGAGCCTGTCACTTGCCAACGTCACCTGCCTTCAGATGTGGATTGTCACTTGCCACGACATCACCTGCCTCACATTGCGGATTGTCACGACTCCACCTACCACACATTGCAGATTGTCACTTGCCACCTGCCTCACATTGTGGATTGTCACTTGCCACCACATTACCTGCCTCACATTGCGGATTGTCACTTGCCATCTGCCTCACATTGCGGATTGTCACTTGCCACGGCGCCACCATTGCGGATTGCCACCTTGCCACCTGCCTCACATTGCAGATTGTCACTTGCCACGACGTTACCTGCCTCACATTGCGGATTGTCACTTGCCACGGCGCCACCTGCCACACATTGCGGATTGCCACCTTGCCACCTACCTCACATTGCGGATTGTCACTTGCCACTACTGCTGATCTCACTGTGAGGAGCCCGGTGTTCTGCCGAAAAATAGTGTCCACCCTGTACTGCGCTTGCACAGTATGGAGGACAAAGGAGATGCCGAAAGTCTCCGAACATCAACAGCGAGAGCATATGGCACAATGTACTCTGAAGAGTAGGCACCGTGGAGAGCTCATGAACAGCTGTTCATGTTCGGAGACTTTCAGAGACTCCTTTGTCCTCTGTACTGCGTAAGCGCTGCGCCTGCTCAGTACAGGGTGGACAGTATCCGATGGAGGACCTTTCTCAGCGGATCCTCCCAGTGGGATCCGCAGCGGAGCGGGCGGAACGGGCTGGCTGGCGGTCGGCAATTTGCCGCCCCCCTGAATGTGCCACCTGGAACCATGGCTCCATCGGATCCCATGGTAGGGCCGGCCCTGTATATATATATATATATATATATATATACAGTGGGGGACGGAAAGTATTCAGACCCCCTTACATTTTTCACTGTTTGTTATATTGCAGCCATTTGCTAAAATCATTTAAGTTAATTTTTTTTCCTCATTAATGTACACACAGCACCCCATATTGACAGAAAAACACAGAATTGTTGACATTTTTGCAGATTTATTAAAAAAGAAAAACTGAAATATCACATGGTCCTAAGTATTCAGACCCTTTGCTCAGTATTTAGTAGAAGCACCCTTTTGATTTAATACAGCCATGATTCTTTTTGGGAAAGATGCAACGTTTTTCACATCTGGATTTGGGGATCCTCTGCCAGTCCTCCTTGCAGATCCTCTCCAGTTCTGTCAGGTTGGATCCCCGCCCCCCCCCCCCCCCCACAGTTAGCATTTTTATAGCACTGATCCCTGTATAATTGTCAATGGTCCCCAAAATGTGTCAAAAGTGTCCAATTTGTCCGCCGCAATATCGCAGTCCCGATAAAAATCGCAGATCACCGCCATTACTAGTAAAAAAAAAAATAATAATAAAAAGTTCCATAAATCTATCCCCTATTTTGTAAACGCTATAACTTTTGTGCAAATCAATCAATAAACTAATCAATATATTTTTTTACCAAAAATATGTAGAAGAATACATATTGGCCTAAACTGAGGAAAAAATTTGTTTTTTTGAACAAAAATTTGGGATATTTATTATAGCAAAAAGTAAAAGACATTGGGGATTATTTACTAAAGGCAAATCCACTTTGCACTACAAGTGCAAAGTGCACTTGAAATTGCACTGAAAGTGCACTTGGAAGTGCAGTCGCTGTAGATCCGAGGGGGACATGCAAGGAAAATAAAAAACAGCATTTTAGCTTGCACATGATTGGATAATAAAATCAACAGAGCCCCCCCTCATTTCAGATATACCCCTCAGATTTACAGTGACTGCACTCCCAAGTGCACTTTCAGTTCAATTTCAAGTGCACTTTGCACTTGTAGTTTGCACTTGTAGTGCAAAGTGGACTTGCCTTTCATAAACAACCCCCATTGTGTTTTTCTCAAAATTGGCACTCTTCTTTTGTTTATAGCGTAAAAAAAACAAAAAACGCAGAGGCGATCAAATACCACCAAAAGAAAGCTTTATTTGTGGAAAGAAAAGGACATGAATTTTGTTTGGGTACAGCGCCACACGACCGCACAATTTTCAGTTAAGGCGGCGCAGTGCCGTATCGCAAATAATGGCCTGGTCATTGAGCAGCCAAATCATCCGGGGCTGAAGTGGTTAAAGTGTTATTAAAACTATAAAATATTAAACATTATGCGTTGGCATCACGTACAAATTTCCTGAAATGTTGACTCCTTTCCTTCCCAGGGCCATCTATTCTGGAGAAATAAAGCTTGAATCGCTTAAAACTTTACTTCTACCTATAGGGTGACCAAACTGCCTTGCAGATCCTCACCCTTACATGCGTGCTCCCAGTTGGGTCTACAGCCACACATGAACATGCCCTGGGCACAGACTACCTCCACAGTAACTAGATGTCTGCTTCACCCACCAGCCTTTAGATTGACAGCAGTTCCGAAGAAAGCTGATAAAATGTTTTACTGGAAAAAAAAACATAAAATATATTAATCATAATAAAGGGTATTACATCTTTCTCATTCTTCTACTGGTCTTTCACTGTGGGCGTGTGAAGGAAGAGGAACTAGCAGCAAAGTGATAAAGATGTTTTTGTTTTGTTTTTTAATTTCCAGTAATATAATTCACTTTTTTCAATATATTTTAATTGCCACCCTTTTCTGGTGCTGCTGTCAATCTAAGGGATGGTGGGTGGAGCAGTCATCTAGCATTTGAGCAAGGGATCATGGGCCATGTAGTCCCTACATAAAGGAGTCATGTAATATCAAATCAGGGCTCACTCCCCAGTCAGAAGTTCAGAAAAGTGCTAGGTGAAGGAGACCGCAGCATGCACGTTTCAAAATGGTAAAAAAAAAGATTTGGAAACAATATTTGAAAAATAAATTTGAAATTGCAGCTAGAAAAGTTGATCTAAAGCAGGGGTCTCCAAAATTTTGAAACAAAGGGCCAGTTTACTTTAGGGGGGCTGGACTGTGGCCAGTGGGAGCAGAAAATGCCGTGGCATCAGTGAGAATAAACCATGCCATGCGCTTAATGGTCAGTGGGAGTAAAAAAAATGACATCATTGGTGTCCATGATTGGAGTTAGTTGGAGAATTAGTGTAGTTCTCCATTTCTTGTGTCAGTGGGAGGAATAGTACCCGATTGTTGGTGTAAGTGAGAGGAATAGTACCACTTCTTTTGTGTCAGTGGAAGGAATAATGTCCCAAGGGCCCAAAAAAGCCAAGCAAAGGGCCACATTAGAACTGCGGGCTGCATTTTGAAGACCCTTGATCTAAAGGGAAATATAAACATATTTATAATGGGGCGTATACATGGTCGGACTTTTCGACTACAAAAGTCAGACAGACCAAATCCGGCGGACAATTCGATCGTGTGTGGGCTTCCCCGGACTTTCCCCGGACTTTCAGCAGACTTTTCCAGTCTCAAATCTGACGGACTTTAGATTTGGAACTTGCTTCAAATCTTTACGTCGTAACTCCGCCGGACCCAGAAATCCACTCGTCTGTATGCTAGTCCGACGGACAAAAACCCACGCTAGGGCAGCTATTGGCTACTGGCTATCAACTTCCTCATTTTAGTCCAGTCGTATGTCATCACGTACGAATCCGTCGGACTTTTGTGTGATCGTATGTAGGCAAGTCCGTTCGTTAGAAAGTCCGCCGCAAGTCCGCCAAAAGTCCATTGAAAGTTTGTCGGACGGGCTGTCGGATTTTTGTAGCCGAAAAGTCTGACCGTGTGTACGCCCCATAAGTGTTAATTACTACTTTAGAACTGAATTCCATTCAAACATAAAATGTACCTAATAATGCAGCTCTATTTTCAATAATACACCATTAAAGTAACTTTTTTGTTGAAGCAGTGTAAGTACCTAAATTTGACTTGGTATTTAGCCTTTTGAAATCTTCTGTACAGCAGAGCTCAGAGTGGGTCAGTTGTATTGCGGTGCTCATGTGCTAAAAAAAGACATGCTGGGTGGAGAGAGCAGAGTGACAGAGAAATGAGCTTGTCAGTCTACAGCTTCTACTTTAAGGTTTAATGTACATTTTACAACCTCCCCTGAATGATGTAACTTGACAGATAGTAAACGATGTTTAAAAATGTCAGTTTTGCTGTGTTTACATGCCGAGTTTAGCCTCATTTATCCACGTTTGAGTTTAAAAGATTTTTTTGTTTTTTTTCAAATAGTCAAAGATTCAAAACGCCTGTAAACCGAACGCGGCTAAATGCGAGTTACCGCGTTTACACGAGTTTACAAGCTGTTACAGGCATTTGGTGTTTTAAATGCCTCTGAACATCTGTCCTGAATGCATTTTTTTGCTTTCCAAAAAATGCTTCTAAACTCAACTGCGTAGAAACTACTATAAACGACCCTGTGTACATGTACTGATAAGATAACAGAGGGGAGTTCAGGGGCAGCTGAAAAAAATGCCCAACTGCCCCTAAACGTCCGTTTACCAGCAGCAGTATACATGAGGCCTAACCTTCCTGTTACATGCTGAGGGAGGGAGAAGACCTGTTAGTGTAACTTACCTACAGCAGAGCAAAATCAGGTCTTTTGACTATTCAGATAGGGCTGTGCCATGTAGCAAAGCTGTGTAAGTCTCAGGACTAGATGGACAAAATACAAATTCTTTGGCAGATAAGACAGACCCCATATACTGTAGGTTTTTCTTCTCTGTGTTTCATCATTTGCCTAGAGTTGAGCCTTATGCCGCGTACACACGATTGGACTTTAAGGCATACTTGGTCCGGCGTACCGGATTTCGTCGGACAATTCGATTGTGTGGGCTCCAGCGGACTTTGTTTTCTCAAAAGTTTGACGGACTTAGATTTGAAACATGTTTCAAATCTATCCGACGGACTTGAGTCCGGTCGAAAAGTCCGCTCGTCTGTATGCTAGTCCAATGGACAAAAACCGACGCTAGGGCAGCTATTGGCTACTGGCTATGAACTTACTTGTTTTAGTCCGGTCGTACGTCATCGCGTACAAATCCGTCGGACTTTGGTTGATCGTGCGTAGGCAAGTCCGTTCATTCGGAAAGTCTGTCAAGAAAGTCCGTCGTAAAGTCCGCCGGGCAAAGTATGCCGTAAAGTCCGGTCGTGTGTACGCGGCATTAAAATCAGTTGACAAGCAGGTGGAACGCACAGAAATGTGTTTCTAGTACTAAAGTTTGCTTCAAAGATTTAGTCATATACAGTGCAAGCTCAGATTTTTTGTTTAAGGGCCTGCTTAAACATAAACATGCATGAGAATGCTCGGAAAATGAATGCACATTGCCATCCATTGGTGTGCATTTGTAGGCACTTTGACATTTTGGGGGACAAAATAATAAAAAGCTTTTTTTCTCTATAGTTTTGCAATGCATTGATGTTCATTTACATACATTTACATGTATTGCATTGTGTTAAAATGCATACATGTAGCATTTTAATACAACACAACGTACTGCACATGACACCAGCATTGTGGTGTGAACAGGAAACACAGAGAACATTTTATTTTCTGTGTGACCTACTCCTTCCAGTGCAGTAAAACACAGGTCACCACAGTACATGTGAACAGGGCCTTAAAGGGGTTGTAAAGGCAGAACGTTTTTTATCTTAATGCATTAAGATAAAAAGCCTTCTGTGTGCAGCAGCCCCCCTCAGCCCGCCTAAGGCTGGCCATACATGATACATGATACACGAATTTCGAAAGAATTTTCTTTTGAAAATCAGAAATTTTGTGATCTGATGTTGCCACCAGTGATTTCGAAATTCAACCAACCAAGCCTTCAATTTCACCTCCTGTTGCTACAGAAAAGAATTTTCGTAAGTGGGAATTTTCTTTTCTTTCCGGGAATTTTCTTTACTTGGTCATGCGCATTTTCTTTTTCGTTTCGATTACATTTCATGCACAATTTGAAATCGCTCGTTTTTCAAAAACTTTCCAACATGCCTGATTACTCATATTTGATGGCTGCACGAAAATCAGCTGTTGCTGCCGGCCACTAATGGTGTGAAATTCAAAGGAAAGTTCTTAGATAAGATTGTCCAAAGAAAATTATTTCGAAATTTGACCCATGTATGGCCTTCCTAACACTTACCTGAGGTCCCTCTCTGTCCAGTGACGTCCACAAGTGTCTCAGCCATCCGAGATAGTCCTTCCTGATTGACTGAGACACAGCAGTGGTGCCATTGGCTCCCGCGGCTGTCAAAGTCAGATAGCCAATCAGGAGAGAGAGGGGGTGGAGCCAGGGTCCATGTCTGAATGGATACACGGAGCTGTGACTCGGCTTGGGTGCCCACAAAGCAAACTGCTTGCTGTGGGGGCACTCAACATGAGGGAGGGACCAGGAGCACAGAAGAGGGACCTGAGAAAAGGAGGATCCAGGCTGCCCTGTGCAAATCCACTGCAACTGAGGAGGTAAGTATAACATGTTTGTTATTTTATAGAAAAAAAGCAAGACTTTTCAATCACTTTAAAGTGAATTATACTAAATTATTATTATTATTTTTATTTGAAAGGGGTAAGAATATCTGTCAGAAATGTATTGCTGTCTGTGCCCCTTGTTATGGGATTTTCTTTCACTTCCTATGTTCCTGACTGCTAGAAAAGTTGTGAGAAATGACCCTAAAGAACATATGGGCAGCGAGAAATTGTTTTCACAATGTTACTAAATCAACTAATTGATGATTAAAGTGTATCTAAATCAATGTTTTTTACAACTTTGGATAGAATAGCAGAGAGTTAAAACTGCTGTAATTTTTTTTTCATAATCTGTGTTAATTAAGGTATTTTACTTCACTTTTTTGTCCTATAGACTTAACAGGAAGTGAGATGATATCTATCCAATGCAAAGAAAATCACCCCTTAGAGTGTTGTCACAAGACAAGTGTCCCCATTGCAAGATTACCTCTCTATTCCTCGTCTGGTGGCAAATTTTGTATTTACCATCTCTTTCATTCATGGTAAGATTGGTGATCAGGACATTTAGAGAGAGTGAACCTCTCTAACAGGGACACATGCAATGGTTACCATCACTCTATTTAAGTTTGAAAAAAAAGTGTTGGTATTAGGTAGAATTTTTTTTGGATTTTGAAAGAAGCTCCATGTTAAAGTGGTTCTAAAGGCAGAAGTTTTTTTTTTAAGCTTAATGCATTCTATGTATTAAGATAAAAACCCTTCAGTGTGCAGGAGTCCCTATAATACATACCTGAGCCCCATCTCCATCCAGCAATGTTGCACGAGAGCCTTGGCTGTCCAGGACTCTCCCTCCTCATTGGCTCCCGCTGCTGTCAATCAAAGTCAGGGAGCTAATGTGGAGGGAGAGGGGGCAGGGCCGATCCGCGGCTTCGTGTCTGAATGGACACACAAAGCTGCGGCTCGGGTGCCCCCATAGCAAACTGCTTTCTCTGGGGGCACTCGGCAGGAAGGAGGGACCAGGAGCACCATCGAGGGACCCGAGAAGACGAGGATCTGGGATGCTCTGTGCAAAACCACTGCACAAAGCAAGTAAGTATAACATGTTTATTACTTTTAACCAAAAAACAAGACTTTAATATCACGTTAAGCCTGCAGGTCTGATTTTTAAGGCTGTCAGCAAAATAACAGAACAATCAGAATGCCAGAAAGATGTAATCAAAATAAATGTTTCTCAAACTGCATGTATTTATCAATGTTTTAATATTCCCTTTAAACGCTATTGTTGAGTGTTTACTTGTTCTTTGAGCGTAATCGTAACCATATCAAGAGGAAAGTCCTTAAAAAATCTTTAGATATAAATCCAAGTTAGTTTGATAAATATACCACAAACTATTCTTAGACCAAAGGAAAGTGCACTTGAAAGAGCTTACAAAATAGTTCAATAGTTCATCGAAAAGGAAATTGATGAGGATCATTTCTCAAGATCTCAGTACATCGTATGGTCACAATATGGCAGTGAAACATTTGCACCTTTTCAGCATAAAGTGTGCTCAGTCCACAAGTGATCATTGCCTTCTCTGACCATCACTTCACTGCGCTTATGCCATATTCAAATGATGCCTGAGTTATTAGGAAAGCTGACAATGGGTCCCTGTCTTGCATAATCTAGGACAGCAAATTATGTGCCTGCCACCATTGGTGAAATAGCTCTGCACGTTCTGAGATAAAATCAGCTAGCCACATAAAAACTTCAGTCTCAGTGGACAGATTGATGTGCATTGACACAGGAACGGTTAACCAAATTATCTGTGCAGCTGTTTTAGCAGGATGTACAGCTAACATGAAAAAAGAAAATATATTGTAGCTAACCCATACATATATATGAAAACACTTCTTTTTAATTTAAGAAATAACTATTAATAAGATTTTTATGTTAATCCAAAGTTTTTTAGCCTGCTTATTTTACCTAGTCTGTTGAGATTTAATTCAAAGTGTTACTAAACCCAGGACCCTGCATTCACTATATCTGGTCTCCCACAGTCCACATGGAAATGCAATGGTTTTAGTAAATACAAACTGCTAAATACCTTTTTTCATCAGCAGTTACAGCATTCTTGTGACTTGTATCAGTATCTGCTTAAAGCTTGTAGGAGGAGTTTTCATTTTCCCCTGATCTTCTGTCTGGCCCTGTGCTGATCACATGCACTCTCCCAAGAAAAAAAAAAACTCTCTAGCAATACATACCAAACTGAGCATGTGCAGCCAGTGGATGGGTCAGTGGAAGAACGGGAGGATCAGAGAGACAGGATCATACAGCCTTTATGTACAATGCAGAGAATTAACCCCTTAGGTTCCACAGTAAGTATAACAAGCAGTGGCGGCTGGTAGTACATTTTTTTGGGGGGGGTCGGCAATTCGTCTGCCACCAAACCCGGTCAGTCGTGCCCCCCCAGTCGGTCGGTCAGCAGCCAAACACTAACCCTACCTATGGCGCAGGCTTCTTCCGGGTGGCGGGTGGCAGCTTCACACTGCGTCCTACTTTATTAGCTTCATGGTGGTGTGGCTTCCCCTGCCTGACGTCTCCTCCCTCCTCCTCCTAGGCCAATAGGATCACTTCTCTTTTCGGCCAATCAGGAAACGGGTCTCAAGGCCCACTTCCTGATTGACCGGGAGGAGAATCAGTGTGACAATAGCGAATATTAAATCCCCGAGCACACCCTTTTTTGAAGCCTATTAGAGCCACAGGGTCTAAAAAAACCCATTGGAATCCATGCGCTCGGCGCCTCGCATGCAGATTAGGGGGCCGGACACATGGATAGGGGGGCTGCGCCCCTCAGCCCCTAATGGAGCAACAAGCATGCTTTACTGCATATACAGACTGATTTTACTGTTGTGGGTTTAGTAACACTTTAGTCTGGGTTCACACCTATGCGAATTGGAAGCAAGTTTTTCTGCATCCAATTCGCATAGCAGGGGAAAGTGACTGGCTCTCTATGGAGCCGGTTCACATATCTCCGCAGCAGGTCTGGTGCGTTTTGCATGAAAAAAGTGTGCCTTTTTTGGTCTGTTTCAGGTCCGAATTCAGCCCAAAATTCGGGCTGAAATCGGACCTGAAACAGTGAACCAGCATGCACCAAAACCCCTGCTCTGCGACGGATGCGGCGATGGTGTGAACCCAGCCTTAATGTTTAAGCCGGTCAACCTTCCACAATTAAATCAATGAACCAATCAAGAATGAATTGACATGTATATAGTTGCATAGTTAGTCTGGTTTAAAAAAAGACATCTAGTTACCAATAAAAGGGGATTCTTTTTTTGTTTTTCCTAAACCAAATCATACAATCCTATATACACAGTTGATCCAGAGGAAGGCAAAAAAAAAAAAAGAGCAAAGCATGAACCAATTTGCTGCAGCAGGGGAAAAATTCCTTGCTGATATAAAGCTAAAGCTTTCCATTTTAACAGAGTAGGGAAGGTTAGAAGGTTTTAATTGCTGTCTGTTGAGATTAACCCTCTCTATTTGTACTTGTGTCTATTGTCACTATTCTGTCCTAAATCTCAGTTTGTGCAAACGATATCCCTCTTGAGACCCTATTGGTGCAGACAGTATGTACAACTAATGCCTCGTACACATGATCGCACATTCCGACAACAAAATTCATGTTTTTTTTCTGACGGATGTTGGCTCAAACTTGTCTTGCATACACATAGTCACACAAAGTTGGTCGGAAATTCCGAACGTCAAGAACGCGGTGACGTGCAACACGTACGACGAGTCGAGAAAAATTAAGTTCAATAGCCAGTGCAGCTCTTCTGCTTGATTCCGAGCATACGTGGCACTTTGTGCGTTGGAATTGTGTACACGATCAGAATTTACGCAAACGGGTATTGTTGTCGGAAAATTTGAGAACCAGATCTCAAATTTTGTGCGACGGAAATTCCGATGGAAACTGTCCAATGGAGCCTACACATGGTCGGAATTTCCGACAAAAGGCTCCCATCGAACATTTTCCGTTGGAAAATCTGACCATGTGTACGGGGCATTACTCAAAAAAATCCAAAGGCAGCATCCAACTCACCAAGAAAACTTAAAGTAGAATCCAATGTAGGCCTGGCCATGCATAGGATGAATGAGGTAAACGAAAATTTCTCATTAAGGGGATCTGCTCTGTGGACTACTGTCTAGGAGATGAAATCCTCTTCCTTTCTGGAGATTTCCTTTCACTTCCTGTTCCATCTCTAGGACAAGAGGTGAGGAGAAATGTACCTAATGGGACACAGACAGCAAAAAATATGCTTCCCTACTCTACCCAAAAGTAACATAAATGTTGTCTATACAGTACATACACTTAGTACATATACTAAAGTGGATTTTAGGAGTAGCCTTCCTCAGCTCTGTGCAGCTGAGGCCTGAATAAGGAGACAACTGCTTAAAGAATGGATAGTCATAGCACCCAGCAAGAGGTGTGAGTGCCAGTTGCTAGCAATGCCTTTGCACTGCATTTCCAGATGGCCAGGGACAACTTCAGGGATTCTTGCTTCCCAAGGACAGACCCCACAACATGGGGACTGCCCCAGGAAACTTGGTTTGGTAACCCTAATGTTATGCCTGGGAGCTATGACAACTGCCTGAGGCTCCTCAGGAACAAAATGTATCCTTCATCAAAGATTCATGAGAGTCCCCACAACAGAAGGCTCAGAGGCGTTTCTGCTGCAGGTATGTCAGACACAGATTCGGAGGGGAAGGTATAGGAGTACACTTACAGCCTCTGCGAGTCAGCAACCATAGTTGCAATTTGGCCCATCTGGATAGCTGTAGAAAACTTTTTCCTGGATTGTGCAAAGAACTTAAAAACTAGCTATTAAAGCAGGAGAGGTCCAAATGGACAGAGGTGACTAGGTCATTGTAGGTAACAGCAAAGTCTTATAACTTGTCTCTTGAATATATGAGCTGCTACCTCATGCTGAAAAGGCAGGAGCAGAGCATGGAGTGCTCACATAAAACACTGCAATCAAAGATGCAGCATTAAATTTCACAGTGTGCTACTGCTAACCCTTCCGTGGAAGCCAACAGAACAAGGGGATTATTGATTGTTCTCATTGGTTCCAATAAATATACTCATTAAAGGGTTCTCAGAGCCTGGGTTACACCAGAAGCTGTGCCACAACTCTGAACCTGGAAAAGAGTACATATGTTCCTAAAAAGTTCCAAACGCTAAGCCTAGTGCCTGAAAGTTAGGTTCCAGACAGGCCCTGCAATCTTCGGTCCAGTAGTGTTTGGGAACAGCCTCCAAAACTATTTGGATAGCTTCGCAAAGAACCCAGCTCAACAGTGTGCAGATGAAAAAAGAGAAAAAATGAGAAAAAGAAAATAGTCAAAAATGTAAACTTTATCCAAGATTTTTGCTCCATTTAATTGCCATTTTATCCTAAGACTGCATCCCTGAGCATTATCCCTAAAGATGTATTACCATCATCCTTTAAATTGTTGCTGATGCAATTACTGTTTCTAGCTCATAAGCTTATCCTACAGAGCTCCTGATCCTCCCATCTTTTTACAGTGTTTTTACAGTGGTGCAATACAGTTAATGTCATTTTGGAACGAGATAAACTAATATATTAACATAGGAGTTGTCCAAATAAATACCAAAAAAGTTGGTCCCCTTGGCTATCAGTTGCTTCACTGGCCTACTTTTTTATACCTATTATAGATTTATCTCACTGAACTACTCTTTATTTGCCAAAATGTACTGCTTGTTAGAGTTGCTTGTGTCCGCTATTAACCTAAAGCCACTGTACCCTTTGGGTCAGCTCTTCATTCTAAATGTTAAAATATGTATAATGTAGCATTTTACACACATAGTTTATCGAGATACATACAATAGGTGTATTTGAGATGTCTCTGAATATTTTTTATATATATAGGGAACAGAAATGTTTAGATTTAAAATGTGTTGATGGTATTTTGTATAATCTTTATAAATATGTATTTTTGTGTTCTGTAAACCTTGTAAAAAAAAATCTAATAAATATTACTTGATCCATAAAATTTAAACTTTTCCTAAAAGAGAAAAGGCATCCACCCTCCTAGTATAATAGCAAAACCTAAAGCATGCTAGGAATAAGAGAGGAGACCGTCCAAAAGATTTTTTGTTTGCCCATATCCAATCCCTCATGTGGGCAGTAAAAGAATCTAGTCGCCTCTAAATAATTGAATCCTGAGTTCCTTAAAGAACAAGAAAGAAATCCCACCAGTTTGGCAGAGACAGCAAGGAATATCTTAAAATGGGGTTTTATCCCTTCCCTACTCTATCCTAAACAAAAAAGTCTGGGCTATGCATATACTTCAGGATTATAAAGAGGTTTTATTTCTTCAGTTAGTTGCTTATACAAAACTATAAAAAATGAAAATATATTGAGTTTGCCTCAGAGTTACAATAACTAATTACAGTTTCATCATCCAAGAATAGTTATGCAAATGAAGAGGGAAGTAGAGACAGTTGCTGAGGCTCTCTAACTACAACCACAATTGGGGGGGGGGGGGGGGGGTACTGACTATATCGGTACCAGTGAACACATGTAAACTTAAAATACAATAATATTTTATTACATATAAAAACACATATAATTACAAAAATTCATAAAGCATTAAAAAAAAGGAGAAGGAAAGTCAGTACAGTATACAAGTATATGTAGACTTCCAAATGAGTGGTGGGTTATAGAAAGATTTATACAATCCTCTACCAGTTTCACGATCAGGGGGCTGCTTCTTCAGGAGGATAAATCTATAAAGTAAGTTGGATAAATGAGATACTACATAGCAATAAAGAATACATTTATTATTAACATCAAAAACCAATATGTAGCATGAAAATACAAAACTACAGCAAAAACCAAGTGTAGCTGCTTACCAATGAGTCCACTACTGGCAAAACACCTCAGTCCCCACAGGTTCCCCCTGCGGTGGACATGGGGGATTTGTGCGGATAATGAAGTATCTAGATAAATATATATATATATATATATATATATATATATATATATATATATATACAGTGGGGACAGAAAGTATTCAGACCCCCTTAAATTTTTCACTCTTTGTTATATTGCAGTCATTTACTAAAATCATTTAAGTTCATTTTTTTTCCCTATTAATATACACAGCACCCCATATTGACAGAAAACACAGAATTGTTGACATTTTTGCAAATTTATTAAAAAAGAAAAACTGAAATATCACATGGTCCTAAGTATTCAGACCCTTTACTGTGACACTCATATATTTAACTCAGGTGCTGTCCATTTCTTCTGATCATCCTTGAGATGGTTCTACACTAGGGATGGGCGAACGGTTCGGCCCGAACATTAGTTCGGGCCGAACTTTCGTTGTTCGAATGTTTGGCTAACAGCCGAACAAACGGGTCGTTCGACAGTTTGTTCTCCCCCCCCAACCGACCACAATGCATTGTGGCGTTGAACAGTACATTGCAAGCCCTGATTGGCTGAAGCAGTGAAAGCTTCAGCCAATCAGGGCACAGAGAACTATCAGAGTCATGATTGGACACTGTCATCATGACTTTATCCAATTATGGCTCATTCCCGCCCCACTGTATAAAAGTATTCTTTCAATGGCAGCTATTTTCAGTGTGATTTTGGTGTGGAGAGAGATAGAGCAGGGCTCTGTTCAGTGCTATTAGTTAGTGTGCTATACTGTGCTATTTTGCTTCAATTGTCAGTGTAGAATATTAGTGTAGTGTCAGTCTAGGGATAGTGTGAGTGTAGTGAGGAGGACCATCATTCAGCTCTTCATAGTGTGCAGCTAGAGTAGGGACAGATCAGATAGTTTCAGTGTAGTGTAGTGAGACTGTGTTAATAATCTTGACATTAGTATATAGCTAGAGTAGGGACCAGTGCTGTGTCTTGGCCTAGGCCGACAAGGCCTAGGAATAGGCGGCAATTTGCGGGGGGGTGGTGGCGGCTTTTTTGCCCCCCGCACAAAACCCCCCCAACCCGTCCTCCCCACGTCCCAAACAGATTCAGCCTCCCGCGGCCAGCTCCCCCTCTGATATAGCCTCCCGCGGCCGGCTTGCTTTGTTATATATTGTGCACTCATCAGTACTGGCACAGTATGGGCACGTACTTGGCCGAGGGGGGGAGTGACTGCCGCCCCCATAAAACGGACCATGACTGACTCTGTCAGCTTAACTGATGGAGGCGGAGCCTAATGCTCCACCTAACCACCTCTGCAGTCCAGCTCAGGAAGTCAGGTCTCTCTGGTTACCAGAGGAGAAGGAGGAGCGAGAGAGAGGAGGAGGACGATGACGGCGGGAACAGGTAATTGATTTAAAAACTTGTATACCGTAACCCAGGCAGCTTTAGTAATGCAGCCACTGTGCCCCCAAACGCATCCACTGTGCCCCCAAACACAGCTACTGTGCCCCCAAACACAGCCACTGTGTCCCCAAATGCAGATACTGTGCCCCCAAACGCAGCCACTGTGCCCCCAAATGCAGCTACTGTGCCCCCAAATGCAGCCACTGTGTCCCAAAACGCAGCTACTGTGCCCATCAAACGCAGCCACTGTGCCCCCAAACGCAGCCACTGTGCCCCCAAATGCAGCTACTGTGCCCCCAAACGCAGCCACTGTACCCCCAAATGCAGCTACTGTGCCCCCAAACGCAGCTACTGTGCCCCAAAACGCAGCTACTGTGCCCATCAAACTCAGCCATTGTGCCCCCAAACGCATCCACTGTGCCCCCAAATGCAGCTACTGTGCCCCCAAACGCAGCCACTGTGCCCCCAAACACAGCTACTGTGCCCCCAAATGCAGCCACTGTGCCCATCAAACGTAGCCACTGTGCCCATCAAACGCAGCCACTGTGCCCATCAAACGTACCACTGTGCACATCAAACGCAGCCATTGTGCCCATCAGACGCACCACTGTGCTCATCAAACGCAGCCACTGTGCCCATCAATTGTCACCACTGTGCCATCAAACGCAGCCACTGTGCCATCAAACGTGGCCACTGTGCCAATCAATTGCCACCACTGTGCCATCAAACGCAGCCACTGTGCCCATCAAACACAGCCACTGTGCCCATAAAACGCAGCCACTGTGCCCATTAATTGCTGCCACTGTGCCCATCAAACGCAGCCACTATGCCCATAAAACGCAGCCACTGTGACCATCAATTGCCGCCACTGTGCTATCAAATGCCGCCACTGTTCCCATCAAATGCCGCCACTGTGCCCATCACACACAGCCACTGTGCCCATCAATTGAAAGAGGAAGGGGTGTGGTTTACAGGGTGTTTTTTAAATAGGAAGGGGTGTGGCCTTGACAGGAAGGGGTGGGTCATATTTAAATGAGGGGGCGTGAGTTTAGTCAGGCCTAGGGCAGCACAAAACCTAAATACACCACTGGTAGGGACAGTTCAGATAGCTTCAGTGTAGTGACAGTTGAACACCGTCTATTTGATTGCGTTACTGCCAGTTTAACGCCATATCGTATTGAGTGCGTTACTGCCAGTTTAACGCCATATTGTATTGCGTGCATTACTGCCAGTTTAACACCATATCATTTTGCATGCGTTACTGTCAGTTTAACGCCATATAGTTTTGCGTGCGTTACTGCCAGTTTAACGCAATATCGTATTGCGTGCGTTACTGCCAGTTTAACGCCATATCGTTTTGCGCGCATTACTGCCAGTTTAACGCCATATAGTTTTGCATGCATTACTGCCAGTTTAACGCCATATCGTTTTGCGTACGTTACTGCCAGTTGAACGCCATATCGTTTCGCGTGCATTATTGCCAGTTTAACACCATATAGTTCTGTGTGCGTTACTACAAGTTTAACGCCATATAGTTTTGTGCATTACTGCCAGTTTAATGCCATTTACTTCTGAGTGCATTACTGCCAGTTTAACGCCATATAGTTCTGTGCATCACTGTACATTTGGCGCATTATATTGCAGTATATTATATTGTATCCATGGAGTGTCAGTGTAGTGTGAGTACTCAAATTAAAGGGCATCAAACACCTCTTTACATTGATTAAAGTGCATCTACGTACAGATTTCAACTTCTCCCTTACATTTGCTTATAAGCACCGCCCCCTCCCTCCCAATAATGTCTGGGAGAACAACAAGGAGAGGGAGACATTCCCTTGGCACTGTAAGGGGGCCATCAACAAATGTGTCCACAGGCAAAGGTGGACATGGTGGTCAGTCCTCAGGCAGGGCATCATTTTCTCTGTTTAGTGAGTTTGCCTGTGCTATCCAGCCACAGCATGCAGAGGAGGTGGTGGGCTGGCTTACTAAACCTTCCTCATCCTCCTAATCCTCTGTCACACAAGCAGAGACAAGTGTGCAGTCCCCTGCAGTTGCCAGAGTGGATAAACCTGCCTCCTTGTCCACATCTATTCCTGCCATAGCCCTAACATCAGCCATTGAGGAGTCAGCTGAGTTATTTGACCACAGCATAAGCCACTTGCTCCTTGATGATGCCCAGCCATTACTGGATTCAGATGCTAGTTCTGAGGTTGAGGATGACAGGAACATGAGCCTAGAAAGAGGGAGGAACACTGGTAGACAAATTGGCATTCATGTTCCCCAAGCCGCAGCGTATTCCCAAGTTGTCTTCAGTGGTAATGTTGAAGATGGAGGAGATGGAGATGATGATGATGATAATGACACTGATGCGACTTGGATGCCAGATAGAGCAGAGGAGGAAACTGAAGGTGAGGCGGTACAACCCAAAGGAGGTCGGCATCAAGAAAGAGTAGCGAGCACCCACCTTATTCCATCACATTCTGCAGCTGTTATCTCCCGGGCTACTCCTCACAGCTCAGCTGTCTGGGCCTTTTTCATCACATCTGCAGCAGATCGCACTGTTGCTATCTGCAAACTGTGTCACGGGCACATGAAACGTGGCAAAAACACCAACCATTTGGGTACCACATGCCTAACAAGGCATTTAACTTCCAACCACTTAGCCCGTTGGCAAGAGCACCTAAAAGCCACACAAAAGGGGCACAAATCTGTCCCTCCTCCTCCTACTCTTTACCCACTTCAGTCTGCCCCTGCGATACTGAGTCATTACCTTTCAGCAGCCTCCACTGACAGGGATGATGGTATAATACAGGGTGTCCAAGGTCCTAGCAGCTCATCTACCAGGAGCACACCACCAGCTGTAGACTGTAGCCGGCATATTTCTCTGCCCCATCTTCTTCAGCGGAAAAAAAAAATACAGTCCCTGCCACCCACATGCCCAGCGACTGAATGCAAGCTTGTCAAAGCTGTTGGCTCTACAACTTCTGCCTTTCAGCCTGGTCGATTCTGCCCCCTTCCGTGAATTCGCATAATGCGCTGTACCACAATGGCAGGTTCCCAGTCGATACTACTTTTCACGTAAGGCCGTTCCATCTCTCTACCATCACGTGGAAGGGAATGTTCTGGCATCGTTAGGCAAGGCAGTCAGCCGTAAAATCCACCTTACTGCTGACACGTGGTCCAGCAAGCATGGGCAGGGACGATACATTTTGTTCACAGCACACTGGGTAAAGCTGCTTGCAACTCGAAAGGGTGCAGGACAGGGCTCAGTGCTGCAGCTTGTTGTGCCCCCACGTCTCCATACAGCTGGTGGTGATGATGCCAGACCTGTGAGCTCTACCCCCTTCTCCTCCTCCTCCTCCTCCGCCACCTCCATGCCCTCCTCTGCAGAATTGTCCTATGAACATCAGGTACCCCCTAAGCGTTCACAGGGCTTTTCCCAGAGTCAGGCTAAAAGGTGCCATGCAGTGCTTCAGCTGGTGTGTTTAGGGGACAGGAACCACACCGGAACAGAGATTCTTGCAGCTCTGCAAGGACAGGCCCAGAGGTAGTTCACACCATGCCAACTGGAGCCAGGAATGGTGGTGTCTGATAATGGCTCAAACCTCCTGTCTGCCCTTAGACAGGGAAAGTTGACACATGTGCCATGCCTGGCATATGTCCTCAATTTGGTGGTACAGCATTTCCTAAGTACGTACCCAGGGTTGCAAGTTGTACTAAAGCAGGCAGGATTTGTTACATGCCCACCAGGTGGAACTCAACTTTGGGAATGCTGCAGTGGCTATACATGCAGCAGAGGGCCGTCAATGAGTACTTGTGTCAGTACAGCATGACGACAGGCTCAGGCCGACTCGGCTTTTTTTCCCCATGCCAATGGCTGATCATTAAGGATGCATGCACTGTATTGTCACAATTTGAGGGGGCCACAAGGATAGTGAGCAGTGACAGTGCATGCATCAGTGACACAATCCCTGTTGTGTTCCTGCTGGAGCAGACTCTGCGTGGCATTATGGATAGGGTACTGGAGGCAGAGCAGCAGGAGGAAGTGGAGGATTTCCTTTCCTCTCAAGGCCCACTTTATGCAGACACCATCATTCCTATTTTGCAGAACACACAGGAGGAGAGAGGGGAGGAGAATGAGGAGGAGGATTCTGGCACTTTCATAGGCTTTGATGAAGAGGAAGACATGCGTCAATCTGTAAGTGATGGCTTTCCAACCCCAGGACCCTTGGGAGTAGTATGTGGCTGGGAGGAGGAAGTTCCAGATGCTGTCATCCTGAGTGACCCCAAGGAGTCTGCTTCTCAAGCCTCTGCAAATTTGAGGCGCATGGGCAACCTCATGCTTCAAAGTCTGCGAAAAGACTCAAGAATATATGGCATAAAGGAGAAGGATGATTACTGGTTGGCAACCCTCTTTGACCACCGTTATAAGGGGAAGGTCTCTGAACTCATCCCGTCCCCACAGAGAGTGCAGAGGATAAAATCTCTTGAGGACACATTAAAGAGGATTTTATTAAACATTTTTCCTCACTCTAGTAGGTTACAGTGTGGTGGAAAACGTTGTTTTGAGTCTTCCTTTGGTCAAGAAAGGAGCGTTGGAGAAGGCATTCGCCTAAGTGAGGCATTTCAGAATTTTTTTTAGTCCTCGCCACCCAGGGCTGACAGCTTCCACATCCCATCGGCAGCGTCTGCATCACATGGTGGACGATTACCTCGGGGCCAAAACAGAGACGGAGAGCTTTCCAGCTGACGATCCACTGGCTTACTGGGTCATGAGAATAGACCACTGGCCAGAATTTGCCCAGTATGCTATTGAGTTGTTGGGCTGCCCTGCATCCAGTGTGCTTTCAGAATGGGCATTCAGTGCTGCAGGAGGTTTCATTACTGATCATAGAATGCGTCTGTCCACAGACTCTGTGAACCGTTTGACTTTTATAAAAATGATTTAGTCCTGGATTACCAGCTATGAAGCCCCTGATGCAGATGTCACTGATTAAGTCTTTTTGGGATGTGGAATCTTTGCAGGACTTCGAGGCTGCCTAGCTTTGAGGGTGTTTAATCATTTCATCTGGAAGAGTGTTTTTGGTATAGGTTTCATGGGCACAATTAACACCCAAAGACCAATTTTTCTGCACCTGTTTGACAGGTGCATATCATTGCAATTTTTTACAGCAAGGCAAATTCTTGCTTGCATCAAGAGCACCTCTATAGGGTTACGGTGGGAAGGCACCACCGACACCCAAAGATCAATTTTTCTGAACCTGTTGGACAGGTGCATATCATTGCAATTTTTTACAGCAAGGCAAATTGTTGCTTTCATTAAGAATACATCTATAGGGTTACAGTGGCAAGGCACCACCGACACCCAAAGACCAATTTTAACGCACCCATTACTTCTTCCAAAGTGAAAGTGACACCAGAATGTATCCAAAAAAATCTCTAATCTTGTTCCCAGTGCACTACATTGTGGCCTCATCATACACACTGGCTCCCCAGCTGTTGCTGAGCGAAAAAAAGGCAGCTTGCAGGAAAAATGTCACTATCTTGGAAGGAATTTTTCTTTTTTAGGCTTTCACTTTAAAAATCATAAAAACACTGCTCATTTAAAAATGACGTTTTTCACAAACTTTTTTTTATTGATTCATGTCCCCCAGAGCAGGACCCGGACCCCTATAACCATTGTATGCCTAATTACTTGCATTTAGGCCTTCAAAATGGGCACTTTTAATATTTGACGTTCGGGTCCCATTGACTTTAATTGGGTTCATTGTTCAAGTCCGAACATTCGTGGTTTTCTGAAGTTCTGGTCCGAACCGAACAGGGGTCCGTTCGGCCCATCCCTATTCTACGCCTTCATTTGAGTCCAGCTGTGTTTGATTATACTGATTGGACTTGATTAGGAAAGCCACACACCTGTCTATATAAGACCTTACAGCTCACAGTGCATGTCAGAGCAAATGAGAATCATGAGGTCAAAGGAACTGCCTGAAAAGCTCAGAGACAGAATTGTGGCAAAGCACAGATCTGGCCAAGGTTACAAAAAGATTTCTGTTGCACTTAAGGTTCCTAAGAGCATAGTGGCCTCCATAATTCTTAAATGGAAGACGTTTGGGATGACCAGAACCCTTCCTAGAGCTGGCCGTCCAGCCAAACTGAGCTATCGGGGGAGAAGAGCCTTGGTGAGAGAGGTAAAAAAGAACCCAAAAATCACTGTGGCTGAGCTCCAGAGATGCAGTCGGGAGATGGGAGAAAGTTGTTGAAAGTCAACCATCACTGCAGCCCTCCACCAGTCGGGGCTTTATGGCAGAGTGGCCCGACGGAAGCCTCTCCTCAGTGCAATACACATGAAAGCCCGCATGGAGTTTGCTAAAAAAATACCTGAAGGACTCCAAGATAGAGCTTTTTGGCCTTAATTCTAAGTGGCATGTGTGAAGAAAAACAGGCACTGCTCATCACCTGTCCAATACAGTCCCAACAGTGAAGCATGGTGGTGGCAGCATCATGCTGTTGGGGTTCTTTTCAGCTGCAGGAACAGGACGACTGGTTGCAATCGAGGGAAAGATGAATGCAGCCGAGTACAGGGATATCCTGGACAAAAACCTTCTCCAGAGTGCTCAGGACCTCAGACTGGGCCGAAGGTCTACCTTCCAACAAGACAATAACCCTAAGCACACAGCTAACATATCGAAGGAGTGGCTTCACAACAACTCCGTGACTGTTCTTGAATGGCCCAGCCAGAGACCTGACTTAAACCCAATTGAGCATCTCTGGAGAGACCTAAAAATGGCTGTCCACCAACGTTTACCATCCAACCTGATAGAACTGGAGAGGATCTGCAAGGAGGAATGGCAGAGGATCCCCAAATCCAGGGGTGAAAAACTTGTTGCATCTTTCCCAAAAAGACTCATGGCTGTATTAGATCAAAAGGGTGCTTCTACTAAATACTGATCAAAGGGTCTGAATACTTAGGACCATGTGATATTTCAGTTTTTCTTTTTTAATAAATCTGCAAAAATGTCAACAATTCTGTGTTTTTCTGTCAATATGGGGTGCTGTGTGTACATTAATGAGGAAAAAATGAACTTAAATGATTTTAGCACATGGCTGCAATATAACAAAGAGTGAAAAATTTAAGGGGGTCTGAATACTTTCCGTCCCCACTGTATATGGGGTTAGAATGTATACGAAAGGTATCAGCCACAGAATAAAAGACAAAGGAAGGAAGGAAAAGGTGATGGGGACAGGGGGTAGGAGGGGGGAAGGGGGTTGACAAGAAAGGGGTAGGAAAAGGGGGAGGAAGGGGAATGGGGGGAGAGGCAAGAGGAGGGAAGGGGAGAAGGGAATGGGAACAGGAGGACATTTGAAATTGAAAGGACAGGAAACGGTAGCAGACTAAGTAATGCATATATGGTTAATAATAATAATAAAAAAGGACATACAGTATCTCACAAAAGTGAGTACACCCCTCACAATTTTGTAAATATTTTATTATATCTTTTCATGTAACAACACTAAAGAAATGACACTTTGCTACAATTTAAAGTAGTGAGTGTACAGTTTGTATAACAGTGTAAATTTGCTGTCCCCTCAAAATAACTCAACACACAGCCATTAATGTCTAAACCGCTGGCAACAAAAGTGAGGACACCCCTAAGTGAAATTGTCCAAATTGGGCCCAAAGTGTCAATATTTTGTGTGGCCACCATTATTTTCCAGCACTACCTTAATGCTCTTGGGCATGGAGTTCACCAGAGCTTCACAGGTTGCCAGTGGAGTCCTCTTCCACTCCTCCATGACAACATCACGGAGTTGGTGGATGTTAGAGACCTTGCATTCCTCCATTTTCCATTTGAGGATGCCCAACAGATGCTGATGCTCAATAGGGTTTAGGTCTGGAGACATGTTTGGCCAGTCCATCACCTTTACCCTCAGCTTCTTTAGCAAGGCAGTGGTCCTCTTGGAGATGTGTTTGGGGTCGTTATCATGTTGGAATACTGCCCCGCGGCCTAGTCTCCGAAAAGAGGGGATCATGCTCTGCTTCAGTATGTCATAGTACATGTTGGCATTCATGGTTCCCTCAATGAACTGTAGCTCCCCAGTCTTGGCAGTCATGCAGCCCCAGACCATGACACTCCCACCACCATGTTTGACTGTAGGCAAGACACACTTGTCTTTGTACTCCTCACCTGGTTGCCACCACACACACCATCTGAACCAAATATGTTTATCTTGGTCTCATCAGACCACAGTACATGGTTCTAATAATCCATGTCCTTAGTCTCCTTGTCTTTAGCAAACTGTTTGCGGGCTTTCTTGTGCATCATCTTTAGAAGAGGCATCCTTCTGGGATGACAACCATGCAGACCAATCTGATGCAGTGTGCAACGTATGGTCTGAGCAATGACAGGCTGACCCCCCACCCCTTTAACCGCGGCAGCAATGCTGGCAGCACTCATATGTCTATTTCTCACAACCTCTGGATATGACGCTGAGCATGTGTACTCAACTAATTTGGTCGACCATGGCAAGGCCTGTTCTGAGTGGAACCTGTCCTGTTAAACCATTGTATGGTCTTGGCCACAGTGCTGCAGCTCAGGTTCAGGGTCTTGGTAATATTCTTATAGCCTAGGCCATCTTTATGTAGAGCAACAATTCTTTTTTTCAGATCCTCAGAGACTTCTTTGCCATGATATGCCATGTTGAACTTCCAGTGACCAGTATGAGAGATTGAGAGCAATAACTCCAAATTTAACACACCTGCTCCCCATTTATACCTGAGACCTTGTAACACTAAGGAGTCACATGACACCGGGGAGGGGAAATGGCTAATTGGGCCCAATTTGGACATTTTCACTTAGGGGTGTACTCACTTTTGTTGCCAGCGGTTTAGACATTAATGGCTGTGTGTTAAGTTATTTTGAGAGGACAGCAAATTTACACTGTTAGACAAGCTGTACACTCACTATTTTACATTGTAGCAAAGTGTAATTTTTTCAGTGTTGTCACATGAAAAGATATAATAAAATATTTACTAAAATATGAGGGGTGTACTCACCTTTGTGAGATACTGTACCTAGTGTAGGGTGTGATTCTAATACTGAAGCACCAAGGGGGGGGAGAAAGGACAAAAGGCAGATTTCCCAGATGACAGAGGTAAATGGTCAGGCTATATGGTATAGAAAAGATATAAAAAGTTTTTCAGAATTAACTTAGATGACTGTTATGCCCTGTACACACGATCGGACATTGATCGGACATTCCGACAACAAAATCCATCTGATTTTTTCTGACGGATGTTGCCTCAAACTTGTCTTGCATACACACGGTCGCACAGAATTGTCGGAAAATCCGAACGTTCTGAACGCAGTGACATAAAACACGTACGCCGGGACTATAAATGGGGCAGTAGCCAATAGCTTTCTCTCAATTTATTCTGAGCATGCGTGGCGGATTTATGTACACACGATCGGAATTTAAGTGATCGGATTTTGTTGTCGGAAAATTTTATATCCTGCCCTCAAACTTTGTGTGCCAGAAATTCCGACGGAAAAAGTCCGATGAAGCCCACACACGATCGGAATTTCCGACAACACAATCACACTTTTTCCTTCGGAAAATCCGACCGTGTGTACAGGGCAATAGTGCTTTTTGATAGTAAGATACAAAAATTAAAGAAAGTCTGTGACAATGAAGATGCATGTCATTCCTGGCCCCTGGTTTTTGTCTTCACTTATGAGGATGTTTTGCTTTCGTGTCTAATAAAGATTCTTGTGGTAGAAGCCAAGGAAGCTTAGACATCTGCAGTGTATTAATGCTTTTACTAAACAAGAAAAACTGCACATATAGTGCAACTGTAGGATACACAACACAACATGCACAAGCCAATTATCCTTTCTAGCAAAAATAAGCACGCACAATATATATGCAATACGTATCTTTATGATGGAGTCATCTAGATGAAATCTTCTTCATGGTTCTTTGCTCAGAGTCCAACTCAAAACTTCTCCAACGCCCTCCAACTTCAAGCAGACATATTGCTTCTTTGTGTTTTAAAACAACTCTGTTCTATATCTGACCACATGCCTGTTCCAAATCCTCCCCTCCCCTTAACTTCCTCATACATCATATCCTGCAAAGAGCTTCCTCTGCTTAGCTCATAAACCGATCCAACTGGTTAATTTACATATCAATAGGGGGAGCTTTAGATTCTTAAAACAGCACATGGTCTTAAAATCTAAACTCTAAACTCCATATTAGTGCTATAAAATCATTACAAATAGCCATGGCAACATTTTCCACCAATTTTGATAGCAGAGAAAAAACGCTCCTGCGCACAAGTGGATACCCAGACAATCATGCAATAACCAAAGGCCTTGCTGCCCTCTAGGATGGGGAATCCTATTAGTCAAAGATAAAAAAGAAACAAGAGGGCACACCAGCCTAGTGCATTATCTTTGGATAAAAATTTAATAAGAAGATAAAAGAAGCTACTTACAAGACATAACTATAGTGATCGCAGTATAGATCATCGTGTGACAGCAATCAGTAGAACATAACAGTACTCCAGAGGTCACGGAGGAAAACACAGACGCACTGCTAGCTAAGCTAGCAGTGCGTCTGTGTTTTCCTGCTAGCTAAACTAGCAGTGCGTCTGTGTTTTCCTCCGTGACCTCTGGAGTACTGTTATGTTCTACTGATTGCAGTCACGCGATGATCTATACTGCGATCACTATATTTATGTCTTGTAAGTAGCTTATTTTATCTTCTTATTAAATTTTTATCCAAAGATAATGCACTAGGCTGGTGCGCCCTCTTGTTTCTTTTTTATCTTCAAAATTTTCCACCTCTTGATTTTTTAGCATAATATAGGAAAAATGTGAAATTCAGCATCTCTCTCTCTGTGCTGTCCTGGGAACCCTGTTAACCAGTCTTCACAGCATGGCGCTCTCTAGAAATTCTATGACAACAAAAACACCTAATGCGACTGAGTCTACTATTGCCAATCACTTGCTTCCACCTATTAAGCAATGCTGGTGTAGGAATCCCATCTATTTGCTCTCTAGGGACCCCCACCTTGAGTAAACCAGTCCACGTGTGTTTCCTGGAGACCATATGCCTTGCCTTCCTTTTATCTGACTCAATTCAGCTATTGCTATTTGAGCTGATCAGATTCCCAGCTTCCCCCTTATGAGATGTAACAGTGGTACATGTCTTACTTCTGCTTAAAGGCTTAGGGCTTTTGTCATTTGTGGGGTCTTCATTGTGCACACCGCTCATTCAAATTTTCAGCTCTGCCTGTCATGGTTTAAACACACTTCAAAGCCACTGCAGGTTTGACTTTGAGTGCCCTACTTTTTAAATCCTTTGCCTTGCTTGCAGTGTCTTCCAAACACTTGGTCGCCACCACAAGCTCCCCCTTCATTAAGTCTATTTCTACCACTGCCTTTTTCCTCTTTTCAGATTCAGTATGTAGAGCATGCAGGAAGTGCAACCAAACACAGCAACTGCCAACAACTCTCCCTTAATAAACCCAAAACTTTTGAGACTAAATTCTGAAGAAAGATCAGAGATTCCATTCTCCCAAGCTCTAGTCCTTAGTCAGCACCTTTGCAACAGACATCCTCCTGGACACCAGAAACCTTTGCAGCCTTACACTTCCTAAACAGTCTATGCAGCATCTTCCCCCAGAACAACACCACAGAAAACTGGTCTGCTTCAGTTGAGTTTTAGTGCAAATCCGGCCACGGACATAAGGAAAATTCAGATTCAAATAAATGAAAATGTTACAATAAGACAAGGCAGAAATTGCTTTCTTTATCACAAATGGATAGACACCTCTTGTGAGCACCATGTTCATCAAGAATTTTGCCAGTCAGTGAAGTTGAAGTGATGATGCATCAACATCATCCATCAAGCAAAATTATTGGTAAACAGGTTTTTAATCCATTGGACATTTTTTTTAAATATTAAACAACATATTTATCAAGCAATTGTATAATATTTGCCATTTGTCTCAAAACAATTGTATTAAACCCAAACTGGAAATATCTCCAATAATCCCCCCAAAGAGAATAGTGTAGGAAGATTTACATAATTGCTCTCCCCACGCAGCCAGTTTTTGTTGGCTGGCAGCTTTCTTCTTTTGAACCAAAACATTCCCCTGTGACCCTTTAAGTGAAACACTGATGTCATACAAAGGCTATACTGTAAATCCAAAAGAGGCATGTGACAATGAAATCTTATGTTTCAAATGCATCCATATGAAAATCAGTGTGGATATGTGATAAAACACTACATTATGGCATTACATCTTGAAGGGTCTGTATTATACAAATTAACATTGAATTCATGGAACATTTTAACCTCAGAGAAAGAGTATTTGATCCCAGTGTTTGTTGAGATAGAAAACAGGGGGTTACAAACACCTGTGGGGAACTTGCACATATCTAGCAAAGGTCAAATGTTCTTCAGACATTCTTCATCTAAATTATCTCCAAAGGGAAGAATTACTTTCTTGAGATTATTCTTTGCTGATGCAAAATATGAGGCGATGCAGCTAAAACAGGTCTTTTTGATGATGTTACTGAGAAGAAATATTTCAGAAATCTGTTTCCTCTGTTGCCTTTTGAGAAATACTTTGACCATTTAAAGGGAACAAGGCTTGATAAGAGTTTTATAAATTGTAGGAGGCCTTTTGTAACTTTTCAGGAGGCCTCAAGAAATATTTTCTTGGCTAGATATAACAACACAGCATAGGGGCCTGATGGCAAAGACAGAGCTTTGATGTATCAGCAACTTCAGTGAGACTCCAAACTTTCACAGGTGCACTTTTGTAGAATATTTTTGAGGATTGGTTAATCATTGAAGTTTGTTTTTGAAACCAAAAATTTTTGCAAAAAAAAAAACCTGAGTTGTTTGGGTTCTACTGTGGTCAGTCCGTGGACCTGAATTTCATTCCATTTCCATCTCCACCAAGAAATTTATTGCAGTACTTTTTTGGGAGGCTCGGTTCACGTTCATAATCTTTGCACTTGAGGGGGTATACTCCACAGGTTATGAAACCCCATGTAGAAAGCTGAGCACAGGAAGTTCACAAGATTCCCTCACGATCAACAAGCACTTTTTTTTTACTTATCAAATAAATATAACAAAACGCCTTAACCGTTTGCTGACCAGCCACCGTCATTATACTGCAGCAGGTCAGCGAGCTGTCCTAGCTGTACGTCGGCCTTTAAGCAGGGCTAGCAGGTGCACGCGTGCCCGCTGCACTGTGGGGGAACCAATGCGCGTGGCCGGCGGTTGCGATGAACGTGCCCCCTCACATATACCCAGTGAAGTGAACAGCCTCAGATGATACACAGAGATGAAACAAATCTCCCTACATAAGTTTTACATGTATTTCTTCTGTCTTCAGCTTTATATACTGTTTCGAAAGTGCAGGTCCTGTTAGAATTTTCTCTTCCTGATTCACCTGTGGGTGTGGATTCTTTGCTTACACTGGGAGACAGCTGATTGGAGAAAAGGCACATACCCCCTCTCCACATAAGCAGATACTTTCAGAGCTGTGCTGTGAATAGACCAGCTCTCTGCTAATCTATTTATAGCACCCACCCTGACAAAAAATTCAGCCTGGTTTGATTACAGTTGAGAGAGAACTTGTCAGATAGTATCAGGCTGATAACAGAAGAACGGAGCAGGAGAAAGCCACAGGACTTAGGGCTTTGAAGAGAGATAAGAAAACACTGCAGATACATGTGTCCAGCTCAAATTTCATGAATCGGGTTTACATCCACTTTAAATGCCCCCTCCTGCTACCAATACTGCCTAACCTGTGTTAAAAAGATGTGTATACTTACCTATTTTTAGTATGTTCCATTCCAGTCTTGTGATCCCATGTGTCAGTGAACAGTGGCTGCAGGGAACAGGAGGGAGTGCTCAACAATGGCTGGGAATTATGGGAGCCTTGATGTCACCCATAGGCTCCCATGTCCTAGACGTTGTCGGCGCTCCCTCCTCTCTCCTGCAGCTGTCACTGACTAACACAGGGGAGACGAAGCTGCAGGATCAGTGACTGGACCAAAGCAGACTAAAAATAGGTAACAGGAGGGGGAAGGGAACATTTTTAAGACTCCTTAGAGTTAGGCTGTAATTCTACAGAACCAAGACATGGCTCTGGGACTTTTTGTTTAAAGTGGTTGTAAATGCTCCCATTGGGGTGTCTGGGCTGGCAGGAAATGCATATGAAACGTTACAGGTTCCATACGCTGAATCTAATTGTATTGACTTGTCCTTCACGTATTCATGTATACTTTATCGAATACATTACTAACAAATATACAATCCGAGCTTAATATGCCAGTGTGCCTACTGGTTCACACCTTGTCACATCTTTGTTTATTTCGTGTTGATAAAACAACAAAACTTATTGAACCTAAAGTGGTTGTAAAGGCAGTAGTTTTTTCTTTATCTTAATGTATTCTATGTATTTCGATAAAAAAAACCTTCTTTGTGTAGCAGCCCCCCTCAGGCCCCCTAATACCTACCTGAACCCATCTCGATCCAGCGATGTTGCACGAGAGACTCGGCTGTCAGGGACTCTCCTAGCCATTGGCTACCGCTGCTTTATATTAAAGTCAGTGAGCCAATGAAAAGAGTGAGGGGGCAGGGCCAAACCGGGGATCTGTGTCTGAATGGACACAGGGAGCTGCAGCTCAGCTCGGGTGCCCCCATAGCAAGTTGCTTACCGTGGGGGCACTTGGCAGGAGGGAGGGGCCAGGAGCGCCGGCAAGGGACCCAAGAAGAGGAGGATTGGTGCTGCTCTGTGCAAAGCCACTGCACAGAGGAGGTAAGTATGACATGTTTGTTATTTTTACATTTAAAAAAATTAGACTTTCATATCACTTTAACCCTTTCGCCGCCAGTACGTACGTCGTATAAACTTAATGGCGGGGGGGTATTGCACACTAGACATGTGCACACTGAAATATTTCGTTTCGGAATTTCGCTTTCGTCCGAAAAATAAATTTATTTAGTTACTCCCGAAATTCGTTTTTATTTATTTCGTTTTTCGTTAAAAATTGCATTCGTCCGAAAATCCAAATTGAGGTCGAATCTGTCATTGAAGGCTTATGGTGTCTGTCGAATGTTCAAAGAAGATTCGACGGAGCAGCTAAACTGTACGACGCTGTATAGTTTACTTGCTCCGTCGAATCTTCTTAGAACTTTCAACAGACACCATAAGCCAAAGTACGTGTGTACTAAGTTCTAGCTATTTTACTGCTCCTCCTCTTTGGTTACAATCAGCCAATAACATTCATCATCATCATTATTTTTATTTATCTTTTCTCCCCTACGTCGAATCTTTTCTCCCCTACGTCGAATCTTTTCTCTCTTTGTCGAATCTTTTCTCTCTACGTCGAATCTTTTCTCTCTATGTAGAATAATCTTGGACTAATAGAGTTAAGGTTAGGCACATTCGACCACAGGTTTGATGGACACAGAATGTTATTGTCATCATCATGTCGAATCTCCTATCTATATCCAACTGTTGTAGCAACGAAAAATAAAATAAAACATTTGTTTATGTCGGATCTTTCGTTTTTCGGACTTTCGTTATCGTTTGTTAAAACGATAATTAAAATACCTAAAAATTCGGACGAAAATGCATTCGGACGAAAACGAATGCACATGTCTATTGCACACAATCCCCTGGCTGCAGCTACCGGGATTGTGTGTGAAACTGACAGGCAGACCCCTGCCTGTCAGGTGAGAGCAATTGGGCGGTGCTGCTGCCCCCGATCACAACCTCATCTTTTATATTTTACAAAAAATTGGGTCATTTATGGCGTTTGTTTGCCCTAAAAATCACATTTTTTACTGAAATATTGCGTTTCCTAGACCCTTGCAGTAATATCATGTGACATAAAAAATTGGAACTACCACTATTTTATTCTGTAGAGTGTCTGCTTTCAGAAAATATATAATGTTTGGGGTTTTGTGTAATCTTCAGGCCTAAAATAATTTTTTTTAAACAAAAAAAAATGCAAAAACGGCAGCGAAAGGGATAAAGTACAAAGCATAATCTATCAAAAAAAAAAAAATTCAATGATAGTTATCTTTCAAGCTAAACTGTGTGCTTATGTAACAGTATATGTTACATCCTTAAATTCACAATCATTATGTTGTAAAACAGTCTGTCCTTTGTTTTTATTCTGTCAATGTTTTTTATACTATAGATCAAACAAGAGGAGAAGTAGACAAAATGTACCAAAGGCATTTAAATGTTTACATAGATTTAATGCATTTTTAATTTGTTACAGAAATTGTTTGAACATTAACATTTTTTTTTGTTCTCACAAATTAAACAAAACATACACAAGGACTGAAGGCATTATGTTCAGCGTAGACTAGTATTTCTCAATCTTTTTTCAGTCAAGGCACCCTTTAAAATCATAGACAATCTCAAGGCACCCTTTAAAATTATAGATAATCTCAAGGCACCCTTTAAAATGATGGACAGTCTCGAAGTACCCCATTTTAAAATGTAAAAAATAGCTTTATACAATGCAGCAACATCCACACCCAGGACACCCAATGTTAGAGATGATTTATTCTTCCAAAGCAAATACACTTTTGCACACTGGTACTAACTGGTATTCCAATATTTCTCTTGTCTCTCAATTTCTCTCCACCAGTCAGCTAATGTCACCCCAGTCCCGAGGGAGAAGGGCACAGGCGGATCAAACAAGGATGCTATAGAGACAACAGACATCTTCTTTATCAACTGATGATGTCGTTGGTTGTTAGGATGCCAGTGTCTAGAAAATCCTAATGCCCCGTACACACGGTCGGACTTTGTTCGGACATTCCGACAACAAAATCCTAGGATTTTTTCCGACGGATGTTAGCTCAAACTTGTCTTGCATACACACGGTCACACAAAGTTGTCAGGAAATCCGATCGTTCTAAACGCGGCGACGTAAAACACGTACGTCGGGACTATAAACCGGGCAGTGGCCAATAGCTCTCATCTCTTTATTTATTCTGAGCATGTGTGGCACTTTGTGCGTCGGATTTGTGTACACACGATCGGAATTTCCGACAACGGATTTTGTTGTCGGAAAATTTTATAGCCTGCTCTCAAACTTTGTGTGTCGGAAAATCCGATGGAAAATGTCCGATGGAGCCCACACACGGTCGGAAATTTCCAACAACACGCTCCGATCGGACATTTTCCATCGGAAAATCCGACCGTGTGTACGGGGCATAATGGTGCATAGTGAAAACCCGTGGCTTTGTGTAACTAAAAGGCAGGCGTGATCCACCTGCTGGCTTGTACATAATTTTTGATACATTTTTAGGCATTTTGCCATGGCACCACTGAAGAAACCTTAAGGCATCCTGGTTGAAAAAGGCTGGCCTAGACTATGTTCAAACACCCAGACACCCAGAATTAAAAAAAAAAAATCCTCTGAATTTAAACAATACATTTATAGCAACTGCTCCCCCTTGCCCTCTTAAGTAGATGGTTTCTGCATTAGGGCCTAAGTGGAAAATATATTTATTCACAGTACACCAAAGCTTGCCAACTTAACAATCTGGAGAAACTATAAAAAGGGAAAATCAACCAGCACAACAACAATTTCTAATACTAGCAGCTGAAATACTGGGGGTCAAATGATCACATCCCAAATAAAACAATATAAAAGGCAGTACAGCGCTAACCTAAAAAAAAAAAACTAACAAGTACAATCGCAATGTAATAAGCACCAGAAAAATAAGTTAAAATAAAGAATAAAAAACAGTCTTTAAAGTCCTTCTTGGAACGAGATTGCAAGAGTAATAGCAAGTATCCAGTGATGAGAGTGAAGTGTAAAACATGTACAGTGACTTCTGTGACACCTTCCACCAACAAACGGAATGGCCCCTCACCTCATGCGGTGGACCCCTGAATCAATCAGTCAGGTCTAAAACAGCATTCCCATATGGGTAAGGTCAGCAAGCTCACTCAGCAAGTGCGGTGGAATGGCGGTGGAATGCCCCGTACACACGGTCGGACTTTGTTCGGACATTCCGACAACAAAATCCTAGGATTTTTTCTGACGGATGTTGGCTCAAACTTGTCTTGCATACACACGGTCACACAAAGTTGTCGGAAAATCAGATCATTCTGAACTCGGTGACGTAAAACATGTACGTTGGGACTATAAACGGGGCAGTGGGCAATAGCTTTCATCTCTTTATTTATTCTGAGCATGCGTGGCACTTTGTCCGTCGGATTTGTGTACACACGATCGGAATTTCCGACAACGGATTTTGTTGTCGGAAAATTTTATATCATCATACACCTACTGTGTATCCATTCCTATTGCATAGGATTGCATTCTATACATATTAATATCTTAATGTTAACATCTACTGGTAATTTAGTGTTACTGCAACTTATTAATTCAGTATTTGTTAATGGTATAACCCAGCTACCCTGTCTGTTGTGGCTAATTATCGTAGTCCTTTAGACTGATCCTCACTTCTTCCCCATGTTCCCTTAGTGAGCCGCTAGTCTTCTCACTAGGCTTAAGGTTAAAAAGATCATTGTCTTTTTACACTTTATATGACCAGTCAACATCCTATATAATGCATTTTAAGACGTAAAACAACAATAATTTAAACTTCTGTGTGTTATTGGAGAGTTAAGCTGGCTGTGAAGGGTGTTTATTCAGCAGGTAACCATCCTGGCCACAGGTCTAAAGGAGGTATGTTGATTCATAAAGTGGCACTTCAAACAGAACACTACTGTTACAATGTATATGCCATGCAGCCCATGTTACATGGGTGTGCTGAAGAACTTGCAGTGCTCATGCATGGCATGAGGATGTGCCATATTTTAATTGAAATGGTGTGTAGGAAGGGGTTACTTTAACTGTACATCCCATCCCATAGGTGGAAAGTCAGGGTTTCCCTATATGTAAGATATGGGAGTGGCTTAGGTGTTGGTCATTTGGGCGGTGGCCTAAAACAGATGTATGTAGCAGCAGGGTGTGTTCTCCCCTTTAAGGAGAGGCTTAGTCAGAAACTGACCTTTGAAGAACTGAGAGAAGAGGTGCAGCTGGGCACAACAGTGGATCAGTAGAGGAGTCAGGTAAGTGTTAAGGGGCGGGGGGCTAGGAGAGGTCAAGGAGAATGCATGAAGGTAAAAAATACTTTAGGTTTAGAGCCACTTTAAGATTAAACCACTGCTAGCCCAACTTCATTTTGTGACTGTGTGTCTTCTTTAGAGACCTCACATTAAAGCGGAGTTCCACCCAGAAATGGAACTTTCGTGGATCGGATTCCCCCCCATCCGGTGCGACATTTGGCACCTTTCAGGGGGGAGGGGGGAGCAAATACCTGCCAAACCCAGGTATCTGCTCCTACTTCCGGGGAAAGATCGCCGCAATCTTGCATGCTTAGTAGGAAACAGGCTGTGTTTCCCTTAGTAAGGATGCCGGCGCCTGCACCTGCGGCCGAGGGTCAGTTCCGCTTCAGGTGCCGATATTGCGGGCTCCCAGGACAGGTAAGTGTCCATTTATTAACCACTTGCCGACCACCTAACGCAGATAAATTGCGGCAGAATAGCACGGGCAGGCAAAATCACGTACCTGGTACCCAAGGCGGTCGGCTTCATTAGTGGAGCGATCCAGGCTGAGGGGGAGGCCACTCATTCGTGGCCACCCCCTCACGATCGCTCCCAACTAATGAAATCTTCCTCTGCTGCTGTAATGTAAACAGCGGTAGAGGAAGTGATGTCATCTCTCCTCGAGCCGGTCTTTTCGTTCCGACGCCGAGGAGAGAAGACATCAATGTGAGTTGCACAACACTACACGAACAGTAGAACACACTAGGCACACTTTTCATGCCCCCCCCCCGATCACCCCCCTGTACCCCCACCAATAGAAGTTTTTCTTTTTTTGCATTGGTGTCAGTTTGTGACAGTTAAAAGTTGTAGGGCAGTTAGTGGTAGCCCCCTTTAGGTCTAGGATACCCCCTTAACCCCCCTAATAAAGTTTTAACCCCTTGATCACCCCAGTCGCCAGTGTCACTAAGCAATCGTTTTTCTGATCGCTGTATTAGTGTCACAGGTGACGCTAGTTAGGGAGGTAAGTATATAGGTTCGCCGTCAGTGTTTTATAGCAACAGGGACCCCCATATACTACCTAATAAAGGTTTTAACCCCCTGATTGCCCCCTAGTTAACCCTTTCACCAGTGATCACCGTACAACTGTTACGGGTGACGCTGGTTAGTTAGTTTGTTTTTTATAGTTTCAGGGCACCCGCTGTTTATTACCTAATAAAGGTTTAACCCCCTAATCGCCCGACGGTGATATAAGTTAAGTTATAGGGTCAGATAAGGTCTGCGTCGCCCCAGGCAGCGTCAGGTTAGCGCCAGTACCGCTAACACCCACACACGCACCATACACCTCCCTTAGTGGTATAGTATCTGAACGGATCAATATCTGATCCGATCAGATCTATACTAGCGTCCCCAGCAGTTTAGGGTTCCCAAAAATGCAGTGTTAGCGGGATCAGCCCAGATACCTGCTAGCACCTGCGTTTTGCCCCTCAGCCCGGCCCAGCCTACCCTAGTGCAGTATCGATCGATCTCTGTCACTTACAAAACACTAAACACACATAACTGCAGCGTTCGCAGAGTCAGGCCTGATCCCTGCGATTGCTAACAGTTTTTGTTGGTAGCGTTTTGATACAGTCGCTAACAGTCAGGAGCTTTTTTGCCTGTGAGTCTCACTAGTGTACCACCTTCTTCTGTCCTTGATGTGCAAGAACCGAAGGTCCCTCGTATGGAGCAGAGAAGTACTAGCGCCGCTATTCCTTCTGGTGAACTGGCAAGCACCAGCGGCCTAGTACACCCTGGTCGTACATCCAACACTGCAGTAACACTTGGTGAAGTGGCGAGTCCCATAAGTACAGTTCAAGCTGGCGAGGTGGCAAGCACAAGTAGTGTCCCGCTGCCACCAAGAAGACGAACACAGGCCCGTCGTGCCCATAGTGCCCCTCCTGCTGCATTCCCCAATCCTAATTGGGAACCCACCACTTCTGCAGCACTCGTACTTCCCCCATTCACTGGCCAACCCAGGATTCAGGTGGAAACAGTTGATTTTACGTCACTGGATTTTTATTCGCTGTTTTTCACCGAAGATCTCTATAGATCTATTGTGGACCAAAGCAATTTGTACGCTGGTCAACACATCGCCACTATTCCCCAGTCCTCCCTTGCCAGAGATTGGAAACCAATTACGGTTTCCGAATTTAAGATCTTTCTGGGCCTTTCCCCCCTCATGGGCAAAACCAAAAAGAGTGAGTTGTGGTCATATTGGTCCACTGACCCAATTCACCATATGCCCATGTTCTCTGCTTCCATGGCCAGGGCACGATACGAGCAGATTTTGCAGTTCATGCACTTCAATGACAATGAACTCTGTCATCCTCGTGGAGACCCTGAATACGATCGGCTCTACAAAATTCGGCCCCTCGTAAACCACTTCAACCAACGTTTTGCAGACTTGTTTACCCCCATCAAGTTGTCTGCGTTGATGAGTCCCTGATTAAGTTTTCTGGCTGCTTGTCATTCAAACAGTACCTTCCTAGCAAGCGTGCCAGATACGGGATCAAGATGTATAAGCTCTGTGACAGGGCCACAGGCTATACATGTAGTTTTATGGTTTACAAGGGAAAAGATAGTCACGTAGAGCCGACAAACTGCCCTGCCTCTGATCAGAGACCAGAATGGCTCCAAACATCTCTATGGCCTAAGAAACCGTAAGCTACAAGCATTTCATGACTTAGATTTCGCTGGATGTAAACAGCGCCACTCTCCAAAATGGGGTAATTTGGGGGGGTTTTGTGCCATCTGGGTATTTTATGGCCTTCAAAACTGTGATAGGTATGTCACTTTCCCGCAACTTGTGTCAAAATATAAAATATTCCATGGACTCAACATGCCTCTCAGCAAATAGCTTGGGGTGTCTACTCTCCAAAATGGGGTCATTTGGGGGGGTTTTGTGCCATCTGGGCATTTTATGGCCTTCAAAACTGTGATAGGTAGTGAGGAGTCAAATCAAAAATTTACGCCCTTAGAAATCCTGAAGGCGGTGCTTGGTTTTGGGGCCCCGTACGCAGCTAGGCTCCCAAAAAGTCCCACACATGTGGTATCCCCATACTCAGGAGAAGCAGCAGAATGTATTTTGGGGTGTGATTCCACATATGCCCATGGCATGTTTAAGCAATATATCATTTAGTGACAACTTTGTGCAAAAAAAAAAAGTTTGTAATTTTCCCGCAACTTGTGTCAAAATATAAAATATTCCATGGACTCAACATGCCTCTCAGCAAATAGCTTGGGGTGTCTACTTTCCAAAATGGGGTCATTTGGGGGAGTTTTGTGCCATCTTGGCATTTTATGGCCGTCAAAACTGTGATAGGTAGTGAGGATTGAAATAAAAAATTTACGCTCTTAGGAATCCTGAAGGCGGTGCTTGGTTCTAGGTTCCCAAAAAGTCCCACACATGTGGTATCCCCATACTCAGGAGAAGCAGCTAAATGTATTTTGGGGTGCAATTCCACATATGCCCATGGCCTGTGTGAGCAATATATCATTTAGTGACAACTTTTTGTAAATTTTTTTTTTTATTTTTTTTTTGTCATTATTCAATCACTTGGGACAAAAAAAATTAATATTTAATGGGCTCAACATGCCTCTCAGCAATTTCCTTGGGGTGTCTACTTTCCAAAATGGTGTCATTTGGTGGGTTTTGTACTGCCCTGCCATTTTAGCACCTCAAGAAATGACATATGCAGTCATAAACTAAAAGCTGTGTAAATTCCAGAAAATGTACCATAGTTTGTAGACGCTATAACTTTTGCGCAAATCAATAGGTATACGCTTATTGACATTTTTTTTACCAAAGACATGTGGCCGAATACATTTTGGCCTAAATGTATGACTAAAATTGAGTTTATTGGATTTTTTTATAACAAAAAGTAGAAAATATCATCTTTTTTTCAAAATTTTCGGTCTTTTTCCGTTTATAGCACAAAAAATAAAACCCGCAGAGGTGATCAAATGCCATCAAAAGAAAGCTCTATTTGTGGGAAGAAAAGGACACAAATTTCGTTTGGGTACAGCATTGCATGACTGCGCAATTAGCAGTTAAAGCGACGCAGTGCCAAATTGTAAAAAGTGCTCTGGTCAGGAAGGGGGTAAATCCTTCCGGGGCTGAAGTGGTTAAAAGTCAGCAGCTGCAGATTTTTTTTTTCACCCAGGCGGAACTCCGCTTTAAACAGTTTCTCTGAATAATACAGTAATGCCCTGTATACACGGTCGGATTTTCCGACGGAAAATGTGTGATAGGACCTTGTTGTCGGAAATTCTAAACATGTGTGGGCTCCATCACACATTTTCCATCGGAATTTCCGACACACAAAGTTTGAGAGCTTGCTATAAAATTTTCCAACAACAGAATCCATTGCCGGAAATTCCGATCGTGTGTGCACAAATCTGACACACAAAATGCCATGCGTGCTCAGAAAAAATTAAGAGATGAAAGCTATTGGCTACTGCCCTGTTTATAGTCCCGACGTACGTGTTTTACGTTACCGCGTTCAGAACGATCGGATTTTCCGACAACTTTGTGTGACCATGTGTATGCAAGACAAGTTTGAGCCAACATCCGTTGGAAAAAATCCATGGACTTTGTTGTCGGAATGTCCGATCAATGTCCGACCGTGTGTACAGGGCATAACATATTAAAGATTTTACACTGCGATCACATTCCTAGCCTCTTCTATAGGGACAATAAATATACTTTTTGTAGTCATTTATCATAACTGAGGCCCTCCAGCCCCTTTAATATTTTCACTGCCCTTCTCTGTACTCTTTCCAGTTCCAGGGAAAGAGTACAGAGGGAGATCCTTCCTTTCCCTAGCAAGTAGCTTGCATACACATTTTTAACTCTCAAGTGCTTTACTATACATTTTTCAGTTTTGAACCTGATTTGTCATATAGCTGCCTACATTCTGCCTACATTCTAGAGTTTGATAACAATCTTTCACAATATTGTGAAAAGAAGATTGATTTGAGACATCCAAACAAAACCAGCCGAACACTAATGGGTTTTAGTTGATGCCTTAGTCATAGGCTTGTTTTTGGACTCCAGTTCTCTTCAAATTTATGCATTGGAGGTGCACAGGAACCTGAACTGTTGAGACATCCCTAGTGTGTATACTGGTGTAGAGGTGGAGATATCGTATCATATTGTAATATTTATATGCCATATATCTGCCTACCCCTCTATTTTAACTAGGTCTCTTGTAAAGTTGCTATATCCTTTTTAAAAATTATAGCCCTGTTTAACATTGTGTTTTCAGCAAAACTGAGATTGAACAATTTAATTCAATCTCTATGTCATTTATGAACAAGTTAAACAGAATTGGTAGCAGGACAGAGCACTAAGGCACACCGCTCACAACTCTAGACCATTCAGAAAATAAGCCATTAACCGGTTCCAGACCAGCCGCCGCAGTTATCCCCCTTGATCACCCCCTGTCACCAGTGATCACTGTATTAGTGTCACGGGTGAAGCTGGTTAGCTAGTTTTTTTTATAGCATCAGGGCACCTGCCATATATTACCTAAATAAAAGTTTAACACCCTGATCACCCGGCGGGTGATATCAGTTAGGTTTTAGTGTCAGATAGGGTCTGCGTCGCCCCAGGCAGCGTCAGATTAGTGCCAGTAGCGCTAACACCCATGCACGCACCATGCACCTCCCTTAGTAGTATAGTGTCTGAACGGATCGATATCTGATCTGATCAGATCTATACTAGCGTCCCCAGCAGTTTAGGGTTCCCAAAAACACAGTGTTAGCAGGATCAGCCCAGATACCTGCTAGCACCTGTGTTTAGCCATCGGTCACTGTCAAAAACACAAAACACATAGCTGCAGCGTTCGCAGAGTCAGGCCTGATCTCTGTGAACGCTAACAGGTTTTTTTTGGAGCATTTGAAGCAGTCGCTGACAGTCAGGAGCTCTTTTTCCTGTGAGTCTCACTATTGTACCAGTAAATTTAGAGACCAAGATGTCAAATCGAAGGTACAGTATTGAAGAGGCCTACACATTTCTGAGCATGACAGATGAAGACAGTGAAGAGGAAGTCACTCATCTGTCAGATTCAGGCTCAGAATACAAACCGGTAGACAGCAGCGGCACCCAGACAGATAGCTCCGATGACAGATTAGTGGTCCCTGCCAAGGTCAGGCGTACCCGACCCCGTTCTTCTGCTGTCATTGAGGTGCAAGAACTGCAGGGCTCTCGTATAGAGCAGAGAGCCATTACTAGTGCCGCTCATCCTTCTGGTGAACTGGCAAACACCAGTGGCCTAGTACATCCTGGTCGTACATCCAGCACTGCAGTAACACTTGGTAATGTGGCGAGTCCCATGAGTGCAGTTCAGGCTGGTGAGGTGGCTAGCACGAGTAGTGTCCCGCTGCCACCAAGAAGAAGACAAACACAGGCCCGTTGAGCCTAGTGACCTTCCTGCTGCATTTGCCAATCGTAATTGGGAGCCCACCACTTCTGCAGCACCCATACTTCCTCCATTCACTGGCCAACCTGGAATTCAGGTGGAAACAGTTGATTTTACGTCACTTGATTTTTATTCCCTGTTTTTCATGGAAGATCTCTATAGATCTATTGTGGACCAAATCAATTTGTATACTAGTCAATTCATCGCCGCTAATCCCCAGTCGACCCTTGCCAGAGATTGGAGACCTATTACAGTCTCAGAATTGAAGACCTTCCTGGACCTATCCCTCCTCATGGGCATAACTAAAAAAAGTGAGTTGTGGTCATATTGGTGCACTGACCCAATTCACCATATGCCTGTGTTCTCTGTCTCCATGACAGGACACGATACGAGCAGATCTTGCAGTTCATGCACTTCAATGATAATGAACTCTGTCATCCTCGGGATGACCCTGGATTTGATCGGCCCTACAAAATTCGGCCCCTTGTAAACCACTTCAACCCACAGTTTGCAGCCTTATTTACTCCTGATCAAGTTGTCTGCATTGATGAGTCCCTGATTACCTTTTCTGGCCGCTTGTCTAGCAGTATCTAACAGTATCTTACCAGCAAGCATGCCAGATATGGGGTCAAGATGTAAAAGCTCTGTGACAGGCCAACAGGATATACATATAGTTTGATGGTTTACGAGGGAAAATATAGTCATGTAGAGCAGGAGAACTGCCCAGATTACATAGGGACTTGGTGTCACCCTTATTCAGAAAGGGGTACCACTTGTATGTGGACAATTATTACATGAGCATGCCACTTTTTAGTCAGCTTTTTGATTTTAGAATTGGCACATGTGGAACCGTGCAATCTAATAGCTGGGGCTTCCCCCAACGGCTTGTAGAATCCCAACTTAGACCGGGGAGAGAGCCTGCTTGAAGTGTAATAATTTGTTAGCAGTGAAGTGAAGGGATTCACGGAATGTATTCTGTCCTCCCTTCACGCAGATACGACAGTCCAAATTTCTACGGCGACTGGTGTTGTGGAGAATCCCCTCTGTGTCCATGAATACAACCTTAATATGGGAGGGGTGGACCTCAATGACCAGTTGTTGGCGCCGTACCTAATTGCCCATAAGGCCAGACGCTGGTACAAAAAAGTGTCTGTATACTTATTTCAATTGGCTCTGCTGAATGCTTTTGTGCTATACAAAGCTTCAGGATGGACTGGATCCTTCCTCAAATTCCAGGAAGAGATCGTCACAGCCCTTATGTTTCCAGACGGTGCTATGGCCCACTTACCAATGCAAATGCAGTGAGCCGGCTGTATGAGACGCATTTTCCGTATGTCCTCCCTGGTACCCTTACCCAAAGAACACCCCAAAGAAGATGTTGTGTCTGTAGAAAACGTGGATTTAGGTGTGACACCCGCTTTTATTGTCCCTCCTGTCCTGACCAACCTGGTCTCTGCATCAGTGACTGTTTCAAATGCAACCACACACTAGTGGAGTATTAGCGTAGGGTACAACACTACACAGTCCTAGGGCACACTAACGCAGGGTCAGGAAAGATGTGATGGCTATCACATTTTGAGAGACCCTAATCTGCAACTTTCAGTTTACAGTTTTTATAAAAGTGAAAAAAGTAAAAAAAAAAACACAAAAACACAAAAAAATATAAAACAAAAAAGCCAAAAATAGTTGTGGTTTTATTTTTCTTCTCTCTCTCTTTTGTTCTCTCTCTTATGTTCGCTCACTATATTTCTACATCTATTGTTCTCTCTCGGTTTTATTTTCACTATATTTTATTTTATTTGCTTTGCAGGTATGGTATGTCTTACTGTTATACTGTAATGTTACTTTGTTTTATTGTTAACCATCATTTGCTTAGCAGGTACGCCATTCAGCTGCAGCACTGATTTATTTATCTTGACAACAACAGCGTTTGCTCCCTCGAAATGTAAATCAGCGACTCCAGCGCTGTAGGAGGTGATTTCACCACCACAGTAAAAAAAAAATGGTGCATGTATGTCCATCATTAGAAGTGGGTGAATGAAAGGCGGTATTCTAATGGTGGGCATACCCACCGATCAATCTCTTTTTTTCGTTCAGCCCACAGGCTGCATGAAAAAAAGAACATTACAATGTATACCCAACAAGGACCAGTGACGTACTGGTATGTTACTGGTATATTGCTTTGCTTTGAGTTGTTATACCAGAATGATGCCTGCAGGTTTAGGTATCATCTTAGTATCATTCTTTTCAGCCAGCGGTCGGCTTTCATGTAAAAGCAATCCTAGCGGCTAATTAGCCTCTAGACTGCTTTTACAGCCGGTGGTTCTGCCAGCTGACCATAGAGCTGATCAGAGACCCGAACGGCTCCAATCATCTCTATGGCCTAAGAAACCGGAAGCTACGAGCATTTTATGACTTAGGTTTCGCCGGATATAAACAGCGCCATTGGGAAATTGGGAAAGCATTTTATCACACCGATCTTGGTGTGGTCAGATGCTTTGAGGGCAGAGGAGAGATCTAGGGTCTAATAGACTCCAATTTTTTCAAAAAAGAGTACCTGTCACTAACTATTGCTGTCATAGGGGATATTTACATTCCCTGAGATGACATTAAAAATTATTTTTAAAAAAATGAAAGGGACAGTTTAAAAAAAAATTTAAAAAGCAAAATAAATAATTAAGAAAAATAAAAAGCACCCCTGGCTCCCCGTGCTTACGCGCAAAGGTGAACGCAAGCGTCAGTCTAGTGTCATATGTAAACAGCAAGTGGACCATGCATGTGAGGTATCACCGTGAAGATCAGATCAAGGGCTGAAATTTTAGCAGTAGACCTCCTCTGTAAATCTAAAGTGGTAACCTGTAAAGGCTTTTAAAAATGTATGCAGTTTGTCGCCGCTGCACGTTTGTGCGCAATTTTAAAGCATGTCGTGTTTGGTATCCATGTACTCGGAATAAGATCATCTTTTTTATTTCATCAAACATGTTGGCAATATAGTGTGTTTTAGTGCATTAGAATTTTAAAAAAGTGTGTTTTTTCCCCAAAAATTGCGTTTGAAAAAGCAATGCGCAAATACTGTGTGAAAAAAAAATTGCAACACCCACCATTTTAATCTGTAGGGCCTTTGCTTTAAAAAATATATAATGTTTGGGGGTTCAAAGTAATTTTCTTGCAAAAAAAAAAATATTTTTTCATCTAAACAAAAAGTGTCTGAAAGGGCTTTGTCTTCAAGTGGTTAAAAGAGTGGGTGATGTGTGACAAAAGCTTCTAAATGTTGTGCATAAAATGCCAGGACAGTTCAACCCCTGCTCCCAAATGACCCTTTTTTGGAAAGTAGGCACCCCAAGCTATTTGCCGATAAGCATGTTGAGTTCATGGAATATTTTATATTTTGCCACAAGTTGCGGGAAAATTACCATTTTTTTTTTTGCACAAAGTCGTCACTAAATGATATATTGCTGAAACATGCCATGGGCATATGTGAAATTACACCCCAAAATACATTCTGCTGCTTCTCCTGAGTACTGGGATACCACATGTGTGAGACTTTTTTGGAGCCTAGCCGTGTACAGGACCTTGAAAACCAAGCACCGCCTTCAGGCTTTTTAAGGGCGTAAAATGGTGATTTCACTTCCTCACTACCTACCACAGTTTTCGAAGGTCATGAAATGTCAAGATAGCACAACCCCCCCCCCCCCCCAACCCCCCTCCAAATGACCCCATTTTGGAAAGAAGACACTTCAAGCTATTTTCTGAGAGGCATGTTGAGTCCATGGAATATTTTATATTTTGCCGCAAGTTTTGGGAATATTAATTTTTTTTTTACAGAAAGTTGTCACTAAATGATATATTGCTCAAACATGCTATAGGCATATGTGAAATTACACCCCAAAATACTTTGTGTTGCTTCTCCTGAGTATGGAGATACCACATGTGTGAGACTTTTTGGGAGCTTAGCTGTAAACAGGACCCCGAAAACCAATCACCGCCTTCAATATAAAAAAAAAAGTTTGTCATTTTCCCGCAACTTGTGGCAAAATATAAAATATTCCATGAACTCAACATGCCTCTCAGCAAATAGCTTGGGGTGTCTACTTTTCAAAATGGGGTCATTTAGGGGGGTTTTGTGCTATGTTGGCATTTTATGGCCTTCGAAACTGTGATAGGTAGTGAGTAGTGAAATCAAAAATGTACGCCCTTAGAAAGCCTGAAGGCGGTGATTGGTTTTCGGGGTCCTGTACACGACTAAGCTCCCAAAAAGTCTCACACATGTGGTATTTCCATACTCAGGAGAAGCAGCAGAATGTATTTTGGGGTGGAATTCCACATATGCCCATGCCATGTTTGAGCACTATATCATTTAGTGACAACTTTGTTAAAAAAAAAAAGTTTGACATTTTCCCGCAACTTGTGGCAAAATATAATATATTCCATGGACTCAACATGCCTCTCAGCAAATAGTTTCAGGTGTCTACTTTCCAAAATGGGGTCATTTTGGAGGGTTTTGCTATCTTGGCATTTTATGGCCTTCGAAACTATGATAGGTAGTGAGGAGAGAAATAAAAAATGTATACCCTTAGAAATCCTGAATGCGGTGCTTGGTTTTCGGGATCCTGTATGCGGCTAGGCTCCGAAAAAGACTCACACATGTGGTATCCCCATGCTCACAAGAAGCAGCAGAATGTATTTTGGGGTGTAATTCCACATATAACCATGGCATGTGTGAGCAATATATCATTTAGTGACAACTTTGTGTAATTTTTTTCTGTCATTTTTCAATCACTTGTGACAAAAAATAAAATATTCAATGGGCTCAACAAGCCTCTCAGCAATTTCCTGGGGGGGTCTACTTTCCAAAATGGGGTCATTTGGGGGGGATTTGTACTGCCCTGCCATTTTAGCACCTGAAGAACCTGAAAGCTGCGTAAATTTTAGAAAATGTACCATAGTTTGTAGACAAAAGAACACATTGCATGACCGTGCAATTACCAGTTAAACCAGCACAGTGCCAAATTGTAAAAAGTGCATTGGTCATTGAGCAGCCTAATCTCCTGGGGCTGAAGTGGTTAATCACTACTCTACCTTGTACTCAGGGGATGGAGTCTAAAAACAGGAAAAGCTGATCTGCAGAGGTACCTACTATAAGTGCCATAGCTTTCAGAACCAACTTGTTTTTCAATGTTTGAAAGATAAAGTTGAATGTGTAGGCCATTCTTAAAGCTGACATAGCCAAAAAATGTCCTAAAGTAACAATGATCCTAGGCACAAGGCTTCCATTTATTTCCTAGTTGAAATTAGGATCTAACCCTTCCTGGCAGTAAGATTTATTTTTTAATATTTAATCTCGCAAAATCAGAGCCTCAGGAGCAGTGGATATGGCATCTGACAGGTGACTGACAAGAGACGGGAACTACCAAAGAAGGCTGGGCTTAATCCCGACTTGAAAAGATGTCAAGGCTCTTGCAGGGACAACTAGGTGTTTGCATTTTAAGGTCGAGTCAGATTCACATTAGAACAGAACTATCAGAACATAGCTTAATTCATATATTATATACATATGTATGAACTATTTTACTTGCTAAAGAATCCAAATGGTCCCCAGGGTCAAAGGTAATAAATTGAAGGCTAAAACAGATACTTGGTGCCTACACTTCAGCGTTGTTAGATCCGATTCACTTTATGAGCAATAATTTAGCTTTAGCAACCTTTTTGTAGAGAAATATGGCCTCTACATTAGGAGATTTAGTGGAAATCCCTTACTTTTGCTTAGTAAATCATAAAGAAAGCATAAGCCAAGAGCATTTGACACATAGATGCAGTGACAGTTGTCTAGTGTTAGTCTTTCATAAGTATTACTCGATAACATAAGCTATTTCCAGATGTTATCATAACATGTATTACACCACTGCTGAAACATAGCAATAAATAAAGTCACAAGGTTCCTCCCATCCACTCTTTTTCTGATGGATTTTAACCATTGGAACCTTCATATTCCTTGACTTTTTAATATGCAGCTTAATTTTGTCATCTTGAATTACCATTGCATGGCAGTGAGCCGTCATGTAGTTAATCTAAAAATAAAATATCAAGTGTAATATCAACTATGAGCCCTTGAGAGCATTGACTAGCTGGAGAGGATGAAAGTGGAAAGAATCTCTCATGTGCTATATTTCTCAGCCAGTCTGGCATTGTCAACTAGTATGATCTGCTAGAAGAACTATAACCTCCTCCTTCCCCCTCCTCCTTTGAATTTGCTGTCCATCAGCACTGGTGGACTTCTGTTGCTGTAAAGTGGAACTCCAGGCAAGACAAATGCACAGCTGAATTACATACATTGTATGCAGAGACAAATTTACCATTAAGACCAGAAGGCATTGACATAAGTTGTTAGAGAGTGTCACTTTGTTTTAATTGCAGTCTAGCTGGTAAATGTATTGGGATTTTTTTTTTTTTGTGCTGTACAATGCTTTCCATTTGCACCTTACTTCAAAAGCTAGTTATAAAATGTTTTAATTGCAGTCTAACTGGTAAGTAAGTGTGCTGGAAAATATTTTTGTTTGTTTGTGCTGTGCAATGCCTTCCATTTGCAAGCTAGTTATAAGTTGATTGGTTGGCATTCTGGTATACCAGTAGGCATGTGCCTATAGACAGTAAATGCACTAACTGTATAATTGTTGGTCACATATTTTTTTTCCTATCATTAGTAGAAAAAATTTCACATAAAGGTCCTTTACACTTTATCATGATAGTCTAAACTGGGTTATGACCAGGAAAACAATTAAAGTTTCCTCATTCATCTCCCTGCTACTTAGTCATAGGCGATGAGGATATGTGTCACCTATGTGCATTTAGGGAGGGATGTGCTCCCTCCAGGCTCACCTGCTCACCATGCATGTGTTTCTAGTACCGAGGCTCTCAAAAATACTGTATATAGTGTTAGGACTACAGATAATACTGGGGTGCCGTGAAGTGGCTCTGCAGCTTATGCATGTATTTTCAAATGTGTGCAAACTAAGCTCTGCATAGAGAAGAAAGAAGGATTTTTGGGACTTTAAATGAGGTACAAGAGGCCGTTCGGGTCCCCTCCTCCATCCCGGTTCAATATTTGAAATTTAAAAAGGAGGGCAAGAGGCGGGACTTTGCATGAAGCACACGGAAGCAGGTAAATAAATTGGGTAAAACACAGCTTTTAATTGGTTCAAATTGTCATATCATTTTATATTTAAGTATTATGCATTTTGCTATATATCTATAAGTTTTACATTTGATTAGAACCAAATATTGCACAGTAATTGACATTCCAACAAGGAAATTACATATATTTACGAATACATGGAGTAGTTGATACATATTTACACACATTGCAGTTGATACCTGTACAGATTAGTGACCGGGGCCTTTTAGCCACTCATCAGGAGCAAAACTGTAGTGATCATCTATAGAAAGGAAAAACAATCATATTTAAATGATCGATAGGAATAGTGGGAGCAAGTGGGCAAATATAAAATATGAGAGACCCGCCTATATATATATTTAGCCCACATGCAAAGTCCCGCCTCTTGCCCTCCTTTTCAAATTTTAAACTCTGCATACGGTTAGGCAGGATAATTTGGTCGGTTGAAGGCTGGTCGGTAAGTTGAGCTAGGAATTTCTTTGGTTTTGTTTGACATAGGAAGTTGAATTGCTAATCAGGAAATATGTCACCTATGTGACCGTACAATGTGGTATATAAAACAGTAAACATAAGTATTAAAATGGTGCATTTAGCTGGTATTTTGATTTTAACTAACAGACATGCAGAAGTACTGTTGACAGCAAATACACAAGAGGGGTGGTTATGATTTTTTCATAGGGGACCATACTAGATGATAACGTCCAGATTGCATTTGAAATCTAACACACAAGATATTGTTCTTGAAGCCTAACATCATTCTATTATTTAGTAATTACTCTTTTGTTCCCTGTGGTAAACATATTAAAACTGCTGAATTACTGTAATAATAGCTCACTTACTTTAGAGGTATCTTATACGGTACATCTGTGATGTCATCCATCGGCACTCAGTGTATTCTGAGTATCCTGGTATAGGGAGGTCAATGTAGAGGTCCCCTTAAAGTGGGATTTCGGCCAGGAATTTTTTTTTTTAAAAGTCAGCAGCTACAAACACTGTAGCTGCTGACTTTAAATAAGTACACTTACTTGTCCTGGGTGCCCGCGATGTCGGCCGCCCGAGGCCGACCCATCTCTCAGGTCTCGGGTCCCGGCACCGCCATCCTAACTAAGGGAAACAGGCAGTGGAGACTTGCGGCTTCACTGCCAGTTTCCTACTGTGCACGCGCGAGCGGCCCGGTGCTCTGTGAATGGCCTTGTGGTTTTCTGGGAACACACACCGAGCAGCAGGACACGCCGTGGAATAGGAAGAGGCAGATTAGGAAGACTGCCTAGCAGTCAGGTAAGTTTAAATTTTTTTTTTTTCAAATGTTTTTTTTTTAATTTTTTTTAGGATTTTTCATGATATTTTTTATTTTAGGGTGGCCCTCCACTTTAAGGGTTACTCCTCCTACTGGTTGAGTGCTTTGTGGGTATCCCTATTTAAGGTGGGTGGAGCTGTCAATCTTGAATTGTTCTAGCCAGGATACAAAGAGTAAAGGAAGGCCTGCTGAGGATGCTCATGCTATCCCCTTCAGTGGAGGAGCTGCTCTGGGAATGATCTGAATGGGAAGAGGCATAACGGACAGCTAAAAAAGATGATAATTCTGTTTTTCCCTTTATCTACCCCTCTGGGGAGAATAGCTCACTGTTATGAGGGGTGAGTGAGCATTACTCGAGATAAAGAGAAAGTATTTTGCCTATCATCTAACATGAACGACACCACATCCCTATTGAAAGTTATTGAAAAATGAGAGAAAGTAAATTCGATTTTTTAGGTGCCAAATCAGAACAAAATTATTTTATAATTTTTATAATTATTTTATAAAAGTAAAAATGTATTCTAAAGATAAAAACAAGACATGCAACTCTACATGTTTCGCCTTGATATTAGCTTCTTCAGGAGATATAATATCAGGCACAATAAGGTCTAGAAGTAAACAGAGTTTTGTTGAAAAGCAGAACAATCAACAATTGTAACAATTACAGTATATAGTTACTAGATAAGTCTCACGATACCTCATGCCTTCTGCCTACCGTGATGCTATTTAATTCACATCAATATTTGGCCTATGTTTTTGTCAATATCTGGACTGTTATGTTTGTTTGCTGAAATAAGTGAAATAAGCCTCTGCGTGGGTATCTAGAGAAATATTTATTACAGCCAACACATGGGGAATGGTGTGTTCACTGGCGCACAACTGGCCATCTGGATCCTGGAAGTGTACGCTTGGACCAACTCTGTGGGTGCTCCTGGGTAAACTGTGTAGGGACCAGGAGGATGCTGAATAGGGATGAGCCGAACACCCCCCGGTTCGGTTCGCACCAGAACCCGCGAACGGACCGAAAGTTCGCACGAACGTTAGAACCCCATTGACGTCTATGGGACTCGAACGTTCGAAATCAAAAGTGCTCATTTTAAAGGCTAATTTGCATGGTATTGTTCTAAAAAGGGTTTGGGGACCCGGGTCCTACCCCAGGGGACATGTATCAATGCAAAAAAAACTTTTAAAAACGGCCGTTTTTTCGGGAGCAGTGATTTTAATGATGCTTAAAGTAAAAAAAAAAAGTGAAATATTCCTTTAAATATCGTACCTGGGGGATGTCTATAGTATGCCTGTAAAGTGACGCGTGCTTCCCATGTTTAGAACAGTCCCTGCACCAAATGTCATTTTTAGTCTGTAATCAAGTGATTGCTACTTGATTACAGACTAGGACCTGAGGGAGAAAAATGGGAGAAAAATTGAGAAAATACCTCTTATAGAAGTGACACACACATTGGATAAGAAGGAAGGTGATTTTTCTACCTTCTTTCTTCTCTGTTTTTCTTTTGTCATGATGATATATGTATATTGTATGATGTGATGTATTTTGTATGAACATGAATAAAAAGCATTGAATTTAAAAAAAAAAAAAAATGTCATTTTTAAAGGAAAAAATCTCATTTAAAACTGCTTGCGGGTTTAATGTCATGTCGGGTCATGGCAATATGGATGAAAATCAGTGAGACAAACGGCATGGGTACCCCCCAGTCCATTACCAGGCCCTTTGGGTCTTGTATGGATATTAAGGGGAACCCCGCACCCAAATTAAAATAAGGAAAGGTGTGGGGCCACCAGGCCCTATATACTCTGAACAGCAGTATACAGGCGGTGCAAACAAGACAGGGACTGTAGGTTTGTTGTTAAGTAGAATCTGTTTGTAATTTTGAACGGGTACATTTTTAACGTGTTTAGCTCCAGCCAAAAAATCTTTTTTAAGCTTTTTGGAAAACATAGGGAAGGGTTATCACCCCTGTGACATTTGTTTTGCTGTCTTTCCTCCGCTTCAGAAGATTTCACCTCACTTTTTTGTCCCAATGAAAAATGTTTTTTGAAAATTTGGGTTTTTTTGTGGAACAAGGATTGGAAAGCATCAGTGGAAAGGAGAAATTGTTTTCCCATTTTAACTCTTACAGGAGAGAATTTCCCTTCCTAGGGGTAGATTTCATCTCACTTCCTGTTGTCTCCTTCCGTTTGCAAGTAGGAGTCGTTTGTAAGTTAGATGTTTGAAAGTAGGGTCCTGCCCTATATACTCAGCAGAAATTTGGGCCTTAGGTGTTGCTGTGGACACAACACTGTAAGCCCTCACAGGGCCCTGCTGTGAAATATTAGATCAAGAATTGTAATTACATGCCCCTGTTGAACAGGAGCTGAAAAATTAGGCCTTAGGCACTGGTGCTGGTGCCACAACACTGCAACCCCTCACAGACACTCTAGTTGGAACGCAGGAACGAGCCCTGCTGCAAAGTATTGCTTCAAAAATTGTAATTACACGCCCCTGTTAGACAGGGGCAGAAAAATTGGGCCTTAGGCACTGGTGCTGGTGCCACAACACTGCAACCCCTCACAGACACTCTAGTTGGAACGCAGGAACGAGCCCTGCTGCAAAGTATTGCATCAAAAATTGTAATTACACGCCCCTGTTAGACAGGGGCAGAAAAATTGGGCCTTAGGCACTGGTGCTGGTGCCACAACACTGCAACCCCTCACAGACACTCTAGTTGGAACGCAGGAACGAGCCCTGCTGCAAAGTATTGCATCAAAAATTGTAATTACACGCCCCTGTTAGACAGGGGCAGAAAAATTGGGCCTTAGGCACTGGTGCTGGTGCCACAACACTGCAACCCCTCACAGACACTCTAGTTGGAATGCAGGAACGAGCCCTGCTGCAAAGTATTACATCAAAAATTGTAATTACACGCCCCTGTTAAACAGGGGCTGAAAAATTGTGCCTTAGGCACTGGTGGTGGCGCCCAGAACCAAAAATGTTCTTACAAGCTATCAACGTGATGATTGAGGAGGAAGAGGATAATTACTCAGGGATAGTCACTCAGCATCAGCATAGGCAGTCTTTGAAGGGATCTGAGATTTCAAAAAAAATTATTCGGTTACATCAGCATCAGGTGCTTGGTAGCTGGTGGTGATCCAAGACTGATTCATTTTTATGAAGGTCAGCCGATCGACCGAGTCGGTGGACAGACGCACCCTGTGATCGGTTACCACGCCTCCAGCAGCACTGAATGTGCGTTCCAAAAGAACGCTGGATGCAGGACAGGCCAGTAGCTCAATTGCATACTGTGCAAGCTCTGGCCAGTGATCCATCCTCAAGACCCAGTAACCCAGAGGATTTATGGTGGGAAAGGTGTCCAAGTCTGATCTTGCCCCTAGGTATTCCTGCACCATGTAAAACAGATGCTGGCGATGGTTGCTGGAACCGATCATACCTTGGGGCTGCGAACCAAAAAATTGTCTGAACGCATCGGTCAGATGGCCACCTTCTCCACCGCTCCTTCTTTGACTGACCGAAGCCTCAGCAACACGTTGTCCAGAAACAGGAGTTTGTAACCTCCCAGTCTCTGGGAAGGCGTTGCACAGACCTTTCTGCAAGGCCTCCCGAAGATGTTTCATCCTCTGCTCCCTCTGCGATGGCAAGATAAGGTCCGCAACCTTACCCTTGTAACGTGGATCAAGGAGGGTTGCCAGCCAGTATTGGTCCTTCTCCTTGATACCACGAATACGAGGATCCTTACGCAGGCTTTGCAGGATCAGGGAGGCCATGCAGCGTAGGTTTGCTGAGGCATTCGGTCCGGAGTCCTCTGGGTCACTAAGGACAACAACGTCCGCAGCCACCTCCTCCCAGCCACGTACAAGTCCATGTGTTCCTTGGGACTGATCCCTTAAAGACTGCTGCTGATGCTGAGTGCCAGGCTCCACCTCCATACTGACACAATCTTCCTCCTCCTCCTCCTCGTCCTCTTCCTGTGTGATCAGCGGACACGCAGGAACACTGTCTGGATAAAGGGGGCCTTGAGAGCTAAGGAATTCCTCCTCTTCCTGCCTCTGTTCTGCCTCAAGTGCCCTGTCCATTATTCCACGCAGCGTGTGCTCCAACAGGTGGACAGGGGGGACAGTGTCACTGATGCATGCACTGTCAGTGCTCACCATCCTCGTGGCCTCCTCGAATGGTGACAGGACAGTGCATGCATCCCTGATCATGGCCCACTGGCGTGGGGAAAAAAAACCAAGCTCCCCTGACCCTGTCCTGGTGCCATAGTCGCACAGGTACTCATTGATGGCCCTCTGCTGCGTGTGCAGCCGCTGCAGCATGGCCAACGTTGAGTTCCACCTGGTGGGCATGTCACAGATTAGGCGGTTCTTGGGCAGGTTAAACTCCTTTTGGAGGTCCGTCAGCCGAGCACTGGCATTATATGACCGGCGAAAATGCACACAGACTTTCCTGGCCTGCCTCAGGACATCCTGTAAGCCCGGGTACCTGCCCAAGAACCGCTGCACCACCAAGTTAAGGACGTGAGCCAAACAGGGCACATGGGTCATTTGTCCCTGTCGGAGGGCAGAGAGGAGGTTGGTGCCATTGTCGCAAACCACCATTCCTGCCTTAAGTTGGCGTGGCGTCAACCACCTCTGAACCTGCCCCTGCAGAGCTGACAGAACCTCTGCCCCAGTGTGGCTCCTGTCCCCCAAGCACACCAGCTCAAGCACCGCATGGCATCTTTTGGCCTGCGTTCTTGCGTAGCCCCTTGAACGCCTACGGAGCACCGCTGGTTCTGAGGAAGAGGCCATGGAGGAAGAAGAAGAGGAGGGGGTGGAGGAGAGAGGTGTGTCACAATCAGCATTTTGGAGGCGTGGTGGCGGAACAACCTCCAACACTACTGCACCTTGTCCTGCATCCTTCCCAGCTGCCAGCAGAGTCACCCAATGCGCCGTGAAACTTAGGTAACGTCCCTGTCCATGCCTGCTGGACCATGAGTCAGCGGTAATATGCACCTTACCGCTGACAGCCCTGTCCAGCGAGGCATGGACATTGCCTTCCACATGCCGGTAGAGAGCCGGAATTGCCTTCCGTGAGAAAAAGTGGCGTTTGGGTACCTGCCACTGAGGAACCGCACATTCCACAAACTCATGGAAGGGGGCAGAGTCTACCAACTGAAAAGGCAGCAGTTGAAGTGCTAGCAATTTTGCCAAGCTAGCATTCAACCGCTGGGCATGTGGATGGTTGGGAGCAAACTTCTTTCGGCGGTGCAGCAGCTGGGGCAGGGAAATTTGCCTGGTACAATCTGACGTCGGTGTACCAAAAGCAGATTGCCCACAAGTACTTGGCTGTGACACACCTAATTCTACACCTTCATTCCTCTCACTGCAGGTCTCAGAGAGGACTGAAGGTCTAGTGGGGTTGGAAATCTCAGCTGATGAGGAGCAAGGAGAGATCCTCTTTGTTCTTTGGTGTGGGTCTTTTAGATACGCTTGCCAACGAACTGCATGGCAGGTCAACATATGTCTGGTCAAGCATGTGGTACCCAAGCGGGAGATGTTTTGGCCATGCGAGATACGCTTGAGACATATGTTGCAAATAGCAGCGGTGCGATCTGATGCACTCGTCTCAAAAAAGGCCCACACCAAAGAACTTTTTGAATAACGCGCAGAGACTGCAGCGCCCTGCACATGTGGAGCTTTGGGGTGTGATGCAGTCAATGTGCTGCCCTTAGGCTGGCCCCTGGAGGGCATCCTGCCTCGTTGGTGATGTGCCGCCTCCTCCTCCTCCTCCTCCTCCTCCTCCTCTCTCCTATCAGGCACCCACGTTGAGTCAGTGACCTCATCATCCCCTCCCTCCTCATCACTGGAGCAAACCTGGCAGTATGCTGCAGCAGGGGGAGCATGACTGCCAGATTGCTGTCCTTCTTGGGCACCCCCTCTGTCCGTGCTCATGTTACTGCCTTCATCGAGCTCAGTATCATCATCAGAGCCTTCCAAACGCTGGGCATCCTCCTGGAGCATGTACCCAACACTGTGGTCAAACAGTTCGAGGGAATCCTCATGAGGACATGGTGGGGCTAGGGAAGGAGTCACTGATGACATTGAGCTGAGGGAAGAGGCCGCTGCTTTGCCAGAGAAAGCACCCTGGGCATGGGTGAGAGAGGATGAGGAGGATGAGGACGGCTTGGTCATCCACTCGACCAAGTCTTCCGCATGTTGCGGCTCAACACGGCCAGCTGCCGAAAAAAAGGCCAAGCGTGTCCCATGGCCACGTGCTGATGAGGATGCACCGTCTCCACGACCAGCACTAGACACAGAGCCTGCTTGCCCTCTCTTATTGGCTTGTGACTGTCTGCCTCTCCTTCTTGGCCTTCCAGACATACTGATGGCCTGTAGCTGCACTAAGCTGGGATAGAACACCTGTAATTTTCTTCAGGTAGCTTTATATACTGTAACCAGACAAGCCTGCCTGTCAGTAGGAAGATAACAGGAACGGATCTAGCTGAACACTGTGAGCAGGACGCACTGTACTAAATGTAAATAGTCTAGCTGCCTGACCGTGGTACTAATAGGATCAAATAGAACACCTGTAATTTTCTTCAGGTAGCTTTATATACTGTAACCAGACAAGTCTGCCTGTCAGTAGGAAGATAACAGGAACGGATCTAGCTGAACACTGTGAGCAGGACGCACTGTACTAAATGTAAATATTCTAGCTGCCTGACCGTGGTACTAATAGGATCAAATAGAACACCTGTAATTTTCTTCAGGTAGCTTTATATACTGTAACCAGACAAGTCTGCCTGTCAGTAGGAAGATAACAGGAACGGATCTAGCTGAACACTGTGAGCAGGACGCACTGCACTAAATGTAAATAGCAGAAACGGATCTAGCTGAACACTGTGAGCAGGACGCACTGCACTAAATGTAAATGGCAGGAACGGATCTAGCTGAACACTGAGCAGGACGCACTGCACTAAATGTAAATAGCAGGAACGGATCTAGCTGAACACTGTGAGCAGGACGCACTGCACTAAATGTAAATAGTCTAGAAGATAACAGGAACGGATCTAGCTGAACACTGTGAGCAGGACGCACTGCACTAAATGTAAATGGCAGGAACGGATCTAGCTGAACACTGTGAGCAGGACGCACTGCACTAAATGTAAATAGTCTAGAAGATAACAGGAACGGATCTAGCTGAACACTGTGAGCAGGACGCACTGCACTAAATGTAAATGGCAGGAACGGATCTAGCTGAACACTGTGAGCAGGACGCACTGCACTAAATGTAAATAGCAGGAATGGATCTAGCTGAACACTGTGAGCAGGACGCACTGCACTAAATGTAAATAGTCTAGAAGATAACAGGAACGGATCTAGCTGAACACTGTGAGCAGGACGCACTGCACTAAATGTAAATAGCAGGAACGGATCTAGCTGAACACTGTGAGCAGGACGCACTGCACTAAATGTAAATGGCAGGAACGGATCTAGCTGAACACTGTGAGCAGGACGCACTGCACTAAATGTAAATAGCAGGAACGGATCTAGCTGAACACTGTGAGCAGGACGCACTGCACTAAATGTAAATAGCAGGAACGGATCTAGCTGAACACTGTGAGCAGGACGCACTGCACTAAATGTAAATTGCAGGAACGGATCTAGCTGAACACTGTGAGCAGGACGCACTGCACTAAATGTAAATGGCAGGAACGGATCTAGCTGAACACTGTGAGCAGGACGCACTGCACTAAATGTAAATTGCAGGAACAGATCTAGCTGAACACTGTGAGCAGGACGCACTGCACTAAATGTAAATAGTCTAGAAGATAACAGGAACGGATCTAGCTGAACACTGTGAGCAGGACGCACTGCACTAAATGTAAATAGCAGGAACGGATCTAGCTGAACACTATGAGCAGGACGCACTGCACTAAATGTAAATTGCAGGAACGGATCTAGCTGAACACTGTGAGCAGGACGCACTGCACTAATTGTAAATGGCAGGAACGGATCTAGCTGAACACTGTGAGCAGGACGCACTGCACTAAATGTAAATAGCAGGAACGGATCTAGCTGAACACTGTGAGCAGGACGCACTGCACTAAATGTAAATAGTCTAGAAGATAACAGGAACGGATCTAGCTGAACACTGTGAGCAGGACGCACTGCACTAAATGTAAATAGCAGGAACGGATCTAGCTGAACACTGTGAGCAGGACGCACTGCACTAAATGTAAATAGCAGGAACGGATCTAGCTGAACACTGTGAGCAGGACGCACTGCACTAAATGTAAATGGCAGGAACGGATCTAGCTGAACACTGTGAGCAGGACTCACTGCACTAAATGTAAATAGCAGGAACGGATCTAGCTGAACACTGTGAGCAGGACGCACTGCACTAAATGTAAATAACAGGAATGGATCTAGCTGAACACTGTGAGCAGGACGCACTGCACTAAATGTATATAGTCTAGATAGAAGATAACAGGAACGGATCTAGCTAAACTGAATACAGTGTATATATATATATGCAACACCTGGGATGCATATATATACACAATACACTGTAAGTGCAGCTAACTGACTGACTGTTCTGCCTAATCTATCTAACTCAAATCAAATGACACTGTCTCTCTCTCTCTCTATCTCTTAGCACACCGGAACACACACTACACAGGGCCGCCGTGCAGGCGGCCTTATATAGTGTGGGGCGTGTACTAAATCCCCTGAGCCATAATTGGCCAAAGCCACCCTGGCTTTGGCCAATTACAGCTCTCTCTACTGACGGCGCTGTGATTGGCCAAGCATGTGGGTCATAGTGCATGCTTGGCCAATCATCAGCCAGCAATGCACTGCGATGCCGCAGTGAATTATGGGCCGTGACGCGCCACACGAATTTGGCGCGAACGGCCCATATCGTTCGCAATTCGGCGAACGGGTGAACAGCCGATGTTCGAGTCGAACATGGGTTCGACTCGAACACGAAGCTCATCCCTAATGCTGAACCACCGTGATCCCCTGCAACTTGCATGTCAAGGCTGCCATCCGGCTGTCTGTGAGGACCATGTGTGGATAAGCCTAGTATTGGTCTACACAAGTTAGAGGATAAAGTAGTGAGCCACATATTTCTTCCAACCAGCTATCCGATTGTAATAACAGACTACAGTTCCCATGAGTTTGTGGCATTCTATTGAGATCTGTACTTGAATGCATTTGGACGTTTCTTCTTGTGCCACTACCTATTTAACAAAATGAATGCCCATCTAACCAGTAGCACAATGCTCTCATAAGAGAAAGTTTTGCAGGCATTGCAGGCACAAAGTTGCCAGTACTGTAAGGGAATGTATTTTTTTCTATTATCATTGATGCATTATTATCATTATTGTGTTCTGAGCTGAGACAAGGAAGTGAAGGGTCAGTGCACAGCTTTGGCACCGAAGGAGAGATAGAACTGTAACTGGGAAGGCAGTATGAAGTGAGCTAAATTTTCTTATCATCATTCTCTACATCCTCACACTGGTGTGCTGACATTGTATCTTACAATGAAATTCAGGTATAGCTCTACACAGAACATAACACCAACACTTACATATCAACAAAAAACAAAAATACATATTTAAAAAAGATACACACTTAAAGTGGATGTAAACCTGATTCATGAAATTTGAGCTGGCCACAAATATCTGTAGTGTTTTCTTATCTTTCTTCAAAGCACTATGTCCCGTAGCTTTCTGCTGCCCAGTAGCTCTGTTAACAGCCTGATAACTTCTGACAAGTTCTCCGAGATGGCAGCTAGAGCTCTGCGCATACCTTCCTTCATTTGCCAATGTGGAGTGGGGGTGTGTGCCTTTCCTCCAATCAGCTGTCTTGGTTGTATGCCAAGAATCGACTCTAAGTGCTGACCAGGAAGAGAAAATCTGTAACACGAAGAGTACTTTCTAAAGGATATATACAGCTGAAGACAGCGGATATGCATGTAAAACTTACGTAGGGAGATTTGGTTCATCACCATGTATCAGCTGAGGCTGTTCACTTCACTGGGTATATGTGAGGGTTTACATCCACTTTAAAGAGCTGCTGGCCACAGTATGTGCATGCATCTCCATCATCTTCCCTAAATGAAGCACCACCTGTGGCATGCTAGGGTAGGGATGCAGGAAGGAAGTACATCAGTGTGCATTACAGCAGAACTACAACAGGGTCGTAAGAGGACTGGTCCCAAATCAGATAAGAAGAGCTGAGATTTTCCTGGTCCCCAGAGCAGGAAATAATGATTCAGGTTACAGGAAGCAGACACTTTCTTGTTCAGTTATTTTTATTAAAGTTCCAATACAAATGCAGAAGGGAAAAGAATGCATTATAGCCACAGGTAATGTTCTCTAATGACAAAAGTATGCACACTAATACAGGGCATGTCATAATTAGGAAGTAGACACTCTAAATGAATGTATGTGTTTGCAAGGGCCCCGGATTGGCAAAGTATGTCAGCCACATTACAAATTTAAAATTTGGCTTTTGCCTAGAGTTGGGCTTTAAGGAAAGCTAAATGATGATAGTGAACAAAATGGATTACCGCTCATACTTTTTTATTGTAAATGTTGTGAGTAAGCAGCCATTTTCTTTCTTAAAGCAAACAGCCTTTGGAACATATACACTGTTTTTCTGTACAGCAATGTATGAGTAATCTATGATCACAGGGATATACACAAAACTGTGGGTTTGGGGAGAAGCATAAAATTTAGATTTGTTTGCCATATTTTGACAAACATACTGTCAGGTCACCTGAGGCTAGGTGACAGATGCACACCGTTGGGATCAGGGATGCACCGCAAGGTAGTAGACCCTACGGCTAACTGCTGCGGATAGGAGTCAGGGTGGTAAGGAAGGCAGGGCCGCTGGAACACCAACACGGATCCCACCAGGGTTAGAGCGTAAGATTCCCTAGGGCGTGGAGTCTAAGAGCCAGCAGGTGTTCACCAGAGCCTCTAGTGGTGAGGATGGACTGGGCTGCAACTGGATTCAGGTCGCGACCCCCAGGGTCCACTAGCTCATGCCCACAGTAGGCAATAGGAGGATAGGGATAGTAAGGGAATAAGCCAAGGTCGGGGCCACAAGCAGATAAGGACAACAGGGACACGCCAAAGGTTCAGGGTCACAGGCAAACAGGAATAGTTGGGGACACACCAAAAGGTCAGGGTCACGAGCAGACAGGAATAGTTGAGAACTCGCCAAGGTCAGTAACAGAACACAAACGTAGAGCACACGGCAGGCAGGAAACAGGAAGCCAAACACACAAACGTTGATCAGCAGGGCTGGCCTGCAGTGCACCAATTAATATAGAGTTCTTTGATAGGAGCTGGGGTGGAGCCATGCTAGAGGAGAGATTATAAAAGCAGTCAGGTGAGTGTCGGCTGGTCTCTAGAGATGAACACATGGTGATAGGTAAGCTGACAGACAAACTCTATTGCATAACCATGACACATACAGTATCTCACAAAAGTGAGTACACCCTTCACATTTTTGTAAATATTTTATTATATTTTTTTATGCGACAACACTGAAGAAATGACACTTTGCAACAATGTAAAGTAGAGAGTGTACAACTTGTATAACAGTGTAAATTTGCTGTCCCCTCAAAATAACTTAACACACAGCCATTAATGTCTAAACCGCTGGCAACAAAAGTGAGTACACCTCTAAGTGAAAATGTCCAAATTGGGCCCAAAGTGTCAATATTTCGTGTGGCCACCATTACTTTCCAGCACTAAGAAATAAATATACATATACAAAGTGCAGTGCTAATATTGTAGTGACTCTAATATCAACAAAATTGTGCAAATAAAATTACAAAAAATACAATAATCATAATCTCCTGTTACATAAAGTTCTGTTGTGAATAAAAATATATGTGACTTCTTGAGTGCTGTAAACCGTTTGTATCATTCACCACCGTTATTCTCTTATAGACAATGCTTGATTGTGCACCCTCCACCAGCTGTTATACCTGCTCATATTTATTCTTTGTATAGTGAGGTGAATTCACTAATAGTGTACAGCTGCTGGCACTTGTTGATATATTTATGAACAGTATTGTGTATTTGTTAATTTGCACCTAGCACTTCAGGAAAGTTAGGGGTGGCACTGATTGTTATATATACATAATTTTCCAGCACCGCCTTGACCCTCTTGGGCATGGAGTTCACCATAGTTTCACAGGTTGCCACTGGAGTCCTCTTCCACTCCTCCATGACGACATCACAGAGCAGGTGGATGTTAGAGACCTTGCGCTCCTGTCACCTTTCGTTTGAGGGTGCCCCACAGATGCTCAATAGGGTTTAGGTCTGGAGACATGCTTTGCCAGTCCATCACCTTTACCCTCAGCTTCTTTAGCAAGGCAGTGGGCATCTTGGAGGTGTGTTTGGGGTCGTTATCATGTTGGAATACTGCCCTGCGGCCCAGTCTCCGAAGGGAGGGGATCATGCTCTGCTTCAGTATGTTACAGTACATGTTGGCATTCATGGTTCCCTTAATGAACTGTAGCTCCCTAGTGCTGGCAGCTCTCATGCAGCCCCGACCATGACACTCCCACCACCATGCTTGACTCTAGGTAAGACACACTTGTCTTTGTACGCCTCACCTGGTTACCGCGACACATGCTTGACACCATCTGCACCAAATAAGTTTATCTCTTAGTCTCATCAGACCACAGGACATGGTTCCAGTAATCCATGTCCTTAGTCTGCTTGTATTCAGCAAACTGTTTGCGGGCTTTCTTGTGCATCATCTTTAGGAGAGGCTTTCTTCTGGGACAACACCCATACAGACCAATTTGATGCAGTGTGCGGCGTATGGTCTAAGCACTGACGGGCTGACCCCCCACCCCTTCAACCTCTGCAGTAATGCTGGCAGCACTCATACATCTATTTCCCGAAGACAACCTCTGGATATGATGCTGAGCACGTGCACTCAACTTCTTTGGTCGACCATGGCAAGGCCTGCTCTGAATGGAACCTGTCCTGTTAAACTGCTGTATGGTCTTGGCCACCATGCTGCAGCTCAGTTTCAGGGTCTTGGCAATCTTCTTATAGCCTAGGCCATCTTTATGTAGAGCAACAATTCTTTTTTTCAGATCCGCAGAGAGTCCTTTGCCATGAGGTGCCATGTTGAACTTCCAGTGACCAGTATGAGAGAGTGAGAGTGATAACACCAAATTTAACACACCTGCTCCCCATTCACACCTGAGACATTGTAACAATAACGAGTCACATGACACCGAGGAGGGAAAATGGCTAATTGGGCACAATTTGGACATTTTCACTTAGGGGTGTACTCACTTTTGTTGACAGCGGTTTAGACATTAATGGCTTTGTGTTGAGTTATTTTGAGGGGACAGCAAAATTACACTGTTACACAAGCTGTACACTCACTACTTTACATTGTAGCAAAGTGTCATTTCTTCAGTGTTGTCACATGAAAAGATATAATAAAATATTTACAAAAATGTGAGGGGTGTACGCACTGTTGTGAGATACTGTATATAACCTGCCAAAATCAATTTTAAAGAAATAAATTCTCAAATTATATTGTGTTTATTTTGTTATCTTTTTTTCACAGATAATGTTGGAAAGAACCAAGGAAGAGATCAATCTAAACTGAGACAAACAGTCAGACACTAAGGACTGAATGGGGAAATAAAATGGCATAGCCCATTGCCAAATGGGTGCCAAATGTGGTAATGGGCTACTGGGAGGAGCAGAACATCTGGGCCAATAATCCCTTTGCTAAAAACATTATCTTTTATAGGCGCTACATTGATGACATCCTGCTCATCTGGGATAGCCCCTAGACGTGTTCTCCTCCTTTGTTGCCCACTGTGATGTGAACACTTTGGGTTTTACATTTACTTATGTCATTGATCCTGATAAAATAATCTTTTTGAATTTGTTGTCCCATGATGGCAATATTATCACCACCAGTAATCAGACAAAGCCAACAGGGGGCAACTCCTATCTCCACTATTCCAGCTGCCATCACCATGCAACAACATTCCCCGCTGATAAGGCAGTACAGCCAGCCCTGTTGTACCAGGCCTGGACCTCATAAACTCCACAGGGAGGTCCGGTTAGCTCTACAGTTCATTTCTAGCTTAAAATAGAAAATAGGACTTTATAACACACAGTCCCACACCCACTTGATAGCCAGGGAATATAGTAATTTCCTGGGCCCCCTCAGGTCAATAGAGGGGCCCAGGAGGTGAGAGCAGACGAGGGACTTTTTCACCATTTTGAGAGCTGCCAGCACTAGGGAGCTTTTTTGATACCTGAATGGCAGTTTCTCCGTCTATTATTCTTATCACAGAACTATAGAACTATTATTTACCACGATTTCCATTGAGGTCCTGAGTGCTGTGTATGTGTTCTTTGATCTGGATTCAGCTACAGAGTGTCGAGGGGTACCAGGCATATAACACTCCTAGAAATTTCCTATCTGCTGAAGGTTTTTAGCCACCAGGCTTTTTAAGAACAAATATCGGCAGTGTTGGTGGTGAGACAGATGAGTATTTAATGCTTTCTTTGCAAAGTGGCTTATTTAATCTTTTACCAATTTAACATGGTGTTGGATGCTATGTTGTAGTTAACTATATTAATGCCCCGTACACACGGTCGGATTTTCCGATGGAAAATGTCTGATCGGAGCGTGTTGTCGGAAATTCCGACCGTGTGTGGGCTCCATCGGACATTTTCCATCGGATTTTCCGACACACAAAGTTGGAGAGCAGGAGATAAAATTTTCCGACAACAAAATCCGTTGTCGGAAATTCTGATCGTGTGTACACAAATCCGACGGACAAAGTGCCACGCATGCTCAGAATAAATAAAGATATGAAAGCTATTGGCCACTACCCCGTTTATAGTCCCGACGTACGTGTTTTACGTCACCGCGTTCAGAACGATCGGATTTTCCGACAACTTTGTGTGACCGTGTGTATGTAAGACAAGTTTGAGCCAGCATCCGTCGGAAAAAAATCCATGGATTTTGTTGTCGGAATGTCCGAACAAAGTCCGACCGTGTGTACGCCCTATAAGACTGTTATTACAGGTTTGCCTTCCAGCTACATATCTGGAATAGAGTGAACATTTCTGAATAGTTTAAGCGTTGCTCACAAAATAGACACATACTAAGCATACAATACCCACCCTAACTATATTTATTATAACAAATTTTTCATACCTGTGCAAACAGTCACTAGTAAAATATGTGAAAAAAAAAAAAAAATATATATATATATATATATATATATATATATATATATATATATATATATAAAAGAAAGAACACTTTTTAATCAGAGTATAGCATCAAGTCAATGAAACTCCTGGGGTTTTGATCTGGTCAGTTAAGTAGCAGGGGGGGGGTGTTAATCAGTTTCAGCTGCTTTAGTGTTAATAAAATTAACAACAGGTGCACTAGATGGGCAACAATGAGACAACCTCCAAAACAGGAATGGTTTTACTGGTGGAGTCCACTGACATTGCCTACTCATCTTGTCTGACTGTTTTTCACTAGTTTTGCATTTGGCTAGTGTCTGTGTCACAACTAGTAGCATGAAGCGATACCTGGACCCTATAGAGGTTGCACAGGCAGTCCAATTCCTCCAGGACGGCACATCAATACGTGCCATTGCCAGGAGGTTTGCTGTGTCTCCTAGCACAGTCTCCTAGCACAGTCAAAAGAGCAGGGAGGAGATTCCAGGAGACATGCGGTTGCTCTAGGAGAGCTGGACAGGGCTGTAGAAGGTCCTTAACCAATCAGCAGGACTGGTATTTGCTCCTTTGTGCAAGGCGGAACAGGATGAGACCTGCCAGAGCCCTACAAAATAACCTCCAAAAGGCCTTTGGTGTGAATATCTCTGACCAAACATCTTCATGAGGGTAGCGACTAAGGCTATTGCCGAAACGCGTCAGATTAATTGTTTTATTGTCACTCTGATGTACCAAGAAAAGACACTTCAAGGATTACAGTTCTGCCGGCTCTTCTTACTACTATCTTCATGAGGGTGGCCTGAGGACCCTGTGTTCACTGCCCGGTTTGCATTTACCATTGAACACCACAATCCTCCACTGGCACCCTGTGCTTTTCACAAATAAGAGCAGGTTCACCCTGAGCACATGTGACAGACATGAAAGTGTCTGGAGAAGCCGTGGAGATTGTTATGCTGCCTGTAACATTGTTCAGCATGACTGGTTTGGTGGTGGGTCAGTGATGGCCTGGGGATGCATATTCATGGAAGGACGCACAAATCTCTACAGGCTAGATAATGGCACCCTGACTGCCATTAGGTATCGGGATGAAATCCTTGGACCCATTGTCAGACCCTACGCTGGTGCAGTGGGTCTTGGGTTCCAAAATACTTTGCTATGGCCCACCAGAGCTTTACGGTGGGTCTTAGGGTCTGGGTCATTGAACAGATCCCTAGGTCCCTCCTGGCTGCTGAGAGATTTAAGAAACTCTGCGCTCGTGAGACCTACTGGATCTACACCTTGGATGTACTTTCGCCAGGAGGTATAAACGAGAGCATTGAGATTGCTACTATCTTGAATATACCATCCAGTGTTGCTTTTTTGGATCTAGGGCTCCAGCCCTGTTCCCACACATTCTAACTATTTAATCTGTACCCACAGGTTGGTCTTTTCTTTGACTTTCCCTTTCTGAGTGGGTGGCGGGCTGGTGTAAGTATAGACTATACATTGTTCCGTACAGTCCCAATTTACCTTGTCATAATGTAATAGTTTTTTTTCCTTCCCCTCTATTTAATTTTCTATATTTTAACTTATATTTTTTATTCATTTACCATACTACCCATATGAGTCTGCACTGCACTATGCATGACCCTTATGCACACACTGTACGTTCAAAATGAGTACTTCCATAGATACCATTGAATGGCCCCCACGCTCGCCTGACCTAAATCCAATAGAACACCTCTGGGACATTATGTTTCGGTCCATCCGACGTCACTAGGTTTTACTTCAGTCTGTTCAGGAGCTCATTGATGCCCTGGTCCAGATCTGGGAGGAAATATCCCAGGACACCATCCGTCGTCTCATTAAGAGCATGCCTCGACATTGTCAGGCATGCATACAAGCACGTGGGGGCCATAGAAACTACTGAGTACCATTTTGAGTTGCTACAATGAAGTTTCAGCAAAATGGACTAGCCTGCTGCATCATTTTTTCACTTTCATTTTTGGGGTTTCTTTGAATTATGCCCTCTGTAGGTTGATAATTTTCATTTCCATCAAACAATGTGGCATCCTTTAGTTCCTAACACAATTCCCAGTCCATATCAGTATAGATATCCAGCATGATATTTTCCCCATTGAGATCTGATGTGTTTTCAAAGTGTTCCTTTAATTTTTTTGAGCAGTGTGTATATATATATATATATATATATATATATATATATATATATATATTGTATATAGTAGATAGCTAGATGGATAGATAGATATAAAATCTATCTATCTATCTATCTGAAACGTACTTCTAGTCAGCACATACCAGAGCTTACATAAACACTTGCACTGTCTGTATGGATGTGCTTTGTGACTGGCATTATTCTACCCATACAATACCTCGTCCCTTTCTTCTATATCAGGCTGTATAGTCAGTTATGGATGTTTTCACCAGATGGACATAAATAGAAAGCAGACATGACTAATAACAAGCTCAGATGTATGTGGAGCTGCATTCACTTCTTTTGTTCAGACAGACTCAGCAGGTGCTATTCACTAAGACAGGCAACTATACATTTTTTCCTTTTATCTATATTCACTGGCTAAGTAATTTGTATCCCAGGTGTCTAAGTTCAGATGCTGCTAAAAGTGACTAATAAAACTTTAGAGTTGATTTTTCTAGTACAGATTCTTTTGTTATTATTATTATTATTATTATTATTATTGTTATTATTATTAATATTACAATACAGCATTTAGATGGGCTCCTTCACATGGGCTATTAGGACTAGTCTGTGAATTCTGGTGAGAATAATCAGCAGGTTCTTGCAGCTGTAATCATGAGTGCTTAAGCTTAGATGCTGCCCATGTGAATGAGTGACAAGCTGACAGCAGCCATGGGCTGTCTGCAGGTAAATGCACATGGAGCCATCATCTGCAGTTAGGGATGGATGATTGCTGCTGGACACAAAAAGATGCATCCAGGTTGGGACCCCTAACTGTAGGTAACAACTCCATATGCATATATATGCAAACAGCATTTACTTCCCTCAGCTTGTCATTGATTTAGGCTTCATGGACACAAGGCCTACATTTACCGCTGCGTTTTCCTGCAGCCAGCAGTCAAAATATTCCTATCCTGAATAAGATTCTTCCATGTTTAGGAGAGGGAGTTTTAACCTCACCTAAATGCAGCAGCTCCTAAACTCTTCTAAAAGCCTAGCTTTGGCAAAAAAAAACAGCAAAAGCTCCTAAACGTGGGTTTAGGAGCTGCTAGTGTACTGTACATGAAGACTTAGGCCCCTTTCACACGAGGCGGGCTCCGTTTCTACGGAGCCCGCCTCGGTCCGCCAGCTTAGCGGGAGATTTGTCCGTTAATCTCCGCTGAGCCGGCGGATGACAGGTCCCTCTCTGCTCACTGAGCGGGGAGGGGCTTGTCAGGCGCCGCTGCCGCCTATGGAGGGATCGGACGAAAACGGACAGCATGTCCGTTTTCGTCAGATCTCACCCGATCCGATCCGCCAGCGACAGATCTGGACGTAGAGCCATACGTCTGCTTTTAGTGGATCGGACGGGGTCGGATGTCAGCGGACATGGCTCCGCTGATATCCGCTCCATAGGCTAACATTGAACGCCCGTTCAGGTCCGCCGTCAAAACTGACAGGCGGACCTGAACGGTCCGATCGTGTGAAAGGGGCCTAATACAGGCTGAGAGGCCGACACTGTTTGCATACACCTGTCATCTGCTGATTCTTTAAGCTGGAATCTGGTGTATACCCCTAATCACTCATGTGAAGGAAGCCTTATAGTTTTATGCAGTGCATTACAAAATAAAGAGACAGTATAGCTACTATACAATTCAATACAATACAATACAATGTAAAGTGTTCAAGATTTCTTCAAAAAACTTGGATACAGTGAGCCAAAATTATTTTGTTTTCTTTTTTTTTTCATATTGTGGTATACATTAAAAAGCAACACACCCTAATGCCCCTCACACACAAACAAAAGAAAAAAAAACAAGCCCAGCACCTAGCAGTACAAGACCCTCTGGCATTTACCTTTTTTTTCTTGTTTAATGCTTTTATTCAATTTAAGGTCACGTATCAGTTGAGTCATTCTAAAAATGTGACTATTGTTCGTTCAGAATTACTGTAGGCAATAAAAGAATTACAGGTTCAAGTTCTTGTCTTTGTCTGTGTAGTACATCTCAGCATAATGTGAAGCATCAGTGGAAAGGTAAAGGAGGATAGCAAATCAGTAATTATGGAGAAGTGGGGACAGGACTGAGGATTATTGTATGGTATAAGAAGAGGAGAGGGGGACCCATTAAAATGTTTTAAACCATTAAGTGAGGTAGGGTAGATGTTGTATTGTTCTATACAATGTATATCAATATACATGTATATATCAATATACAATGTATATATTTTTATATTGTTTTGTGGGAATGAAGGCCCATAGGGAAGTGAGTCTTGACTGATGGGAGCATGGCTCAGTAAATGGGCGTGCACATAAGCAGCAGGTTAAAAGCAGCTTTAGATGATTGGCTAATTAGGCATGGGGTGAGGGGGTAGGTGAACTCTATTAAAGTCTACACTGAGCTAAAATCTTCACTGATGTGAGGAACCAAGAACCAGCTTCAGGCTGGGTTCAAACTAGTGCGAATTAGATGCAACTTTCCCCGCATCCAATTCGCATGACAGGAAATTGTGACCGGCTCTCTATTTAGCTGCTTCACACATCTCCGGAGCGGCTTCAGTGCAAATTACACAGGAGTCCTCTGCGTCTTCTGGTCTGTTTCAGGTCCGAATTCAGCCAAAAATTCGGACTGAAATCGCCACATCCGGAATCAGTGTGGATCCAGCCTCAGAAGGATTAACCACCCCCTTTGTTTAAGGTTGATTGTCACAGTTTTCTAGGCGGCTTGACCTTGTCAGAGTTAAATGCTCCTTTAATGGGCTATGCCCTTGAGTGAAAGTTGGGTCAGTCTAATGTCTGTCTGGCATTCATGGTAAGGACAAGCCTTTTAGACTAGGTCAAGGTTATGTTCAAGCATGTTCACAGTATAACTGTGGCACTGGTTTAGTATTTATGTTGGAAATTATTTATGTTGGAAATTTCAAATAAAGCTGTGGCCTTGTTCTTTCCAACCTAATCGGTCTATGTGTCTGGTTCAGGAAAGATTACTAGTTAACATAGTTGTTGCATTAAGCCTATGCTCCTTAGCAGTAACGTGTATGGGATACTGACAATTAATCCGTCAGGAGTGAAAAGAGAAGTATAGGTTGTTTATTTTTCAAGAATCATAATTACCTAGGTGGATGCAGCATCGGTCCGATCCTGCACCTGTTCCCCGCTGGCTCTAAGACTGAGAACTGACTAATCAAACACCGCTGATCACTCGGTTCTCAAAGAGCTGATGACTGTCAGTCACCGCTGCTCTGTCCCCCCCCCCCCGCGCGCGCGTGCTCACTGGAGTGCTGGGCTGTGGAGAGGGTGGGAGTGCTAGCTCAGCCTCTCAGTGGCTCACAGAAAGGCTGATCCAGGTGCCAATCCAGGGCTGTGGGTGGCTCCCAACCATATTATCGCAATCTTTCCCCAGCCTGGACCAGCTCTGTTATGTCAGCCAACAGCGGCTCCTACTGAAAATGGGTCACAGGACTGCAGAAGGAGCTGCACTCCTGAGATCCACAGGAGAAGTACAGCCAAACAAGCTTTGGCTGTACTTCTCCTTTAACAATTATCCAGTAAAAGGGTGCACAATCTTTTCTTGCAACAGTGGGTACTAATCAGAACTATTTATTTGGCCTACCTCTTAAAGCTCCCCTTTAGGGAGAAGGGAATCTTTATTTATTTTGGTCAATTTTATTTTTATTTCAAAGTTTAAAAACTGATGTTTTATATCTTCTTTTTATCATTTAAATTAAAACCTTATTTACCAAACAGAGTACATCTATTTTGATACTCAGCCTGATAAGCACTCTTGGCTTTCTAAAAAAAAAAAATGCCCAGTAGTGCCAGCATGTTTGCTTGAATTCTAAACAAAATGACGTAAGACATTTCAGTCTTTGCTAGAAAACATTAAAGGAAATGTATTTCTCTTCTGAGTTATTTAGGTCTACTAATAGCAATGCAACTATAGGTAAGATTTGTCATAGAGGATACAGCTTGTACAGGACTTGCCATCTTTTGGTTGTAGCTGATAAATATGTCAAGTTTATTGGCAGTATTTCATATCGATCAGATTCTCAGTTTACTGATGATCTTTTTTCACCAGGCCAATAAATTCAACTGTGCATTTGGAATAATCCCAGAATGTCTATTATATAGCTATGAAAAGTTTTAGACTACAGTTTTTAAATAAAACATATTGTGTATTTAGTTTTCAGCTAAATAACATACCAGAGTTTCAGTGAAAATGTATGTATGTGTAGGGAAAGTGTAGTTAATAAGAGAACCCTAATGGATACGTTTTGCATTTAGTAAATGTATTCAAGCCTGATATATCCAGTAGTTTTAAAGCTGTGGAAAATCAATCTGCAATAAATAAAACTTTTTTGTAGAGTGGTAAAGTCTAAAAGCTTAAATATTTTTTATGTTTTATTGAAATAGCAGTGCAGGAATAAAACAAAAATCTGAAACAAAGAGTATTATTAGTATTATTTCAGTACTTTGAATCAATACAATAAAATAAAAACCTAAAAGATAATCACTTTGGACCCTAGCTTACTGATCATTTACCTGGGCACCAGTGACTTCACTCAGCCCCTTTGCCTTCGGTCGGAAGAGATGAGGATCCCAAATCTCATGTGAATGCTCTCTGTACTGTACTTCCTGTCATTAATACAGTAAGTAAATGGGATGTGACCTTTTCTTACTCTATCTTAAACTACAAAAATGCCTTTCCTTATATTCTGATTCCCTGGTCCAGGTCAGAGACTCAGCAAGTATTAAACACAGGGGGTCAGCATAGTAGCCAGGCCTCTAGCATTTTCAGAAGGAGGCCAGTAATCTGACTGTGAAATGTGGAAAATGTATGTAAATCAAAAGATTGGCTTTACAGAATTGTATATAATTTAGTAGTTGTGCTGCCACAGCCTTTTTTCTTTATTGTGCTTGGTACAGTATGTTCACCTGCTCCCCACTCCTATTTTGTGTTAGACGGTATAGTCCCCTTTTAGACACTGTCTGCTTCTCCATACTATTTCTTACTTTTGTTTTTACTCTCATGGTGTAAAGGAGCTACCTCTATAGAATTAGAAGATATATTGGTCAGTAATGCTTATTCATCTTCAAGAAATGGCCAGAAAACACTCTTATAATATACCAAGCCTGAAAAAAAATACATCTGAGTAAGCAAGTTACCATACCGTCTGCACAGACTGGGTCTCGGGAGGCTATGTCTATTGGATAAAGCAACCTTGTAAATCTGATCAACGGGTATAACAAAAAACCCTCTTTGGGTCTCCTCTGGATGGGTCTGCACCTGAGTAACAACTGATATGTTAACCTTCTGGGCAGGCAAGGAACCCCTTGGGAACTATTCCCTTCCTTGGAAAACATTTAAGGCCATCACCAGAGGCTCCTACATTACCGATATAGCTAGTCATTGACACTCCCATTATGCTCAATGAGCTGCCTAAGAGAACCCACTGCTTTTAGTTGCTAAGGAACACTGTGATACTACCTCAGAAGCCAAAAGGGTAAGGGTAGTGACCTACTTAATTTATACTCTGTTGACCTGGTCCAGAAGAAACTGCTCTCTCAGGCAGCAGTGCTTCACGAACATAGTGGTAAGAATGGTAAGGTCTTTCCTTCTTGACCCATATGGATTTTCCCACTACTGAGATTTTCTACATTAAGACTGAAATAGGGAATTGAATGTCTGACCCATTAGAAATAAATGCTACCTTTCTATGATTCTTTGGAACCTCATACTCTACTAAGTCCTGGTTGCTGTATCCGAGTTAAAACGTGTTTGGGAAGGAATAACGTTGCCTAGTTTGGCCCAGGAAAAACATGACTCTTTAGAGGCTCCACATACAGAGCAGGAAATTAGGTCTGCAATACTTCCCTTTACCGCTAATAAAATCCCTGTTTCGATGGTATGCCATTCAAAATGTATAAAACCCATTCTGAACAACTTGCCGCTACAACTCTACATTAAGGCTCTGGACAAGGGGGAGCTATCTAATTCTATGAAAATAATGATAAGTGGTGCAGCGCTGATCCTCACTAAACAACCATGTGTAAAAAGGTGAATAAAAATCCAAGTGACGAATAAAACTAATCATAAACCAAAGTGGAGGAATGGAGGTGAAGCCAGATCACGTGGCAGCAAGTGGCAAATATAAAAATAAGTAGTGTTAAAAATCGGTGAGGGTAAAATAAGGACTCTAGACAATAAAGTGCATCTAAAGATAAAATGATGATATCATAGGCGAGCATAAAGGGATAAAAGAAAATAATATGCACTGTGTGCAAATGACGCTGGGAAAGTGACAGTGTGCAATAAACATAAGCAATCATATAATATCATAAACAAACATGTATGGATAGGAAGAAATAATATACACTGTGTGCAAATGACGTTGATAAAGTGACAGTGTGCAATGGACATAAACAATCATATGGGTCTGGACCCCATATTAGTAAGTGACAAAGGTGAAAACAACATCCATCAGAGTGGGTGAAAACAAAATATTAATTAATAAATGTCCCAAACATTTAAGGTGCAAACGGTGCTCTAATACACAGAGTCCTATAGAGCCAATAGACATCAGCAGGCCAGTGCGAACGTCTCGCACTGTCAGCAGAGGAGGATGACAGCAGATTTGGTAGGCTAGGAGCCGCTATAAATCAGCTGACAGCACACATCGCTGCATACCATATACATTGGTTGTACCGCGCGGCCCCAAGAAAATGGCCGCCGTAATACATTACATTGGACTTTGGGAAAATGGCCGCCCATTGCCGCCCATATTAGATTATTTAAGGACATGTCTTAAGCCTGTATGCATCCCCTGATGAAGTCATGTGTGGTGTGACGTCACGCGTAGGGACGACACAGGCTACAGAGACTGCCAGAGGCTTATGAGCTCGCTGCTCGTTGGATAACGCTGTTTTTAATATTTGATGTGAGTACCCTATCTACTCTTCTTTAATAAAAGTGATTGATTTAAACGGTATTTCACTATTGGGATCCTTCCTGCTTTTCATATACTCCCCCCCCTGCACCACACCTGAGGGATTACATCCCGGACCCAGGACCATGAGGGACGTGCTGGAGCCCCCTAAGTGGACACCCCAAAGGCTTATCTGACCATATGCGCATGCCCTATTACCCTAAGGTAAGGGGCCACTACTCACTTGTGTGTTTGTACACGAAGACACTTGTGATGTTACCCACGCCGAGCACATTTATTACAACGGCCGCATGCTAAACCGTTGCTGTCACCCATTTCAGCCCTGTTAAGGACTCTGTGTATTAGAGCACCGTTTGCACCTTAAATGTTTGGGACATTTATTAATTAATATTTTGTTTTCACCCACTCTGATGGATGTTGTTTGCACCTTTGTCACTTACTAATATGGGGTCCAGACCCATATGATTGTTTATGTCCATTGCACACTGTCACTTTATCAACGTCATTTGCACACAGTGTATATTATTTCCTCCTATCCATACATGTTTGTTTATGATATTATATGATTGCTTATGTTTATTGCACACTGTCACTTTCCCAGCGTCATTTGCACACAGTGCATATTATTTTCTTTTATCCCTTTATGCTCGCCTATGATATCATCATTTTATCTTTAGATGCACTTTATTGTCTAGAGTCCTTATTTTACCCTCACCGATTTTTAACACTACTTATTTTTATATTTGCCACTTGCTGCCACGTGATCTGGCTTCACCTCCATTCCTCCACTTTGGTTTATGATTAGTTTTATTCGTCACTTGGATTTTTATTCATCTTTTTACACATGGTTGTTTAGTGAGGATCAGCGCTGCAGCACTTATCATTATTTTTATATTTTTATACTTTACTCTGTAGATCAGGTGTGTACCCGTATCGGTGCTAGCAGCTTTTCCTATCTCAGCCTCTTTCCATATTTGATAGGGCGGGAATAATTTTATATTTTTATCTAATTCTATGAATAAGGCAATGATAGCACTTACCTTTCAGCCTGTGAAAAATAGCAATGTTCTTCGCTGTCTCCTTACTGATTGGTAACATCAAAATTTTAAACAAGATTTTAGCCGTCAGGCTGGCTTTGGTAATACCATCCTTCATAGACCATGACCATTTCGGCTTTTTGCCTGGGAAAAATATCCACAGTAACATCTATATGAACATCTACAATGCTTGGCAATTGCAATGTCCTGGTCTATTGAAATCCTTGGACATTATGAAAGCATTTGATAGGGTCTATTGGAACTTCTCGTGGGAAACTTTGTGTATGATGGTGATAGGTCCATCCTTAATTTCATGGGTTAAAGTGGCTCTAAAGGCAAAAATGTTTTACTTTATTAAGTTCTGTGCCATAAGTTAAAACACATCCAATGCCTGCTTCCCCCAGCCATCCCTAAACACTTACCTGATTCCTCTCTCGATCTAGAGCTGCCATGTGTGCAGCAGCACTGCTCCTCTCTTCCTGCATTCACAGGAGTCTTTGAGACCTGTGTAGAATGCCAAAACATGACTACATTTTATTAGATGCAGTCACTGGTCATGTATTCAAGCATCTGCAGGTGTTGCAGCTGCTTAAATACAATAGCCAGCAGTGGAGATTCCTCCATCCATGCTGTTTAGCATGGATGGAGAAATTTTTTTAGATTTCTCTTGCTTTGCACAAGGGTCGAAGAAAGAAATCTATACATGTCCAGTATGACTACCCTAAAACTCATAAAACCAGATTTTACCAGTAACAGATGTGAAACACTATTTGACCTTCAGTGGGATTTATGGCTTATAGCACTGTATTTTGGTGCACAGCTGGTGCTGTTTATACACAGTGTGTGCAGGCAGTGTTTAGAACCACTGGTAAAAATCTTCTGATTCTTTGTGGCAGTCACCCTTGTGCAGCCATGTGAATGTAGTATATATTTAGATTACTACACATTCATTGGCAGTGTTCCTAATGCCCCGTACACACGATCGGACTTTCTGGCATACTTGGTCCGGCACACTTTCTGATAGACTTTGTCCTCCAGGTGCGCCGGACTTTAAAACGGACGGACTTGCCCACACACGACCGGACTTTCCGGCGGGCTAAGTCCGCCCGTCTTTCCGATGGACTTTCGCCGGAGTTACGGCGGACTTTCAGAATGAACGGACTTGCCCACACACGGACAAGTCCGTTCATTTTGAACGTGACTCGGGTGCGACAGGACTAGAAAAGGAAGTCAATCTTGCCGCTTTTATCGCCGAGATTGACACCTTGCGAGCCCCGTCACGGTGCATACCAGGCCCCTAGGTCTGGTATGGATTATAAAGGGAAACCCCCTACGCCGAAAAAAACGGCGTGGGGTCCCCCCTAAAACCCATACCAGACCCCGATCCGAGCACACAGCCCGGCCGGTCAGGAAAGGGGATGGGGACGAGCGAGCGCCCCCCCTCCTGAACCGTACCAGGCCGCATGCCCTCAACATGGGGGGTGGGTGCTTTGGGGGAGGGGGGCGCCCTGCGGGGCCCCCCACCCCAAAGCACCTTGTCCCCATGTTGATGAGGACAAGGGCCTCTCCCCGTCAACCCTGGCCGTTGGTTGTCGGGGTCTGCGGGCGGGGGGCTTATCGGAATCCGGGAGCCCCCTATAATAAGAGGGCCCGCAGATCCCGGCCCCCACCCTATGTGAATGAGTATGGGTTACATGGTACCCCTACCCATTCACCTAGGGAAAAAGTGTCAATAATAAAACACACTACACAGGTTTTTAAAATAATTTATTAAACAGCTCCGGGGGGATCTTCCTCCAGCTTCGGGGGTCTTCTTCCGGCTTTGGGGGTCCCTCCGGTTCCTCTTCTCCCGGCGTCCGGTTGGTTCTTCTCCGCTCTCTCCGGCCTCTTCTCCCAGTGTTCCAGGTCTTTGGCCGGCTCCTCCGCTGTCTTCAGGCAGCTCTCTTGCCAGCGGAGGTCTGGACTTCTGGGCTTCTTGTCTTCTCTTCTCTTCTCCAGATGTTGACACAAAGCTCTCCCGGGCTGGACTGCTCTCTGAGGGCTCTGTTGTGACTTATATAGGCGGAGACCCCGCCCCCTTATGATGTCACAGTCCCTGGGCATGCTGGGACTGTGACGTTTTAGGGGGCGTGGTCAACATCACCCAGTGACAAAGTATGCCGGAAAGTCCGACCGTGTGTACGCGGCATAACACTTTTAGTATCCATTCACACAGGCATTATGGCATTGTCCAACTCCACCTATCGTAGCAGGAGATCTGATGACATAAATTCCTGCTGAGATGGATCTGAAAAGGAATGAATGTCACATATGTGACTATGTGACATCCATTTTCATTCTGATTTTACTCCATTTCCTACAGAAAACAGATCTACATTCACCAACATCCATTCACCTTTATTTCATTAACAAACATATAACATAACACAAAAGGTTTTTTTTAACCAATTCAATACCAGGCGCTTTCCCCCCCCTTTCTGCCCAAGCCAATTTTCAGCTTTCAGCGCTGTCACTTTTTAACCACTTGCCGACCGCCTCACGCCTATATACGTGAGCAGGTCGGCACGGGCAGGCAAAATCACGTACCTAGTACGTGATGCCTTCCCGCGGGCGGGGGGTCCAATCGGACCCCCCCCCGGTGCCCTGAGTGGTCGGCTCTCGTTCGCGGGCGATTAGGGGTCAGGGGGAGGCCATCCATTGATGGCCACCCCCTCCCGATCGCTCCCACGAATCGAATGCTTCCTCTCCCTCTGTAATGTAAACAGAGGGAGAGGAAGTGATGTCATCTCTCACGGAGCCGGTCTTTTTGATCCGACGCCGAGGAGAGAAGACATCCAAGTAAGTGCACCAACACCACACGTTCAGTAGAACACGCCAGGCACACTTTTCACCCCCCTGTCACCCCCCGATCACCCCCCGATCACCCCCCTGTACCCACTGTCACTCTGACACCAATAGCAGTTTTTTTTTTTTTTTTGCATTGGTGTCAGTTTGTCAGTTATAAGTGTTAGGGCTGTTAGGGTAGCCCCCTTTAGGTCTAGGGTACCCCCCCTTAGGTCCAGGGTACCCCCTAACCCCCCCTAATAAAAGTTAACCCCTTGATTACCCCCCGTCACCAGTGTTGCTAAGCGATCGTTTTTCTGATCGCTGTATTAGTGACACAGGTGACGCTAGTTTAGGGAGGTAAGTATATAGGTTCGCTGTCAGTGTTTTATAGCGACAGGGACCCCCATATACTACCTGCTAAAGGTTTTAACCCCCTGATTGCCCCCTAGTTAACCCTTTCACCAGCGATCACCGTATAAGTGTTACGGGTGACGCTGGTTAGATAGTTTGTTTTTTGTAGTTTATTATAGTTTATTACAGTTTATTACAGTTTATTATAGTTTTAGGGCACCCGCCGTTTATTACCCTATAAAGGTTTAACCCCCTAATTGCCCGGCGGTGATAGAAGTTAAGTTTTTAGGATCAAATAAGGTCTGCGTCGCCCCAGGCAGCGTCAGGTTAGCGCCAGTACCGCTAAAACCCACGCACGCAGCATACACCTCCCTTAGTGCTATAGTATCTGAACGGATCGATATCTGATCCGATCAGATCTATACTCCCCAGAAGTTTAGGGTTCCCTGAAACGCAGTGTTAGCGGGATCAGCCCAGATACCTGCTAGCACCTGCGTTTTGCTCCTCGGCCCAGCCCAGCCCAGCCCACCCAAGTGCAGTATCGATCGATTACTGACACTTACAAAACACTAAGCACACATAACTGCAGCGGTCGCAGAGTCAGGCCTGATCCCTGCGATCGCTAACAGTTTTTTGGTAGCGTTTTGAATCAGTCGCTGACAGTCGGGAGCTTTTTTGCCTGTGAGTCTCACTAGTGTACCCCTAAATTTAGAGGCCAAAATGGCAAATCGAAGGTACACTAGTGAAGAGGCCTACAGGATTCTGAGCATGACAGATAGTGAAGAGGAAGTCACTCATCTGTCAGATTCAGGCTCAGAATACGATCCTGTAGAGGACAGCGGCTCCATGACAGATAGCTCTGACGACGGAGTTGTGGTCCCTGCTAAGGTCAGGCGTACCAGACCCCGAACTTATGCTGTCCTTGAAGTGCATGAACCGCAGGGCTCTCGTAGGGAGCAGAGAGGTACTAGTGCCGCTACTCCTTCTGGTGAACTGGCAAGCACCAGCGGCCTAGTACACCCTGGTCGTACATCCAGCACTGCAGTATCACGTGGTGACGTGGCGAGTCCCATAAGTGCAGTTCAAGCTGGCGAGGTGGCAAGCACTAGTAGTGTCCCGCTGCCACCAAGAAGACGAACACAGGCCCGTCGTGCCCATAGTGCCCTTCCTGCTGCATTGGCCAATCCGAATTGGGTACCCACCACTTCTGCAGCACCCTTACTTCCCCCTTTCACTGGCCAACCCGGAATTCAGGTGGAAACAGTTGACTTTATGCCACTGGATTTTTATTCGCTGTTTTTCACCGAAGATCTCTTTAGATCTATTGTGGACCAAAGCAATTTATACGCTGGTCAATACATCGCCACTATGCCCCAGTCCACCCTTGCCAGAGATTGGAGACCAATTACGGTCTCCGAATTTAAGATCTTTCTGGGCCTTTCCCTCCTCATGGGGTTGAATAAAAAGAGTGAGTTGCGGTCATATTGGTCCACTGACCCAATTTACCATTCACCCTTGTTCTCTGCTTCCATGGCCAGGGCACGATACGAGCAGATTTTGCGGTTCATGCACTTCAACGACAATGAACTCTGTCGTCCTCGTGGAGACCCTGAATACGATCGGCTCTACAAAATTCGGCCCCTCGTAAACCACTTCAACCAACGTTTTGCAGACTTGTTTACCCCCCATCAAGTTGTCTGCGTTGATGAGTCCCTGGTTAAATTTTCTGGCCGCTTGTCATTCAAACAGTACCTTCCCAGCAAGCGTGCCAGATACGGGGTCAAGATGTATAAGCTCTGTGACAGGGCCACAGGCTATACATGTAGATTTATGGTTTACGAGGGCAAAGATAGTCACGTAGAGCCGACAAACTGCCCTGACTACATAGGAAGCGCTGGCAAGATAGTGTGGGACTTGGTGTCACCCTTATTCGGAAAGGGGTACCACTTGTACGTGGACAATTATTATACGAGCGTGCCACTTTTTAGCCACCTTTTTGATCATCAGATTGGAGCATGTGGCACCGTGCGACCTAATCGCCGGGGCTTTCCCCAGCGGCTTGTAGATTCCCGTCTTAGGCTGGGGGAGAGAGCCTGCTTGAAGTATAATAATTTGCTCGCTATGAAGTGGAGGGATAAGAAGAATGTTTTCGTTCTCACCTCCCTTCATGCAGACACGATGGTCCAAATTCCTACGGCGACTGGTGTTGTGGAGAAACCCCTCTGTGTCCACGAATATAACCTTAATATGGGAGGGGTGGACCTCAACGACCAGTTGTTGGCGCCGTACCTAATTGCCCGTAAGGCCAGACGCTGGTACAAAAAAGTGTCTGTTTACTTATTTCAATTGGCTTTGCTGAATGCTTATGTGCTATACAGAGCTTCAGGACGGACTGGATCCTTCCTTAAATTCCAGGAAGAGATCGTCAGAGCCCTTCTGTATCCAGACAGTGCTCCACCTCACCATCCCCAACCAAATGCAGTAAGCCGGCTGCATGAGAGGCATTTTCTTTATGCCCTCCCGAGTACCCCTACCCAACAAACCCCCCAAAAAAGATGTCGTGTCTGCAGCAAGCGCGGATTTAGGCGTGACACCCGGTATTGTTGTCCCCTCTGTCCTGGCAAACCTGGTCTTTGCATTGGTGAATGTTTTGAACGCTACCACACACTAGTGGAGTATTAGCGTAGGGTACAGCACTGCACAGACTAGGCACACTTCCACAGGGTCTCCCAAGATGCTGTCGCATTTTGAGAGACCCAAACCTGGTAAAAGTTAAAAAAGTTAAAGTTACAAAAAAAAGTGTAAAAAAAACAAAAAAAAGTAAAAAAAAGAAAAAAACACAAAAAAAATATAAAATAAAAAAACCAAAAATAGTTGTTGTTTTATTGTTCTCTCTCTATTCTCTCTCTATTGTTCTGCATTCTATACTGCAATGTTTTATTGTTATGTTTTTATCATGTTTGCTTTATAGGTATGCAATTTTTTTATACTTTGTTTTTTTTATTGTTAACCACCTTTGTGTTTTCAGGTACGCCATTCAGCTGCAGAGCGGATTTATTTATCTTGACAGCAACAGCGTTTGCTCCCACGATACATAAAGCCGCGACTCCAGCGCTGTCGGAGGTGATTTCACCACCACAGTTACATACTTCAGCATATATGCCGAAGCGTGGGGGCAGCAGTGGGTGGAGGAGCGATTTGCTCCTGCCTTTTGCGGGAGGATGCCCCCATGCTTCGGCATATATATATTTTTAGGTAGGCACAGGTTGCGTTAAATGTTTTATTTTTTACTATGTTTTTTTTGTATTTTGCTTTGCAGGTATGGTAAGTAATACTGTTATACTGTAATGTTACTTTGTTTTTTTGTTAACCATCATTTGCTTAGCAGGTACGCCATTCAGCTGCAGAGCGGATTTATTTATCTTGACAGCAACAGCGTTTGCTCCCACGATACATAAAGCCGCGACTCCAGCGCTGTCGGAGGTGATTTCACCACCACAGTTACATACTTCAGCATATATGCCGAAGCGTGGGGGCAGCAGTGGGTGGAGGAGCGATTTGCTCCTGCCTTTTGCGGGAGGATGCCCCCATGCTTCGGCATATATATATTTTTAGGTAGGCACAGGTTGCGTTAAATGTTTTATTTTTTACTATGTTTTTTTTGTATTTTGCTTTGCAGGTATGGTAAGTAATACTGTTATACTGTAATGTTACTTTGTTTTTTTGTTAACCATCATTTGCTTAGCAGGTACGCCATTCAGCTGCAGAGCGGATTTATTTATCTTGACAGCAACAGCGTTTGCTCCCACGATACATAAAGCCGCGACTCCAGCGCTGTCGGAGGTGATTTCACCACCACAGTTACATACTTCAGCATATATGCCGAAGCGTGGGGGCAGTAGTGGGTGGAGGAGCGATTTGCTCCTGCCTTTTGCGGGAGGATGCCCCCATGCTTCGGCATATATAAATGGTGCATGTATGCCCATCATTAGAAGTGGGTGGATGAAGGGAGGTATTCTAATGGTGGGCATACCCACCGATCAATATCTTTTTTTCGTTCAGCCCACAGGCTGCATGAAAAAAAAGTTTACAATGTATGCCCAACAAGGACCAGCAACGTACAGGTATGTTGCTGGACTTTGAGTGGTTATACCAGAATGATGCCTGCAGGTTTAGGTATCATCTTGGTATCATTCTTTTCAGCCAGTGGTCGGCTTTCTTGTAAAAGCAATCCTAGCGGCTAATTAGCCTCTAGACTGCTTTTACAAGCAGTGGGAGGGAATGCCCCCCCCCCCCACACCGTCGTCCATGTTTTTCTCTGGCTCTCCTGTCCCAACAGGGAACTTGAGAATGCAGCCGGTGATTCAGCCAGCTGACCATAGAGCTGATCAGAGACCAGAATGGCTCCAAACATCTCTATGGCCTGAGAAACTGGAAGCTACAAGCATTTCATGACTTAGATTTCGCCGGATGTAAACAGCGCCATTGGGAAATTGGGAAAGCATTTTATCACACCGATCTTGGTGTGGTCAGATGCTTTGAGGGCAGAGGAGAGATCTAGGGTCTAATAGACCCCAATTTTTTCTAAAAAGAGTACCTGTCACTACCTATTGCTATCATGGGGGATATTTACATTCCCTGAGATAACAATAAAAATGATAAAAAAAAAAATAAAAATGAAAGGAACAGTTTAAAAATAAGATAAAAAAGCAAAAAAAATAATTAAAAAAAAAAAAAAAAAAAAAGCACCCCTGCCCCCCCCCCTGCTCTCGCACAAAGGCGAACGCAAGCGTCGGTCTGGCGTCAAATGTAAACAGCAATTGCACCATGCATGTGAGGTATCACCGCGAAGGTCAGATCGAGGGCAGTAATTTTAGCAGTAGACCTCCTCTGTAAATCTAAAGTGGTAACCTGTAAAGGCTTTTAAAGGCTTTTAAAAATGTATTTAGTTTGTCGCCACTGCACGTTTGTGCGCAATTTTAAAGCAGGTCATGTTTGGTATCCATGTACTCGGCCTAAGATCATCTTTTTTATTCCATCAAACATTTTGACAAAATAGTGTGTTTTAGTGTATTAAAATTTAAAAAAGTGTGTTTTTTCCCCAAAAAATGCGTTTGAAAAATCGCTGCGCAAATACTGTGTGAAAAAAAAAAATTAAACACCCACCATTTTAATCTGTAGGGCATTTGCTTTAAAAAAATATATAATGTTTGGGGGTTCAAAGTAATTTTTTTGCAAAAAAAAATATTTTTTTCATGTAAACAATAAGTGTCAGAAAGGGCTTTGTCTTCAAGTGGTTAGAAGAGTGGGTGATGTGTGACATAAGCTTCTAGATGTTGTGCATAAAATGCCAGGACAGTTCAAAACCCCCCCAAATGACCCCATTTTGGAAAGTAGACACCCCAAGCTATTTGCTGAGAGGCATGTCGAGTCCATTGAATATTTTATATTGTGACACAAGTTGCGGGAAAAAGACAAATTTTTTTTTTTTTTTTTTTTTTGCACAAAGTTGTTACTAAATGATATATTGCTCAAACATGCCATGGAAATATGTGAAATTACACCCCAAAATACATTCTGTTGCTTCTCCTGAGTACGGGGATACCACATGTGTGAGACTTTTTGGGAGCCTAGCCGCGTACGGGACCCCAAAAACCAAGCCCCGCCTTCAGGCTTTCTAAGGGCGTAAATTTTTGATTTCACTCTTCACTGCCTATCACAGTTTCGGAGGCCATGGAATGCCCAGATGGCACAACCCCCCCCCAAATGACCCCATTTTGGAAAATAGACACCCAAAGCTATTTGCTGAGAGGTATAGTGAGTATTTTGCAGACCTCACTTTTTTTCACAAAGTTTTGAAAATTGAAAAAAGAAAAAAAAAATACGTTTTTCTTGCCTTTCTTCATTTTCAAAAACAAATGAGAGCTGCAAAATACTCACCATGCCTCTCAGCAAATAGCTTGGGGTGTCTACTTTCCAAAATGGGGTCATTTGGGGGGGGTTTGTGCCATCTTGGCATTTTATGGCCTTCAAAACTGTGATAGGTAGTGAGGAGTAAAATCAAAAATGTATGCCCTTAGAAATCCTGAAGGCGGTGCTTGGTTTTCGGGGCCCCGTACGCGGCTAGGCTCCCAAAAAGTCCCACACATGTGGTATCCCCGTACTCAGGAGAAGCAGCAGAATATATTTTGGGGTGTAATTCCACATATGCCCATGGCATGTTTGAACAATATATCATTTAGTGACAACTTTGTGCAAAAAAAAAAAAATAAAAAAAAAATTGTCACTTTCCCGCAACTTGTGTCAAAATATAAAATATTCCATGGACTCAACATGCCTCTCAGCAAATAGCTTGGGGTGTCTACTTTCCAAAATGGGGTCAATTGGGGGGGGTTTGTGCCATCTGGGCATTTTATGGCCTTCAAAAATGTGATAGGTAGTGGGGAGTGAAATTACAACTTTACACCCTTAGAAATCCTGAAGGCGGTGCTGGGTTTTCGGGGCCCCGTACGCAGCTAGGCTCCCAAAAAGTCCCACACATGTGGTATCCCCGTACTCAGGAGAATCAGCAGAATGTATTTTGGGGTGCAATTCCACATATGCCCATGGCCTGTGTGAGCAATATATCATTTAGTGACAACTTTGTGCAAAAAAAAAAAAAATTCTCACATTCCCGCAACTTGTGTCAAAAAATAAAATATTCCATGGACTCAACATGCCTCTCAGCAAATAGCTTGGGGTGTCTACTTTCCAAAATGGGGTCATTTGGGGGGGTTTTGTGCCATCTTGGCATTTTATGGCCTTCAAAACTGTGATAGGTAGTGAGAAGTGAAATCAAAAATTTATGCCCTTAGAAATCCTGAAGGCGGTGCTTGGTTTTCGGGGCCCCGTACGCGGCTAGGCTCCCAAAAAGTCCCACACATGTGGTATCCCCGTACTCAGGAGAAGCAGCAGAATATATTTTGGGGTGCAATTCCACATATGCCCATGGCATGTTTGAGGAATATATCATTTAGTGACAACTTTGTGCAAAAAAAATAAAAAATAAAAAATAAATTGTCACTTTCCAGCAACTTGTGTCAAAATATAAAATATTCCATGGACTCAACATGCCTCTCAGCAAATAGCTTGGGGTGTCTACTTTCCAAAATGGGGTCATTTGGGGGGGTTTTGTGCCATCTTGGCATTTTATGGCCTTCAAAACTCTGATAGGTAGTGAGGAGTGAAATGAAAAATTTATGCCCTTAGAAATCCTAAAGGCGGTGATTGGTTTTCGGGGCCCCGTAGGCGGCTAGGCTCCCAAAAAGTCCCACACATGTGGTATCCCCATACTCAGGAGAAGCAGCTAAATGTATTTTGGGGTACAATTCCACATATGCCCATGGCCTGTGTGAGCAATATATCATTTAGTGACAACTTTGTGCAAAAAAAAAAAAATTGTCACATTCCCACAACTTGTGTCAAAAAATAAAATATTCCATGGACTCAACATACCTCTCAGCAAATAGCTTGGGGTGTCTACTTTCCAAAATGGGGTCATTTGGGGGTGTTTTGTGCCATCTTGGCATTTTATGGCCTTCAAAACTGTGATAGGTAGTGAGGAGTGTAATCAAAAATCTATGCCCTTAGAAATCCTGAAGGCGGTGCTTGGTTTTCGGGGCCCCATACGCGGCTAGGCTCCCAAAAAGTCCCACACATGTGGTATCCCCGTACTCAGGAGAAGCAGCTGAATATATTTTGGGGTGCAATTCCACATATGCCCATGGCCTGTGTGAGCAATATATCATTTAGTGACAACTTTTTGTAAATTTTTTTTTTTTTTTTTTTTTTGTCATTATTCAATCACCTGGGACAAAAAAAATAAATATTCAGTGGGTTCAACATGCCTCTCAGCAATTTCCTTGGGGTGTCTACTTTCCAAAATGGGGTCATTTGGGGGGTTTTTGTACTGCCCTGCCATTTTAGCACCTCAAGAAATGACATAGGCAGTCATAAACTAAAAGCTGTGTAAATTCCAGAAAATGTACCCTAGTTTGTAGGCGCTATAACTTTTGCGCAAACCAACAAATATACGCTTATTGACTTTTTTTTTACCAAAGACATGTGGCCGAATACATTTTGGCCTAAATGTATGACTAAAATTGAGTTTATTGGATTTTTTTTATAACAAAAAGTAGAAAATATCATTTTTTTTCAAAATTTTCGGTCTTTTTCCGTTTATAGCGCAAAAAATAAAAATGGCAGAGGTGATCAAATACCATCAAAAGAAAGCTCTATTTGTGGGAAGAAAAGGACGCAAATTTCGTTTGGGTACACCATTGCATGACCGCGCAATTAGCAGTTAAAGCGACGCAGTGCCAAATTGTAAAAAGTGCTCTGGTCAGGAAGGGGGTAAATCCTTCCGGGGCTGAAGTGGTTAAATGACAATTGTGCAATCATGCTATACTGTACCCAAACCAATTTTTTATAATTTTGTTCCCACAAATAGAGCTTTCTTTTGGCTGTATTTGATCACCTCTGCGTTTTTTATTATTTGCTAAACAAATAAAAAAAGACCAAAAATTTTGAAAAAAAAAGTTTTTCTTTGTTTCTGTTATAAAATTTTGTAAATAAGTATGTTTTTTCCTTCACTGATGGCTGCTGATGAGGCTGCACTGATGCGCACTGATAAGGCCGCACCGATGAGGTGGCCCCTAATGAGGTGGCACTCATGGGCACTGACGATGGGCACTGATAGGCAGCACTGATGGGCACTGATAGGCGCCTCTGATAGGTGGCACTGATATGCAGCACTGGTGGGCATTGATAGGCGGCACTGATGGGCACTCATAGGTGGCACTGGTGAGCACTGATGAGCACTGAAAGGCTGCACTGATGGGTACTTATGAGTGGCACTAATAGGTGGCACTGATGGGCATTGATGGGCACTGATAGGCGGCACTGATGAGCACTGATGGGTGGCACTGATAGATGACACTAATAGGCATCACTGATGGCACTGGCAGGCATTGCTAATGGGCACTGATTGGCATCTGGCTGGGCACTGATTGGCATATCCCTAGTGGTCCAGGGTGGCATACCTGGTAGGCGTCCTTTGTGGGCATCAGACTCGAGTGAGGAAAAGCTGATAAATGGCTCTTCGTATTTACACTGCGATCAGCCGTGATTGGACACGGCTGATCACGTGGTTAAGAGTCTCCGTCAGAGGCACCGACACACCACAACAGCGATCGCCGCACTGCGCGCCCCCTAGGGAGCGCAATCGCAGCTTATCCTGCTGGACATCATATGATGCCCAGTTAGGATAACTGAACCACTTCCCAGCCATCATTTTGCTATAGGCCGGGTGGGAAGTGGTTAAAAACTGACAAACATGTTTAATCTGAAATGTTTATTATTAATAATAATAATAATATTGTGCATGATGCCTTATGCCGTGTACACACAAGCGGACTTTCGACGGACTGAACTCCGAAGGACTTTTTGACGGACTTTCGACGGAGTTCCGACAGAGTTCCGACGCAACGGACTTGCCTACACACGATCATAGCAAAGTCTGACTGATTCGAACGTGATGACATACGACCGGACTAGAATAAGGAAGTTCATAGCCCGTAGCCAATAGCTGCCCTTGCGTTGTTTTTCATCCGTCGGACTAGCATACAGACGAATGGATTTTTCGTCCGGACTCGAGTCCGTCGGAAAGATTTGAAACATGTCCTATTTCTAAAGTCCGTCTGATTTTTCGACATCAAAGGTCCGATGAAGCCCACACACGATTGAATTGTCCGGCGGATTCTTTCCGTCGGACCTTTGCTGATGAAAAGTCCGGTCGTGTGTAAACGGCATTCGATGTAGCCTCTCAGGATCATATATTTCATCCCACAGATGCTTGTGTGCATCTTTCTACAGCCTTCCACGACCTCCTGTCCCAGTTTTTCAACTAATATTGTGGTGATACTTCACTGCTGCTTATCACAGCATATCACCATGAGAATTCAGCAACCTAATCAGGCTAAAACCTCATGCACACTGGGTATCAAAAATGCCATTTTTAATAGTGTTTGACTTTTTTTCTGCCTTTAAACGCCCCTCATGTTTAGCCTATGTGTCCATGCACACATAAGCATTTAACCCGTGTACATACACGGACCTACCTTACCCACACTGCCCTACCTGACATACACTGACCTACCTGACCCACACTGGCCTACCTGATCCACACTGACCTACGTACACTGACCTACCTGACCCACACTGACCTACCTGACCCACACTGACCTACCTGACATACACTGACCTACATACACTGATCTACCTGACATACACTGACCTACCTGGCCTACACTGACCTACCTGACATACATTGACCTACCTGACCTACACTGACCTACCTGACATACACTTACCGACATACACTGACCTACCTGACATACACTGACCTACCTGACCCACACTGACCTACCTGGCCCACACTGACCTACATATACTGACCTACCTAACAAACACTGACCTACCTGACCCACACTGATCTACCTGACATACACTGATCTACCTGACCCACACTGACCTACCTGACCCACACTGACCTACATACATTGACCTACCTGACCCACTCTGACCTACCTGACCCACACTGACCTACCTGACATACACTGACCTACCTGACCCACAATGACCTACCTGACCCACACTGACCTACATACACTGACCTACCTGACATACACTGACCTACCTGACCCACACTGACCTACCTGACCCACACTGACCTACCTCACCCACACTGACCTACATACACTGACCTGGTACCTGACATAAACACACTGACTGACCTACCTGACCAGAAGGAGACAGACTTCATGTGTCCAGGTCCTGCAGCAGCAGCTCAGCCATGGTGCTGGTGTGTGAGGCATCAAGAGTAGAGTAGGAGAGCCACCTGCCCGATCGCCGATCAATGTCGCACAGTGGCCAAATTGTAATTCCCGCCTTCTTCCTATTCCAGTCACAGCGCGCTGGGAAAGGACTGATAGGTGGAATGCAGGCTCTGGGAGGCGCTAGGGATGCTACTCAGGGTGGTGGAATCTTCTCTCTCTCCCTCCTGGGCTCTTCCCAGCTGCCCAGGTATCCCCATACCTGCTGCTCTACACTCCACGCCGCCATCAGAGGGACACTCCAGTCCAGAAGTCGCAGGCCCCATGAGCACTAGCGCGGAGGAGGGGGAAGTGCAATCCTCCTTCCGCTTTGAATGCTGGGCAGTATGGGCACAGTGGGCAGTGACGTCACTGGTTGCTAGCCGCTAGGCGGCTATATCAACCAGTGACCAAGAGTAGAGTCAGGCGGGGCGGAGCTGGAGCCAGCGCTACCACGGCTCAGTCCACCCCTGTCCCCTGAATTCTGGACTGGGACAAGAAACTCGGGGCTATTGGCCCCAGGCTCGAGGCTGTAGCCCCAATAGCCACCCCCTGCCTGTGATGCATACAATGAACTGGATGGGGTGTATTGTTGTGACCTGACCCTTCCTTATTCGAATGTGATATTGTATTTTGTGTGCCGATTGGAAAGATTACTCACTACTTCTTGCCCTAATAGAAATTAAGTGGAAATGAAATTAAGTGGAAATGTCTCCAATAGGAACACAGATGGCAATAAATCTGAAAAAGGCTCTTACCCCAACCCACTCTATCAAAATAATACATTTCGCCTTGATTTGGACTTTTAAAGCATTGGAAACCTTCCTTCCTGCATCTTGTGTTTTTCACCTGTATAAGATGTGCATTGATCATGTAGTTTCATAGTGTCATTTGTTGGCTTGTATGGACAGCTTATAGTACAGAAAACCATCACATACCTGTTTCAGAAGTTTCTGTTTGTGTTCAAACATGAATCATGTTGTATGATGACACTGTATAGGTTAATCCATGACCTCTGTCTGTAGTCTCAGAACTAACATTTCCTGTGAGGAAACTACATATCCCACAATACCCAGGCCTCCCAGTCTAGTGCTCTGGAGGTGAGAGCTACACAGTAAGTAGATTGGAAACAGACACATACAGGCAGAGCAATTGACATGCTGGAAGAGATGTATTTCATCATATTAGTGATTCCACATTTGTAATGCAAAAAGGAGGAAAGGGTGAAGCATTGATTGGACTCTGTTTTTCTGTAAGGTAGGCTCAGTCAAAGTGTTGGCACTCTGATTATTTTGTGAAAAAAAACGTATGCAATGGAAGAGTTTCATCCTATCAAAATGATTGTGCTAAATTTTATTCATGTATTTCAAACTCTTGTTTGTGGCACAATAATCAAAGCCTATTTATTGAGTACAAGGGGCTTGGGTTTTATTTAACCTTTACTTTAGGCTGCTCTCATTGTTAACACGACCGCACTGGTCCGATGGAACAAATCTGTCGGACAATCCGACCGTGTGTGGGCTTCATCGGACATTCAGTGGACTTTTTCTGTTGAAAATCAGACGGACTTTAGATTTGGAACATGTTTAAAATCTTTCTGACGGACTCAAGTCCGGTCGAAAAATCCGTTCGTCTGTATGCTTGTCCAATGGACAAAAAAGGACGCAAGGGCAGCTATTGGCTACTGGCTATGAACTTCCTTATTCTAGTCCTTTCGTATGTCATCACGTTCAAACCAATGGACTTTCAAACGGACTTTAGTCCGCTTGTCTGTGGGCAAGTCCGGTCATTCGAAAGTCCGGAAAGACCGTCAAACCTTTGATGCTGAAAAGTTCGCTTGTGTGTACACAGCATAACAGGCATTAAGAGGCAGGAGCGCTTAGAGGCAGAAAAAACATCACTTGTGCGTTCAGGAGAGCTCCTAAACAGGCCTAAACACTAGGCGTGTTTAGCGCTTGAGCATTGGTTCATTTCAATGGCCAGAATAAATTAATATTCTGGCCAGTGGAACGAATGAACACTCATAATCTTGACACACCTAAATGCACCGAAACCATAACGCATCTTTAGGTGCGTTTTTTAGGCTGCTTTTCTCTTGCAAGGAGAAAAGGAGTTCAAAATAGCTGGGCAAATGCCCATTGTGCATGAGGCCTAAAACTTTTCTCTAGCAGTGAAAAAATATCACAATATATGGAGAAAATATAATTTGCAGTAATGCAAGCATTATCACGGCTTATTAAATGGACAACTCAAAATTTATAACTGCTGTATATGTCTGAGATCCTGAGAAAATTGAGACCTGAAGGTAAGGTTTTTCTTGGAAATCCAGTTTAAAAATACAACCCAGCCTTGGAGGTGGGAGGTATTCAGAAATGTTTGGCTCTATATGCCGATGACTTCTTTTTTTGAATGACCCAGGTCCCTTGCTACGTGCAGTGCTTAGGATTCTTGGGATTCACTACTTCTCTACGCTGGCTTGAAGGTCAGCTGGACTAAATCCTCTATCCTGCCCTTAGATACTGAAACTTTAGAGAGGGCAGATCCTGATCTCCATTTGCGATAGGTATCCAGACTGACATATTTGGCTCTACAAATCACAACTAAGGTTTCAGACTACATGGCCCTGAATTTTTTCTGCACCTTCTTAATATTTTGAAACACTAAATTGTGACCTGGAAAAAAATTGCCATTGACTATAATTAACAAGGTTAATCTCTTAAAAATGAAGAGCCTACTGGTCTTTCTATATTTTTTAAGACATTCCCCGATATGGGTCCCTCGCTTCTATCTCAAAGAGATCAATGGGCTGTTTAATTCCTTCCTTTGGCTGTTATATCACCCTCAGATCGATATCAGGACCCTACCCTCAGATCGATATCAGGAACCTGAGGGTCAGGGTTATTGTCACTTCCTGGCCTCCATAAGTATTATTTGGCAGGTCAAAAGCTCTTTGATTGTAGGTGGTTGGTTGGATATGATATTAATGCTGCCAGGAAGGATGTCACCCAAATTATAACAGAGGTCATGGCTCTTGACCATCCCAATATAAATGTAGGGTCCGGTAGGGGAGCTTGCTACCATGGTGGCACATAGAACTTTTTTGAGCATACTGCTGTATTATACCAGTAATGCAATCATATTACATTGGAAAAAAACATGGTTCCTAGGTTACAGTTTTGTAAGGGATTTGTGACTACTGCACTGCCATTCAATAAAGCCACATATCTGAATCACGGTTGTCCAAAAAAAATTAAAAGATTTGGGGTGGTTGGACATCCACATCTGAGACAAACGGTTAGTCCCTCTTTCGGACCTAGTTATTTGCGTGCAGGGTTGGTCTGAGCAGTAACATAAGCCTCGGTCATGATGTCTTGTGTCTGTTCCTGCAATTGGCAAATACACTGTTACTCTTATTTTTGATAAATTCATGTTGCTTTCAAATGGTGGGGGGATATGATTCCTGGGGGCTAAGAGAGTTTTATATGGGATTATTGACTATGAAACCATTGTTTTGTCTATTGGTACACAATACTTTAATGATGGGTGGTAATGATATTGCACAGTGAAACGTGGGTGGGGGATGGGTACTGTTTATGGCAGTTTAGTCCTGCAAGACTAGCATTGCTGTCATTTGGTTATATGTGTGTATTTTATATTTTTTGTTTTTGATTTATTTTACATTTCTACAAGATTTTGTTTACCTTCCCTGGAAGCCATTTGGGTCCTAGCAGCAGGCTGACTGCAAAACTTCAAGTTAGCAATCCCCACATTCCGCTTTGTTGCTAGGGCATGAAAATCATTTGGCACTCAATTCCAGAACTACAATAGTGAAAAACCAACGTTTTTTCTAATTGGGAGTTTTTAAACCAGGATTCCAGGAGGCCCACATGGCCTACAGGTATGAAAATAAAAATATATTACAAAGCTGCACAGTTTTTAACACCTACTGGGGCCCCCTTACTGCATTGGCTAATTTCTGGAAAGGGTGAATTACCATGAAACAGTATGACTAACTTTAAAGCAAGCATTGTGCAGATTGAATTTGTTTTATGGGAAAGAGAATAGGAATTGTGGGAAGTCCTGTTTGTAAACAGTACGATTGCCATGGTCAAGAAAGAGAATTTGTAAATTTTAGGCAGTTTTAGAATATCATAGCTGTCTGCAGAATTAAAAAAGGTAATTTTCATAACAATTTGCCAAATGGCTTTTGTGGCAATTATATATTTTATATTAGGCTGTAATTAAATAGTTCTGCATTAAATATGCTTAAAAAATAAGCCCTGGGGATAATGATACAAATAAAGAGTCTAAATTAAATTTATTGTAGTTGTAGGATTTGGAACCTTTAATTTCCAAAAAATGAATAACAGGAATTTGTTCACAGCTAAATTTCCATGAATTTCAATGGTTGGATGCAAATAAGCAGGTTACTATGGCAACTAACGACAAAATAACTATAATACTGTAAAGCATAGAAATTAGCTGATTATTAAAAAGTAGTAGATCTTTTGGAGATTCAGTTTAAATGTGATAAAGACAGCTTTTGTACTGTTTTGCGACCATACACAAAGAACAGATGTATTAGCATTGGAACCTCTGCTAACTTGTTAATATTACTATTGACTATTTTGAAACGATCCATAATAAACAGCACTATTTTATTATCATGCTCGCAAACTTTAGGGTTTTGGATACATAACTTCACCCGCGGGTGCGGGTGAATCCAGGAGCCACCTGCGCTCCAACACATGAATAAACAGAAAGAAATTCTCACTGCAGCAGCGCTATGCTGGCGGTATAGCCGCGCTGCCCCATTGATTTCAATGGGCAGGAGCGGTGAAGGAGTGTATACACTGCTCCTTCAAAGCTCCAAAGATGCTGCTAGCAGGACTTTTTTCAGCGTCCTGCCAGCGCAGCGCTCCAGTGTGAAAGCCCTCTGGGCTTTCACATTAGAGAGACTGCAGCGGCTGTTTCAGGGCGCTTTGCAGGCGCTATTTTTAGTTCTGTAGCTCCAGCAAAGCACCCCAGTGTGAAAGGGGTCTAAGATGAAGTAATCTTTAAGCAGATCTTAACCCCTTAACGCTGGCACCTCCTGGCCCTTTAAGAGGTTTCTGATGCTGCGAGGTGGGGTTTTTGATCATGTGACACTGTGATTGACTGTCGCAAGTAGAGATCAGGAGCTTTCCCTTAGCCGCTGACAACTGTGGAAGGAGCACGCAGGGGACATGCTCTTGGCACAGCTCTGTTTACATACTGGTATGCATATATGCAGTCTCTCGGCGTTAAAGCCCAACTGCCGAGAGACCGCATATATGCGTACCATCAGCTCAAAGAGGTTAATAAATTAATGAAAAGAAGAGTTTAAAAGTATTGGTAATCCCTAATTTTTGATGTATGAATAATGATGTAATCATGTATGAATATTAAATATTCATGTATTAAAGTGGTTGTAAAAGCTTAAAATTTTTTTCACCTTCATGCATTCCCTTTGGGCTGAAATTTCAATACTAAATACTGAGTTTGACAGGTGTCGCGTGTCAGACACAGGATGTAGCATTGAAATTGTTATATTTGGTCAATGATGTCAACCAGGATCCCCGACATTGTTATTTACATTACAGCAGTGAAGTTCCCCGCAGTTGGGGACTTGGGTGGGTGGACTCACCAAATAGGGCCAGTTTGTTCGGTGGTGCACTAAACTGCAAATGGGCTGGGTTTGGGTCAAACTCACTTTCAACATTATTTTAAAGCTATTCTATTTATTGGTATACATCATTATACATCATTTTACATATTAAACAAATACAGTACATATAATCTAATGCAATGTCAATTTGCTGTGATTTTTTTCCTCCTGCCTCCATAGAGCTCTGCTTATGTTATTTCAGAGACCACACTTAGATGGCTCTGTATATCATACTCTCCCATTCTGGCTGACAGTGTTCTAGAAACACAAGCCTTACAAAAACTCTTTAAACCCTTTAATTTTGAATTACATTTAAGCATCAGCATGCATTATTTAATCCCTCGTTTGATTGTTAATCATGAAGGCAATGTTATATTAAAATAATATTCAGTGGTATACTATGTGTAGTTTACAGTTATGATTTCTTCATTCTTCTGCAAGAATAGTATTTAATTACTATATTTATACCACACTCACCTCATACTTAAACCAAGGCATATTGGCAGGCTGACATACTCTAGGAGAAAGTTTGTACACTGTTTAATATAATGTTATCTCGGATAACTTGATTCCACTTGAAGCCCTTTGACTTTTAAATTATTTCAAAATATCATGCCATAGCGGGGCTGTTGAATTTTTTATCAGATCAGGTCAGAGAGCAAGAAACAATTTTACTTACATACTATTGAAATCTAAATCTATTTTATAATAAATACAGTACATGCAAATATAGAAAAAATGTAAATAACACTGATAAAGTAAAATGTAAAAAGTCTTTAAGTATTATGCTAATATAATATGCTGTATTGCAAGGGGGGGTCTTGCTTTGTATAATTGCTTTTGAACAGATATAAGACAATGGCGTATTCCAGATTTTATTTAAATGATATAGCGTGACTCGACATAACATGAGTCACACGGTTACACAGGGGATGCAGGAATGTGAGGAGATGTGGTGATATGCGAGGCGTGAAGATGTTGTCTCCTATGCACATACAGTTCTTTGCTCTATTTATGGTGATTCATTGAGATTTGCTCTGCAATTTAGTTATGTGCTGGTAAGCACACTATCAGTGTTCAAACTGCAATCTTCCCTGCTCTAGCAAACACAGTTTAATTGTTATATAGGTCCTTTCGTTTATTACTATAGTGTGCAAATAAAGACGTTTTCTATTATAATTTTAAGAAAAAAAAAATATTCAAAGCAAACAGCAGTGATGGGCCAATTGAGAGGCTTAGAAGCTGGGGAGGGGGTCAGAACAAAAAACATGAGGCTGGAGGTGCCTGATTTGTGCTCTTGGCATGGGCTAGGTATTCATTTTACATTAACTGTACACTTTAGGTTCACTTTAACCACTTTCGGACCATCCGCCCTCAATGTACTGCAGACGGGGGGGCCTGTGCAGGCAAAACTGGTATGTCGCTGACTGCTTCCGGCGCATGTGTGCTCCCCCTGATGACACCTGCTGTGGTTTTTACATAGCAGGGGTCTCTCAGCAAGTCACGGGCAATAATTCATGCCTATGGCCTGCTGACTGGCTGTGTCAAGTCGCAGTGTTGATAATTAGCACACGGCTCTGTACAGAGAGAACAATCTCTCTGTTTCCTATCCCTGCAAAGTAAACAAAGAAACAATGAGATATGTTAGTAAAAGCAATACACATTACACACATTTCATATTGTTAGGCACACATTTACCCCTTGATTGCTCTAAATGTTAACCCCCTCCCAGCTGGTGTCATTAGTACAGTGACAGTGTATATTATTAGCACTGATCACTATATTAATGTCACTGGTCATGTCTGTTTCTGTTAGTCAGTTCTCCCCTCCGCGTCAGTTAGTATCAGATTGTCCGCTGCACTATCACAGTCCCATTATAAGTCACTAATCACCACCATTACAAGCAGTCCCCGAGTTACGAACGGGTTAAGGACTGCCTGTTTGTTCTTAAGTTGGATTTGTTCGTAAGTCGGAAGCGCATGCGCAGAACAGCAGAGACGTCGTTTTCCAATGTTTTCCAACGTCGTTTTCCAATGTTTTCCTCTGTTTTACGATTTTCCACTGTTTCCGACGTCTTTTTCTGATGTTTTCCGATGTGCCCGCCGACGATGCCTCCCGTTCGTAAGTAGGAGTCGTTCACAAGTCGGAGGTTCGGAACTCAGGGACAGTAGTGTAAAAAAAAAAAAAATTAGTATATATAACATCGTTTGTAGACACCATGACTTTCACTCAAACCAATCAATATACATTCATTGAAATTGTTTTACCAAAGACATGAAGCAGAATACATTTTGGCCAAAGTTTATGAAGACATTTGATTTTTACACTTTTTTTATTTGATTTCATATCAGAAAGCAAAAAATATTGTTTTTTTTTTTTCAAAATGTTCAGTCTTTTCGTTTGTATCCCAAAAAATAAACTACTACCAAAAGAAAGCTCTATTTGTGTGAAAAAATTATACAAAGTTTGTTTGGGTACAGTGTTGCATGTAATATTATAAAACGTGAGCAGCGCTAAAGAACAGTTCACAAATATATAAAGTGATATATATGTAAACACAAGACCCCGAGGGGTTCAAAAATACCATATGTGAAACACAATTAAGGTCCCAAAACAAAACAAAAAAGAGGTGGTAAAAATAAGTCCAAACAATGCAAATGTGAGTAAATGGATAATCAGTCCAGATAGAAGGGAGGAAGGAGTCCAACCAAAGATGTACGGATAAAAATATTCAATCACATAACACCAGCATGTGAGGGGATCCACCACCGTGTGTATTAAACGCTTACTAGATGGCAAGCTTTAGCAAGCTTGTACAGCAACCTGATGGTCAATGCTGGGAAACGTCACACCACAGCTTTCATTGAAGGACCAGGGCTCAAACAAGGCAGCTCAATCCAACCCGACATTCAATAGGCAGGACCCAGAAATATAATAAAACAACGGCTCTCCATAGTGTAAAATCATTGAGACCAAAATTGAATGTAAATAAAGATTGCACTTACATGTAAACTAGGGATAAAAAGCGTATAAAAGTAATGCAGCCGGCCGGTTAATGGACACCCGTTCAGGAAGAGGTACGGGATATACTGGGATGACGTCAGCGCGTCAACCATCCGACGTACGTTTGACGTTGACGATGTCTTCGTGAGACGATGTCTTCGTGAGACGAAACGTATGTCGGATGGTTGACACGCTGACGTCATCGCAGTATATCCTGTACCTCGTCCTGAACGGGTGTCCATTCACCGGCCGGCTGCATTACTTTTATACGCTTTTTATCTCTAGTTTACATGTAAGTGCAATCATTATTTACATTATATTTTGGTCTCAACGATTTTACACTATGGAGAGCTGTTGTTTCATTAGATTTCTGGGTCCTGCCTATTGAATGTCGGGTTGGATTGAGCTGCCTTGTTTGAGCCCTGGTCCTTCTATGAAAGCCGTGGTGTGACGTTTCCCAGCAATGACCATCAGGTTGCTGTACAAGCTTGCTAAAGCTTGCCATCTGGTAAGCGTTTAATACACACGGTGGTGGATCCCCTCACATGCTGGTGTTATGTGATTGAATATTTTTATCCGTACATCTTTGGTTGGACTCCTTTCTCCCTTCTATCTGGACTGATTATCCATTTACTCACATTTCAATTGTTTGGACTTATTTTTACCACCCCTTTTTTGTTTTGTTTTGGGACCTTAATTGTGTTTCACATATGGTATTTTTGAACCCCTCGGGGTCTTGTGTTTACATATATATCACTTTATATATCTGTCCACTGTTTTTAAGCGCTGCTCACGTTTTATGATATTATTTGTTTTGTGTATATACCACTTATTTTGAGCTGCTGCTTTATATTCTTCGTCACCAGGCAGTGCGGTATATTTATTTTATTCTTACAGTGTTGCATGACCACACAATTACCAGTTAAAGTAGCGCAGTGCTAAATAGCAAAAATGCTGTAGAGAAGGACCTGTGTTCTTTGTATGGAACCAGTTTTCCCTTTGCAGAAGCCAAACGCATCCCCTGCGTCAGACCTAAAGCTCTGTAATAATCAAAGTTCAACCTCCCTGCTGGTTGGAGACCTGTAGTGCTGTAGTTAGCTAATTTAAAGTAAAAGTTCAGTTGGGCTTTACATTTTGAAAAATCTTATCTACCCGGTCTCACAAAGTATTTTGCACAAATTAAACCATGGTACTTGTTGCCAGGCAAAATGCATGAAGAAGTTGTGTGGAGCAAATTGACATTAACGAATTGTCACCTATATATGCAGTACAATGATATTTGAAAAATCATATAATTATCTAAAACCAATACAACCAATACAATGGCTGATGCTTTTGAATTCTGCCAATCACAAAAGGGCATTTATCAAAAGCACTTGCGGCCTAATTGTAGCTCCTGTGGGCTGCTTAAACACCGTCAGCGCGTTTTTATTAGAACTTTGGAGCACATTGAAGTCTGCACACTATGTACATGGTACTTAGATGGCAATAATACTGACACATAACATTTTTTTTCTACTGGGCTTTCCAAAATAGATCATCTTTACAAATACATACAGGTTTGTTTTCTAAGAAAGGGTGGCATTTATCCTTTCCCATTATGTTCCTTTGTTGAAGGAAAATGGAAGGGTCCAAATCATTGGCTTTTCTACCATAAGACACTGTAAACGTTTTAGAGCAAGAATCTTAGGTGATGTCCTCCCAATGATAGCAAGTATAGTGATTTTATCTTGTCATCTAGCTTCTATCTTTCTCTTCAGCTTGACTGCTCTTACACTTACTGAGAAAAGAGGTCACTACCTTATAGGTAAGGAAAGCCTTCTGAAGTACTGCCTTGAGGGAACAAATAAGTAGAATGGCTCCACAAGGAACCTTCTAATGCTATTATTATGGGAGAAACACCCATAAAAATTTAGTGAAGGATGGAGTACTTTTTAAGACAAAATATGTTTAGTATGGGGAGATGCATTTTTTCTCAGTAAGCTCTACTGCTGGATTGTCTGTTACTGCCGTCTGTAGTAACGCAACGTTCAAATGCAATCAGTGACATATTCAGAGGAAGTGTTCTAAAATATGTATGCTAAAGGCATTACATTTGTCATGCCGGTATTCACGTAAAGTTACATTTTCCAAGTATTTCTTTTCTGTGTGGCATATTGAAGTAGAAAATGATTTCATACAAGATTTACACTGTGAGCTACAGAAAAAATATTGCTATAGTTTCCAAGGTTGGTTTATAAGATTTAAATTGCCTGTCTGTTTATCAGTTGTGCAGCTAAAACAAACCAATGTCTGTTATCAGCCTCAAAATTGTGTCCATTTTCATGGATAACTTCTGTGCCCTACAGGGCGACAGGGTTTCCTCCATCCTCTTGTGTTTTTGCAAGTCAGCGCTGTCTTTTTCCTTCCAGCTTCCCTTCACAAAGTGGCGGCATCGGTTTTTCCATTTCCGTTCATGACGTCACCACCAGGCGACTTCTGGTGCCAACTGTTGGCATCACTTCTGGTGGGGCCCACCCATGGATTAGACGGCAGGGGATACAGTGGACAGCTGTCTCCATTCAGCCCACTGGCCACCTATCACACATGCAGCTGCTGATGGCAATTTTGGCGCCATTAGGCACCCTCTAAATTGGGTCCATACAGTCACATGATTTAATCTGTTTTCCATTTATACCATGCACCACCTCAGTCATGTTCACTGCTGGTGGTGCATGGAGGTGAGCTGTACATACTGTTCCGGGCTCCACAATCTATGAAATTCTAGGTTGCACTCAGGTAAGTTTAGGCTTTGAAAAACGATTTCCATCTGCTCCCCCTCCCCCCAGATAAACTTTGGAAGTAACTCATGGCATTCTTTGTTTATGTCTTTTAGACCTTGGTGGTAGGCATATGCCTGGTCCCCCTCCCATGTTTGAGGGTGCGTGTCACTCCTTTTTCCCCCGTGAGGTACAATCCATCAGTCCGGGAGATATATACATCAAATTTTGAGGTATGGGTTGCCTGTTATGGCGCCATACAAATCTAATACATTTAGCTTCAGCTCACCCCTGATGTTGTTTACCCTTTCTATCTGTTAGGAACCCCCAGGCCTCTGGGCTGGTCTTTTCTATCCCTTGTGTTGTGGACACACCTACAAAGTGTGAGACTTACTCATTCTGCTTCCTCCTTTCCTTTGTGGACCTCCAGCATCATGTAAAATGTTTTTTTATGTAAATCTTAATCATGTAAGTGCATTTAAAGAGAATCTCTAATTTGTGAGATATTTTGTACAAGCTTGTCTTTTCTCTTTTTGATGCATATTCACTGTACCGTTGTACTTTAGAAAGCTTTCTGATCTGCTAATCAGATACCTCCCCCCTGAGGAAGACCGCAAGGGTCAAAAAGCGTTGGGGTTCTGGAAGCATGCAATCAAGATCATATAATTATACTTGATGTGTTTGTACATTTTTCTTATATATGTAATGTGTCTGATAATTTTATACCTCCCCTAGACTGCATTATATAGGGGTTATCTTTAATATTTTCCAAATAAATATTTGATTTTATGCTTGATATATTTCTCCTACTTTCTCTTTACTCCATGGCGCTGGCAGGGGATCCACCCATGGCCATCAGGGTATTTAGCCGAGGTCAGTCAGGACCTCAGTCTGTTTAATTTTCTACACTTGGTGGGCATACTGGGATTGTTTTCACGTATATGTTAAAGTGGAAACTCCTGCGCTGTCGGGGGGGGGGGGGGGGCTACGCTAAAAGGACACTGCTGCAACACCTAAGTACTGATCCAAAGCAGGACAAATGAGACAAAAGTGGGGGAAGATGGTAGTTGCGCTGTGATGGTGATGAAAGGAGGGAAGCTACAAAGATGACTAAAGTGGCAAAGTGAACTAAAAAAGAAACGGGCCAATGCATGAATGGATCCTACATGCTAAAAGAACATGGTGAGGATGCAGTGCCGTGCAACGTAGCTGATCAACATGACTATAATGTTACGGGGAGACAAAGCCTAATATATAAAGGTAATTGTGAAACATTGACTGCTTGAATATAGCAAAGCAAAAATGCATATACTAACACAAATAGGATAAATAATGACACAATGCAAAAAAATATATAATGCAAGAAAAATATATGTGGGCTAGTGCCCCATTAGCAAAAACGTGCCAAATCCTGGTGGTCTACAAGTGACAAATCCCTAGGACAAACATGAATATTAGTTCTATCATCCAGTCCAAAAAACAAAAACTCGTGATGAGAAACACAAAACAATTCCAATCGTGAAGGGAAGGGGGATCTTCAGTGAGGACACCTCTGTGTTTGCAAGCCGCTTACCTTACAGCTGTAAGGTGTACAGCCTGTGTTGCAAATGACCCGCAGGTGTAGATGTTCCGTGTATAAGGTAGTGACAATGATGAACATGCCAAGGGAAATATAAAAAATAAAAAATATACAGCATGTAAAATAACTCTGCGACGACCACAGTGGAGGGGGGGCAAGACACACACGGGGGGAGGTTGCACTCACTTTCATGAAGTGAGTGTGGGCATCAATCCACGAGCGCCGAGCTCGTATGCCTCCAGGGGTATCACCAATCTCGAATCTGTCCCCGTGCCTGGAAACTGGAATTTGTCCCCGTGCCTCTCTCCTCAGTGTTCGTCAGGTAGAGGTAGGGATGTACAGTGTGAGGGGGAAAGAGACGCACATAGCGTGATCCCATATGAAAGGTATATTTATTTGATAAAACAAGTCCAATCAACTTACATTTAACCACTTGCCGACCGCCTCACGCCTATATACGTGAGCAGAGCGGCACGGGCAGGCAAAATCACGTACCTGAAACGTGATTGCCTTCCCGCGGGTGGGGGGTCCGATCGGACCCCCCCCCTGTGCCAGCTGCGGTCGGCATTTGGTTGGGAGCGATGAGAGACGAGGGGGAGACCATCCGATCGTGGCCCCCCCCTCGCGATCGCTCCCAGCCAATGACAAACATCCCCTGCCTCTGTATAGTACACAGAGGCAGAGGGTGTGATGTCATCTCTCCTCGGCTGTCAGTTTCCGTTCCAGCGCCGAGGAGAGATGACATGTAAGTAAGTGCACAACACAAACACACACAGTAGAACATGCCAGGCATACATTACACCCCCGATCCCCCCCCGATCGCCCCCCGATCCCCCCCCAATCACCCCCCCCCCCTGTCACAAACTGACACCAAGCAGGTTTTTTTTTTTTTTTTTTTTTTTTCCTGATTACTGCATAGTGTCAGTTTGTGACAGTTAGCAGTGTTAGGACAGTTACTGTAACCCCCCTGTAGGTCTAGGGTACCCCCCTTACCCCCCCTAATAAAGTTTTAACCCCTTGATCACCCCCCCTCACCAGTGTCGCTAAGCGATCATTTTTCTGATCGCTGTATTAGTGTCGCTGGTGACGGTAGTTAGGGACGTAAATATTTAGGTTTGCCGTCAGTGTTTTATAGCGACAGGGACCCCCATATACTATCTAATAAATGTTTTAACCCCTTGATTGCCCCCTAGTTAACCCTTTCACCACTGATCACCGTATAACCGTTACGGGTGACGCTGGTTAGTTAGTTTATTTTTTATAGTGTCAGGGCACCCGCCGTTTATTACCGAATAAAGGTTTAGCCCCCTAATCGCCCGGCGGTGATATGCGTCGCCCCAGGCAGCGTCAGATTAGCGCCAGTACCCCCCCTAATAAAGTTTTAACCCCTTGATCACCCCCTGTCACCAGTGTCGCTAAGCGATCATTTTTCTGATCGCTGTATTAGTGTCACTGGTGACGCTAGTTAGGGACGTAAATATTTAGGTTCACCGTCAGTGTTTTATAGCGACAGGGACCCCCATATACTATCTAATAAATGTTTTAACCCCTTGATTGCCCCCTAGTTAACCCTTTCACCACTGATCACCGTATAACTGTTACGGGTGACGCTGGTTAGTTAGTTTATTTTTTATAGTGTCAGGGCACCCGCCGTTTATTACCGAATAAAGGTTTAGCCCCCTGATTGCCCGGCGGTGATATGCGTTGCCCCAGGCAGCGTCAGATTAGCACCAGTACCGCGAACACCCACGCACGCACCGTACACGCACCATACACCTCCCTTAGTGGTATAGTATCTGATCGGATCAATATCTGATCCGATCAGATCTATACTAGCGTCCCCAGCAGTTTAGGGTTCCCAAAAACGCAGTGTTAGCGGGATCAGCCCAGATACCTGCTAGCACCTGCGTTTTGCCCCTCCGCCCAGGCGAGCCCAGCCCACCCAAGTGCAGTATCGATCGATCACTGTCACTTACAAAACACTAAACGCATAACTGCAGCGTTCGCAGAGTCAGGCCTGATCCCTGCGATCGCTAACAGTTTTTTTGGTAGCATTTTGGTGAACTGGCAAGCACCAGCCCCAGGCAGCGTCAGGTTAGCGCCAGTACCGCTAACACCCACGCACGCAGCGTACACCTCCCTTAGTGGTATAGTATCTGAACAGATCAATATCTGATCCGATCAGATCTATACTAGCGTCCCCAGCAGTTTAGGGTTCCCAAAAACGCAGTGTTAGCGGGATCAGCCCAGATACCTGCTAGCACCTGCGTTTTGCCCCTCCGCCCGGCCCGGCCCGGCCCAGCCCACCCAAGTGCAGTATCGATCGATCACTGTCACTTACAAAACTCTAAACGCATAACTGCAGCGTTCGCAGAGTCAGGCCTGATCCCTGCGATCGCTAACAGTTTTTTTTGTAGCGTCTTGGTGAACTGGCAAGCACCAGAGGCCTAGTACACCCCGGTCGTAGTCAAACCAGCACTGCAGTAACACTTGGTGACGTGGCGAGTCCCATAAGTGCAGTTCAAGCTGGTGAGGTGGCAAGCACAAGTAGTGTCCCGCTGCCACCAAAAAGACAAACACAGGCCCGTCATGCCCATAGTGCCCTTCCTGCTGCATTCGCCAATCCTAATTGGGAACCCACCGCTTCTGCAGCGCCCGTACTTCCCCCATTCACATCCCCAACCAAATGCAGTCGGCTGCATGAGAGGCATTTTCTTTATGTCCTCCCGAGTACCCCTACCCAGCGAACCCCCCAAAAAATATGTTGTGTCTGCAGCAAGCGCGGATATAGCCGTGACACCCGCTATTATTGTCTCTCCTGTCCTGACAATCCTGGTCTTTGCATTGGTGAATGTTTTGAACGCTACCATGCACTAGTTGAGTATTAGCGTAGGGTACAGCATTGCACAGACTAGGCACACTTTCACAGGGTCTCCCGAGATGCCATCGCATTTTGAGAGACCCGAACCTGGAACCGGTTACAGTTATTATAGTTAGTTACAAAAAAAAGTGTAAAAAAAAAAAAAACACAAACAAAAATATAAAATAAAAATAGTTGTCGTTTTATTGTTCTCTCTCTCTCTATTCTCTCTCTATTGTTCTGCTCTTTTTTACTGTATTCTATTCTGCAATGTTTTATTGTTATTATGTTTTATCATGTTTGCTTTTCAGGTATGCAATTTTTTATACCTTACCGTTTACTGTGCTTTATTGTTAACCATTTTTTTGTCTTCAGGTATGCCATTCACGACTTTGAGTGGTTATACCAGAATGATGCCTGCAGGTTTAGGTATCATCTTGGTATCATTCTTTTCAGCCAGCGGTCAGCTTTCATGTAAAAGCAATCCTAGTGGCTAATTAGCCTCTAGACTGCTTTTACAAGCAGTGGGAGGGAATGCCCCCCCCCCCCAACATCTTCCGTGTTTTTCTCTGGCTCTCCTGTCTCAACAGGGAACCTGAAAATGCAGCCGGTGATTCAGCCAGCTGACCATAGAGCTGATCAGAGACCAGAGTGGCTCCAAACATCTCTATGACCTAAGAAACCGGAAGCTACGAGCATTTTATGACGTAGATTTCGCCGGATGTAAACAGCGCCATTGGGAAATTGGTGATCTTGGTGTGATCAGATGCTTTGAGGGCAGAGGAGAAATCTAGGGTCTAATAGACCCCAATTTTTGCAAAAAAGAGTACCTGTCACTACCTATTGCTATCATAGGGGATATTTACATTCCCTGAGATAACAATAAAAATGATTTAAAAAAAAAAAAAATGAAAGGAACAGTTTAAAAATAAGATAAAAAAATAATAATAATAAAGAAAAAAAAAAAAAAAAAAAAAAAAAGCACCCCTGTCCCCCCTGCTCTCGCGCTAAGGTGAACGCAAGCGTTGGTCTGGCGTCAAATGTAAACAGCAATTGCACCATGCATGTGAGGTATCGCCGCGAAGGTCAGATCGAGGGCAGTAATTTTAGCAGTAGACCTCCTCTGTAAATCTAAAGTGGTAACCTGTAAAGGCTTTTAAAGGCTTTTAAAAATGTATTTAGTTTGTCGCCACTGCACGTTTGTGCGCAATTTTAAAGCATGTCATGTTTGGTATCTATGTACTCGGCCTAAGATCATCTTTTTTATCTCATCAAACATTTGGGCAATATAGTGTGTTTTAGTGCATTAAAATGTAAAAAAGTGTGTTTTTTCCCCAAAAAATGCGTTTGAAAAATCGCTGCGCAAATACTGTGTGAAAAAAAAAAATGAAACACCCACCATTTTAATCTGTAGGGCATTTGCTTTAAAAAAAATATATAATGTTTGGGGGTTCAAAGTAATTTTCTTGCAAAAAAAAATTATTTTTTTATGTAAACAATAAGTGTCAGAAAGGGCTTTGTCTTCAAGTGGTTAGAAGAGTGGGTGATGTGTGACATAAGCTTCTAGATGTTGTGCATAAAATGCCAGGACAGTTCAAACCCCCCCCAAATGACCCCATTTTGGAAAGTAGACACCCCAAGCTATTTGCTGAGAGTCATGTTGAGTCCATGGAATAATTTATATTGTGACACAAGTTGCGGGAAAGAGACAATTTTTTATTTTTTTTATTTTTTTTTGCGCAAAGTTGTCACTAAATGATATATTGCTCAAACATGCCATGGGAATATGTGAAATTACACCCCAAAATACATTCTGCTGCTTCTCCTGAGTACGGGGATACCACATGTGTGAGACTTTTTGGGAGCCTAGCCGCGTACGGGACCCCGAAAACCAAGCACCGCCTTCAGGCTTTCTAAGGCCGTAAATTTTTGATTTCACTCTTCACCGCCTATCACAGTTTCGGGGGCCATGGAATGCCCAGGTGGCAAAAAAACCCCCCAAATGACCCCATTTTGGAAAGTAGACACCCCAAGCTATTTGATGAGAGGTATAGTGAGTATTTTGCAGACCTCACTTTTTGTCACAAAGTTTTGAAAATTGAAAAAAGAAAAAAAAAATTTTTTTTTCTCGTCTTTCTTTATTTTCAAAAACAAATGAGAGCTGCAAAATACTCACCATGCCTCTCAGCAAATAGCTTGGGGTGTCTACTTTCCAAAATGGGGTCATTTGGGGGGGTTTGTGCCACCTGGGCATTCCATGGCCTCCGAAACTGTGATAGGCAGTGAGGAGTAAAATCAAAAATGTACGCCCTTAGAAATCCTGAAGGTGGTGCTTGGTTTTCGGGGTCCCGTACGCGGCTAGGCTCCTAAAAAGTCCCACACATGTGGTATCCCCGTACTCAGGAGAAGCAGCTAAATGTATTTTGGGGTGCAATTCCACATATGCCCATGGCCTGTGTGAGCAATATATCATTTAGTGACAACTTTGTGCAAAAAAAAAAAAAAAAAAATTGTCACTTTCCCGCAACTTGTGTCAAAATATAAAACATTCCATGGACTCAACATGCCTCAAAGCAAATAGCTTGGGGTGTCTACTTTCCAAAATGGGGTCATTTGGGGGGGGTTTATGTCATCTGGGCATTTTATGGCCTTCAAAACCGTGATAGGTAGTGAGGAGTAAAATCAAAAATGTACGCCCTTAGAAATCCTGAAGGCGGTGCTTGGTTTTCGGGGCCCCGTACGCGGCTAGGCTCCCAAAAAGTCCCACACATGTGGTATCCCCGTACTCAGGAGAAGCAGCTAAATGTATTTTGGGGTGCAATTCCACATATGCCCATGGCCTGTGTGAGCAATATATCATTTAGTGACAACTTTTTGTAATTTTTTTTTTTTTTTTGTCATTATTCAATCACTTGGGACAAAAAAAATGAATATTCAATGGGCTCAACATGCCTCTCAGCAAATTCCTTGGGGTGTCTACTTTCCAAAATGGGGTCATTTGTGGGGGTTTTGTACTGCCCTGCCATTTTAGCACCTCAAGAATCGACATAGGCAGTCATAAATTAAAGGCTGTGTAAATTCCAGAAAATGTACCCTAGTTTGTAGACGCTATAACTTTTGCGCAAACCAATAAATATACACTTATTGACATTTTTTTTACCAAAGACATGTGGCCGAATACATTTTGGCCTAAATGTATGACTAAAATTGAGTTTATTGGATTTTTTTTAGAACAAAAAGTAGAAAATATCATTTTTTTTCAAAATTTTCGGTCTTTTTCCGTGTATAGCGCAAAAAATAAAAATGGCAGAGGTGATCAAATACCATCAAAAGAAAGCTCTATTTGTGGGAAGAAAAGGACGCAAATTTCGTTTGGGTACAGCATTGCATGACCGCGCAATTAGCAGTTAAAGCGACGCAGTGCCGAATTGTAAAAAGTGCTCTGGTCAGGAAGGGGGTAAATCCTTCCGGGGCTGAAGTGGTTAAAACAATGCTGCAGTGTGTAGTAACTACGAGCGCTGAGCTCGTCTCCTGACAAACAACAGGAGATGAGCTTGTAGTTCGTGGCGCCATATTTAAAAATACACACTAAACTTGTGTATGTTGGCGGCGATCATGTAATGTACACTGGGGGCAAGGCTGCACTGACCACTGGGGACAAGGCTGCACTGACCACTGGGGACAAGGCTGCACTGGGGCAAGGCTGCACTGGGGCAAAGCTGCACTGGGGCAAAGCTGCACTGACAATTCTGCACTGGGGCAAAGCTGCACTGACAAGGCTGCACTGGGGCAAAGCTGCACTGGGGCAAAGCTGCACTGACAATTCTGCACTGGGGCAAAGCTGCACTGACAAGGCTGCACTGGGGCAAAGCTGCACTGACAATTCTGCACTGGGGCAAAGCTGCACTGACAAGGCTGCACTGGGGAAAAGCTGCACTGACAATTCTGCACTGGGGCAAAGCTGCACTGACAAGGCTGCACTGGGGCAAAGCTGCACTGACAAGGCTGCACTGGACACTGGGGCAAGGCTGCACTGACAAGGCTGCAGATGGACAGATAACGCTGCATTGATGGGCATTTAAATGTAGGTTTTTTTTCCCTTAAACTTCCCTCCTAAAAGTTTTTTTCCTTAAAATTCCCTCCTAAACTTGGGGTGCGTGTTATACGCCGGCGCGTGTTATACGCCGATAAATACGGTACTTACTGTGCAAAAATCACAACCATGATAGGTAAAACACAAACTTTACTCAAATCTTGCATTTCTCAACTATACGCAACCCAGTAAAATGCCTGTACAACCTAAGCTAACCCAGTCAAAAATCTAATTTTAAATTTAATTACTAATAAATTACTAATAAAATATGCTCCTAATACCTGAGGTAATAATACCCATTTGAAGAAGGTAGAGCTTTCTGAAGAATATACATGTTATAAAATACAGACACCTTGGTAAACTCAATCTTCAAACTCATCAAACTTGATTATAATTGTTAATGGTGTTCACATTGTCTAATTGTCTTTTGAAAAATTTGGAATCACTAGAATCTGATGATGATGCATGTGTGCATATTTAGGCTCAATTCACATTAGCGCATCTCCAAAGTCACACGATTTTCAGTGCGGCTTCGGAGAGCGACTTTGATGCAGCTTTTGGTGCAACTTTGATTTGACCAAAGCCACATCAAAAGTCGCACCAAAGTAGTGCAGACACATTTTCAATGTCACTGTGATTTTAACCCCTAGGCTCCGGCCGCACGCAAATATGCGGCCTCTTGGCAGCTGGGCCTTGACGGCATATTTGCGTGAATTTGAGTCAATACAGCAATGCCAAGAGCGTGCTCCCAGCACAGTTACCACCGGCTAACCTAAAGCTCCCGATCGCTACTTACAATTGGGAGTTTTCCGATTGCCGTTACAGCCAATCACGGCGGTCACATGATCCTAAACCCTACCCCACCTCCTGGCACCCTAAACCTCTTAACCACTTGCTTACTGGGCACTTAAACCCCCCTCCTGTCCAGACCAATTTTCAGCTTTCAGTGCTCTCACACTTTGAATGACAATTACTCAGTCATGCAACACTGTACCCAAATGATTTTTTTGTTCTTTTTTCCATACAAGTAGAGCTTTCTTTTGGTGGTATTTGATCACCTCTGGGTTTTTTGTTTTTTGCAAAAAAACTGTGTAAAAAATGAAAACGCATTTTTTTTTTTACACAAAGTTGTCAGTTTATAAGATATTTCCAACACATAGCATTTAGATAGCAAAAATGACACCCCAAAATACATTCTGCTACTCCTCCTGAGTATTACGATACCACATGTGTGGGACTTTTTCACTGCCTAGCCACATACAGAGGCCCAACATGCAGGGAGCACCATCAGTGTTCTAAGAGCAAAAATTACACATCTCATTTCTCAACCACCTATTACAATTTTGAAGGCCCTGGAGCACCAGGACAATGGAAACAACCACAAAATGACCCTATTTTACAAAGCTAACACCCCAACGTACAATCTATGAGCCATAATGAGTCTTTTGAACGGTTCATTTTTTTCCAGAAGTTTATGGAAAATGTGGAAAAAAAGTGAAAACGCATTTTTTTTTACACAAAGTTGTCCGTTTATAAGATATCTCCAACACATAGCATTTAGATAGCAAAAATGACACCCCAAAATACATTCTGCTACTCCTCCTGAGTATGGCGATACCACATGTATGAGACTTCTACACAGCCTGACCACATACAGAGATCCAACATACAAGGAACACCATCAGGTGTTCCAGGGGCACATAGCATGCACATACCAAGAATTACACCCCAAAATACATTATGCTGAGCAAAGCATAAACAAAAGATTACCTGTGGTTGTAGTAGCGCAGTTGTACACAGGAGGATAGCACTGGTCCAGGCAGCAGGCAGGGACTTGGTCAGCATCGGCAAACACAATTGTCCAGGCAGCAGGCAGGGATACTGTCCATATACAGTCCAGGGTCAGTGCAACCAGAGATATTGTCAGAATTGCCAAAAATATTGGTCCTGGTAGTAGGCAGGAACATGTGGTGCGGTCAGTGCAACAGGCAGTTACATAATGGCAGTAAGTCCTACAGGCAGCAGACAGAAGTAGGGCCTCGTTCAGGACAGAATGGGGACAGGGGTAGAGGCTTCTCCCACCCAAATATCTTTGAAACCTCTGAGTCTCCAGACCTTAATCTAGGAATGAGAAAACAAAAATAATTGTTTTCTTCATCCAGAAAAACAATTCTGGAGCCCCTCACATATGTGAGACGCCTGTTTTGAATCTCACTAGTCCAGTTGCAGGGTACAAGATCAGTCCAAGAGGCAGGCAAATATCATGGTCAAACAGTCCAAGGTCAGTTCCAGATCAGGCAGAGGTATGTACAGAATCGTTAGGCAGAAGCATGGTCGAATAACAGTCCAGGGTCAATTCCAGATCAGGCAGCGTTATGTTCAGAATCGTTAAGCAGAAGCATGGTCGAATAACAGTCCAGGGTCAGTTCCAGATCAGGCAGCGGTATGTACAGAATCGTTAGGCAGAAGCATGGTCGAATAACAGTCCAGGGTCAATTCCAGATCAGGCAGCGTTATGTTCAGAATCGTTAAGCAGAAGCATGGTCGAATAACAAGCCAGGGTCAGTTACAGAGCAGGCAGTGGCATAAGGGGTGTGAAGGTGTGTGAAGGCAGGAACTAAGGATTACATTTACCATACTTCACTAATAATTTACTGAAGTATGGTAACAACTAAAATATTCACCTATGCAGAGGCCTGGTTCGGAAGGACATTGGGCACAGTAATAAGATGTGTCTCTTCTGACTCCTGCTCTGGTGCTCACCTTACATTTTTTTTTACATCGTTGGCCTGTTGGTCTGGGAGGGAGTCTATCTGGAAAGTGGCGTTCGGAGAGTCGACTAAGAACATCTGATCAGATGTTTTCTAGTGGGCCGTTCGGGAATATAAGGGCAGTGTAAATTTCCTCCTGTTAGCCAAGGAAGCGTTTGGGGTTTTGGGTGAAGTTGCGGTAAATTACATATGAGTTGTATATGGCCAATTGAAAAAAATAAGTTGCAACTTTTTTATACCAATGGTATGTCCATTTTGTGGCAAGGTATGGTTCCAACATTTGGTCATTGAAGTCGACTCCCCCCATGAACAAATTATATTCATAAACGCATTATGGTTTTTGGATGGGGCCATTTCTTCTAGGGAGTTCCACGAAGGTATCATTGTGGATCGAAGACAACATGTAGACATCTCTTTACCCCTCCACTTCACTGCCAAAATCTCCTTGTTCCGCAGACTTGCCGTTTCTCTTTCCCTCAACCTCTTATTGACAAGACTTTGAGGAAAGCCCCTCCGGTTCTTTTTACGGTGCCACATGCTGGCGTCTTCTTCCGGTGAAGGTTGTGGAGCAGGGGCAGAGATGTGTAGAAGTTGTCTACATACAGGTGGTAGCCTTTCTCCAGTAGGGGGTATATGAGGTCCCAAACAATTTTCCCGCTTGATCCCAAGTAGTCTGGGCAATTAGGGGGTTGCAGCTGGGTGTCCTTCCCTTCATACACTTTAAAGGCATACATGTACCCTGTAACTCGGTCACATAATTTGTATACCTTCACCCCATAGCGGGCCCTTTTGCTGGGAATAAATTGTTTGATTTTAAGTCTGCCACTAAATTTAACAAGGGACTCACCCACACATATGTGTTGGTCCGGAGTAAACAGCTGGGGGAATACTTCAGAAAAATAATTTAGAAGTGGCCGAATTTTGAAAAGCCTGTCATAATGTAAAAAAATATATAAAAAACAGAGTGATTTCGTGCAAAACAATACATCAATAGTGATTGCTAATGGTAAGAAAAAATAACGAATAACCTTGTGAAAAAATGTTGGAACTAAACTCTTAATGCTAGATAGCCAAATAAGAGGCTCAAAACAGTGTTAACATGTCAAAGTTAAACTGATTAGTGCCAAAAAATATAATGAATAAATAATATAGGTGGTAAAAAATAGTGAAAATCACAAAAATATGGTGAAAATCCCAATAAAAATAGTCAATCAGTAAATGAGTCCAAAAATCATAAACATTTGAGTATAAACGTTTAGCATATGTTTTGATAAATCTTCTCCATACATGTGGTAGGTAACAGTAGATGGTACAGGAGTGTGCTCACAGAGCCCTTACCTCAACAGGCATAAATAAATGCCTTAATGATCAGGTTTGGTGGACAGCAGTAAAGACCAATGGATGTCTCCGGCCGAGGTAAGTTGATTGTAGAGCTGGGTCAGGCTCGCCTCCAGGTCCGGATGGTATATAGAAAGAAAAGGGGAAAAAAAGGGGCCTCCAATCGTGTAGTAGTGGTAAAAAATCCAGTTTAATATTAAAATCGCTGTACAGGACATTCAAAAAGGTACAGCGCAGCACTAAACGGCGTACCGCCAATGCCAATATTCTTTTTTTTTTTAAATACTTTATTTAATATTTTTTCCATACAAAACCAAGCCCCTCCAATAAAAAAAAGAGAATACACATTTCATTAGGAAAATACAACATATTACTGACAATAAGGGACACTCCCACCACATGTGGGCCATTGTTCCCAAGCGAATACACCCCCTCCAACATAAATCGGATTTAGTATTATCTATTTTGCTTAACTTGTCTGGGGTGGCATACCATCTTGCCAAGCATTTGTAATGACTTTCAATTCTCCTAGTATCAAGTGCTGCCAAATGTACCAACTTCAATATCTTCTCCAACGTGTATTCACTACATTGTGACCCCAACTCCCGCTCCCACTTTTTGACGTAAGGTGGCACCTCCAGCTCTGACCTCTCCCCAGAATCCTGTAGATTTGTGAAATAGCATCCTTCGGTTGCTCCCTCACACAGAGACGCTCGAATGGTCTATACTCCTCCTCGCTTCTGAGTGGTAATTTTTCAATGAAATGCGAAAGCTGGAGATACCTCCACACATCCATAGCCCGCAACCCCGGTTCTGACCTTAAATCTGCATACATGCGTAATCTCCCCTTATTTAAAAAGCTTTTTAGTTGAATTCCTTCCTCTTTTAACCAATTCCCTCCCACCTCCCTCATCCTTGGCTCAAAAAAAAAATTATCTTTCATGTAAATCAAAGGTGAGTTATGTTTCCACTTATTCTGAGTGTGTAACAAATCCCAATGTTTAAGAGTGTTTCGTGTCAATTCCGCTGTGTTTGTGCCCAGTGCTCTGTACTTTGGGGGATTCCAAATAATCCTTCCTAGATCAGTGTTACTCAAATAGTGTTCTATGTTAACCCATCTCATCTCCGAATCCTTTTTTGACCATTCAATAACGCGTGATAATGTGACTGCTAAATAATATTTATTAAAGTCGGGTAGGGTCAATCCCCCTTTTTTTTTCCCCCTACTCAAAACTGCGTAGGAGATACGTGTTTTTTTGCCACCCCAGACAAATCTTGCTATCGAACTCCTTAGAGCTCTGAGGTAATACTGAGGGAGTGGAATAGGCAACATCTGAAATTTAAACAATATTTTAGGGGTCAGTATCATCTTGACCGCGTTCACACGCCCAAGCCATGAAAGAGGTCTCGATGATAATCTTCTAGCTTCCTGCCTAATCTCATCCAAAAATGGTATATCATTTTTTTTTGTAAAGTCTTTATTTTAGTAACATTTTGGTATAAAAGACTACACACATTATACAAATGCTACGCATAACATGTAAAGAAAACATTTCAGGTACGGTCTAGAGCTAAAAGGTTAAGGTGGACCCAAGGTGTCAATAGGATCAGGGGCTTCTGATGAATTCCTGAATCTAAATGGTCATGAGACCTTAATTTGGTCAGATATTGGCCACAAACCTCCACAAGAGGTGTATGGGTTGTAGTGGTTACATGGGGGTTCATCCTCCATCAGCGATCCAGGCAGAGGGGGGCAGTAGCCTCCTACAACCTCGCCCTTCTCGCTGGTATATCATTTTTTAAGTACAATTTTTTAAATGTATTGGATAGTTTTATCCCTAAATACTTAATTTCCTTTTTCCAAGGGAAAGGGAATTCCTGAGCGAGGTGGGCTTCCTCTTGTTTACCCACACTAATATTCAGGAACTCCGACTTCTTCAGATTTATTTTAAAATTTGAAGTTTCCCTCAGGCCCACCCCTATTACTTCCAACGTTTTCATCATGAACCCCCAGTCTACCCTGTCAAACGCTTTTTCCGCGTCTACTGACAGGAATAGAAATGGGGGTCCCTCTCGTTTACTTGATTCCAAAAGGAGCGCTGCTCGTACCCTGTTATCCCTGCTCTGTCTCCCGGGCACAAAGCCGGCCTGATCTGCATGTACAAGAGAGGTCATTTTATCCTTCATTCTGCTCGCCAGAACTTTTGCATAGAGTTTAACGTCTGCATTCAGCAGGGAGATGGGTCTATAGCTAGAACAAAGCTTATCATTTTTTCCTTCTTTTAATATTAGGGTGATCAAAGCTGTTAACGCCTCTCTCCCCATTACGCAGTTGGCGCCCAACTCGTTCCAGAATTGGCAGAGTCTAGGAACTAGGATGTGTTTCAGTTTGTCCAGGTATAGCGTAGTGAAACCATCAGGGCCTGGACTCTTGCCCTTTGGGGAAGTTTTCAGGGCTGCCAAGATTTCTTCCTCTCCTATCGGTTTATCGAGGGCCGTTCTCTCTTCCTCTGTGAGCTCCGCGACTCCTGCCCCCCTCAAAAATTCCTCAAGCATTGCCAAATGTGTTGGGTTGCCTACTCTATTTTGCCCAATAGAATATAGCGCCTCATAAAACTTTTTGAACTCATTTGCTATACCTTTACTAGTCCCTATTAACTCCCCTTTTTTATTCTGTATTTTTTCAATAAAATTCCTGTCCCTTTTCTTTCTTACTAGTCTGGCCAGGTGTTTACTTGACTTGTTTGCCCAAAGGTAATTATCCTTTGTTATCCTATTGAGAGCTCGCTTAGAGTCCTGTTCCATAACGTCCCTCAACTCCTCCCTTTTAACAACTAGTTGATGGAAGACTTCCTGACTCTGTCCCCTCAACTTTTTATGGGTCTGTTCCAATGAGAAAATTTCCTCAATCATCCTTTCCCTTTCTTCCTTTCTCTTTTTTTTTAATTCCCGCTCCTATGGAAATAAAAACCCCTCTAGTATACGCCTTGTGCGCTTCCCATAGAATGGAAGAAGAAACCTCTCCTGTGTCATTTGATTTGAAGTAAAAATCGACTTCTTTCTGTATCTTTTCCAATATTTTTGGATCCTTCAACAGAAATTCATCCAACATCCACGAGAAAGGCCTCTCATCCCTCTCCGAGAGCCTCATCCTCATCGTGACTGGTGAATGATCTGAGAGAGATAAAATTTCTATTCTGGTTTCCTCTACCCATTCCAGAAGACTATGGTCCACAAAAATATAATCTAATCTGGAATACGTCCCGTGCACAGGGGAGAAGAAGGTGTAATCTCTATCCTTGGCATGTTGCAACCGCCATGCGTCAACCAGGCGGCAGCTAAAAAGCCGCCGCCCGATTGCGCTAATTAAGGCCTTCCTTGTCCCCTGTGCCCGGGACGTACTATCGAGGACAGGGTCGAGGCAGAAGTTGAGGTCCCCCGCCAACACCACCTCCCCCTCCCTAAACTTCGTCAGCTTCGTCAGCACCTGTCCCAAGAATACCGTTGGGTTTTTGTTAGGACAATATATATTCGCTAAAGTAAATGTTTTATTCCCAATATTACCCTTCAAAAAAATGTACCGGCCATCCGGATCCGTCATCCTATCTATCAGGGAGAAGTTAGAGGACCTCGATAGCCCTATTGCCACACCCTTCGATCTCCTAATAGGGGAGTCACTATAAAACCATTGCGGCAGGCCTGGGGAGAAAAGCCTGATCCTAGACTCCAATACTAGGTGAGTCTCCTGAAGGAAAACTATGTCGGCTCCATAGTGTTGGAGTTCCTTCAGTATTTTGTGTCTTTTTATAGGTGAGTTTAGACCTTTTACATTATATGATAGAAACTTAAGATCAGGCATTTCTCTGGTTCTACCCCTTTTCACCTTCCCACTGCACTCCTAGAATCCGCCCCACAGAAACTCCCACGCTCCCCACCCCCCAGGTGATCACAGATCGCCAAACACTCTCATACAGCTGATATTTGTGTTCATTGGCTATCCCTTCTCTAGACTTCAGGCATCGGAATACCCAAGCTATCGCAAAAACCCTGCATCTCTTCTGGGAATCTCATCCTATAAGATCTCCCTTCTTTAACAACTATCAGGGATGTTGGGAACCCCCAGCTGTACTTTAGATTGGCCCTCCGAAGTTGTTCTAAGAGTGGTCTCATCTGTCTTCTCCGCGCCAAGGTTCCAGCTGAAATGTCCGCAAATATTTGTAAATTTTTATTTTCGAAACAAATTGGGGGGGCACCCCTGAGATTCTTCCATATTTTTTCTTTATCCTCATAGGAATGAAACTTCACGATTACATCCCTAGGGATGTCTTGTTTTATATTAGGGGCTTCTTCTTTCTTCCATGCTTCTTTGCTCTTCCATGGTTAAGCTCGCTACTGCTCCTTCCAAATCTAGTTCCTCCTTGGACCTGTCCCCCTGTCCCCCCTTCTGTTTCTGCTGGTATTTTTTCTTATCTTTTGTTCCTGATTGTTTCATGTCAATTCCAGGACTCTTTAGACTTGCTTCTTTAAGGTATTTTTGTATGGAGCTAGAATTAAGGCTCTCCCTTGGATTTTTAGGCTCTGTTGTTCTTTGGGACCACCCTCTCAGCTTACTGACAGCTCTTTATGCCAACACATCTTCACTCTTGCGATTCCCAGGTCTCCTCCTCCCGCCTCCGACCCTGTTACCTCGCAATATTACTCGCACCCTCCCACCGGTGCGTCCACACTGCGTGTATTTATTATAACAGAAAAAGTCCGCGGAAAGTACCCTCCTTGCCCTCCTCACCTCTTCCTGTCCTTTTGCTCTCCTTTATTCCATTTCTCCTGTAAAAGCTGGGGCTTTCCTAGGTTGTGTGTATACTGCCCAACTACTGGGGTCTCGCTTATTTCCTTTGTAGGTCCCCCCCGTATGCCACCTCATGGGGAAGGAACAGGACAAAGAGGCAGACTAGGCAGACTAGGTAAAAAGCCTCAAAAAGAAAATGATCAGCAATCAGGAAAATATCCCCAACAGTCCCGGACTCATATGGCCAAAGTTCGCTGCTCTCTCGAGCAAGTTATAGATTCTATGCTCCGGACCACACTATTATTCCTTATAGTTCTTCATAGTTAAAAAGGAAGACTTTCATACCTTTGTCTTCTGATTCCTGTCCCCCACCGGCAGCGCTGCACCACTTCTATTACCTTGTTATTTCTACGACATGTAGGATCAGAATTCTTGATGCTGGTGAAGGGGGGTGAAGGGGGGAAGATGGAACACGGAAGGACCGCAGGGCGTCCAGGCAGGCACGGTGATACCTTCTGACTGCTCGATGTTCCTACATCCCCTCTCCTGACCGCCACGTCCACTCTGGCTCCTTAATGCTTGTCAGCCCAGGTCTGCTGATGACTCTGCTCTAACCTGGCCAATACTGCCGGGAGAGAGGGTCGGTATCTATCTTGTGCTGCTGCCTGTGACTGCGGGGCACGGAAGGTGATGCAGCCTCACTGAAGGTCATGTATCCCAGTAAAGGCTCCTTTCCTGGGAACGCTGCGGGCTCTCACCCCGCTCACGTCTCTCTCCCGTTCAGAGCAGCTCGTCTCAGGCCCTCACATCGGCACCGCCATCAGGCCCCTCCCCCTACATGGACGTCACACGTCAAGTCCCAATGCCAATATTCTGTTTGCTTTGTTAGCAGCAGCTTGGTATTGCATGCCATTGCTGAGCCTGTCATCTACTAGAACCCCCAGGTCCTTTTCCATCCTTGATTCCCCCAAAGGTTCTCCCCCCCCGTGAGTAGATTGCATTCATATTTTTGCTACCCAAATGCATTATCTTACAGTAAAGAACCCTCTACGCAGTTTAAGGTTAACTCTAATTTCTTCTAATTTTAATGAGTGGCCACATGTCTTTTTAAACTCCCTTCCGTTGAAAGGTTTTATCCCTATTGTGGAATCACCAGTGCGGTATTTGTAAATTGAAATCATATCCCCTCTCAAGCATCTCTTCTCCAGAGAGAATAAGTTAAGTGCTCGCAACCTTTCTTCATAACTAATACCTCCAGTCCCTTTATTAGCTTTGTTGCCCTTCCCTGTACTCACTCCATTTTAAGTACATCCTTCCTGAGGACTGGTGCCCAGAACTGGACAGCATACTCCAGGTGAGGCTGGACCAGAGTCTTGAAGAGTGGGAGTATTACTGCTTTATCTCCTGAGTTAATCCCCTTTTTAATGCATGCCAATATTCTGTTTGCTTTGTTAGCAGCAGCTTGGTATTGCATACCATTGCTAAACCTGTCATCTACTAGGACCCCCAGGTCCTTTTCCATCCTTGTTTCCCCCAGAGTTTCTCCCCCCGTGAGTAGATTGCATTCATATTTTTGCCACCCAAATGCATTATTTTACATTTTTCCGCATTAACCGCTTCTGGCCCCGGAAGATTTTACCCCCTTCCTGACCAGAGCACTTTTTGCGATTCGGTACTGCGTTGCTTTAACTTACAATTGCGCGGCCGTGCGACGTTACACCCAGACAAAATTGATGTCCTTTTTTTCCCACAAATAGAACTTTCTTTTGGAGGTATTTAATCACCTCTGCGGGTTTTATTTTTTGCGCTATAAACAAAAAAATAGTGACATTTTTGAAAAAAAAAGCAATATTTTTAACTTTTTGCTATAATAAATATCCCCCAAAAATATATAAAAAAAAACTATTTTTTTCCTCAGTTTTATGTATTCTTCTACATATTTTTGGTAAAAAAATCGCAATATGCCAAAATCCAGATACACTACGTCTACGGGCCTTCCTTTATCTAGGTGGCAGCTCACCTTCTCATAGAAGGTTAATAGATTGGTTTGGCAAAAACGATTCTTCATGAATCCATGCTGATTACTGCTAATGATACAGTTTTCTTTACTAAAATCTTGTATATAGTCCCTTATCATCCCCTCCAGGAGCTTGCATACTATTGATGTTAGGCTAACTGGTCTAATTCCCAGGGATGTATTTTGGCCCTTTTTTAAATATTGGTGCTATGTTGGCTTTTCTCCAATCAGCTGGTACCATTTCCATTAGTAGATTGTCAGTAAAAATTAGGAACAATGGTCTGGCAATTACTTGACTAAGTTCCCTAAGGACCCTCAGGTGCAAGCCATCTGGTCATGGTGACTTAATAATGCTAAGTTTTCCAAGTCTCTCTCTAATTCTGTCCTCTGTTAGTCATGCGGGTGCTTCCTGTGATGTGTCATGAGGATAAACACTGCAGTTTTGTTTACTGAAGCCCCCGATTCCTTTGCGAAGAGTGAGGAGAAGAATAAATTCAATACCTTCGCCATCTCCCCATTCTTTGTAACCAGATTTCCTTCCTCATTCCTTATAGGGCCAATATGGTCTGTCCTCCCTTTTTTACTGTTTATATACTTAAAACATTTCTTGGGATTTTTTTTGCTCTCCTCCGCTACGTGTCTTTCGTGTTCTATCTTAGCCACCCTAATTGCACCCTTACATTTCTTGTTGCATTCTTTGTAAAGTCTGAATGCTGATGATGATTCCTCAGCCTTGTATTTTTTGAAGGCCTTCTCCTTTGCTTGTATATGCATTTTTACATTGGAGTTAGGCCATCCAGGATTTTTGTTCACTCTTTTGAATTTATTTCCCAATGGGATGCCCTGGCTCATGCCCTCATTTAATATTATCTTAAAGCAAACCCATCTCTCCACCGTGTTCCTTGTTCCTAAGATTCTATCTCAATTTATATCTTTTAGCAAGGTTCGTAGTTTAGGGAAGTTGGCTCTTTTGAAATTCAGTGTCTTTGTATTCCCCTTATGTTTCCTATTTGTGTGATTTATACTGAAGCTAATTGACCTGTGATCGCTGTTTTCTACGTTATCAAAGGCGCCTTTGATAACGTCGATGACGAAACGTGTAAGGCGGGGCTACGTACTTACGTCACACACGGAAGTCGGAAGGAGCTTGGAGCGCAGCTGAGGCGCACGCCGCTCAGCTGAGGAAACACACCCACGGGCTCCTATCCGGGCTTGATTTCTATACGCAGTGTGAATACCAGGCTCCTGTAACAGGAGTTTGGAACTTTTAAACTTTTATTTCGTTTTCGTTTTTTGCGCTGGTTGTACAGCCTTTTAAATAAAGTATTTTTACGGTATCACACTACGAGAGCCCTGTTTCTTTCTCATGAGGATAACCAGGATCACTTAAGGAGATACCATATCTGGAGGGGAACCCCGGGGACAACTCTACTGGAATCCCAGATGTCATCTACGGCCAGATAATACATGCCTATTACCCCTGCAGGGGTATAGGGAGCCGGTGAGTGGGGATCCTTGAGGGGGAGCACCGGAAGTCACTGGATTTAAATTTGATGCCATCACAAAAGTCACTATCCACAGAAACTCTATTCATGGTGGAACTTTATGCAATTCTATGCGATTATACCTATGTTGGAACTTTGTAATATGGGACTCTTTCATACATGCTAATTCTTAGTCCTGATAATTTTCATTTTTATTTTGTTTTTTAATCTTCATACTTTTATAGGTGTTATTTTTTCAAAATATTTGTTAATAATTCACTAATATTGCACTTTTTTAAATGTGGTAGTATTGGATTGATTACACTCTTCACCTACTCAGTCATACGGGTGAGAGCACAGGGAGGTGTATGAAATAATGGTGGTTAGGATGCAATGTTATTAATGCACAGTTATCATTATAAGAGGATAATCTGCACCTAGTAATTCATAGATATCTATTCTCCTCCACGCACTAGAGGGAATGTTTATGGTTTTATTGTTTATTTAGTATATTATTTACCTGATTAATTCACATTTGGGTGGAAGATTAACCATTTATATCCCAGGATTAGGAGGCACTGGTTTTTAAATACAGTAGCACGGTTAAGCTATTGGGCACACACTCTTTATATATTTATACACGAGCACGTAGTTTGATATTCAATACAGGTAGCGCCACTCGCCCCTATCTATAAGCTCTCAATAAATTGAGAAATCACCCCCTCCACCAGAGCATTGTATGCTAACAGAGGCAGCTGAGTGGCCAAAATCGTTGCTCGATAGAAAAATTTCCAACATGTCTCTTAAAAAAGAAATTGATTAAATAATCAATCAATTTGTCGAGTGGGGAAGACCACGCACTCATCAAAAATTAATTTAATTTCAATCAGTGTATGGCCAGCTTAAATTTCAGCTTGAACTCTCATGCTCTGTACACAACAGACCTTTTAGAACAGGTGATAAGGATAAAGAGAATAATGTATGAAGCAAAGGATAAAAAATATATTCAATATTTCATAATTACCTGACAAAGAAGTAACGTTCTTACTTTTTCATTCTTGATTATACTAAAGAAAGAACATATCGTATATACCCGAGTATAAGCCGAGTCTCTCAGCACATTTTTTTGTGCTGAAAAAGCCCCCTTGGCTTATACTCCAGTCTCTGTGTACATCTGCAGCCTCATGCGCCTGATCTCCCGGCACTGTGACATGCAGTCTAGTCAGCGGCCATCCAGTGTTACAAAGCTCCGCCTTCTCCTTGTCCTCGTCCGTGATAGGCGGAACACTGACTCACTGCTGGAAAACTGAATCAGTGTTCCGTCACGGACGAGGAGGAGGCGGGGCTCTGTTACACTGGACGGCTGCTGACTAGACTGCATGTCACAGCGCCGGAGATCAGGTACATGAGGCTGCAGATGTACACAGTGAGATGGCACAGTGAGGCTGCAGATGTACACAGTGAGATGGCACGGTGAGGCTGCAGATTTACACAGTGAGGTGGCACGGTGAGGCTGCAGATTTACACAGTGAGATGGCACAGTGAGGCTGCAGATGTACACAGTGAGATGGCACAGTGAGGCTGCAGATGTACACAGTGAGATGGCACAGTGAGGCTGCAGATGGACACAGTGAGATGGACACAGTAAGGCATACAGATGGCACAGTGAGGCATACAGATGGCACAGTGAGGCATGCAGATGGGCACAGTGAGGCATACAGATAGCACAGTGAGGCATGCAGATGGCACAGTGAGGCATGCAGATGACACAGTGAGGCATGCAGATGGGCACAGTGAAGATGGGCATTGTTGACCCTCTTTTCCACTTACAGTAGCTGCTGCATTTCTCACCCTAGGCTTATACTCGAGTCAATAAGTTTTCCCATTTTTTTGTGGTAAAATTAGGTGCCTCGGCTTATATTCGGGTCGACTTATACTTGAGTATATACGGTATGTAAATATCAATGTACATTCTCTTTAAAGTATTTTAACACCTTGGAACAGACTTTTCTTTTCTTTTTGTTAGACTTTAAAAGCAAGTATGTTGCTTACCTAGAAAACAATCTATTACTTTTAATTCCTTCTTTACTTTTAGTATGTTTAATAATTTCAAAGGAAAAATGTATCTTCTTCCAGTCATTTAAAGCATTTGATCCCAGTATAAATGTAGACGTGTAATGAGTTGTAATGTCCAGAAATATTCTTGTAAAACTAACATAGACCTCAATAAATAGATGTAGAAGTTTATCTTACACATGGTCCCTATGGGTTTAAGGAAACCAAATTGCAGATGAGTCTTCTCATGGGGCGCTCAAAAATCCACTGACTCTTCTGTATTCTGAGCTTGGGTGCCTGACACTTTCTGTATTCTGAGCTTGGGTACCTGACACTTTATTGTAATAGAGCATTTTCCTGAGCCAGGCTTTAAAAAAATATTTATTACTGATCTCAAGTGACTGTTAGCACTTGGTAGGCCACTATACTGATAACTGTTTTTAGAACACATGGGTGAGAATTACACTGTTCAAATAGCAAGCACATTTTACGATATGCAACATGCATTTAATAGGTGACTTGCAAAAGTACATTGGTTGGGAAAAGGCATAGGGGGACCCTGTGTGGAAAAATTCCAGTTGCTTCCTTGCTTCCTTTATCACTTTCCTTTATTTATTGTGACAGTGCAAGGCCTTGCCACTGTGAAAATGTAGGAGAAAATCACCAAGGATTTGCATTAACCACCTGACAACTGGGCACTTAAACCCCCTTCGTGACCAGACCAATTTTCAGCTTTCAGCGCTCTCACACTTTGAATGACAATTACTCAGTCATGCAATACTGTACCCAAATGAATTTTTTGTCCTTTTTTTCATACAAATAGAGCTTTCTTTTGGTGGTATTTGATCACCTCTGGGTTTTTTATTTTTTGCGCTATAAATGAAAAAAGACCGCAAATTTTGAAAAAAAACGCATTTTTCTTAGTTTCTGTGATAAAATTTTTCAAATTAGTAATTTTTCTTCATAAATTTTGGCCACAATTTATACTGCTACATATCTTTGGTAAAAATAACCCAAATTAGTGGATATTATTTGGTCTTTCTGAAAGTTAGAGAGTCTACAAGTTATGGTGCAAATCATACAAATTGATCACACGTGATGCACTGACGGCCTATCTCATTTCTTGTGACCCGAACAAGTCAGGAAAGTACAAATACCCCCCAAATGACCCCTTTTTTGAAAGTAGACATTCCAAGGTATTTAGTAAGATGCATGGTGAGGTTTTTGATGTTGTCATTTTTTCCCACAATTCTTTGCAAAATGAAGATTTTTTTTTTTTTTTTTTCCCCCCCACAAAATTGTCATTGTAATAGGTTATTTCTCTCACATGGCATGTATATACCACAAATGACACCCCAAAATACATTCTGCTACTCCTCCTGAGTATTACGATACCACATGTGTGGGACTTTTTCACAGCCTGGCCACATAGAGAGGCCCAACATGCATGGAGCACCTAACGAGTTCTAGGAGCATAAATTACACATCTAATTTGTTGACTACCTATTACACTTTTGAAGGCCCTGGAGCACCAGGACAATGACACGTGACACTGAGGTGGCACTGATGACAAATGGCACTGATACGTGGCACTGATGTGGCACTGATGACAGATGGCACTGATACGTGGCACTGACGTGGCACTGATGACAGATGGCACTAATACATGGCACTGATGACAGATGGCACTAATACGTGGCACTGACAGATGGCACTAATACGTGGCACTGACAGATGGCACTAATATGTGGCACTGATGACACATGGCACTAATATGTGGCACTGACGGCATGTGGCGCTGATGACAAATGGCACTGATATGTGGCACTGATGACATGTGGCACTGATGAAAGATGGCACTAATACATGGCACTGATGACAGATGGCACTAATACATGGCACTGATGACAGATGGCACTAATACGTGGCACTGATGACAGATGGCACTAATACATGGCACTGATGACAGATGGCACTAATACGTGGCACTGATGACACTGATGACAGGTGGCACTGATACGTGGCACTGATGACACTGATGACAGGTGGCACTAATACGTGGCACTGATGACACGTGACACTGATGACAGATGGCACGTGACACTGACAGGTGGCACTGATGAAAGATGGCACTGATGACAGATGGCACTATGTGGCACTGATGACAGATGGCACTATGTGGCACTGATGACAGATGGCACTATGTGGCACTGATGACAGATGGCACTTATACGTGGCAGTGGGGACAGATGGCAGGGGCAGATGGCAGGGGCAGATGGCAGGGGCAGATGACAGGGCAGATGACAGGGCAGATGGCAGGGGCAGATGACAGGGCAGATGACAGGGCAGATGGCAGGGGCAGATGGCAGGGGCAGATGGCAGGGGCAGATGACAGGGCAGATGACAGGGCAGATGGCAGGGGCAGATGACAGGGCAGATGACAGGGCAGATGGCAGGGGCAGATGGCAGGGGCAGATGGCAGGGGCAGATGACAGGGCAGATGACAGGGGCAGATGGCAGGGGCAGATGACAGGGCAGATGACAGGGCAGATGGCAGGGGCAGATGGCAGGGGCAGATGGCAGGGGCAGATGGCAGGGGCAGATGACAGGGCAGATGACAGGGCAGATGGCAGGGGCAGATGGCAGGGGCAGATGACAGGGCAGATGGCAGGGGCAGATGACAGGGCAGATGACAGGGCAGATGGCAGGGGCAGATGACAGGGCAGATGGCAGGGGCAGATGGCAGGGGCAGATGACAGGGACTGTTAACAGCGGGACACCTTTTTTTTTTTTTTTTTTACACTCACCGCCGCAGCGGTTCCGCTCTCCCTCCTCACACGCTGTCTCTGTGTGAGGAGGGAGAGCCGGCGATGAGAGATGATCTCATATGTTTACATATGAGATCCTCTCTCATTGGCACCGCCGATCGCACCGTAAACGGCCGCTGTCATTGGCCGTTTACGGTGATCTGTGACTGGCTGTGTCCGAGGGACACGGCCAGCACAAAACTTCCGCGATGCGCGCTCGCGGGAGCGCGCAATGCGGAAGTAAACAGGAGGACGTCCAGGGACGCCCTCCCGGCAATTTGAGTCCGCGCTGTAGCCGTCTTTCGGCTATAGCGCGGACGCCTAGTGGTTAAAGCTTAAAGTGAGGTTCCAGACTATCATTTCTGAGCAGAGAAAGCTGTGTTTTTGGATTGGGGCCCAGAACTTGATGGTTCCATAATGTCTTGTGTGGGTTGGAACATTCAATCCTGTATCTGGATTTTAGGAGTGCATGGTCATTAAATACTCAAAACTGAAAATAGCTTAGGGCTCCCAGTTGGGAGACAGGGCATTATTTACTAAAACTGCAAAATATGTTGCAGCTTTGCATAGAAACCAATCAGCTTCCAAGTTTTATTGTCAAAGCTTAATTGAAGCTGAAGTTAGAAGCCGATTGGCTACCATGCATAGCTGCACCAGATTTTGAGTGCACCAGTTTTAGTAAATCTCCCCCACAGCTCCCATATTGGAAACAGGAGGTCTCACCCAGGGGTCAGAGGTGCCCCAGGCAGTAGCCAAGAAACACAAGGTCTCAACCAGGGGTAAGAGGTACCCCGTCTATTTTCCAGGAAGTCTTGTCACAAGAATGAGGGTGGTTCCTGTCAGGGTGTCAGGAAAACCCCTGTCTAGAGGCCAGGAGTGGGCCATGCAGCATGGTGATGTGACTAAATGCTAAGTGAGCCAAGTAAACCAGGAGAGCTGGGCAATAAAGTCAGAGGTACTGGTGAGGAGAGCAGCTGACAAAGAGGCTAGGTGGCTCGGTACTTTCAGTTGATTTCTCCTGTTGATGGTGGAAAACCCTACGTGGGTAACAGATTTCTGTCTATACTGTTCTGTTCTGTTTAATAAAAGTTAGCTGCCACAACCTAAGTGCAGCTTGGACTGGCATAACTAATTGGAAAATGCATCTGCCACATGAGTATAATCACCACAATACCACTAAATATACTATATAAATATAAATATATATTTACGAGCATAATTTGTTCCAGAAGAATGCTTGTAATCTAAAGCACTTGTATATCAAAGCGAGTTTCCCCATAGGAGTCAATGGAAACTCAGATAATTTGTTCCACAGTGACTGCTATTGTATGCAGTACCGCATGTGGCCAGAGGTGGGGGGTTCCGAAGACACTCGGAAACACTCTGAGACCGCTCAGATGCACTCGGAGACACTCGGAGAGGCTCGGAGACACTCGGGAACGGAGTGTCTGATTGTTTCCGAGTGGCTCCTAGTGTCACCGGCGCCCCCGCACCTCTGGCCAAATATGATACTGCACACCCCAGAGGCTTGAATCCTGCTCATCTTGTGAGACAAGCTCGCAAACCGAGTCAGGATTTAAAAAAAATAATAGCTCATATTGTGAAGCGCTCATAAACCGCGTTACTAGCAATTCGAGGTATTACTGTGTATATATATATATATATATATATATATATATATATATATATATATATATATATATTATACATGCAGTATATACAGTATATTCTGTAATTTATCAAATTATCATCACATCATCGGTACACATTTCAATTTTATAGTATTTATAGAATGTATATAGGAATAGAGATATCACTTGTATAAGCTGTATCTGTCTGCCTTCAGATGAAGATACTTAATATAAAGAGTAAAAGCCTGACTTTTAAAGTACTAACACAAAATCCACCAGTATACTATAATGTGAATGTGTATGCATGTATATTCTCTATATAATTAGGTTTGTGGTTCATATGCAAGACCATCCAAATGCTTTGCTTTCAAAAATATACATTGCAAATTGTTACATGAAAGGAAACTCCTGTACTGGTTTGGCTTACTTTCCTCTGGTATGTTAAGAAAGAGCCACTTAATCCATAATACAGCGGAAAATATTTTTCAAAAAATGTATTCAGCAGATCAAAGAGCTCTTTTCTTCTATCGTTGGTATTATTAATGATGTGCTAGCGCTCATGTCCTTAATAAATCATGAGCTAGTGGTGCATACTCCCTTACAAGATAACTTAAAGTGTTTGTTAACCCAAAAAAACCCCAAAAAACTATTCTGTTCCTTTAAAGCATGTTATACAGCACAGTGCTTGTGCTGTTGTAATTTGGCTCCCTGCAACACCTGTAATACCTGGCTGATCCTGCCTGGCTATGCCCTCCCCCCTGTAAACTGACCACGATAATCAGGGCTGACACCGTGGTCCGTTTACATGCCTCTGTCATCCACAGCCCTGCTCTCCTGTGTCTCCTCTGTCCTTTCCCCCCCCTCCCCCATCTGCCTATCTGCGTGTCAGGCCCCCCCCCCCCCGCTCCTGCCGCTCTCATATTTCAAATAAAATCATCCCATCCGCCCTGTATTATACCAATAAGTGTGCCTGTGCCTGTGTTATGTAAAAAATATGCTGATCTGTATCCATATCAGCGTGGCTCCCAGTGATCAGCTGACACGTGTCTCTCTCTCTCTCTTTCCTCTCTCCTCCCCAGCTGACGTCAGCGGGAGTGCTCGGCCCCGCCCACTGGAACTGTGAGCCGGAAAGTGAAGAGAGCTGAAGAGTCAGCTGAGCGATGGGAGCCGTGCTAATATGGATACAGATAAGCATGTTCTTTACATAAGACAGGCACAGGAACATTTATTGGTATATTACAGCGCGGATGGGATGATTTTATATAAGTGGGTTAACAACCACTTAAAGAAAACTTATAATAAATTTGATGAAATTTGATGAAATTCTTAGGTTGTTTCTAGCATTTCTGAAGGATGGTAGGCCATATGGTAATTTTGCTCTAGTTGTACCACAGCTTTGAACCAACTGAACCGTAATGTTGTGAAACTGTATACTGCAATTCATATAGCTAAACTACTTGTTGGGGTTGATTTGCAAAACGCCAATAAGCTGTTCACTTTGCAAATAAAATTTCCGTTATCTTAGTGAATTAAGTGAAGCTCTGCTGACTTCTATCATCCAATCATGTACAAACAAATATAATTTATTTTCCTTGAACATGATTGAATATTCTTTGCAAAGTGAATTTTTACCATGTTCACTAAGCCAAAGGAAATTTTGCCAAATTAAAAATTATCTTGCAAAGTGGACAACTGATTTGCCTTTGTTAAAACAACCTAATCAATTACTGTTCAAGGTCAATTAGTTAAACTTTCATAAAAGTAGTGGGCAATGTAAACGGTCTATCTGTATCTGGGATGTCTCAATTGTAAGCTTTAAAGAAGGAAATCATTCTTTATAAACAGGCTTAATTAGAAGTGATACATTGGAATTGCTATGGGGTTGATTTACTAAAGGCAAATAGACTGTACACTCTGCAAGTGCAGTTGCTCCAGAGCTTAGTAAATGAGCAGAAGCTCTGCTGACTTCCATCATCCAATCACGTGCTAGCAAAAATGCTGTTATTTTAATTTTCCCTGCACGTGATTGGGTATTCTTTGGAAAGTGAAGCTTTACCTAATTTACTAAGCTTTGGAGCATATGCACTTTTGTCTTTGAAGACCATTCAAGTAGGCTCCATTTTATTTATATACTTCAACCGTGTATCCATTCTTTCTCTAATTCTAGATAAAAAGTGCTCTCATTTGGGCACAGGCAGGTTCATGAAGCATAATTAAATCTTTGACATGTATCACATGGTATTTTTTTTAACTATCCACTGTGAAGTAAACATAAATAGTATAGGGAGCTCATAGACCATATATCCACAGGCCATCTGTAAGTGTGATGCATGGTCTTCTAAAGTGTAACTTTTTGAAATTTTTAGACTTCAAGGATGTGCTGGCATGATGCTTCACTGCTTACTACATTTTATTTCTGTTTTCCATGGACAAATGTAATTTGTTAAGGGAACGTATATTACCCTTTGAGGCTTTCTTTGGATGAATTTTCATTTCTTTCATGGAGGGTCACTTCTCTGGTGACCTGTAGTATACCTGCTATTCCCATGACAGTATTTGGGAGTGGAGGGAGCACAGGGAAATCTGGAAAATGGCCAGCATAGAATGGGTGGTCATAGATGCATTGATAAACATAATGCAAGACCACCCTGAGATCTATGACAGAGCCCATAGGCTATATCAAGATTATAAAAGATTTGGCAACAGATTGGGAACACTTTTTTAAATTACAGTACACAGCCACTGGTGAGCAAACAAATTGATTGCTATATTGGCACAAGTGTATCTGCCCTGTTTTGTTCACTGTGGGGATCTTTGAATTCAGGAAGAAGTCTATGAAACCAGAACTTCATGGTTGTGCTTTTTGTCTTCCTTAACCACTTCCAGACCGCGCGCACGCCGATGTACGCCGGCAGAATGGCACAGGTACGCAAAAGGGCGTACCTGTACGTCCCTTCTTAATCCGGCATCTCACGCCCGCCGTGTGCCACGGGAGCGTGCCCACGGGTCCTGCGGGCTCGATGTCCGCCGGTGGCCCGCATTCGCGACGAGGAGAGGCAGAACGGGGAAATGCGAGGCATTCCCTCGTTCTGCCTAGTGACATGACAGGGATCTACTGCTCCCTGTCATCGGGAGCACTGATCTCTGTCATGTCCTAGGTAGCCCATCCCCCCTACAGTTAGAACACGCTAAGGGAACACATTTAACCCCTTGATCGCCCCCTAGTGTTTAACCCCTTCCCTGCCAGTGACATTTACACAGTAATTAGTGGCTATTTTGAGCTCTGATCACTGTACAAATGGTCCCAAAATAGTGTCAAAAGTGTCCGATCTGTCCGCTGCAATGCCGCAGAATCGATAAAAATCGCAGATCACCGCCATTACTAATAAAAATAATTATAATAAAAATGCCATAAATCTATCCCCTATTTTGTAGGTGCTATAACTTTTGCGCAAACCAATCAATATACACTTATTACAATTTTTTTTTACCAAAAATATGTAGAAGAATATATATTGGCCTAAACTGAGAAAGAAACCTGTTTTTTTATATATTTTTTGAAGATATATATTGTAGCAAAAAGTAAAAAATATTGCTTTTTTCTCAAAATTGTTGCTCTTCTTTTGTTTATAGCACAAAAAATATGATCAAATACCACCAAAAGTAAGCTCTATTTGTGGGGAAAAAAAGGATGTCAATTTTGTTTGGGTACAACATCGCACGACCGTGCAATTGTCAGTTAAAGTGATGGAATGCTGAATCGCAAAAAATGCTCTGGTCATTAAGGGGGTAAAATCTTCTGGGGCTAAAGAGGTAAACCACTTCAATACAGGGCCCTTACACCCCCTTCCTGCCCAGGCCATTTTTCAGCTTTCAGCGCTGTCACATTTTGAATGACAATTGCGCGGTCATGCTTTACTGTAACCATGTGGAATTTTTATCATTTTCTTTACAGAAATAGAGCTTTCTTTTGGTGGTATTTAATCACTCCTGGGTTTTTTATTCTTTCCTAAAAAAAAAAAAAAAAATTAAAAAAAAAAAAAAATTTTTCTTAGTTTCAGTAAATTTTGTAAATAAGTAATTTTTCTCCTTCAGTGATGGGCGCTGATGAGGCAGCACTGATAGGCTATACTGATGGGCACTGAAGAGGTGGCACTTATGGGCACTGATAAGGCAGCACTTATGGGCACTGATTAGGTGGCACTGATGAGGAGGCATGAATATGCTGCACTTATGGGCACTGATAGGTGGCACTGATATGTGGCAATGATGAGCACTGATAGGCGGCACTGATGGGTGGCACTGGTGGGCACAGATAGGCAGCACTGGTGGGCACATATAGACGGCACAGATAGGCAGCGTGGATAGACGGCACTGATGGGCGGCACTGGGCACTGATGGGCATTGATGGGTGGCATTCATGGGCAGCAGTGATGAACATTGATGGGCAGCAGTGATGGGCATTGATGGGCAGCACTGATAGCCAGCACTGACTAGCATCACTAATGGCCACTCAGCCATCATTTGACGGTGGGTGGGTGGCAAGTGGTTAAAGACTAACATTTATGAATATTCTGAATGTATAGGGGATGATTTACTAAACCTGGAGAGTGCAAAATCTGGTACAGCTGTGCATGGGAGCCAATCAGCTTCTAACTTCATCTTCTTCAATTAAGCTTTGACAATAAAACCTGGAAGCTAATTGGCTACCATGCAGAGCTGCACCAGATTTTTCACTCTCCAGGTTTAGTAAATCAACCCTATAGTGTTGCTATTTCTCCAATCACTAATGGAGAAAACATTTTCTTGGTCTCACATTAATAAAACTTTATCTGGCATTTATTTTTTTATTCTCCTTTATAACCTTCCTGCTTGTCAAAGTTTATTTTCAGTAAAACAGTCCATGGACGGTTATTGAAAGGCGAACCTGATTATTGACACTAGATCCCCTATTACACCTGAGATATTGTCTAAATTATGCAGTATCACAACTTTAGTTTGCTCATCTGAGTATGAAGCTATTTTGTTTAATGCAGTTTTTTCAATAACCTTTTTTGCCGAATTCAGGGTTTCGGAATTATTATCTCCATCAAAGGCTGTAAGGTCAGGTATTTTGTTTTCTAATGTTTTGTTATTTGATGACAGTCAAAGAAAATCTTTGCAATTTAGTAAAACTGATTCTTTGGGTCTTGGCTTTTGGATTTCATTAAACAGAAAGTATCTGTCCTGGTAAAGCATTGGAATCTTATATTAACATCAGGCCAGGGTTTTCTTATTTGTTATTTATTCTCAGTGACGGTTCGCCTCTCACTGTTTACCAACTTACAGTAGTGTTGAAGAGATGTATGTCACATTTAAAATTGAGTCATTTACAAATTACAACCCATTCTTTTAGAATTGGAGCAGCAACAGAGGCTGCTCGGGTTGGTCTAGAAGCTAAAAGTATAAAGAAAATAGGAAGAAAAAGTACAATTTATAAGAGCCCCAGAAGACTCTTATAAATTGTACATTCGCCCATATTAATTCATTACTCTGTTTCAGGTAATTGTCGTATGGTGTGGATATTGGGCCATTCAGTTATCTTCTGGATGCAGAAGAGAGCGGCTGCTAGAGTTTACTCCGAAAAATTGGGCCTGGATCCACACTCCTTTTGTATTAATTTGCATTGCCAGAGGGGCATGGATTGGAGTGATTTCTTTTTGAGTTAGGTAGACTTTATGCTATTTTCCCTTCACCAGATATTCTTATAATTCACCTGGGCGGGAGTGATATTGGAAAGATGAAGACATTTGAATTTCCTATATGAAAAATACTTTTAGATTCCTTAAAGTGATTCTAAAGGATCGTTTTTTATTTTTTTTAAATAACAGATGTCATACTTACCTCCACTATGCAGCTCGTTTTGCATATAGTGGCCCCCGAACATCCTCTTCTGGGTTTCCCCGGCGGCTCTCGTGGCTCTTCCCCGCATCAGATAAACCCCTAGGAGAAGCACTCTCCCGGGTGATTACCTTGCAGATGCACTCCCGAGTCCAGCATTTGCGCCCACAGACACGAATGCCAGACTCGGCCCCACCCCCTGGTGCCCGCCTCATTTGGATTTGATTGACAGCTGCGGGAGCCAATAGCTGCGCTGCTATCAATCTATCCAATCAAGAGCTGGCACCCCATGGAGAGAGGGACAGTGCGTCCCCGCCGAGATGAAGGGTCTGAGGTAAGTAAAACGGGTGGCAAGGGGCTTCGGTGACTGCCAGGTTTTTTCATCCTATGCATTAAGGTGAAAAAACATGAGGATTTACAACCTCTTAAAGTTAGTTTCTCTGAACAAAGTATTGGTATTTTCAGGGGATAACACCCAGGTTAAGATGATTGGAATCTGGTACATTCAAGCCACTAAAGAAAGTTCGTAAGAGAGTGAACAGAGCTTTAGAAAAAGTTCCTTGTTCCAGATTTAGGAATTTAATTTAGCCATATTGACCTTGAAGGTGGTATTCAGGGTATGTACCGTTATGACAGTATACATTTATTGGATGTAGGCTTGGGTCTCTTTAATCTCAACCTGCAAACATGCAAAGAGTCGGCTGCGGTTTGGGGTGTTGATGACAGGGGGGCTGGTTTTTCCAACCCTCCTGTTGGTTGGTATATGGGAGAATATGGTTAAAATAAATGCTGGATCAGCCCAAGTCTTAGTGGCTGGGTTGAGCTTTGATGAACTTTGGATGATTTTGGTTGATTTTGAAAGTAAATAAAGTTTATGATGTTATAAAATTTTTGGATGTAAACCAATAAACCGGGCCGTGGCCTATTTTATCCAAATTTATTATGTGTGGTCCCATGTGGGCAAAAGGGGGGTAGCCTTATTGGGCCCCCCTTTGCCTCATCGCCAGCAATATAGTCAATTTTATATTCATTTGAATGGGGCCTATTTTGATAGGTGGGTTAGGGTCACATGACCTAGAAGCTTCCAGGAGGTTAAGCAGGGATTGGGCAGTTAGAGTCAGGTGACCTTTAAAACATTCTGGAAGGCTTTTGGGGGGCTATTTAAGGAGCCTCCTGACAGAGCCTTTTGTCAGTCACCAAAAGAGGAGTCATCGCAAAGAGCTTTCCTCCCAAACCCCCCCTGTCGTGGCCAGTTTATGTGGTGGATCCCTTTGGTCTGTTAGAAAAAAGGGGATATGTGAGAATATGGTTAAAATAAATGCTGGATCAGCCTGAGTCTTAGTGGCTGGGTTGAGTTTTGGTGAACTTTGGATGATTTTTTTTTTTTTTCTTTTCCACATCAGTAAACAGTGTTTGGAGGGCTAAATCAGTTTGTTGTTCATTAACTGTCGCCTTCTCATATTCACATCATAGTGGATTATACTTTTTCTCATTGCTTTTTATATCGCCATAATGACCAACGGATTCCATTACGCCTCTTTACCAACAAGTCCTCTGTCCCTTCCATCTCGTAAGCCCCACTAACTAGGACTCGATAACCAAAGGGACCCGTAAGAAGGAAGAAAAAGGACAAAAGCACCAACAAAAAAATACTAGAAGAGAGGTTTGTAAAAATGAACTTGTGGGCTCCCCGTGCCCATCTTCTACTGACCCAGCCTGTATTGTGTACCAAATTACCTATGCCCTAATACCCATATCCCCCCCCCCCACCTACTCCCTATATGTTTATCCTATACCCTACTAAGCTATATATTTAACTAAGAATGTGCATATCCAGAAACACTTTATTATAGGATCCTTTGCCTGCAAGGATACCAGTTGCCTATATACCTATATTAAGCCCATCCCTCAGTTTATTCCGTGTCTATGCAGATCCCACTATTAATGACTCTTCACTTTCTCTATCCACATCTTCCACATGCTTTCAAATTCCTGAAGATTCCCCCTTTTTATGTACTCCATTCTTTCCCTACCCAAGGTTTCATTCATTGTAGAGATCCAGTCTTTCACGGTGGGGGGCTCCTTTACCTGCCATCTAAGTGCTATCAACTTTCTAGCCTGAAACAGGGCCCGCGTGACAGCTAAGGTAGTACTCAACCTTTCTCCCATCACTCTTCTATGCCCCAGAATACAAACCAAGGCCTCGTTTGCCACTGTCGTACCGAGAATATTTCCCAAGTTCCCAGTCACCTCCTCCCAGTATCTAAACAGCTTGGGACACCTCCACACCATGTGAATGAGATCTCCCGTCCTTCGACACCTGGGGCAGTTGTCATTGGGCCTTCTCCCAAATTTAAAAAGTCTTTTAGGAGTATAATAGGCTCTGTTTAACAGCATTAAGTGTGAGAGTCTCTGTGAAGGGGTCACAGAAACCTGCGCTCCCAACTCCAAAATTCTCGCCCATTGTTCCTGGGTCATTCCTCCCACCTCCTCTTCCCATTTAGCCTTTACCCGAAGGAGTATTTCCCTGCTATTAACCAATTTGCTTAATTGGTCATAAATTCTTGAAATTACCCCTCTAGTGGGGGTTATTTGAATTATGCACTGAAATAGAGGCATCTCTTCCCATCTCGGGGTCTGGGCTTTAAATTGTGCTTTAAGGGCATGTTCCAACCGGACATATAGGAAGAAAGACCCCCGGGGAAGCTTAAACTCCCCAACCAGTTCTGAAAATTTCTTTAACCCAGAGTCGTTATATAATTGACTTAGCTTACTGAGGCCAAGCTTCTCCCACTCTCTAAATATGCCTATCTTAAGAACTTCCTGCAAATTATGGTTGTTCCAAATAGGAGAGTAGGCTGTTAAGGCTCCATACCCCATCTTTTTCTTAACTGTTTTCCAAAGTTTGGTTATCAATTTAATTGTTGGAAATTTATCATGGAACGCGTCCGCCTCTAGGGCTTCAATAATTGTATTATGTGTGGAGCTCAACAATAGTAACTTGCCATTAGGGGTGCCTCCTTTCGGTATCCCACAGCCCAATAATTGCTGCAACTGAGTTGAGTAAAAATAACTCTCGGGATGTGGGAGGGCAAAGCCCCCCTCCTGGGTAGGGAGCTGGAGCACTCCAAGACGGATCCTGGCTTGTTTCCCCTTCCAAATCAATTCCCTAAAGAGACTGTCAATTTTTTTAAACCACTTCTTACTTATCCAGACAGGGGAATTATGCAAGACGTATAGCAGTTGTGGCATCCATATCATTTTTATTAAGCTACATCTTCCTGCAACTGATAGAGGCAGGCGTCTCCAAATTCCTATTTTTTGTTTAAATTTTGTTAATAGAGGGACAAGGTTTTTACTGATATATAGAACAGGGTCCTTCGTCAGGACAATCCCTAGGTACTTCAGAGCTTCCACTGTTGCGACCTGAGGCATACCAGGTGCTATTGTCTCATTTAAGGGGTCTATCGGTAGAAACTCTGATTTCTCCCAGTTTATCTCTAAGCCAGAAAAACTGCCGAAGTCCTCCACTATCCTCATTGCTCCCGGTAGCGATTTCCTCGAGTCTCCCAAAAATAACAGAATGTCATCCGCATACAATGCGATTCTTTCCTCGCCTGTTTTTCTCTGGAAGCCGGTTATCGCTCGACTTCCCCTTATGGAAATGGCCAGGGGTTCCATCGCTAGTGCAAACAACAGAGGGGAGAGTGGGCACCCCTGCCTCGTCCCCCTCTCCAGCTCAAACCAGTCTGACAATTCGTTGTTAATTTTTAATCTTGCCTTGGGTCGAGTATATAGCATTCTAATCCACCCTATAAAGGCAGGGCCAAATCCAAAGATCTCCAGCACGCGCCACATATAGCCCCACTCCACGCTATCAAAAGCCTTGGATACATCAAGGGTCATCAACGCTCTCGAACCCTCGTTCACCATTGGGGTCTGTACATTCAAAAACGCCCTTCTAATATTCAGGCTCGTGGATCTATTGGCTATGAAGCCCGCCTGGTCCTCGTGGATCAGCTTATGGATAACTCCATTCAATCTTGCTGCCAGCACTTTGGCCAGAATTTTTACGTCCGTGCATAAAAGAGAAATTGGTCTATAGGCGGCCATATCCAAGGGATCTTTCCCTTCTTTCTGTAATACAATAATAGTTGCTTCTAGCATTGAGGCAGGTAATTGGCCCCCCTCAAGCGCCCCCCCCAAAACTTTCAGCAGTTCGGGGATCAACACTTCACCATAGTGTTTGTAGGTCTCAATTGGAAGACCATCTGGTCCGGGCGACTTATGGGTTGCCATGCCTGCTACTGCTTGGTATAATTCTGCTATAGATATTGGGGCATCTAATATATCTCTTTCTTCTTGTGATATGGTGGGGATGTCTAACCCCCTTAGGAAGTCCTCCATCTTGGCCTCCTTACCCCTCTTCTGGGAGGAATACAGTTTTTTATAGTAATCCCTGAAGGCTTGTACTATTTTTAAGGTGCATGATACTACCTCACCGCTCTGGGATCTAATCGCGAGGACCGTGGATGGAGCTGCATTGGATTTTACTAGCATAGCCAGTGTCCTTCCCATCCTCTCGCCCTCCACCATAGATTCCTGTCTTTGGAGTAACCGCCTGGTTTCTGCTTTCTGTATAACCACTGATTTATATGCTTGTTGTTTCTCTTGCCAGATACTTTCCGTCTCCGGGGTTGGGTTGCAAGTATAGTTGTTTTCTGCTTCAAGAGCGTCTCTCAACAGGCTCTCCTCCTCCCTTCTAGCCTCTTTGTTGAATGTAGCTATCTGCTGTATCAGGACCCCCCTAAGAAAGGCCTTAAGGGCGTCCCATAGCGTAGAAGGGGACACCGTTCCCTGATTGATCTCAACAAACTCCCTTAAAGAGGAAAGTATCCCATCCGTCTTTTTAATAATTTCAAACCAGTACGGGCTTATACTCCAGTACTTCTGGGGCCTAGGCTCCCCAAGATTTAAAATGACTACCATAGGTGAGTGGTCTGAGATGCCTCTTGGCCAGTATGTTATTTTTTCTACCATCTGGAGAGCCCTATCATTTCCTAGGGCTAGGTCTATCCTTGAAAGCACGGAGTAAGATGCAGAACAGCAAGTATATTGCAGCACGCCTGGGTTCCGTGCCCTCCACAAATCCATTAATCCCACTTCTTCCAGAAAAAAGCTTAACCGACTCTTTGCTGAGTCCTCTGAGCTTTTTCGTAGTGGGAATCTATCCAGCCTTTTATCTAGAACCTCGTTAAAGTCCCCCATTGCTACAATCGGCACCTCTTTTTTATCTAGCAAAAATTCATAC